>CM019063.1:41251386-42451386 GCA_009667805.1 Leptobrachium leishanense
TTCTTAAAACCTGGCCTGTGAGAGGGCCCTGATGACCAGGTTTGGGAAACCATGTCCTTAATATATTGTATCCACTACCAAATACACCATGATTCTTATAATCCTCCAAGAAAAGCTGCTTATGCAAGAATAGGTTCATAGCCATGCTGGGCCGGCTATTGCTGGACACTGATCTCCTCCTAGACCGATGACTGAACCTTGGCACCCAAGATATTTCTGAACTACCTGTCCCATGATGCTAAACCAGCCTTTCGTGTGACAAAGCATCATGGGATATGCAGTTCCAAAACATCAGGGATGCCAAGGTTCACCATCCCTGTCCTAGACTAAGCCAATGATTTAATTGGACTCGCTAGAGCAGGGGTCAGCAACCTCAGCCCTCCAGATGTTTTTGGAACTACATCTCCCATGATGCTCAGCCACTCTTTTAGGGTGCAGAGTCATGGGAAATGTAGTTCTAAATCTTCTGGAGGGCCAAGGTTGCTGATTCTTGCACTGGTGCAGTGATTGTGAACCTTTGCACCTCATGTTTCGAAACGATATGTCCCACGATACGGAATCACAGACGAGGCTGGCTAAGCATCATGGGCCATGTAGTTAAACATCTGGGGTGACAAGGTTCGCCATCGGTGCACTTGTGTATAAGGGGCAAACGTCACAATACAGACAGAATGGTAGTGCTTTAGGACAGACTGGGTAGGTAGTTTATTCAGAGCAAACCTGCTTTTTTGTCTCTCATCCTGTTTATGATGTCACCAAGTGCTCCTGTCAGACATGCAAGGTGGTGTGCATGCGCATGCACAAGCTCTTCAGTGGTTTCGTCTGATGTTTTTCATTCAATTTCTTCCAGAATCCATCCCTTGTTAAAGTGAAGATTGAGGAAGCAAAGCGGGAGCTTGTAAGTCCGACAATCCGGCTACGTCCGCTTCCTTTACACACGCGGAGCATGTGATGCTGACACTCTTACAGGACCATTACAAGGAGATGGTGGAGGTAGACCCTCTACATTAGGAATCTCCAACTCTGATCCAGATGTTTCTGCATTACAACTTCCATGGAACTGTATGCCACCAACATCTGAGGGGGGTGGGGGCGCAAATTATGAGATCCCTGCTAATCAACCAGGTCCCTCCCCAGGGCAGCTGTCAGAGGGGAACAGCCCATGATGTCTTCAGTGGCTCCAGGGGGCCAGGGCCAAACCTTGTGCACTTTGAAGTGCCACAGACCTGAGGATACCCCATCTGGCCCACGAAGATGACACATTTTGCTGGTGGGCTGTGGCATCTGATGCAGATCATGACTCCTCACTGAGCTTTTGGTATGGTCTGCATCAGGTTGAGCTGCCGACCAAAGCTCTCCCACAAGGGAACCCTTTTTTTTATCCCCATGCTGGAGGATAGGAGTTTACTGAAATGGGCAGCTGAATTCTTATAGCAGCCCTGACCCTCCCTGATTTTCATTTTTGTCGGTTGTTGGGCCAGATCTGCATCACGGTACAGGGGTCTCTGGTGCTGAACACTGGCGTGACCGGTCCTGCATTTTCTCCGTTTCTGCCACGGCTGCTGATGTAGTGACAAGATTGACTAAACCAGACGTCGGCAACCTTGCCCGCAAGATATCTTGGAACTACATCTCCCATGATGCTCGGCAACTGATCACTTTGGCCAGGTCTCATGGGAAATGTCATTCCGAAACCTCATTGAGGGACAAGGTTGCTGACCCCGGCCTAAACGGCGATCTTGCTGCTCTGTGCTGATCTATGTTGGGAGTGATCCGAGAGGTCCAGGATAGTGCTGCCCGTCACAGAAAATCCATACGTAACCCCATGCAACGACCAGAGCTCCACTAAGTCCTAACTACATCTCCCTAGCCTGGCACAGGAGGCTTGCCATGTGAGGGACATAGTTAGCACCCAATGAATTGAACCTCTTCTAAATGCTAGAGGGGTTATTCACAACAAGGTTAATGGGTGGAGAATCTCTGGCCAAAATGGGTGAGCTGAGGTTTTGTAAATTTACTCTGGCCTAAATTCTGCAAAAATCCTCCCCCCCCCCCCCCCCACCCCCCCACACAGATTTAACATTGGGCCAATTTAGAAGAATAATTTTTCATTCTACCCCCTGGATCTACTATGAATACAGGCAGAGTATTATCCAGAATTCAAACCCCACATCATCAAAACTATGATTATTGGAACGGGGAGCTGAAGCTACAAGTGTAAAATCCCACCGCTGCCACCACGTGACGGGGCAGAATGACGAGAAATATTGTAGAAAATGTCCTTCAGGCTGTGTGTATGGATTCCATGTTTAGACTTGGGCCTCATCCCCAAGATATCTCATTATTCTATGCAAACCTTCACCAAAAAATCCAAAACCCCGGCGTTTCAGATAAGGGACACCCGACTTGTAGTGCAGACGAGCGATCCGAACGCACCCAGTCACCCATTCCCAACCTCAGAGCATCCATTGTGGTGAATTTGTGCTTGTCGATACATGCAGAGTGTGACAGACAATAGTCTATAGAACATAAGGATCCGTTAACCTCACCATCACGTTATCGCACGAGCTCCCGGCTCTCTATTTACTGGGATCTGATGGTAAAGTAATACCGATTTTTATCTTCCCCTTTTTTCAGAAAGCCACCGAGGCAGAACTTACAGCAAAAGTGAACATGATGGAGTTCGTGTTACCGGACCCGGGCAAGAGAAGACTAAACTAGGGGCTTTAGTGTGTGGAACGTGAATGGACTGATGGTCCTATGGGTTGTCCTCTTCTGTTGTAGTGGACTACAGTGATATCTTTACCTGGTTTACCCCTCCTCGGTCACTTTTATGCGGGGGTAGGTTTTGCAGGTTAGAAGCCATGTCTCTATTTACTTTAACCCCTTAAGGACCAATGTTGGAACTGTTCGACCATAAATGCATTGACTTTAAAGACCCTCGGTCCTTAAGGAGTTAAAGTGCCTTTACTTATGGAGTCTTAAGTGGCAGCTCTGACGGGCTCACTTGGACATGTTTTGACACGTCAAAACTGGCGATGCACGTGGCGACTTGTTCCCAGATGGATCCCACGAGTTCCCGAGTGGCCAGATAATCTGTGGATCGGGGTAAATCGAACTGGAAGGACCTGAGGATGTAGGGAAATCTAAATATGGGGTGACCCGTATCCCTGGAGCGGAGGCAAGGGCAAACCCATCTCTGATCTCTGCAATATGCCCCAAAACTTGTCCAGGTTTTCTAGAATGCAACATGGAATCCAGGCATTCCCATCATGGAAAGGCAACGACTGTGCAGCCTTTCTAAAGCTTTATTCAACTGAAACGATGCCGAGGCTAATGTTGCTTTTCCAGGATGGGAAAGCCAGGATCCCACGTTGAGGTTCTTCAAAACGTGACTGTTTTGGGGCATATTGCAGAGATCAGTGATGGGTTTGCACTTACCTCCGCTCCAGGGATACGGGGCTCCCCATATTTAGATTTCCTTACACTCACAGGTCCTTCTAGATCACTTTACCGCATCCATCATCCCCGTACGGACTGGGCCAGCTTGGGTAAATGAAGCACCTGCTGACGGGCTGGCTTTCTTGCCTGCACAGCCTGATCAGCAAGGCAGACTGGTAGATGCTTTTCAAAGGCTTCTCCTGTCGGCACAGACCTCTGTGCCAAAGATTCAACAGACAAGAGCTGAGCTTTCATAGAATGTCTACCTTTTTTGTGCATGTACAATATTTTCAAGCTCCATCAATGTGAGCCTGCGCACGGCCGTCCTTAAATCCCGAAGCTCCTTTTGAAACGACTTGTGTCCGTAGTCTCGCATAAAGTGTGCAACAGATTTCAGTAAAAAAAAAAACACTATCGGAGAAATGCCGACCACCCAATTTTATTGAACGATCTTGTAATCTGCAAACCTGCACTGCCCATGTGATGTGTAAACCATTTACTGTGTCTGAAATCTGACAATTCAGCTTGGCTTTTTTTTTTTCTTTTAATATATAAACATTAAAAATCTATTTTTAAATCAATTTGTCAAAATGCCAGTTTTCCCCCCCCCTACTTTTTAAGCACACTTAAGTCGTCATCATCTTGGTGATGGCCTATGCGATCTGAGTGTCCAGTCGCAGGTACCGATGTTTGACGAGATCAGAGCCGGCCTATAGAACAGGCAGTGGGTGTGATGGGGGCAATATAAGGACCTGTAGGTCTTCCCTGAGCAGGAGCCCCTGCATATTGGGTTAAGAGATGCAAACTGTCATGTCTAAACCCAATAGTGATTATTTACAAGGCGCTTAAGCCAGAGGTCGGCAACCTTGGTCATTCCAAAACCTATGGAGGACCGTCACATGATGCCTAGTTACTCAGATTGGCTGAGCTTCATGGGAAATGTAGCTCAAACCTGGAGGGCAAATGTTGCTGACCCGGACTTAAGCGTTCTAGAATTGGAACAATATGCACAGGAAGCGGAGACTCTGTTGCTTAACCCCTTCACTACCTAAGGGTTGGGGTTCTTCCAGATTTATTACTGATTTTAAAACCGGATTTGGAGGCGAGTATTAGCTTCTCCACTTGGCAGCAAGGAAAAATGGTAATACAATGCTGAAAAAAAACTCCCCCTCGCAACAGGAGTCCTCCCACACATAATACAGTCTCTCCCAAGAAAAAGCATAAAATTCCAGGCAGACAGCAAATCCTCTTTCTTGCTGCTCCTCTCAGCAGGATATATATTCATCATTAGTGTTTACTGTTGTTTAATGGCTTGTAATTTTGTTGCAGCTTTCTACTCCTGGACAATGACTTCTCCTGATCTCCATCGTGTAGGTCAGTGTTCCAGTGGCTCCTGGGTCGGCCCAAAATGTGTTTTTTTTGTTTTTATTGTAAAGCGTGCTCGTTCCAATCTCGCTGGATCTGTTTTCCACAGATGTCTCCCATTTCTCAACACAAGTGTTTTGGCTTCCTTGTTTGAGGCTTGGCTGTGCTGCGACTACCCATGATAATGGGGAGGACCACCCACATCTCACTAGCGCGGTGTCATCTTGTGTTCATTCTACTCCTTTCTGTAACAACGCGTACAGACTGTCGCTCTCTAAACCTTGCCAGAGCCTGTCCCCATCCCCTCCTCGGAGACCCAGGTTTGACGAGGGCTCCTTACTACTCCCCTGTATGAGCAGGTGTCTGCGGCTCTCAAAGCTCATGCCCGTAGCCACAAACACTTAAGCTGTGGAAATATTTGTAGCCTTGGAGGCTTCGCTTCACTCCATTTCCTCCACCGTGGCAGATCTGAAACCACCTTCCAGAGGTCTATGGCAGATGCCGTTGTCGGGGCTTTACAACAGGCTGCCTAATCTCGAATCAGCCTCTGGACATCCCCTGGCCCAGCAGGTGGCCTCTACCTATCAGGGCTGGGGGACCTTGAGTTCAGGAAGGATTTGGGGATGAACCCCTGGAGGTACATGCAGCTCAAGGATGAGGGTACCCCCTCCATTGACACTGTTTACGATCCACTAGGGAACACTTTATTTAATCTAAAAGCTCTCCCATCCAAGCTCCCCAGCATGGACTCCAGTACCATGTAGAGCGTTGGACGCATTCATGTGCTGTCCTATGGACAAGGCCACCCGATTATAATATCAAACAGGAATGCCCCCAATCTCAGGAGTTTTGCCTGTGGGGAACACCTCCTTCCAAAAATATGGCCATGGGTTGGTTGGCCAAAAAGCATGAAAATGATCTTGCTAAAACCTAAACCCCAGCTCTTGTATATGGCAGACACCGACTTGGGCATCAAGGCTCAGGGGCAGCTGTCTGAGAGGTTCATCAAGTGCCTAAAACACATATGTGGGGGCATTTACAGATTTGGAGAAGGCTTTAACCTCAAAAAGTGTTTCCTGGGTGGGTTTGTCACAGGACCGACAGAGTTGGTCGCCCCGCTGGCCTTTCTTGCTCATCAGGCTCCCTTCCAGCAATCCAGATCTGCAGAGTCTGCTTCCAGCCCATCAAGAGTCAGACCCTGGCTCTGTAGGGGTCTGTGTGGTGACAGAGCCTTGTCCTCTTTGCAGGTAAGCCCTTTTCACATTATCCTCTCCTCCCTGGTGCGAGTGGGGGACGAGTGAGTCCAGGGCCGGCCCGTCCATGGAGCAGTTGCTCCAGGCAGCCCTTTGTCAGGGGCAGCATTTTGCCACCCTGGCAAAGGCCGTGGCATGGAGAGTGCTCGGCCTGAACAAGGCACTGCCCTCCAGCAGGCTGTTTTGTGGAGAAAGCCAGCTGCGCCCGCCCCTCTAGCAGGCTGTGCCCACCCCGTTCAGCAGGCCTCGCCCACCTCTTATTAGGGAGAGACTGGCTGCTTCTTCTGCCCAACGAATGATACCCTGAATCTTGGATTAGAGATATGGAGGTGCTTCAGACCTGTCTGACCCCCTGGATAATATTGGTGCCCGTCCGTGTGTATCCAGGGGGCTCCATTTAATGTGTTGGTGGTTTCCGGGTGAACAGGTTTTGAGCTAGACCTGTTTCCGGGGAGGGACTTGAGGTCTGGTCACTGCAGGGAATGCGGTGCTGGCCAGGATTCGGCATGCTGCAGGCTCGGCTCCATGGCTGGGGAGTGATGACGGGTTCCAGGGAGAGAAGCCCTGTCGCACCTACTACTGCCTTTACCTGTACCAGGCAGGGAGGTCAGACCTGTGTATAACACTCACACTGTCTGGGGGGAGGACACCTGACCCCTGTATTACAGCTATCAATTTCCAGACTAACAGATCAAATCTCTAAGACTCACTGTGCATGTTGTTATTTTGCAGCCTGTCAGTCGCTTGCAGCCAGTGAGTTTTATGGCTGTGTAGCTCTGTAACGCACACACACCGCACATTGAGTTTTATTGCTGTGGAGTTTTGTAATAAGCTCATACACTGCATTTTTTTTGGGGGGGGGGGACACAGCAATTCGTGCATCGCTCCAGGCAGCACAGTGGCTTGGGCCGGCCCTGAGGGAGTCTAATGTTCCCACAATTGGGCACACCTCACCACTGACTCATGGGCTCTGGACAGTCCCCTTAGAATTTGTTGACCTCCCTTCTCAAAGCCACCCTTCCGCCCTGCTGGTTTTTGCAGAGGACCAGGCTCAACTGGTCCACAAGAAGATTCGGGATCTTCTGAACCCAGGGCAATAGAACCGGCGTATCCAGCTTCTCCCTGGTTCCGGGGCTTTTTCTTGGTTGCCAGGAAAGCTGGTGGCATGCGCCTGTCATAGGTTTGAGGGTATTGAATCAGTTGATCCTTAAGGCATTTCAAGATGGAGGGTATTCACAGCTTACAACATGTACTGCTACAAAACGATTGGATGGTCAAATTGGGCGTCAAAGTTGCATATCTGTACTGATTCATCAGGTGCACCGTGACTTCCTTCAGTTCAGTTAGCAAGGCAATGTTTTGTGTCTACCATTCGGTCTTTCGTTGGTTTTGGTGTTTCACAAAGCTGCTGAAGCTGGTGCTCACCTCCCTGCGCTCCGCCGAAATTAGGTGACAGCACCAACGAACGCTGCCGGCCTGAGGCGATAAAAAGCTGTGCCGTTCGGCGAGGGCGTGGTCCTTGGGAATCCAATATTTCACCAGAAATCCAGTCTGTTGCACTGAATCACTTCTGAGGCAATTTCCCAGCCATGGAACGCAGTTTAACTATACAATTTAATCTTTTTGTAACGTGTACCAGATCGCCTGATTTCATCTGACAGATCGCTAGTCTGCTGCAAAAAATCGTTTGAAGTCGTCTGCTGGAGGTCTGAGGCAGTGGAAGAGGGCTGATTCACCTCCATGTTGTTGGATAGATCTGATATCGGATAATCTCCTCACACGACTATGGACCCAGTGGTCAGCCAGCCTATAGCCTGTTCCCTTTGCACAGGCCTGGACTTCTCCGACTTGGCGACCATCTTCCAAGAGGGGAATCGAGACCTGACCTGGTGGCTGACACCTATGTCTGCCTGGAACGGGAAACCAGTGTTCACTCAAAGGCTCACGATCAACTTCGATGCCAGCCGACTGGTGTTTTTAGGACAAAGACCTCAATTTACTTTGCGTCAACAGTAACATCAGAAAAAACAATAGTTTATTTTGTCTGGTTCGGTGTTTTAAAGCGTAGGAGGCCTGTTCTTTTTCGTACTTGTTCCGTATCCCCGTTGTCTTTTATCTTTTCGCATGCCTCATGCGCCGGTGTCTTCCTCAACATTGGCAGGTTGGGTTCGGTGGTTGCTGGATTTTATCTGGTTTTCATGTATCTGGTTTTGGGGCCCATTCGGTTACATGGGCCATGGCCTCTTCAGCTCTTGCTGCAGATTGTAGTTTGGTGGACGTTCTAAGGTCCACGGATTGGTCTAGAGCAGTGTTTTCCAGACCTGTCCTCGGGAACCTCAACCAGGTCATGTTTTAAGGGTCACCTTGGGGAAATGCAAATCGAATCCTGCAATTACTGAGCAGCAAATCATATCTGTGCTGCGCTTCAGATATCTGTCAAACCTAGTGGGTCTGGAGGACAGGTTTGGGAACCACTGGTCTAGAGCAGTGGTCCCCAACCCTGGTCCTCAGGGCCCACTAACAGGCCAGATTTTGCAGATCACCATGGGGAAAAGCAGACTGAATCCAGCAATCACTGAGCAGCAAATCATAACACCTGTGCTGTGCTTCAGATATCTGGCAAACCTGGCCTGTTAGTGGGCCCTGAGGACCAGGGTTGGGGACCACTGGTCTAGAGAATCTACAGCAAGGCTGTTCCCCATTGGTCAGATTGTCCGTCAGCTTTGCACTAGAAAATAGGAGCCTCCGAGTCCTATTTCATGCCGGAAAGTCCTCATTTTAATAAAGACTGAGGCCAGTATTTCCCTCCCCTCCTTTTTGTTGGCTGATTCAGTTTGGTTTAGTCAATAAAAGTGCAATAAACATACACAAAATAAAGCCTAAGATGTCTGAGTGATTTGTGTGTTTATTTCTGCCCTGGTGTTTGGTTTTGCTTTTGTTTCTGCTATTAAATTTGTTAATTCTTCTGCTCTGGTTGTGATTTTTGTTGTGCTAACTTTTCGTGCATGTAGTTTCAGCTCAACGTTTAATCCTTTTTTTTTTTCCCCTTCATGTTTTTGCCCAGTGTCCGAGGACCTTTTACCTCCCGTTTGATCTGTTTTTTGTTTTTTTTTTCTTTTCAGGTTACTAGCCTTCTTCTGGTTTAGAAGTTCCTTCAGAGTGGTGTCTGCATCCTGTTCCTGTGTTGGCCATTTTTCAAATCACGAGTTGCTGTCCTCGGCCAGATTTCATGCTGGGGTAGTAGGGACAGTATTATGTGAGAGGACCCCCTATTGCGAGGGTAATTCTCCCACCCCCCCCCCCCGCATTAATATTTTCCTTGCTGCGGAGTGCAGGATAAAGTGAAAGAGAAGCAAATACTCGCCTCCGAGTCTTATTAAAATCAACTTTCCGACATGAATTTGGAAAATTTTACAATTTAGATGTAAGGGGTGATTTAACCAATTCCGCCTCCTGTCCCCCTTTATCTTCAGTGGATTGAGACTGAATGCACCCTGGGGCTCTCCCTCTAATGGTGAATGCAGGTATAGCACGGAGGCTGCCGTCTTGTGTCTGACAAGGAATCTGAAACCGCTTCGGCTGCTTACAGGATGTCATCCCCAATGTATTGCAAGTCTAGCGATTTATATATATTTTTTTTTTTGTATTCTGGAGCACGCGTACAAAGGAACACAAGATCGAGAACGCTTTCAGATGGTGCTTCTGAAAACTAAAGGCTGTGAAACTATGAACTTAAAGCCCCAAATTCAGATGCCTGTGAAGCCTAGGACAGGTCTCAGCAACCTAAACCCTCCAGGTGTTTTGGAAGCACTGAGCCTCATGGGAGATATAGTTCCAAGACAGCTGGAAGGCCAGGGCTATTGCCCCCCCTGACATAGTGTCGATTTTAAATGTGATTGTCGTTGATCATTTCACATGAGATTTTGCATGTGTTTTTAATACATTTTTTTATAATATACATTGTAGCTTAGGTACTACATATACAACAAACTTTATTGACCTATATATCTGCGTGACACCTTCATCACACTTTGAGCAGCAACCTGACGTCATAAGAACTTAATCCCAAATATCCACCTCTTAAAACAACGGATTTAAACAAGAATTATGAAACTCTTCCATCTTAAAGTTATAAATAATTATATATAATATAGCAAATCCGCGACTGCTAATTTTAGCAACCCAGGTCTTTCGGAACTACATGTCCCACAATGCTATGCCAGCATTACAGTTAGCCAGCCTATATGGTCCACGTAATGTTGATGCCTGGTTGGCTAAATTGGCCGTCACATTATCTACACTATTATTTATATGGCACCCAACAGTTTCCGCAGCGCGTTACAATAAACAATGGGAACGAGCTACAGATAAATGGACCATAGGATAGAAACACTAGGTGTAGAGGGCCCTGCTCATAGGAGTTTACAATCTAGAGGGATTGGGGGTTGAGGAAGACCAGGAGTTTCACTGGCAGTCAGGATCATTTGTGTCAGCGGTTTGCAAATGGTGGAGCAATGGAAGCGGCTTCAGTCATGTGTGAGCAGGGGGCTGAGTCGCATCAGTGATGTGGTACGCTAATCTGAAGAACTGGGTTTTGAGGGATTTCTTGAAGGCCTGAAGGTCAGGGGAGAGTTTGATAGGGCGAGGCAAGTCATTCCACAGGACCGGAGCTGCCCTTGAGAAGTCTTGGAGGCGAGAGTTGGCTGTGAAGGTGTAGACGGGACAGGCAGAGATTGCCTGCCGACTGGAGTTGTCTAGGCGGGACGTGACATCCGAGGCGCTTTGTGTCTCTTGTCCTTTCTGGTTTGTACGGCCAGGAAGTAGGAGACCAAAGGGCCCAATACAAAGTCAAGTGACTGTTTTGTGCGTTTCCCCAGATCAGGATTAGGCGTTTCTGGATTACAGAAATCAGGAAGGTGCGACTAGGATTGCTCGGCCTATCCCGGGGCCTTACCTGATATCCAATCGAAGGCCATTTGTGGCCCAAACGTTGTCATGGTCACCAATTCTCACAGTGCCTGGATCTTTGACACAAATGTATATCCAATTGTGACACAACTCCCTGGTGTCCGTTCATGACCGGCAGAGCTGACCCCCATCGCCGGTGTACAACTGCCCGTTTATCCACAAACCCTTAATTCCGATGAACGTTTCCATCACGAGTCAGAATTCCGCAGGGTTTCCCCATCGGTGAATAACCAAACTGCAATAAGCATCAGCTTGGAATTCTGGGACTGTATACAGGATCCTAAATGGGCCATTGCTCTGAATTATTGGTTCCGGTATTCAAGGAAGGCTTTGATACCAAATGGGTGTTTTATGAAGCCTTGACAAAGACCCAACGGCTCGACCTGGCGATGTGAAGTCCAAAGATGGCTAGGTTTGGATTTCGGTGGTCTTTGCCAGGTGGTCATGGTTTTTGGACCCTGGATAACCGGTCCGGTAATAGTTTATTAAATGAGGCCAAACAAGGATTGCACCAGAGTGATCATTCAGAATCGTTTGCCGGTGAAAAACAAAAAAGTTCTTCCTATCAGATTTTGGTTTTATCGGAGGCGTCTGGTGCAGAAACGGCCATGAATGGGCACCGTTGCAAATTGGACTTCCAGTTTACATTCACACAAGACAGAGGTCAACAACTATCACCCTCCAGCTGTCCTGGAACTGTCCGTGACGCTCAGCCACTTGAGTAGTTCCAAAACCTCTGGGAGGGACCAAGACTGCTGCCCCCTGACACCAAAATCCAACCTTGTCAGTCCGTATGCGTAACAGATGTTGATGGCCTACAATTCCCAGGATTCAGCTGGCCTGAGCATCATGGCAGCAACGTCTGGTGTGCCAAGGCTACCAATAAAGACATTTATCATCGCCTTCGATATTTTATCAATGTGTTGATTTAGTGGCCTCTTTTCATGAAGAAATCAACCTGTCCTGTGCTCTTGTACCAAGGAAAGCAGCGGTGACCTCCATTGGTTCGCAGTGTGGTCATGTGACAGTAGTGCAAAGTATTAAGGGGAATATGAACAGCAGATCACAGGGATAACACGCTGGGTCCATCAGGAAGCACTGCCCCAAACCTCGATCTGCTCAAAGTGCAGAGCCTTCAAAACAGATTGTGTGCATTTCCAGTGTCAGCACCGGTACACACTGCGCATTGCTTGTGTATTCAAGGTGTAGCATGGTGTAGGGGGCACCTTGTCTGGATGCTCCCTTTAAGTCGGCTTTCTACAAAATTAGAACACTGGGATTAGGGGGTCACAATAGCGGTGGCTGGTGGTGGAAAGGTGGACAGTAACCACAACAAAAGTGCAGCCTTGTCCTAAAATCTGTTTATAGTTGGATAGGTGAACACTCATGGCCCCGATGAGTTTGATTTGGGAAAACTAGACCTCGCCAGCTGATGGGCGGGCAGTCACCCACCTCATCACCAATCTCAAAACGCAGGCGGGCAGAGGAGCCGAGGTCTGATGGCAGCAGGAATGTAGTCTGTTTCCCTCATTGCACAATTTCTTTATAAAACCCAAAGCTGCGTTTTCTGTGATGGGAAGGAGCAATGCAACCGGACGAATGATCTAGAAGACAGAATTTTCTATTTGAAGGAACCTGGCTGTGTTTCCAAGGTGGACCTACACAGGCAACTCTGTTTATGGGAGACAGGGGCCTCACTCAATATCAGTCTGAGGGCTTACCAAAACCCTTCTGGGGCAATGCCAACTCTAGCAAAAAGGTTTCCGACTGGACCAAAAGGCACCTATCTCGTCTCTGGGAAAAATACGATCAGCTTTTTGATCTTTCTCCGCCATGAACTAACCATAACAAAGCGGAACGACTGTTGTGTTCAGTGGGGTTTCGGCACATGCCCATCAACGTAAAAGTTTCTAGTGATCCTAGGAAGGGTGAACACTGCTCCGTTGTATTCCGGGGTCAGAATGATCTGGCATCCCAGTCTGGAGTTCTCCTGCAGCATCGCCGCCATGTCCAGCATGTCATCTTCCCTGCAAAAGATGGAACAACCACTTCATTCGAACAGGCGACCTTGAATACGAACAGAGCACCAAGCCGCAAAGTCATAAAACACCACAACTGGGACACACAACTCTGACAGAACATCAGGAGAGCAGCAAAACGGAGCTAAAGTACTAAGCAACCATCAAACATGAGGCTGTGGAATACCATTCATGAACCAGGCCTTGGAGTACCTAGAACGGCAGCCAAATGTGATTGAACTAGACGACCAGCCAAACCCCAGACCTTAAAACATACAGCCATCATGAGGAGGAGAACCCTGACCAAACACCACCTTGTGAACTAACAAGTGAACTAAACGCGCCTATTGTAACATCCATCATAGAATTATGATGGATCATACCGAGAGCAACGCACGAGATACTTGGACAAACGCAACGGCCTCTTCAGTTTCCAGATTTCTTGTTCTTTAATCTTGAACGTCAATATTCATGCGCATCGTGTGGTGTCCACAAGTACGTCTATGCAAAAGTACCTATTACGACAGACGTACTTAATGCGCTCGTGTGGCCCCAGACTCTCGAATATCCTGAGCACTAGCCAGTCACCATTTCCCAACATGCAAAAACCAAGCATCTCCTGGTCTTAAAAATCACCAAACCCTGTAACTGGAAAAAGACACCGCATCACAAGGACACCAGACAAACTCCACAGTATTCGAGGACACCCACCACAACGACCGGCAACCCAGTAGACGAATCACCAAACCTTGTGGCGCCATATAATACCTTTCATCTGGTTCGGGAAGCAGATCGAAAACCTCAGGACTGACATAAACATGGCAGGTAGAGCACGCAAGCGAGGATTCACAGGCTCCTGAGGACGAGAAACAAGGGCATTAAAGTTATTCTAGCTTTCCCACCTCCTGTCTATCACTGTGTCGGAGGATGGTTACAAATGAGGAATTCTAGGTCTGCCGAGTGTCGTTTATCTTTGGTACCCGGCCATGGTGGACCTTCAGAGCGGGAAATGAGCTCTAATTTTCATGGATTGTATAGATTTTAGAAAACAAAAGATGCTCAACTTTTAAAGAGGTCCTCAACAATACTGTGAAAGCTAAACCATCAATGTGACCGCGAGGGGGGGGGGGAAGAGTCCTAGTGTGATTGAAGCCTCCGCCACCTTGCCAACTACTTGGATTCCAGGTGTCTAAGACTGGCTGGCATGGACACTCACAGCATTGCCCGCACTACATATAGACTGTGTACCATTTGGAGAGGAGCGGATGCCAGCCTCCTGCCCGCAGCCTACGGGTAGTTTATGGCACAGACGGTTCATAGGGCATTGCCAAGCTGCATATGATGTTTTTAAAAGAATGTTTCTGTTTTAGCAGTTCTTAGGTTGTATTGTTTTATCCTCCCCCCTCTGTGCTGGACTCCTACGGTTATCACTGGGGAGAAGGGGGGGGGGGCACAGACAGCAGGGTGGTTTTGTTCTAGACCCCTCCCAGATAACAAACATACACTGTGCAAACTGTATTCACATACTGTCTGGAAAATAAAGCCATTCATTCCTGCTTTTAGCAAGGATCACTTCTCTCTGGTCGTGTGAATCTTGACTTCACTGGGGCATCTCTCTGAAATGTCAGGGCTACGAGTCGGGGAGTCCAGAAAGGAGACTGGGTCTCCTGGTATGGTTCTGGGACAGAGAAGGGACGGAGGAATAACAGACTGGTTCTGATACTAGAATTTTGGACAGAACCCTGTGTTTCTGTTACACCTAGTAGGAACTTAAACCAATAAAAAAAAATTAAAAATGTGTCCAATAAAGTCTTAAAACAAAAATGCCTTTTAAAAATTAAAAAGAATAGTCCATTTATTACATTGAACCTTATGAGATTCGCCTGTTTAAATCTGTCGAATTGAAACACTGAAAATCTGGGCATTTCACCGAAGTTTTGGTGCAATTCGGCGTTCTGTGAATAAACAAAGCAATAGTTTCCAATGGGACAATTTTGGTGCCTCCGAAATGCACTGTATTTTGCGGATAATTTGCCTGTATTTTGATCAATTGACAGCTTAACGAATAGATGGACTGCCCTGAACTGTGAAATTTACTGTTGGGCTGAGCGATTTTCCCCCCCCCCCCCCCCAAGATTTAATGAAGTTCAAGTAAAAGCAAAGTTGTCCTCAAACTCGTAAATCGTGGAGGAGGAAAGATAAAATCTAGATGACCCAGCCCCCCCCAGCAGTAGTTACATGTAATTAGATGAGGTTTAGATATTTAGGATGGTTTTAGGCCTATCCAATGCCTACTTAAACTCCATCACTTTTAAACCTTTGCCCTCTAATCTAAAGACTATGTCCTCTTGTTTTGCTCCTCTAATCTAACACTATGTCCTCTTGTTTTGCCCCTCTAATCTAACACTATGTCCTCCTGTTTTGCTACTTTGTTTCCATATATTTTTAAAATTAAACAAAGTAGCAAAACAAGAGGACATAGTCTTAGATTAGAGGGGCAAAGGTTCAAAAGTAACATCAGTTTGTAATATTTTACTGAGAGGGTGGTGGATAGATGGAACAGGCTTCTAGTAGAAGTGGTAGAGGCTAAACCAGTGATTTGAGTATAAGCAGGCATGGGATAGGCATAAGATTATTCTAAATAAAAAGATAAATCCAGGGAAAGTATCCAGATAACCTTTCAGCCCATCTTTTCTGCCCAGTTCTTATCTGCCGACATGTTTTTATGATGCTGATGCAACTATGGTGACCAGTCCACCATAGAATGGAAACCACATGCCACTGCTCTTCAAATAACAGCAAACAGTACCACCACTATTCCTATTTTAAAACACTTAAGGGGTGTATTCAGAGAGAGACGATCGGGCCTCAAAATGTCACCGAGCAGTGAATTTCCCGTACGGTGACATTTTGGGGCCATTCAGCGAGCATGTAGTGCACCAAATTTTGGCGAACTGCAAGCAAATACGGTGACTGTTCGAGGGCAGTGAAATCCCCCATAGAGAATCAATGCTTAAATCTATTCAGAGACACCGAACACCTGAGAAAAGTTGAAGTGCCCTGCTGTTCGGTGGTTTCATGCTACAGCTTTATTCAGGCGAATACCATAGGCTTCAAATGTTAAAAATATTCCTGTTAAACCGTTTATTATTTTAATCTGCAGCAAAAAATTATTTTTTTTGGCATTTCTCTGCAATTTTTTTGCCATCTTTTAATATTTTTTTTTTCCTGTAACAGACCTTTTAACCTGCCTGGTGGTATTCCCGAGTGTGACTTGGGGTTAAATTTCGCTACTGCAATCGGTAACCCCGAGCCACACTCAGGCTGTATACTCGCCTCATCCTGCAGTCACCACAGTGTGATCGCGGCGGCCGGTGACTTGCTTCCTGGTTCCGCTCCCTTCGAGCCACGCGATGAAGGGGGGGCGGGACCAGGTGGCAAATTTGAAAAAATAATATTTTGAAACTAAAAAAATACTGTAAAATGGTAAACAGTAAACAGTAAACAGTCCCATGTTTCACTGCTGCTTGCCCAGATCCAACTGATGAACTGGGCAAGCACCAGCGAAGGCCCCATTACATTTTAGAAACTATTTTTATTTCTGTAAAGCTGCGTCAAGAATAAATCCTGTATTATATTGCACCCTTGTTTTCTGAAAGATTTCAGTGTTTTATTTATTTATTTATAAAGGATTTTACAAGGAAGGATACATTGAGATTTCTCTCGTTTTCAAGTATGTCCTGGGTTCAAGTACATTGAAGTGTTACATTTACAGAAATACAAAGTAATACAATGTAAGATATTAACAACACAAATATACAGATTAACAGAAGATAAATATGTAGGAAATATAGTCACTAGGTTACATGTTTACAGGTGCATTCTGTATTGAGGTATGTTAATAGGGAAATTTTGAGTGACTTAAGACTGGTGGAAGATTTGATGGTGTCTGGGAGGTTATTCCATAATTGTGGTGCTCTGTAGGAAAATGAGGACCGAGCCACTGTCTTTAAGTATTGTGGTATTGTGTTTCTGGTTTGATTATTGAATAGAATTTATTTCCATTATTTTGGATAATTATTTTTGGGATAATATATTATTATTTTGTGTTTCAAACTTTATCTGACTCCGTGTGTTTACTAGACTCTTGCTTGCACGGATTTCGGGGAGTTATTCCTAATTATTACAGGCTTACTATATAAAACACAAAAAAATTTAAACTCTTTTAGACACAAAATTTTTGGAAAAAAATAAATAAATCAGACCGCCTGGGAGGTTTATTATCATTCATAGGATCTTACGTGTAAATTCCAGGCAATTTCGTTCAGTAGTTCTTTTTGCAAACAACGTTTCAATTTTGACACTTTAAAGCGTAGTTTTTTTAACCTCGTTCGTCAGTTTGTCGGCTTTTTCTGGCGGCTGGTCGGCGTTGTGATCAGCAGCTCGTCTGCTTTTTCCGACGTGTTTTTTGCAGCGGTTTCCGACGCGTTTTCCTGCACTCCGGGGTCCCCGCGGTAAATTCTGAATTCACCGCAGGGTGGGGAACTTTGATTCCCCGAAGTGCGGGGAACGAGAGCACCGAAATATCAGCAACATTTCTGGTGCTCTCTGAATAATCCCCAAAGACTGCTGCCAATCTTCATTTACCATTGTTCCGCCAGTGTTGGGTAAACTACGGCAATTTTAAAGTGCCGATCTCCAGCGAAACGAAACACTGGGGGGGGGGGGGGAAGAGATCGATGCTAAACAACTTTGGCAGAAACTACGGTTGGAATCTCCTTGAATCCTACATTGAAGAACTTCATTATGAGCTACGTTAGGGAACGCTACCGTTCCCTAAACGGTGGTTTCATCGTAGGGTGGCCATACTTGCTCCATCGTAGATAGCGCAAGTTAAACCACAAGTCGTCCGGAAAAAACAGCGGTAAGTGAAGAACCCCTTTAGAAATAGTGACTGGGAAACCAGGCTTTCTGACACTGGGACACGTGAGGAGGAGAGAGGACCACGCTCTCAATTTTAAACTTCTGAAAAGATAAAGACATCACCCGTATCAGCAAGAACGAACTTCAAAATGCTGATGCGGTCATGATGCCTAGGGCCACTTTACGCACAGCCTATGACTGGCTGAGGATCACATCGCTCGTACTTGGTAGAGGTACATACCTTCCAAGTCGACTTCGTACCGATGAGCCAGGTAGAGGACACTCTCCCCTACTTTTCCTTTGGCAGGAATACGCCGGCCAGATCTGTCCACAAACACCACGTCCACCCTGACAAAGAGGACATGAACGAACAATAAAACAAACACAATCAAACTCCTCTCTGTAACAAAAAGCAAAATGAGCGACAATGTCCACCATGCGTTACTGACACAGCAAGAATAAAGTGATGTGTCTCTAAGATTCACTAAAACCAGGGGGTGAGGGCGAGCTTCTCTAGATGGACGCACCACCCATTCCCAAGGGATCCATAAATACGTGGGAACACGGGTTTCAGGGGGTCTCGTGAAACGTTACTGAGGTACAAAGAGGAATCTTCGCTTAAACTGAACACTTTGTATTTGGGATTCAGGCAGCACAGGGGAAAGCGGAGAGGTGGCCGGTCAACGAGTCAGCAGAGGAGCGACGGAAACCACAATCTGGTTATTAGGAATATTACGCACACCTGTATTATTCAACCTCATAGGTTTGTTCCCCAAAGCCCAGGACAGCTTAGTGTAGCCCGGCATTGCTCAACCTTGTCCCTCCGCTGTTTGGACCCACATCTTCCATGGTGTTCAGCCATCCGTGAGGTTAACAGCACTTTAGGGGAGATGTAGTTCCAAAACATCTGGAGGGCCAAGGTCGAGCACCTCTGGTGTAGAGTGTGATAAGGCGAAGGGAATGATCTGGGATGAGTGTATATTCCCCCTGTATTTTTAAAGGGAGCGTTGGGATAACGAAGCCCAGGAGAACAAAGTGTGTGGTCTTCTTTACTTGGTTCTTGCAGCAGGTTTCTCCCGCCTGTTGATAATCAGGGATAATAACCCTTATTATGCTGCGGGTCGTACTATGTTGTCCCCGCGGCGGGTGGACCAAAACACCGTCGCCCGGCATGGCCGGTGGGTGATCCTAAACACCGCTGTCCCGCAGCAACCAATGACACGATCAGATTGCGTGCAATGTAGGCGAGCCGATGGCGGACTTCAGCGACAGAAGACCTGACAGTGTTGAGGTTCCACCTTGGTTGATAAAGGTTTCCTGCATGGAAGAAAAGCTGAGAGAGACGCAGAGCGAGCAAGCTCTGAGACTGGCAGCTTGAACACAAAGGTGGCCAGGAGGTTTTCATCTTCTATGTTTGTGTTAGTTCTCCCAAAGTAGAGGGGGACATGTTTGCGTTAGTCGGAGCTCAGACGAGCCAGGTTTTATTTGCTGTTATATTTTGATTGATTGCTAAAAAAACTGCTGAAAAAAAACGGCGATACGTAAAGACACTGTATGTGACACGATTGTCCCAGAGGAACGTGCTATGGAACCAGGCACCGGATCGCAAGAGCTGGACGAATCCAAAATGTCCTTACAGCCACCTCCTCCTAAAATTTTACCACTGGCTCCTAAAACTTCTGGATAATTTAATAAGACTTCCTTACGTAACACTGTAGCTGACTCTTGAGTTTGATGTAGAGTCGTCATGAAGATGAAGGCTGGTGGTTTTCACATTGGACAGGTCACATCTTGGCCAACTCAGAAGTTTGGGAAAGAAAACTAACTGGGTTTATTGATATTTACATCAATAAATAGTGTGCTAGGCAAGGAGAACCCCCCCTCCCCCACATGTGTATAAAACAGGCGTTACCATTATACATAAATAAAACTTTAAATAAGGAAACTGGTCAGGACTTACGTCTCCTCGGAGAGATCCGGCACCTCGCATTTCCCCTCGGACTGGAGCGTGGCTGAACAGAAAGAAATACGATTAATTTCGTTATTCTTCACGCTTAACGAGGTAGGAGTAACATTTTGACACATGAGCGTTCTTTCAGCCTCACTTAAGTCCTGGCCACTTCTAGGATGAAGTGGTCCACTCTTTTCACGGGGACTCCGTCTTTTTCACACACATGGTTGTGAGTTTCTAGGTTTGGACTCCGTGAACAAGTTGCAGGCCCCTTCATGTTATCAGGACATAGACCCATCGCCTCTGTAAACGAGGAGATCAGCGGGTCCTGGTCTTTGGTCAGACACCTGACAGGACCGCCTCTAGTGGAGAATGATATAGCGCGCGAATATACAAACCCACAATGGGGTACCCATAGGTTCCGGGCAGCCCACCCAATAACAGATTCAAAGTAGGGAAGAATAGCCGGTGACTCCGTGGTGCAATAAATCCAGAGCTGTCTTATTGTTGGAACACGGTGCACCATAAAGTGACCGCTTTTCTTTCCTACTTTAACCCAACAGCACCAGATGCAGTTTTTTAACATTTGTTGATATCGTCTGTGTGACAGAATACGCTGTCACTGTGCTACTTGGACGGGGCTATGGGCTTGCCTCCTGCGTACGGCCCAACAGTTAAACGGGAGATTTTGGGGCTGATGTCCCACAACCATCAGGTGCACGGCACACGGAGCTAAATATATCCACGGTCTCCGGTTCCTCTGAAGCAGGCGAACGCGGCTTTTGTAGCCACGCATCTGGAACTATTATCGGCTACTTTTCCATATTAGCCCGGCTGGGTTAAATAAACTAATTTCCCTCCAGAAAAGGGATTTAAATTACGTAAATCACTTTGGACTTCGGGTGCATGGACCTGGAAGCCTCTTAATCCAGATTACCTCATTGGACTCTCTTGCGTGCAGGATGTTTGTGTATTCTTTGTTATGCCAGAATAATGCCCGTCTATTGTCTGGTCCATGTATACCTTGTTATCTGTTGAGAGGATTAGACTCACAGTCTACCCTGTCTCAGGAATGTGTTATCGGTTTATATTTGAATAGTTTGTAAATCTGCTGTCTAATCTGGTTAGTCAATCACGATTCCCATTGTCCTGTCTGTCTAGGAATGTTGAGCAAATGTTTAAACAATTAGAAACATAGAAAAAATGTCGGCAGATAAGAACCTTTCGGCCCATCTAGTCTGCCCAATTACATGGATACTTTACCTGGATTTATCTTTTGTTTAGGATAGCCTTATGCCTATCCCATGCTTGCTTAAATTCAATTACTGTTTTGGCCTCTACCACTTCTACTGGAAGACTGTTCCATGTATCCACCACCCTCTCAGTAAAATAATGCTTCCTGATGTTACTTTTAAACCTTTGCCCCTCTAATCTAAGACTATGTCCTCTTGTTTTGCTATTTTGTTTCCTTTTAAATATACCCCCTTCCTCTACCTTGTGGATTCCCTTTACGTATTTAAATGTTTCTATCATATCTCCTCTGTCTCGTCTTTTTTCCAAGCTGTACATGTTATCTGTTTCAATCTAATTAGGTCTTCCAACAGTTTCTATGGGAGGTTTTGTATATGGAAAAAACCCAAGTTTGAACGTATAAATATGTGTGTCCACAATTAAAGAGTTCCATTCTGACCCTACATGCAGTCACGACTCATGGTTTGGGTAGCAGCTATATACAGTTTGCTGGTCCAACGAAAAGCTTCAGATCTACTGCCTCAGTTTATTACTGGGGGATGCTTGCAAGGCTCTCTACATGTACCCGTCTTTAAGCTGCGGCTAAGGTACTGGAAGAAAACATGGGAGTCACAAGGAGGACCCGGGTGACCAGCAAGGAAGAGTTATTGCCAGACGTGGCCCTGTCGGTGTACGGAGATCTGTACAGTCAGAAACCCAGATACTTTGCATTCTGTAAATTTAGACACTCCAGCTCTTCCGGTCAATTAATGGCGACACCAGAACATACGATTTGGCTCTGGCTGAGACACTGCCGTGGCTGTGAGCCTCAAAAACCAACAGGTATCTAGATTACATCCAACAACAAAGGGGCAATCTATGCCTTGGATCTCAAACTCCTCCCCCCCAGACATAGATGGCCTACAAGTCCCAGAATTCTATGAATACAATAGGTGGCCAGAGAATCATGGAGGTGTAATTCATAAACATCTGGGGAGCCAGAGTTTGAGATCCCTGATCTATGCACACTGAGTAGTCGTAGTAACCTGAGCACACTCACCCCTGTTCCGCCATTGGTGATTTCTCAGAGGGCTAAATCAGTCCTCACAATGCAGGGGTTTAGCTCCGACCAGATGTTGAGATTAACGAGCACTCGCCTGTTGTTGGAATCCGAACACTTTCTTAGCCAATGGCTGTCAATGTGCGCACATTGAGAGCCAATTGAATGGCTTGGCACCCACCTGAGCATCCAGCCACGGCTTGAGAAGAACCCGGAGTATGGGACTACAGGCCAGCACCGAGGAAGGACTATGGGGCTTTGTTTCCTACCCCCCTCGTGTTTTAACCCCATAATAACCCTTTAAGCTTCTTCAAAGGTTCTCGGACCACTGGTTGATACAAAACGGACCACATCCCATTCCAAATGGTCCTGTTTAGAAGAGTTTGTGTTATTTTTTTGTCTAAATAAACAAAAGCACAGGTAAGACTGAGATCTTCATACCGGAGGTTTGGTAAGGCCTCGTCCCTTCCTTATCACCTGGTGGGGTCTTCCATGTGGTGATTATTGGTAAAAGGTGTGATGGTCTAGACAAGGTCAATGTCTTGGAAAACCTGTAGCCAAGTCCTCCAGCCTTCACAGAGCAATGCAACCCCCTCCTTATGAAGTTGGACGCCATGTCTTGGTGGGTCCAGGGATCACGCAAAGCGGTTAGAGCTCCTGCATTTACGGAGCGGCATCTCCTCGATTTGAAAGATCTGAGCTGCAGGTACAAAAATGAATACATTATTATACTTGGCACTCTGTATTCGTGGGTATGTTTGCCCGCTTAGCTTCAACCCTTCAAATACATCATCAGTTACTTATTAACGTCGGGAAACGTAGCAGCCATGTCAAAGCTGGCATCGTTTTTTGAGCCGTATTTGCCGTTGGGCCAGGCTAAACGTAATTGGTTCTCATAGAATGGTTCTCTGCCTATATTTTCCCCTTGAAATGGGTGGCCGGGCAGTGACTAAACCTTCTAGAAACATCTGTTACGTATTCAAAAAGTGGAACTTGGTGCTGCCTTTCTGTGGTTTAATGGGCACATTTTTGATGCCAGTTAAAATGAGAGACACTGCGTGACACTTAGTGCCAAGGACCAACATCAACCACTCAACGAGTGACACTCAGTGCCAAGGACCGACATCAACCACTCAACGAGTCACACTCAGTGCCAAGGACCGACATCAACCACTCAACGAGTCACACTCAGTGCCAAGGACCGACATCAACCACTCAACGAGTCACACTCAGTGCCAAGGACCGACATCAACCACTCAACGAGTCACACTCAGTGCCAAGGACCGACATCAACCACTCAACGAGTCACACTCAGTGCCAAGGACCGACATCAACCACTCAACGAGTCACACTCAGTGCCAAGGACCGACATCAACCACTCAACGAGTCACACTCAGTGCCAAGGACCGACATCAACCACTCAACGAGTCACACTCAGTGCCAAGGACCGACATCAACCACTCAACGAGTCACACTCAGTGCCAAGGACCGACATCAACCACTCAACGAGTCACACTCAGTGCCAAGGACCGACATCAACCACTCAACGAGTCACACTCAGTGCCAAGGACCGACATCAACCACTCAACGAGTCACCTCACACTCAGTGCCAAGGACCGACATCAACCACTCAACGAGTCACACTCAGTGCAAGGACCGACATCAACCACTCAACGAGTCACACTCAGTGCCAAGGACCGACATCAACCACTCAACGAGTCACACTCAGTGCCAAGGACCGACATCAACCACTCAACGAGTCACACTCAGTGCCAAGGACCGACATCAACCACTCAACGAGTCACACTCAGTGCCAAGGACCGACATCAACCACTCAACGAGTCACACTCAGTGCCAAGGACCGACATCAACCACTCAACGAGTCACACTCCGTGCCAAGGACCGACATCAACCACTCAACGAGTCACACTCAGTGCCAAGGACCGACATCAACCACTCAACGAGTCACACTCAGTGCCAAGGACCGACATCAACCACTCAACGAGTCACACTCAGTGCCAAGGACCGACATCAACCACTCAACGAGTCACACTCAGTGCCAAGGACCGACATCAACCACTCAACGAGTCACACTCAGTGCCAAGGACCGACATCAACCACTCAACGAGTCACACTCAGTGCCAAGGACCGACATCAACCACTCAACGAGTCACACTCAGTGCCAAGGACCGACATCAACCACTCAACGAGTCACACTCAGTGCCAAGGACCGACATCAACCACTCAACGAGTCACACTCAGTGCCAAGGACCGACATCAACCACTCAACGAGTCACACTCAGTGCCAAGGACCGACATCAACCACTCAACGAGTCACACGCAGTGCCAAGGACCGACATCAACCACTCAACGAGTCACACTCAGTGCCAAGGACCGACATCAACCACTCAACGAGTCACACTCAGTGCCAAGGACCGACATCAACCACTCAACGAGTCACACTCAGTGCCAAGGACCGACATCAACCACTCAACGAGTCACACTCAGTGCCAAGGACCGACATCAACCACTCAACGAGTCACACTCAGTGCCAAGGTCCGACATCAACCACTCAACGAGTCACACTCAGTGCCAAGGACGACATCAACCACTCAACGAGTCACACTCAGTGCCAAGGACCGACATCAACCACTCAACGAGTCACACTCAGTGCCAAGGACCGACATCAACCACTCAACGAGTCACACTCAGTGCCAAGGACCGACATCAACCACTCAACGAGTCACACTCAGTGCCAAGGACCGACATCAACCACTCAACGAGTCACACTCAGTGCCAAGGACCGACATCAACCACTCAACGAGTCACACTCAGTGCCAAGGACCGACATCAACCACTCAACGAGTCACACTCAGTGCCAAGGACCGACATCAACCACTCAACGAGTCACACTCAGTGCCAAGGACCGACATCAACCACTCAACGAGTCACACTCAGTGCCAAGGACCGACATCAACCACTCAACGAGTCACACTCAGTGCCAAGGACCGACATCAACCACTCAACGAGTCACACTCAGTGCCAAGGACCGACATCAACCACTCAACGAGTCACACTCAGTGCCAAGGACCGACATCAACCACTCAACGAGTCACACTCAGTGCCAAGGACCGACATCAACCACTCAACGAGTCACACTCAGTGCCAAGGACCGACATCAACCACTCAACGAGTCACACTCAGTGCCAAGGACCGACATCAACCACTCAACGAGTCACACTCAGTGCAAGGACCGACATCAACCACTCAACGAGTCACACTCCGTGCCAAGGACCGACATCAACCACTCAACGAGTCACACTCAGTGCCAAGGACCGACATCAACCACTCAACGAGTCACACTCAGTGCCAAGGACCGACATCAACCACTCAACGAGTCACACTCAGTGCCAAGGACCGACATCAACCACTCAACGAGTCACACTCAGTGCCAAGGACCGACATCAACCACTCAACGAGTCACACTCAGTGCCAAGGACCGACATCAACCACTCAACGAGTCACACTCCGTGCCAAGGACCGACATCAACCACTCAACGAGTCACACTCAGTGCCAAGGACCGACATCAACCACTCAACGAGTCACACTCAGTGCCAAGGACCGACATCAACCACTCAACGAGTCACACTCAGTGCCAAGGACCGACATCAACCACTCAACGAGTCACACTCAGTGCCAAGGACCGACATCAACCACTCAACGAGTCACACTCAGTGCCAAGGACCGACATCAACCACTCAACGAGTCACACTCAGTGCCAAGGACCGACATCAACCACTCAACGAGTCACACTCAGTGCCAAGGACCGACATCAACCACTCAACGAGTCACACTCAGTGCCAAGGACCGACATCAACCACTCAACGAGTCACACTCAGTGCCAAGGACCGACATCAACCACTCAACGAGTCACACTCAGTGCCAAGGACCGACATCAACCACTCAACGAGTCACACTCAGTGCCAAGGACCGACATCAACCACTCAACGAGTCACACTCAGTGCCAAGGACCGACATCAACCACTCAACGAGTCACACTCAGTGCCAAGGACCGACATCAACCACTCAACGAGTCACACTCAGTGCCAAGGACCGACATCAACCACTCAACGAGTCACACTCAGTGCCAAGGACCGACATCAACCACTCAACGAGTCACACTCAGTGCCAAGGACCGACATCAACCACTCAACGAGTCACACTCAGTGCCAAGGACCGACATCAACCACTCAACGAGTCACACTCAGTGCCAAGGACCGACATCAACCACTCAACGAGTCACACTCAGTGCCAAGGACCGACATCAACCACTCAACGAGTCACACTCAGTGCCAAGGACGACATCAACCACTCAACGAGTCACACTCAGTGCCAAGGACCGACATCAACCACTCAACGAGTCACACTCAGTGCCAAGGACCGACATCAACCACTCAACGAGTCACACTCCGTGCCAAGGACCGACATCAACCACTCAACGAGTCACACTCAGTGCCAAGGACCGACATCAACCACTCAACGAGTCACACTCAGTGCCAAGACCGACATCAACCACTCAACGAGTCACACTCAGTGCCAAGGACCGACATCAACCACTCAACGAGTCACACTCAGTGCCAAGGACCGACATCAACCACTCAACGAGTCACACTCAGTGCCAAGGACCGACATCAACCACTCAACGAGTCACACTCAGTGCCAAGGACCGACATCAACCACTCAACGAGTCACACTCAGTGCCAAGGACCGACATCAACCACTCAACGAGTCACACTCCGTGCCAAGGACCGACATCAACCACTCGAGTCACACTCAGTGCCAAGGACCGACATCAACCACTCAACGAGTCACACTCAGTGCCAAGGACCGACATCAACCACTCAACGAGTCACACTCAGTGCCAAGACCGACATCAACCACTCAACGAGTCACACTCAGTGCCAAGGACCGACATCAACCACTCAACGAGTCACACTCAGTGCCAAGGACCGACATCAACCACTCAACGAGTCACACTCAGTGCCAAGGTCCGACATCAACCACTCAACGAGTCACACTCAGTGCCAAGGACCGACATCAACCACTCAACGAGTCACACTCAGTGCCAAGGACCGACATCAACCACTCAACGAGTCACACTCAGTGCCAAGGACCGACATCAACCACTCAACGAGTGACACTCAGTGCCAAGGACCGACATCAACCACTCAACGAGTGACACTCAGTGCCAAGGACCGACATCAACCACTCAACGAGTGACACTCAGTGCCAAGGACCGACATCAACCACTCTGCAGTAATGTGCATTGCGTATCAGTGTAAATCACAGAGCTCCAAAGTATAGCTCACAAATAAGAATAAAATAAAAGAAGAATTATATATTATAGGCAAGCCCCCAGGCAGGCGAGTGTGGCCCCCCTCCCCCCACACACTCAAGGGCCCAGGTGCGGTCACCCCCTCTGCACTCCTGGTAGTTACACCCCTACTCAGTGCCAAGGACCAATATGAGCCACTCAACGAGTGACACCCAGTGCCAGGGACCTACAGTCACTCAACAAGTGACACTCAGTGCCAAGGACCGCTATAAGCCACTCAACGAGTGACACCAAGTGCCATAAACTGACATCAACCACCCCATGAGTGACAGACCTAGATAACTCACCGCTTTAACACTTCCGTTCTAGAGCTCTGCCTCTACCAACATGGCCGCCGAGATCGTCCTCCTGTACTTCCTGAAGATACCGCCTCTTTTTCAACCATAGAGACCGAGCGCGACCGCTCTCAGTGACTTTGCTTTGGGGACCTCCAGCCCCGCCCTTCTTCCTCGACCCGATTGGGCGGCTAAATCCCCCAGTCTCCCGCCCTTTCCCCCCCTCTACCGGAAGTGACGCATTGCCGCGGCTGGAGCGGTGGTGACGGAGCCTGCCTGTCCGGCGTGTGGGAAGGAGCCTGGCCGCGGCGGATTCGGGGGAATGTGCCGGGTCTCCCGCACCCTGGGTGGGGCCTGGAGAGTTACTGAGGGCCCAGCCGGTGAGTGTGAAGCGACGCGTAGGCCACCGTGGCCTGGTAGACCTCCGCCAGCACAATGGACAGGCCCGGGACCACCTCAGCCCGTGCTACAGGGCCTCAGCGCGTCCCCTCAGGGCTCCTGGAGTCTCCTCATAGCCGGGCAGCGCTTAGCTGCAGCCTCCCTGTCACACAGCCGGGCGCGGCCTAACCCCTCGGCCTGGGAGTGGCGTCACCGCGGCCTCAGGGGGCGCCCTGTCCCCCCTCGCCTTGTGAGGCGCTTTGTGCTGTTTCACTGTGCGCCTTCCTCCCTGCAGGCCGCCTCAAGGGCTCCTCTGTGCACCCGGTGGAGCCGCAGGGCCCAGCCTTGCGCTGCTCCCTCTCTCCATTGCCAGACACCTGGTTTCCCCCGGGCCTCGCTATAACCAGGGCTTCCTCCCACGTCTGCCGGGTGGCGGATCAATTCTCTTCCGACCGCCAGTCCTGTAGCATCGACGTCAGCCTCCATTCGCTCGGGGCCTCTATCCCCATGATGGGATGTGGCTCTCACCTCCCTGCCTTCCCCCTGATAGGATGTGTCCTCTCTGCAGACAGACCCATCGAGCCTTTACACGCATCCTGCAGTGCGCATGCGCGGGGAGATCTCCACACACAAGATCCATGCATGGCCTGCAGTGACCCTGTCTGGGAGGTGGGAGGTCATCTCTCCAGGGTCAAATGTAACCTTTCTATTTCGCTATGTAGATTTGCACTGATGCATGTATATTTGTGTGTATGAAGGGTATTGTGATGATTTAGGGCTACCGTCCCTTACCCTCACTTGTTTGTGTGTGTGTGTGTATTTACTGTAGATAGGCCGTGTTACTCCAGATGCCAAAATCACGAGTATAGCCGTATGTGGTGATACCTTTTTCATTGGACTAACGTTATATTTAAAAAACAAGGCTTTCGAGAGTATAACCTCTCCATGTCTGGACGCTATAGCTTATACTCTCGAAAGCCAGTCCTCCAAATGCAATGTTAGTCCAATAAAAAAAGGGTATCACTACGTACTTGCTATACTTGTGACTTATATATATGCTGTGATGTGCAAATGACTCCAGCAATAATAAACTTGATTCATTATAGCGTGGAGGCTTTTTTTTTTGTCCTCCGCCACAACCCTCGAATACGGGTCCCAAGCATCCGCTGCAACTGGTCATCATGCCTAGCTCCTGCTGATGAGGGTCCAATAAACCTGAAACGGCGCTGTCCTAGGAGTGGCTTTGACCAGTTGCATAAACCTGGTCTCTGCCTTAAAAAAAAAAAGCAATCTAGTGTGGCATGGCATTGATTTTAGGGATCTGTGTAAAAACAGACCTAGAATGCGAAAAAGTGACAATGTCATTTGCATGTCTTACCCAGAGTTCCTTGCTGCATATGGGGAATGTATCACAGGGGCTCTGGGATGTGCAAATTGCTCCTGCAATAGTTATATATATATAACTATTTATTATTGCAGAAGCCACTTGCACATCGCAGCAATTCAAAGAATTGCATCCCAGAGCTCCTGTGCCACATTCCCCATATGCAGCAAGGAATTCTGGGTAGGATAGGCAAATGACATCTGTCTCACTTTTATGCATTCTGGGTCTGTTATTACACAGAACCCTAAAATCAATGCTATGCGACACTGTGGCTTTCTAGCAGAGATAAGGTTTATGCAACTGGTCAAAGCCACTCCTAGGACAGCGCTGTTTCGAGTTTATTGGGCCCTCATCAGCAGGAGCTAGGCATGATGACCAGTTGCATTGGATGCTTGGGACCCGAAGGCAAATCAGTATCTCATCGAATTGCTATGATGTGCAAGTGGCTTCTGCAATAATAAACACACTTTATCTCTAGGCTTTTTATCTCACTTTTTGTCCTCCACCACAACCCTTTGTGTGTGTGTGTGTATATATGTGTATTTATACATGTATTACACGCACACCCATGAGATATTGGTGTCTTCCCCTGTAGGCAGATCATTTCCCAAATTGTAGCTACTGAACAACCCCCCCCCCCCAAAACCATTTATTCAGTTCAAGCATTGATTCGAGAGCCGCGATATTGTCATAAAGGGACACTACTTTCTGACTAAGGTTTTACAGTAGTCAGGATGTGAGGAGTACCCCATCCCTGTGGCCCAAATTGGGTGTAATCGCTGGGTGACGTTCCTCCACCCACTCCATTGTCACCAGCAGCCAGAATTTTGAATTTCCCGGCTGCAAGTCGCCAGATCGGTCACTTGTGAGGTCTGTGCACAGAGAGGATGCTGACGTCACACTCTCATAGACAGATCACGGTAGCGAGCGTTTTCAGAGGGGCAGTTGATCATATCTGTGCATTCGCCCCGCTCCGGTCCATCGCTCTGTGCAGGCACTACAGAACTTGCGTAATTAAATGCTCACGTCCCATAGCGGTGCACAATGTATGGATTCCTATGCTATGCAATTTGCCAAGCCTTGCAAATAGAAGCTGCAGGGACTCCCCAGATTCGGTAGCCCCATGAGTACAATCGTATAAAATCAAAAAATGGGCAGAGCCTGTCAGTAGCATCTTATTTAAAGGCAAACGAGGCTCTTTATCTTAACTATTTTTAAAAAACAACCGGAGGGCCGATGCCGCTGATCCCGGCTTTATGTAGACCCAAACGAATGCCATACAGGAGAGCCTGAAAACCTTTCCAGCTTCAGAGCAAGGGTTTGGCAACTGTGGCTCTCTGTGTTTGAAACTGTATCCCCCCATGATGCTCTATTACTCCTTAGACTGGCTGATCCTCATGGGAAATGTAGTTCCGAAATAATCGGGGGGGGGGGCCTAAGGTTGATAACCATTGCATTCAGCAAATGCCAGTATCTGCTGAAGTGGAAAGTTGCAAACACCAGTGAAAATCTTTACTCTTGCAATGGACCCAGGACATACTTGAAAACAAGAGAAATCTCAATGTATCCTACCTGGTAAAATACTTTATAAATAAATGGTTACAGCCCCTGATGTTCACAAGTGAAAAATCCAACAGGTGTTTACAAAAGCTTCAGTGAATTGTTTGTGAAATGGCGGTGTTTGTTGCAGGTGTTTGCAACTTCTGCAGATACCGGCATTTGATAAATGCCCTCCTATATAACACCCCGGGTGCACTCCAGACATGGAAGATGGGGGCTTAGAGGAGAGTTTATACACCTTATGCCAGCTTTCGGCATCCTAGGCCCCCCAGATGTTTTGGAACTACATTTCCCATGAGCCTTAGCAAAGCTATTGAGCGGCTGACCGTCGTGGGAGATGTAGTTCCAAAACATCTGGGTGGGGGTTAAGGTTGCTGACCCGTATATTCAGTAAACATGGGTTTTCATCTTTTTTGGAAGACCCTGTTATTTTGTTACTTGCTGGTTTCCAGTCTGGGAGGATTGCAAAGGTCTTAAAGTTCACATTTAGGCATGTCGAGTTGGTGACCCCCCTGACATTCTTTCAAGGTCTTCTATTGGACTTTAATTTTAGCATTATGGGACACAGAGACCAAATTGTTACAAACTAGCTACATTGAAGTTTGCAGTTATGTTTTTCCTTACAGCATAGACTGCATTTGCTCTCACTTTTCTGGTTACATTTGCTGTTAATTGGATACTTTCTGTAATGAGTAACCCACTAGCTAATTTTACTTACCATTTTCCATTGGACTTTATATTTTTTTCCAAGGAGATTCCTTTAATTCTCTGTATTCCTCGAATGGCAGAGATCTGCTTTTTGTGGCGATCCCCTGCTGATCTGCTCGATGGACAACAAAGTGTTCTTAAATCTACATCCGTGTCTTAGAGCTCTAAACCAGGCCTGTCTCACGCCCCCCCCCCCCAGATGACTATGGCTACAATTACCAGAAATCCTTCAATGCAATAGTGAATACATCACAGGATTTGTAGTTCACAAACATTTAGGTGGGGGGGGGGCTGGCTTTTGACCCCCCCCCTGCCCTAAATGCTGTTTAACTTAATAGTTTTTTTAGGTCTCTGTACAGGGGTCTATAATGCAATGACATGAAAAGTATAGTTATGGTGGATTGATTCAGCATGTAAAAGACGCAAAGTGGCTCAACCAAGTGCCGACTCACTGGACGGTGACGTGCTTTGCTGAGCATCTTGCGTGTTCACTTGTCATACGGGGTGTGCCGCGTGCAAATAGATAGACAAGAGGAAGCAATTTCTTTAAAAACATGGCATTGATGACAAACATATTGCCTTATGTTTGTGGAATTATTGTCACAACAAAAGGCGGAGTGCATTATACCACTGCTTCTATTCGGTGCATAGAGCAAGTACAGCGTCTCAGTGTTTCAGTTACGCTTTCCAGGTCGTGGTTGACAGGAGTGCGGTTGGTCGCTTTCTGTGGAGTGCGGTTGGTCGCTTTCTGTGGAGTGCGGTTGGTCGCTTTCTGTGGAGTGCGGTTGGTCGCTTTCTGTGGAGTGCGGTAACGTAAAGCTGTGTTGGACCCCTGGCCCCAGATGTTTTGTAACTACATTTACCATGAAGCTCGTCCAAGCTAATCAGTAGCTGAGCATCATGGGATGTGGAGTTCCAAAACCTCGTGAACCAAGGTTGTTGACCCCCTGATGTAAAGGGGATACTGCTAGGTCAGTGACATGACGTATACATATAATAACGATATGTTTTGACTCTGCTGAGTCTCTGAAAATAAGGATATCTAATTTGTCTGGCTCAGTCAATAAAACATGACTTCGAATTGCGTTTTAACAAGATGACGACAAAACTGTCACAGTGAGCTCCGCACACAGGGGTGAAATAGCTCAGCAGCGAAAGGGTTAATATTGTGAGCACATTAGAAAGATGTATCTGCATCAGGTTCTGTTTATGCTCCTATGCAGGACCTGCTGGCAAAAACAGTATGTATTTGTGTATTCCTCACACGTTGCAATGCAATTCAGATTCTTTTTTTCTGATAGTAAATTTTTGACATAAAAGTCTTGAAGGTAAGTGTTTCAGTCCTTGCACCACGGACTTGATTCAGGCCAGTCTGAAACGATGGGCTTTTTACATGCGTTATTTCCAGAATAAGCACTACTTCTAATTCATGCAATACTTCTGGTACAGACTGATCATTCCCAGGAAAATAACAGTGAAGAAAAACTGCCCCCCCCCCCCTCGGCTACACAATTTCCAAGGAATGTTACCCCTCCAGCCGCGTGCCAGCCGTCTGTTACCCCATCCGTCGTCCTGCAGTTCAGCTGTCACCTTGACGTTTGGGCTTAGCGCGTGGATTCGCCGGATGTAGACCTTTCGTGGTCCACTCTAATGCTGTTGTCGGGCTGAAATCTCCTTGATGATCTGCCAGATGTCAACGTACAACCCTTCCAGTCAGAGCAGGGGCCCGGGGCCGTCTGAGTGCAGCAGCTGGAGTCTGGCGTTGTGCTCGTTCTGAGTATGCGCTCACAAGGTTTTTACAAGGCTGAGATAATGAAGAGTTTAGTCCTGGGCTGTCATTAAACTCCAGCTTCACAGATTATCCTGAACTAAAACTCCCATGATTCCCTGGCCAAATATTGCATTGAAGGAAGTCTGGGTACTGTGTGCATCAACATCTGGGGGGCTGAGCGTTTGATAGTCCTGGTCTGTTCTGTTGGTTTTTGGTCGGCTGAGGTTCTCAGACACGGGCTGTTTATCTATTTTAAAGCCGGATTTGAGGCATCCAAATGTGTGGCTCCGAAATCTTTTATTGGTCTATATGAAAACATGTGCCAGTCTCCTACAAATTTATAGATGGCTATCGGGTCGTATATTCATTCGCAAGGTCCAGCTAGACAACTTTTAAAGGGAGTCTGTCATGTTCAACGGAGGTTGGGCTCAAGTGAGAGGATTATCATTCGCTCATGTCTTGTTAGAGTCAAGAAAAAATAGATCCATATCAAAAATTCATTGTTGATCTCTTCCGGTGGCATGCCGCCATGTTGACAGCTGTGAGAGCGTCCTACGGCTGCGCTTTGTACAGGTCAATTGCAGTCGGCATGCGGAGTCAAGTCAACGCTAGGGGCCATTTCTACAGCATTTGTGTGACGGCCTCTGTTAGCTCTGCTCATGAAACCAGGCGATGGCAGCGCCCAGAGAGCACTGGCTGCACTGTCTTTAAGACCAATGAGATAACTGCCCCGTGATGGGCTGGCGCCCTGAGAGTGAGTCTGACTGGTACGGAGAACCTACCGTGCGCATGGGTTTTGGTTCACGTCATACTTTAGTTTGGCGTCTCCGTACCCTTTACATCGCAAGATATCTTCAATCTCCTGGTTAAGGAACACGGTGATAAGCTCTGAACCAGAGGGATGGTAACCTTGGCCCTCCAGATGATTTTGGAACAATCTCCCATCATGCTCAGCCAATCCTTTGTTTGACAGCGCATCTTGGGAAACGTAGTTCCTATGCATCTGAAGGGCCATGGTTGCTGAGCCCATGCAGTGTAGTTTGTGGATTGCAAAGGTGTAAGGCAGGGGGTCGGCAACCTTGTCCCTACAGATGTTTTAGAGCCACATATCCCATGATGCCTAGTCTGCTCAGTGTCTGAGCATTAGGGGAAATGTAGTTTCAAAAGATCGGGGTGCAAGGTTGCAGACCCCCCCCCCCCCGCTTCCTTCTACAGAGGTGGATTAATCTCTCATTCTCCTGTGTAACATTTTTATCTGTACACTATGGAGAATTTCCTTGCGCTTGCAGTTTGGGCCCATTTACACAAAATTTAGAAATATGGCAAGAAAAACTGTAATAATGCCAATACCTATCTGTTGTAGCGTCCAACAGGAAGGAAAGAGGGGGAGCCGCGCAGGATAACAGCTTATATGCCTTCGAGTTGCTATGGTAACCGACCGTGCCAAGAGTTTCTAGGGAAGGGGTGAATCTGTTTTGCAGTTTTGGAACTTTGCGATAATAAAATATTTGCTGCTTTTCAAAGAGAAATGCAATAAAGCGCCTCTGTCCTGGAATAAAATCAAATGTTTCCAGTCAAGAAGCAACGTTTCTTGTATTGTATCCATAATTGGAGCGTGAGATTTAAACGTTGTGGCCGTAGTTAGTTGTCCCAGTCTAGTCTTGATGAATGCTTAGGTTTTTTTTGTTTTTAATCATTGTCTGTCTTGGCATTTCCTCCATCGTGATCATACAAAGGAAGGAAGCTGTCTGAACGTGTGTGGAAGTTTCCCCGGGGGGGAGTTGTCTGCACAGAGCTTGTGTTTACTACCCGTAGTGACTTGTGTGTTATGTGACAGATATTTAGCAAAACTCGTGATGCATGAATGATCTGCTCAAGAAAATCACCCTGGTTTATTTGCATTAAAAATATATTTACTTCTAAAACCTCCTGTAGGGCTAAAGTTGCTGACCCCTATGCAAGATGGTGATGCGTGCCAGTCGTGCATGACTAGTTTGCTGCTTTGTAAATCATTGACTTGTTTCAATGGGGCTTTTTAGTTTAATCTTTATTTTACCTCCTTTAAAGAGTAAGGGACTGGTTTTATAAACTAGGGACACACCATAATAATTCCTTCAGAGCTGATACAGATTACTGTCAGCCATTCTGGAAAATATCTGCTGCCGATATTCTATATGAATAAAGCTGTGGGGGGGGGGGGAATCACAAATCTGACATTAAGCATGTCCAGTTAATGTCATAATGAAATTTTAAACCTGTTACCATGTCCACTTATCCAATTTAATAAATATTTGATTGAAGCTTTTATTTTTGCGGTCATGTCTAGATGCCGGCCTTTGCATTGACACCTCCTATGACCCTGTAGGTAAGGGGTCAGTAACCTTGGCCCGCCAGATGTTTTGGAACTACGTCTCCCATGATGCTCGGCTACTCATTAGGTTCTTAGAGCCTCATGGGAAACGTTGTTCCAAAACATCCGAGGTTGCTGATCGCTGCTGTAGTAAATACAATGCCCGAAGTACAGGGATCTGCATCTCCTCTATAAGGAGTTCTGTGCCAGATGGGGAGGAAGCCCCATTTCTGTTATCACACTGGTGGGCTGTATCGGTTGGGGCAGGAGGAAGTCCTGCTACGAGGGCTGATGGCCAAGATGTCAGCCTTTGGGGCAGGGGAAGTCCTGCAACGAGGACTGACTGCCAAGATGTCAGCATTTATAGCTGGGGGGGGGAAGTCCTGCAACGAGGGCTGACTGCAAGATGTCAGCCTCTGGGGCAGGAGAAGTCCTGCAACGAGGGCTGACTACCAAGATGTCAGCCTCTGGGGCAGGGGAAGTCCTGCAACGAGGGCTGTCTACCAAGATGTCAGCCTCTGGGGCAGGGGAAGTCCTGCAACGAGGGCTGTCTACCAAGATGTCAGCCTCTGGGGCAGGGGAAGTCCTGCAACGAGGGCTGTCTACCAAGATGTCAGCCTCTGGGGCAGGGGAAGTCCTGCAACGAGGGCTGTCTACCAAGATGTCAGCCTCTGGGGCAGGGGAAGTCCTGCAACGAGGGCTGTCTACCAAGATGTCAGCCTCTGGGGCAGGGGAAGTCCTGCAACGAGGGCTGTCTACCAAGATGTCAGCCTCTGGGGCAGGGGAAGTCCTGCAACGAGGGCTGTCTACCAAGATGTCAGCCTCTGGGGCAGGGGAAGTCCTGCAACGCAGCCTGCTGCAGGAGATGCCCTAAATCCGTGCCGGATTGGCACTGATCTGCGGGCTTCACGTGTCGCTGCTGCAGTGAGCCTACACGGACAATGATCAGCAAATAAAAGGCTGATACGATTATCTGTAATTTCCTGAATATCTGCCACAGATAATACGTATGGGATAGACAGATTATGTAATGTATAAACCACTCTTTAACTTTCTTAAACTGGGACATATTTGAAATGCCAAGATAAATTCACACCCTATGGGAAGAACCAGTTTGTTTTTTCTTTTTTAAATCCATGTAACATAGCAGCTTGCATGGGTTATAACTGGGACTGTCTGTGACCCTTTGAATATGTTGTTTGGACTCATGTTAAACGCCATAAACTGCAGTCCCGGGTATTCAACGCTCCCTGCACTTAATCTCGCTTTAAATAGCCTTTACCAGGCTCGTAACCGTTCTGGCCTCGGCTTAACATCGCATCCAACGCATGCTATCAGGTCTCAAAATAGGAAACCGGGCAGATTAGCTAATTGAATTCTGCGACGGCTGCAATGAAAATCCCGCCGTGAATGTTTTATAAGGGAAACGCTGCCTTTTTAAGTGCCTGCGCCGCACAGCGAGCTTTATTACCGGGCCGCAAAGTTTCTCTGCTCTCAGGGGATGCGGGCCATGTAAAACGCGTGTTTAATTCATAAAATCTGTTGCTGGAAGGTATTTGTGTCTTCTCCTATTCCAGCAGTGGACTCTAGCAGCATCCTGTACCCCGATGTACTAAAACGAAAGTGTTTGTTGATCGTGTATGCAACCCACCAATTTATACAAGTATCGGAAGAGCTGAAAGATGTGGGGGGTTTAAAGGGGGAAATCTTAGATTTTTTGGGATTAGTTTAGAAAATGTGTAACAGTTGCAGTACTGCTTTTACTGCAACTGAAGTTTGTCGTCGTTTGATCTCATCGGTCTATGTCCTTTTACTAAACAGGTTCTGCTGTGTCAAAATGTCCTTACAGGCTGGTTGGCTGCCACATCGATCGTTTTGACTGATCTATCACTGGCGATACAGATAGCCTCCAGTGACTGTAACAATGTCAGTTTTCAGGCTATCGCCTTACTCAATGAGCCAGTCGTCTTAATATTACATAAAGCTTTCGGCTTCTCGTGTCGAAGTTGTCCTCAGTCAGGAAAAGTGTTCAGTACTTGGCTAGAATCCACTTAACACAGGACATTTACTGTCCAAGCGCTTTGTGATCCACCTACACAGCATACATTACAGTTGTATTGCTGTGGAGCTCTGATACGCTTATACACACTGCACATTACTGAGTTTTATTGCTGTGGAGCTCTGTGATATGCGTATACGTACAGCACATCGGAGCTCACAGCAACAAAACAGTAATATGCGGTAACACAGAGCTCGGGGTGAAACCGTACATAACGCATTGCTCAATCACCTCCACGTTTGCTCCCAGAGTGGGGAAGGGGAGTTCAGCCACATTGTTCGTTTTACAATTGTAAAGTGAACAATGATGCTGCTTTAGAAATTTTTTATATTTTTACTTTATAAAAACAACGCTTTTACCGTTGCACTGTATATGGTCCTGTTTGGTATCATTGGAAAGGCAAGACTCTGGTCTGACTGTGTAGGGTGCCACAAATACAGGAGGGTCAAAAGCCAAAATGTTAGTGTGTTTCAGAACACTGCAATCGGTCAGCGTTTCTGCCGATCACGGCGGTGCAGACTGGACGAGCTGAACGCATCATCTGTACACAGTGACGAACCGCCCAAAATGCGATCAGCACCTTTTTTCACAGGGATAAGGTTAAAGTGTAGAATCCCTTCCTTTTGGGTTTTAGGGAAGGGACCGGAGGCAATGTGAGTGGGGTGGTGGCACAGGACTCCAGCTCCAAGGAAGTTATAAGAGACCGCCGGTACATCTCCTCCACCCAGTGGCAGTACTCGATGGTCTGTGCAAAATCTCTGCCACTGTTGTAAACTAGACATAACCAGTTTGTTTCTATGGATATAAATCTAAAACTAAATCCCCGGTAAAGCAACTGGCACGTTTTCTCCAATGGACTCCGAAGGAGCATCTGAAGTTAAAGTGCAACTGCGTCTGACACTGAACAGTGCGTGCTGTACACAAACTAATCGACCAACCAAGTTAAAGATAATGAGAATTGTTGGCTACTAGTTGTCAGTCCTATTCATTTGGAATAAATATGCATTCTTGTGCAGGGTGTGCCGACCTCCGTAGGGTGATATAGTTTTGGATTGTGATGTTTAAATGCGCTTTGCTCGTCAGCTCTATTCAAAGCCTTCTTCAATGCATACAAATATTTGTGGAGTTTAGGGAGATCAGGGAGAAAGTCAAGAACTATAAATTGTATTAAGAAAATGCCCAAAAAAATAAAAATTTTAAATTTTTGTTTTTCTCCCGTTTGTTTCTACAGCCCACGTGTACTGCTAATTACAAGCCTGCAAAGTCTTCCAAAGAGTACTCCATGATCTAAAATTCAGGGATTGCGGAGAAATCTGACATGAAGATGGAGGCAGTTGGGAAAAGTGAAGAATATCTAGAGTCTGAAGTGCCTCATCAAATCAATCTGGACAAAGCGGACACTCCGCTGGAAGAAAGCTCTCTAGAGGGTCAGTCTCCTCCACTGAAAGATGGAGGACAAGATGCCCCGGACTCCTCTGGGCTTGCTTCAATGCCTTGCTTGCTCAAAGAGTTGCGAAGAGACTCTTCGGAGTCACAGCTAGCGTCCACCGAAAGCGACAAGCCAACCGCCGGTCGCATCTACGAGAGCGACTCCTCAAACCACTGCATGCTCTCTCCTTCTTCCAGCGGGCACCTGGCAGACTCCGACACGCTGTCTTCCGCGGAAGAGAACGAGCCACGTCATGCACAAGCAATAACCGAGGGCTGCGATGTCGCCTCTCAGGGTGTCGGGGTGGCCCGCAAATCCAGGAGATCCAGGTCGGAGAGTGAAACCTCCACCATGGCCGCCAAGAAAAACCGCCAGTCCAGCGACAAACAGAATGGGCGAGTCACCAAGATCAAAGGTCACAGGAGCCAAAAGCACAAGGAGAGAATACGACTCTTGAGGCAGAAGAGGAAGCTGCCGCGAGGAAAAAATACAACCTACTGCAGGATAGTAGCACAAGCGACAGCGACCTCACCTGTGACTCCAGTACAAGTTCCTCTGATGAGGATGAAGAGGTCTCTGGGAGCAGTAAGACAATCACAGCAGAAATTCCAGGTAATACACTTGCCGTAACCCACTCTCCCTGTATCCTATGTGTTATAATGCTGCTTTTCTGTGTAGTATTGCATGTGGGGTTTTCCCGAATGGCATCTTTCGTAGAGGTCCCTGTGTGCTCTGATCCTTAAAGTGGTTTAATGCATCTGTGTGCTCCTCTTCTTGCGTGATTTCTTTAAGTTAACAATACTGCATTAACCCCAGAGACGCTGCGTCCTCGCATATTTCGTGCTTCGTGTTTTGCTAAGGTTGGCCGCATTGTTGTAAAAGTTGTTAAACGGTCTTTGTGACGAATCGCAAATAGGGACAGAAAGTTTAACGAAAACGTGTTGTACGCACCAGAGGGCGGCGTGTTTTGTGACGATCTAGTTTTTAATGTAGCGCTCAAGATTGCTCGTGTCAAAGACGTGCAAAGGCAAAACTTTACAAAAACTAAAGTGGGAGCGCAGTAAGAGGAGGTGACTTGCGAGAACGTCACCGCTTTGTGGATGCGATGACGTGTCAGTCTCCTTTAAAAAATGTTCTTTAGCTTTGGGACACTAGTGGGAAAAGTTTTATTTGTTGCAAAAAAGTTCCTCTCCCAACCACATCTCCTCTTTATCTGCTGGAAGTCTTCCTACTAATGTCCTTTAGTCCCTTGTTTCCTCTTGGGCTTCCCCACTCCCACCTGTGCCCCGGGGGGCTTCCCCGCTCCCACCGGTGCCCCGAGGGACTTCCCCGCTCCCACCTGTGCCCCGGGGGGCTTCCCCGCTCCCAGCCAATCATTATCTTTTGGTAGCTAGAATATTTTTGGCTTTTTAGTCACCTGGAGTAAAACTTACCTGTTTCTTGCTGTCTCAGTTTGCACCATGGACCTACGGTTTTCCCTTGGGCTCAGTGCGTCTCAGCCACCAGCTCCAATGATCACTTAAAATCCCAACGTTCAGGTGATGCGAGCTGCCGTCTGAGCGTGGGAAGATAAACTGGTCTGCGGTGTGAATACTGCAATCGCTCTAACTGGGACCACTGGAAGCCGCATCCAGCCCAAAGACAACTCGCTAGCCGTCATGGGCACCTTTTTTGTTAGCTGTGGCTGCTCTTACAACAGGGTTTCTTGTAGTTTTGTTCAAACATACTCCTTAACGGGTGCCTTCTCCTACTTTAAAGTGTTCTCTGAGGCAGCGTATTGGATGTGCGTCCTATTTATACAAGCCCTTTTAGAGAGTTGGCTTAGTGTGGTGTTTATGCAAAAAGTGACATTTTAGGCTGCAGTCACAAAAGTGCACTGAGTGCGTCCGTGTGACTGCTCCTCCCTGCGTCCATCGCAGCTTTGTGATGACTCAACAGGGAGGGCCACATGGTGTAACTTGCGCAATAGTTGCGCGTGTTTCCACCATACATACTGAAAGCCTCCCCGTCAAAAAGCTACGACTGACATAGGACAAGGCTACAAAGTGAGATCCTCCATAGGAAGAGGTAGCGCTGCGCACACGAACTGCGCTCAACAAGGTGGCCACACGGGCGTCAGAGGAAGGAACGTCCACTCCAAAGTACGCTCGAGTGACCCCTGCCTTAGGAGTCGTTCTGTTATTATACCCCACCTGGGTCACATCTGCTAATGCCGCTCCCTTGCCAGGCACTCGTTCCCCCACAAGAGATCTTTCATGCCTTCTCCAGGCCTTGGCTGAAGCTTAAGGACTGGTAGGATGAAAGATTGGTGATGACAATTCAGACACATGGCAGCACAGAACTTAGATTCCCTTTTAATGAAACACATCAGCCAAATATATACAGTGCCAGCAGGGACCTAGAAACCAATGGAAATTACACCCCCGTGCCCCTTCCTAAATTTGGCCAGTCCCCAGCCATACCCCTTTTCCATGTCCAGATATGAAACAATAGTGCATATTGTAATCACAAGGTGGATATCAGCACAAACGCACAATGGTCTGATAAAGCAGGAATGTTTTGGCAAACGATGACCGTTCAAACCTTTCATAGAGCTAAACCCCCCCCCCCCCCATATAGAATATCTAACAATAGTCTCAAATAATAACCTCAATCGTAATAACATATAAACATACAGGGTTATTCAGAGAAAGGTGAAACTCCGGAGAACGTTTGGAGAAGTGAAAATTCTAGGTCAAAATAGCCAAACCAGAAAAATTCCCATTTATCTCACTTTCCAAATTGGCTATTTTGACCTAGAATTTTCACTTCTACAAATGTTCTCCAGAGTTTCACCTTTCTCTGAATAACCCTGATAGACAATACTGTATTAACAATAATAATTATTAATAATCTTTATATAGCGCCAGCATAATCTGCAGCGCTGTACAATGGGCACAATATAGACAGGGTTACAATACACGGAGACTGAACAACATTTTGACAAACCGGTACAGAAGGAAATGTGGGCCCCATTTCCGTGGGAATTCACAATCTAGAAGAGTCGGTGGTGGAAACAGGACTGCAAGGTGGGAGAGGTTGAATATAGAATATTTGATACAGTCCTAACCTCAACATCTGAGGGTTGGCATTTAGGGGTTATTATTTCAGAGGATCTAAGGGTAAGTAGTCAATGTAATAGAGCAGCAGGAAATGCTGACAGAATGCTTGGTTGTGTAGGGAGAGGTATTAGCAGTAGGAAAAGGGAAGTGCTCATGTCACTGTACAGAGCACTGGTGAGACCTCACTTGGAGTACTGTGTGCAGTACTGGAGACCGTATCTCCAGAAGGATATAGACATCTTAGAGAGAGTTCAGAGAAGGGCTACTAAAATGGTGTACGGCTTGAAGGAGAAAAGTTACCAGGAAAGGCTTAATGATCTTAACATGTACAGCTTGGAAAAAAGACGAGACAGAGGAGATATGATAGAAACATTTAAATACGTAAAGGGAATCCACAAGGTAGAGGAAGGGAGTATATTTAAAAGGAAACAAAGTAGCAAAACAAGAGGACATAGTCTTAGATTAGAGGGGCAAAGGTTTAAAAGTAACATCAGGAAGCATTATTTTACTGAGGGTGGTGGATACATGGAACAGTCTTCCAGTAGAAGTGGTAGAGGCCAAAACAGTGATTGAATTTAAGCAGGCATGGGATAGGCATAAGGCTATCCTAAACAAAAGATAAATCCAAGTAAAGTATCCATATAATTGGGCAGGCTAGATGGGCCGAAAGGTTCTTATCTGCCGACATTTTCTATGTTTCTGTCTTGGTTGCGTCAGTGAGTCGGGTGGTAGGCTTCCCTAAATAGGAATGTCTTAAGGGAGCGTTTGAAGGAAAACGTCTGACCGTACGAGGGAGATCGTTCTAGAGGATGGGGGCTGCGCGTGAGAAATCCTGCAATCTATCATGGGAAGAGGTGATGTGGGGAGAACTGTTTTGTTTATATCATTATAAACGCGTAACTGGCACCCTGTACCCCTATAGACATGGTGACTTGGACATAAGAGAGGGTTGGGGAATAGAATGGCTTTTCATACCCCACAGGCCCATACCCAACTCCAGTCACCCCCAGTTCAAATATGATTTATTGCATGTGACGAAACTCCATTTGATTTCTGTTTTTGCCTCTGTCAGACAACGTCCGAGATACTTCTCTCGTGCAGAACTTCTTTCCTTAAAATCTCATTATGGCTCGATGCAATTTGCTGCTGTAGGGCATCCATACCTGTGAGATGTTTCACTTGGCATGTTCTAACGTCTTCATTTTAGCTGCCTTTTGAAGTAATTAATGCAAGTGCCCCTTAACCCAGGGGTCAGCAACCGTGGCTCCCTGATGTTTTGGGAACTACATTTTCCTTTGTGGCTCAGTCAGCCTAATGGCTGGCTGAGCATCATGGGAGATGTAGTTCCCAAAACATCAGAGAGCCAAGGTTACTGACCCCTAACCTATCTGTTGGCTGCAGCCATGGAGTCGCTGCACGCTACCGAAGGTGCCAAGTAATACTGCCCATTTTCTAGTTATCACAGTGGAGACATGTTTCAGCTTTGTTTATCCAGAGACTATGGAATAAATGGAGTTTGCTTTGAAAGGCCACTCTTTTAAATCTACCCATTTATTTCTTTGTATTAGATTATGTGTAAATACTCACCCTTTCTCCCTCAGCGCAGCCTGACGTTTCTCCTCAGCTCAGAACACCTGAGATACTGAAGTTCCCTGCAGCCTCTTGTGCAGATTGGGTATTGCTCGGAAGTTGCGTACTTTTGTACACTAGCTAAGCAGCATCTATGCAGAATTAAAGATTGGTGCTGCATGGACACACTGATCCAGTCTGCTGCTGCAAGCTTCAGAGGATGTCTGCTTGTAACGCATGCTGCCATCATTGATACCAGAGTTGGTGTCCAGGAAGCGGGATATTTAAAAATCCCGTCTGCAGTGTGACATCTGGGCAGGCAAAGGAAACTCCCCAGCTTCACAAAGCAGTCAAATGAAGCTGGGGGGGGGGCAGGACGAATCTTAGGCTTGGGTCAGACAAACGCACTGATCACGTCCGTTTTGCCGCACATTAGTACGTCAGTCGCAGCATAGAATTATGACCCGTGGAGCACCACAAACGAAGTACGTCCGCACCTAACTGCTGACGCACAACGGACGCAAGTTAGGCAAGAATGTGAATCCGCTAACAAACGCACAGAGTGCACTGCGTCTGCATAGCGGCCTGTGTGGGTGAAGAGACGTCAGACACTGCAGATTTCCAGCCTACATCACATCCAGACTCCAGAACTTTCCTGGTGTGGCTGGAGTGTATTTGTGGAGCTGTTGCTCGTGCCATGGATGTGGAGAGACTCATCGCCGCAGTTGGTGAGCACCCAGAACTGTGGGACACGGCCTGTGACCTGTAGAAGGACAAAGCCAGGAAGGGGAGCGCATGGGCTGCAGTGGCGAGGGTGTTGTTCCCGGTGTACGACACATGGTCAGAACAAGAGCAGAAGCTGCAGAGTGAGTATACGATTATTTTATTCATAATCAAATCCATATTAAATGTAAAATTAATGTATATGGCAAACAAAATTATTGTCGTCAAATGCTCCCCAGCTGCCAGGGCACCTGACCTGCTTCGCTTGTAAAATAATTGGCGAAAGAATCATGAAACCTGTTGCTGTGTCTATTTATAGGCATAATGTCATTTTCATATTCCTTCTAACCCATTGCTTTCAAGGAATACTCTAAATTAAAACCATCTCTCCCACAAACATAATTATGCAAGATGCAGCAGCACTTTACAATATCAGCACAGAAATCAACATTAACATCCAGCGGCCTATGGAATATTCTCAATTTGTTGCTCAGGATGCCAAAGGTGCATTCGATTGTAGCGTCTCGCCCGCGACAGCCGCTAGTTGAATACACGCTTTCTGACAGACGTGTCCACGAATAATGAGTGCAGCAAATGTGTAGACAGCCCAAATGCCTCGTCCCCCACAAACGCATAGGGGACTGTCACGTCACTGCCTGGCAAAGGTGTGGGTCTGGGGATGTTCAGGGTCCTGCTCTCAATCTCATTCCACAGTGTGGAGTTCCTGAACAATGTGGAGTCAGTCTTTACCATAGGATCACCACATCCCCATAGATAAAGTTGTAGTTGGCATCTGCCACCGCCAGTAGACCTATAGAAAAAAATGTAATTTTGGTACATTGACCCACTCTGCAGTGGCTTCACTATACGGATTTGTTTGCCATCCACGGCTCTCAGGCAGTTTGGGAAGTTCGCTCTGTCCTGAAGTCCCACAGCAATTCATGACCATGCCTCGTCTGTGGGTGTTGGTAAACATTGCTCCTTCATAGGATGTACTTGAAAACAAGAGAAATCTCAATGTATCCTTCCTGGTAAAATCCTTTATAAATAAATAAAATAGTGTCCCATATTGTCTGGCACACCTTGCGTACAATCTCGCCAGCTTTTGATCTGCCAATGCGGAAATTGTAATGCAGATCCTTCAAACTGCATCCACTAGCAAGATGCCTAGAAATGACTAAATAAAAGTGTGTTATGATCACATTCTATGAACCTAACCTAATGTCATTCTTATTTTTTGCAGCACAAGAAGCCATAGTGAAATGGCGGACAGTGAGGGACAACTATGTCCGGGCCTTGAAGAAAAGGTGGGCAATCTGCGCGGTCAGGATCAGCTGCGAAGGGCCGCAGTTATATTTATGCCGAGCAGCTTTCGTTCCTGCGAAGGACTCTCGAGCCGAGACCAACGGTGAGCAGCATGGATCTCCCATCAACATTTGGGTCACAGGAGCAACACATGCTGCCAAGTGGTTCTGCCAGCTGCTCCGAGGATGTGGAGCAGAGTCACAGTTGGAGGAGCCGACCGCTGGACATGTGCCAGGTACAGCACCTTCTGACACCACCAGACCGGGGCAGAAACGAAAGAGGGCACCAGCTACCGAATTTGAGCAGGCCATTGTGACCTTCATGGAGGTGTACCATCCACCACCACGCATGTTTTCTGACAATGACGACACGTTATTTTTCCACGCGTGTCTGCCCATGTTGCAGCAGATGACCATGAACCAGAAGGTGGAGTTCCGCCTGTACTGCCTGGCAAAGATAAGCAATATCTTGGCCCGGTCTCCACAACCACCTGTGTCCCCGTAGTGCTGTGCCTGAACCACAATATCCTGGTGGTTCTCACTGGCACAGCCATGCGCAACCTCCCCACCTACCCATGTCCCCAGGTGCTGTGCCACAATATCCTGGTGGTTATTACCGGCACGGCCTCCCCACCCATGTCCCCTGGTGCTGTGCAACAGCCACAGTCTGAGTACCAGCGCAGGTACATGCACGGTCCTTATGACCCAGATGCTCCTCAATATGAGGATTTGTAGTCTGTTTTTTTTGTTGTTATAATTTATGTGCTATGCCTTTTTCTGCAATGACATATGCAGTTAATGTTGTTGTACTATTTCCCACATGTTTGTGGAAGAAATGTTGTTTTGCTATAATTTTCCGTACAATAATATATGATGTGAATATAATATATTATTTTACTTTCACATGTTTGTGTATAATACAATTATTTTGCTAACATTGTTGTTGGTGTCATAAATTATTTGGTACGTGTGCTGGAATGTGATGCCTGGGTGTGTGTGGTTATGCATGTGCTAGTGGGCATATCACAGCACACGGACAGTAGGGATCTGCATACCGAGCCCATGTCTGCTGACTGGCAGCAAAGTCATGAATGCTGGTGTTTGATAGTACTTACCACAGCGTGATGACCAGCATCTCCTCCTGTGGTATGGCGGCCCTCATGTTGGTGTCCCTCTTCGTCAGCGGCTCGCGTACCTTGGACAACAGCTCGTCGGAGTTGATCGACATACGTAGATAGTTGAAGAACTTCGCCGGGTCCTTCTCTCGGAGTGGCCTGTACAGTGTGACGAAGTGGGCCATGGGTGTATCTGGCAGCGTTGATGGGATGAACCAAAGACCTTCTTTTCTTCTTGCTCTTCAGGTACAGGTAGCCCGTTGGAGCAAACACAAATACTTCAACTGCATCCATCTTGGAAAAAACTCCTCCTTCCACAAAATGGCTTTTTATTCATTTTACCATTTAATTTTCCACTTTTGCAATCATTTTGGTTTCTCAGATTTCAGTTTTTTTCATAGATCCGTCAAAAATAACGGACCGTGTGGCCACTGCTGCGTCTTCCGTCAGAACGTACGTCTGTAGTGCACGGATGCAGTCTGCACAGAATGCGCTCGTCTGACCCTAGCCTTAGTAGTCTGCACCTTGTCCACTTTAGCTCATTTTAGAGTTCCGAGTGTGCCCCATTTAAGAACCTTATGAATGCAATGGAAGCAGCTACTTTCATGGCCACGCTGGCCCTGCTGCCACAGTGTTTCCTATAAACATCTTCTCATATTCACATCACTTCAGTGATTTTGGAAATGCTGGACGAAAGTGGGTCTTGTCACACGTAATAGAATACATCATCCTTAAGTAGGTGCATACCATTTTTATAGAAAAAACACTTTTGCCGCCAATCGATCATCCCGAAGATCTTTCCTGCAGCCAGTCTTTGTCCTTCACAGCTTATTAATGAAAGCTCTGTCGTCATTTAATGTTTGTTCAACGTCAGCTTTTTACAAGAAACGAAGTAGCATTATACACGGTGTCTGAGTCGGTGTGAAGTACCAGGATTGCTCATGGGTGAGATTCTAGGGGTGAGGCAGGGATTGGCCAACAAAGGTATTTAATACGGATGTGCATAGCTGAAAAATTTGTTTTGTTTAGTTATGTTTTTAAATCTTTTAGTTTTTGGAATTTCGTAACTAATTTCGTTTCGTATTTCATTTTGGATCTATTTGAAATTTCAAATCAATTCGCTAGTTGATATCAATTCGCATTTTGGATCACTAGATAAAACCCCAATTAAATTTTGCTGTTGAAAGAAAAGCTAGGGTTACATTTTAAGCTGTGTCACAGGTTTAGTATTTGAGTCAAATTAAACCGTGAAGCAAAATTTGTTTCATAAAGTCCTTTGACTATTACTTGTATTTTAAGTTAAGATCAATTTGATGGTTCATTTCAAATTCAATAGTTGATATCAAATTTTTCTTTGACAGTGTAAAACGAAATAAATTCGTTATATACCATTTTGTTTCGAATTAGTATCGATTCGGAAGTACTTCCGAATACGAATTATCAAATTTCGTTCCAAATTCCGAATTTTTCCAAATCGAATGCACATCTCTAGTATTCAATAATTTCCCGGGTCCTGTATACAGCTTCATATTGCTCTGCCCCTCTCCTTACCCTCTTTGTTCTCTCGTCTCCTATTTGTTATCTTTTGTTCTGATTTGCATTTGGGGAGAATATCTGTCAGTCATTTAACTGCAGCTGTGATTGGTGCAGCTTGGGTCAGACTTTCTGTGACCGGTTCATTTTGGCAGCTGCTACCGAGGAGTGCACCAGGGTCATGGTGAAATTCCACCCATAGAAAGGCAGGACAATCGGCAACAGGAAACGGCGGCTGGTTAGAGAGCAAAGCAGCGGGTTGGAAGCGCTGTGCGGTGTTAGTGGAGAGGACGATAGAGCTCTAAGCAACAGAGCCTGCAATGCAGTGTAATGTATGTCATGCAATGACTGGCTTTGGGTAGAAATGCTTTTGACTAGGTTTCGGATTTTATTACAATTTTGGTGTTTTTCTTGTTTGGGCCCCCCCCTCACATTTTAATTTGTATATTTGGATGGCGTTGGGGCTATATGTAGAATTTCCAGAGACCGGCGATCGCTAGCCTTGGCTTAAAAGTTTAATTTTAACTTTGTTGATTTTGGAAGAGCCATAAATGACAGCTCAGGCCTCTACTGTGAAAGAAATGCCCTGGAAACCTGAGTGGCAGCTCATATCTGTGAAGAGAGAAGTCTGCTGTGAAAAGATCAGGATTGACATGCGAATTTATTATTCCTAGTCACTGCATTTCTCATACGAATTTGCTCTGTTTGCCCAGAGGACCAATGGGGATTGATATGTCCACGAAACGACTTATTAACAAGATGTGCTGGACAGACATGATGCTCCGTTCACCATAACTAACAAGCCTGGTGTCTTTAGTCTTAGTCTGTAGGTAATTAATATACATTACACACCCAGGGGCCCCTGAATTATTATTCTACATCAAACATCTTGCCTGATGCTCATTATACGTTTTCTTGCCTCCCATCTTTTATTCTTAACGTGTCACTCCAGGAGCAGCTGCTGTATATAGAGCCCGAATATCGCTGCTCGTAACGTGGGGGTGGTAAGTTTCCCCCTTCCCATTACAGCCAGCCTCAAAGAGGAAATTTTTAGCTCTCAAGTCACTGAATGCTTCCTGTAAACTCCACTGCTCCTCTTCGGTATGTGGCGACGCTCCTTCGGCACAGGGTTTAACAACTTTGTATCAGGAGCCGGGGACATGTATTTATAAACCAGGGGAAAATGTCTTTACAGATTTTTGCAGCGTGAACTAGAAACTCAACATCTGATGGCTCTCGGGCCCCTAACTGTCATTAGAGTTACACCAGTCTCCGTCATCCTGGATAACCACATCAGGAAACATTGCGTAAGTGAGCAGAGTTAAACGACATTTCCTCATGTGGTTACTTGAAACCGGGGATCTCAAACTCTGGGGCCCCTGATGTTCCTGAACTTCAACTCCCATGATTCTCTGGCCACCCATTGCATTAAAAGAATTCTGGGAATTGTAGGCACATTTTGAGATACCTGCTCTAAACCATTTCAATAATTGGTTATAACTTGAACTCGGGCAATCTTTGACTTTTACCCCCAGTTGATGTAGTTGGCGACTTATTCTGCGTACTTTATATTATCATGTTTGGATATTTGTGTATTAATACCTGTGTGGGTCACAGGATTTCTATTCTTGGTTTTTGTCCTTTACTTATGCTGTATCTGGAATTTAAATCAATCATGCAATTTAAATGCCATAGATGGGTAGTGAAAATGAGCTTGCCCGCTTTAACCCTTCGATTTTCAGTGCTCGGCCCGTTCCTTCGCTGGTCAAAACCTCCTCTGCATTTCTATGAAGTAAAAACATTGGGATGTTGTTTTTGTTGCAGAATGTGTTCATGTTGAAGCATTTTTTTCCTAAAATTGTTTCTGTAAAATCCCCCCCCCCCCCATTTTTTTTACTGTTAATGCTGTCATTGGTCCCAGGGAGGGGGAACATGTGGATTATGGGGGTGGGGGTCGGTCTGTACTCACTAAGGCATGCTGACACTGCTTGAAATATTTCCTGCTTGCTTTCTCGATGATTTCTTACCCCATGGCCTCAATGTCTTTAAAGCTGGCTTCAGTCGTGCCGGGGGATCTTCAGGAGCGGCAGGCGATATCCCTGGATTTCTTGAAAGGGGCACCGTGTGGGATAGGAACTGCATAGGCAATGTCCTAGAAGAAGCCATGAACTGTTTTGCAGAGATGCAGAGGCAAACGGAGGAGAAGTTCCGCATGTGGATCGAGAAGCTGACCCGGCTGGACACGGACGAAGAAGGCAAGCAGCAGCTGGAGCCCCGAGAACCAAAGCTGCAGCTGTCCGGCCAAAGGCATACCCCCAGCAGCACGTCGACGCCGGACACTCCTGTGATACCACAACAGTCCTTTGGCTCTTACATGAGCTACCAAAACGTTGACACTTTAGATTTCCCCACGTCCCTAAACAATAACAATTTCCCGGCCACCTATCCAGAAAACGGTAATGTGCCAGAGCAAGAATACAACCAGCCCTGATCCCCCTGCGTATCTTGCTCTTCCCACCCCGTAACGCTGCACAAAGTGCTCTTTTGTGTCTTTTATTCTAATTTTTAAGCGGTTAAGAAGTCCCCGACCAAAGCTTGGCAGAATGTCAGTGGAATGTCCGATGTATGCTCTGATACAAGCGACCCTGACCCGCTCCACGTGCATGCCATATGACCTGGGACTGAGCAAAGTAACCTATATAGAATTTGATGTATTCTATCATAAAAGTATACTTGATGCTGTTAAGCTACTACTATAGTTAGATTACTTTTCCTTTTTTTTTTTTTTTTTTTTTTTTAGGTCAAATTCTTTTGAACCTTTTTGGCCCAATATAGTGTTTATGGTATGGTGACCTGTCTGCGGGCATTTGATTCCCCCTCCTATCCCTTAAAGAATATTTAAAAGGTCATGTAATGTTGAGTTTGATGCTTGAATAATCTGTATGAATGACTTATTACTGAATGTAACTCATTCAATATGTATCACAGTATTACCTTCTGCAGTGTTTGATTGGCTGTTAATGATATGACTTCAATAAATCAGGGTTTAACTAACAGCAGTTATACTGTCCGCACTTCACATATTCGTTTGATTATTGTGACAGGGAGGGGGTGGTATGCAGAGTTTGCTTTGTACCCAGACTCGCCAGGTCACAGGCTGCCTGGTTTTGGTTCCGTGCAGTGATGTTGCAATTGGTTTTACCAGCAATGTTGCATTCCAAATTCTCGTTTAACTCACCAGCCGTCCCTTTTACTCCCCGTAGGCCCTTTTACTAGTACTTATTATGGATTGTAGAGTACTTTGAGTCTCCGGAAGTAGTTTAATTCTACTGCAAATGCAGCTAGACCTTTCTGTTGTTGAACTGAAATGCCCATCAGCCTCGAGACTCAGGAAGCTGCATCTTAACAGGGTTTGACTCTCGAAAGCTGCATTTATTTGTCTCCTTGCAATGTTCTGGAGCAGGGGGGAGCAATTACGGCCCTCCAGATGTTTTGAAACTACATTTCCCGTGATGCTCGTCTGTTCATTAGGTTTGTAGAGCCTCAAGGGAAATGTAGTTTCAAAACATCTGGAGGGCCATAATTGCCCACCCCTGGTCTAGAGCATCGTGCCGGCTGGGTGGACTAGAGGTCACTGCTCTAACTGTGGAGACACAGGTTCGATCCTGCCCAGAGCACCTCTCCAGTAAGTGTCCTTGGGCAAGACACCTAACGGTACATACTTGCCACCCAGGACATACTTGAAAACAAGAGAAATCTCAATGTATCCTTCCTGGTAAAATCCTTTCCAAAAAAAAAGCAGGGGTCAGCGACCTTGGTCCACATCAGATGTTTTGGAACTACATCTCCCGTGATGCTCAGGTACTCATTAGATTAGCTGAGTCTTGTGGGAAATGTAGTAGTTTCAGAACATCCGGAGGGCCAAAGTTGCTGATACTTGGGATACAGGTCCTTTAACATTTTAAGGAACTAGGCTGGGGGTCAGCAACCCACCACCACATATTTTGTAACTAAGTCTTCCGCGAGACTCAGCCAAGCTAATGAGTACGTGAGCATCATGGAAGATGTAGTTCCAAAAAATCTGGAGGGCTAAGGTTGCTGATCCCGGCTTTGTGTCCAATGCCTAATCTGCATGATCACAGTTAGCGAAAAGTATTATATATATATATATATATGTCTAAGGGTTGTAGTGGAGGATAAAAAGCCTCCACACTATAATTAGTTGTGTTTATTATTGCAGAAGCCACTTGCACATCACAGCAATTCAAAGAATTGCATCCCAGATCTCCTGTGCCACATTCCCCATATGCAGCAAGGAATTCTGGGTAGGATATGCAAATGACATCTGTCTCACTTTTATGCATCCTGGATCTGTAATTACACAGAACCCTAAAATCAATGCTATGCCACACTGTGGCTTTCTAGCAGAGATCAGGTTTATGCAACTGGTCAAAGCCACTCCTAGGACAGTGCTGTGTAGGGTTTGTTGGACCCTCATCAGCAGGAGCTAGGCATGATGACCAGTTGCAGTGGATGCTTGGGACCCGTAGGCAAATCAGTATCTATAAGGGTTGTGGTGGAGGACAAAAAGTGAGATAAAAAGCCTCAACACTATAAGTGTTTTATTATTGCAGAAGCCACTTGAACATCACAGCAATTCGATGAATTGCATCTCAGAGCTCCTGTGCCACATTCCCCATATGCAGCAAGGAACTCTGCAACTGGTCATCATGCCTAGCTCCTGCTGATGAGGGTCCAATAAGCCTGAAACAGCGCTGTCCTAGGAGTGGCTTTGACCAGTTGCATAAACCTTATCTCTGCTAGAAAGCCACAGTGTGGCATAGCATTTATTTTAGGGTTCTGTGTAATAACAGACCCAGGATGCATAAAAGTGAGACCGATGTCATTTGCATATCCTACCCAGAGTTCCTTGCTGCATATGGGGAATGTGGCACAGGAGCTCTGGGATGCATTTCATCGAATTGCTGTTATGTGCAAGTGGCTTCTGCAATAATAGATATATCTATCAGAAGAAAATACAAGCACAGGAAGTACTTGTTAGACACAGGGTACAAAAATTCCAGAAGCAAACGGGGAATCCTCACAGGGAAAACCCAATTAAATACAGCAAAGCAAAAAATGGTCTAACGGAGATCTGGTAGACAGTAAATAAAAAGATGTTTGTTTATTTTAAAACTAATGCACACAAGAAGAATGTACGAATGGCAATGCTACTAGGCCAGGGCTTGACAAAGCCAGGAACCTGGTAGCCACTGGCTCTTAGAATTTTATTCCTGGCTCCTAAATTTCCAGTTTATTTTACACCAATCTAAAAGTAGTCTTTGGCATCTAAAATCATCTAGTTGACTTCAATGTTTTCTTCCAGTCTCCTACATTTAATGTAAATATATCCAGCCCTGGTCTATGTATTTATATATGAGGGATGTGTGTGTGTGTGCGCGCCTACTTGCAGTGGGTAAATAGGGTGTACAATGACAACAGAGCAAAGAAAATAAACCTATCACAACGTCACAATGTACAGATTTTAACACAAATTGTCAGAGGCCAAACTGATATTTAGGAGCAATGCTCTACACTTCTAGGCTCAAAATAGTAGCCAAAAGGTCACATGCACAAAAAGCACCAGGTAACAAAGTGATAAATAGAAGCAGCTAAAATCATCATTTCGGTCAGTGCAAACCAACTCCCAGATGCAGAGGCAAGGTTCCCAATGTTTTGGCGAAGATTCGCCTTTATTAAGGTATACCTTGATAAAGGCAAATCCTCGCTGAAACGTTGGCTCCTAACTTCTGTAGCTGGCTCCTAGATTCAAAGCAAATTTGTCAAGCCCTGTAGGCCACCAGACTCCCAAGGGAGATAATGGTGAAAGGGGGGGGGGGGAGTGATGTATCTATATATGCATGCCATAATAAAGTCCCCAACAAAAATTAACCTCAGACGTTACCCTATAGATGGGGCAGAACATGAAAGCGTATTAACTGTTGCGCTACATATATATCTTTATACACTTCCAAACAAGAAATGAGCTGTAGAGGAAGAGCATGAATGCAAGAGTAGATCCCTGTGGTTAACCTTGGCGGTTCGTGCCACCTACTATACTGAAAAGCCATGATAGGAGACCTCAGAGGAAAGGCCCAGTAGCATAGTAACGCCGAAAAAGTCATACTGTTAAAAGGGAAGATGGCATAATAACTCGACACGTTTCACTGCTAAAATGCAGCTGTGTCGAAACTACATTATAGCGGCGAAACGTATGGAGTTAAGCTATCTTCAATGCAGGTTTGCTCTAGACACAGCTGCATTTTAGTGGCGAAATGTGTCGCGTTATGCTATCTTCGTTTTAACAGTGGATTTTTCGGCGTTACTATGCTACTAGGCCTTAACTCTGACGTCTCCTATCATGGCTTTTCAGTATAGTAGGCGGCACGAACCACTGAGGTTAGCTGCAGGGGTCTGCTCTCTTGCATTCATTCTCTTCCTCTGCGGCTCATTTCTTGTTTGGAAGCGTATAACGATATTCTTGTATATACGTAGCACCTCCGTTCATGCTTTTTCATGTTCCACCCTATCTATATGGTAAAAGCCTGAGGTCAGTTTTTGTTGGGACTTGTTATTCCCTCTATACCTATGCTATGATTACGGCATGTATATAGATGCATCACCCCCCCACTTTCACCATTATCTCTCTTGGGAGCCTGATGTCCTCCTAGCATTGCCATTAGTACATTCTTCTTAACGCGTGTCTTTATTCTTCGTGTGAATTACAGTAGTTTTAATCCATAAACCTAATTTTTACCTTATTTCCTGCATTTACTTTCTACCAGATATGTCTGTTGTCAGACTATTTTCTTGCCATGCTGTATTCCTTCTGAAAGCCATCCATTGATTGTATTCCAAAAGCTGCGTTTATTACCCCAGAACAGGAAATAACACATAGGTGGGTGGTTCATGTGACCTCTCCATAGACTCCCAAATGGCCACATACATACACACCTCAAATTTCAGATGAACTCTCCTTTTAGACTCTGAGAATTATAGGCTTCATTGCAAGATCAAGGCCAGATCAAGCGATAACCTTTTTTAAAAAAAATTCTGCGGGAGCAACCTGGTGATCTGCTTTAATGCCATCTTCTCTCTTTAACCTCTTTACTACCAACTGTTTTTTTTTATGTCCCTCCCCCATAAGGCTGGCATGTCCCAGAGTGTGCTTGTTGATTTTTTTTTTTTCTTGCTGATCTTTTTTATTTTGTGTTTTTACATTTAGTACAGTTAATATAAAAATTATTTTGAAAAAAAAAATTGTAGAAAGGGATGTCCAAATCACTATTTTTGGGCTTACGAACAGGTCACATGGTATTCAGGTTCAGCTGATACCTGCGCTGCGGAATGTTGGTGCTTTACAAATACATTTTTATTAGGGTTGAAGCTTACGCTTGTAATTTTAAAGTGCCAACATTCTGCAGCGCAGTAACCTTAAAAGCAGAAACGGTGATATGGTAAAGGTGTTTTTTTGTTTTTTTTTAGAGGACAAGCAGATCAGACACCACTTTAGTCCGTTGGACAAGTAGATTTTTTTTTTTTTTGAATTCCTGCACCCCTGGAGTGAACACCTAGACTCCGTCTGGAGGCTCGCAGATTCTTCCGAAGCTCCTTAATGACTCGCGAGCAGGCAGGGAAGAGGCCGGTAGTCTCGCTGCCTGACATGAATCAGATTGTCGTGAAAAAAACTGTTTTCTTAAAAAATGTTGTGATTGGATCCCGGTGATGGGCTCAGGACATGTCTAATTGTAGATCCTGTAAAATGTTTTTTTTTTTTTTTTGTTCAGTAATCCTTATTTGACAGGCATTCTGTGCCCTCTACTGGCACGATTCCCATATTCAGGTGTAAATCAGCCCGGGGCTCAGTGTTTCAGACACACAATCCCCAGCTGGTCGACATGTTTCAGCACCTGGGCTGATTTGTCCAAGGTGCTGAAGCTTTAGGGGTGCAATCTGGAGCCAATTTGCAATAAATGTTCCTTTTTGATAGACTGCTTTTTTTGAGTGCCTGGAGTCTCATTTTTTTTTTTTTTTTTTTTTTGGGGTTAAATTTCTTTTATGGCAGGAATACATCTTTCAGCTGCTGAATGAATGCTCAGTCCTTGTGTTACAACTTTCCCCCCTGATTTTTGACTTTGTCCGCTCCATAAAATTCTTACGCCCGTACTGTCTCTCCGTCTGTTTTCGATTCATTCGGGAAGATGCACGTGGCTGTAGGTGCTAAAAGTGCGCTATGTCTGAATGGGTGCATACCTCCTGTTTTTATTTTATATACCAAACCTAGATATATAGAAAATAACAGAATCTAAACGTGTTAGGATTTATTGATCTTGTCCCGGGCTACCTGGGAATTAAAGAGTCATTTTAATACAGCAGGTCACTCGGACCTGGACACCCCTGCGCTCTGAACTCTGCAATGACTTCTATTGGGATATTAGTAATAACAATGAGGAGAGCGATGCTCTGTCCTAATAAACCAGAAAGGAACCTAGTGGGTGCTCAAATGACCCAGTAAAGGAGCAGCTCCAGGCGCGACTCCTACTGGTTCGGCTTCAGACAGCGTAGGTTTACTGAGAAACTGGCGACGTTACCGCCTGCCCCCTAACATGGCCTTTCCCAAGCACGCACCTTGAGGTTATATAGCTAGGGACTAGATATATTTACGTACAACATGTGATGTCAAATTGGAGGATGGCAGTTACGTTTGGAAAATCTGATTCGGGGGGAGGAGAAAGTGAAACGCATCATCTCTGGTGAGCAACAAGCATTTCATGAACGTGTTGAACGAAGAGCTAATGAACCATATCCATTAAAGTCGCCATGATGGAAATGGTGCCAAAGCAAAATGTGATAGCAAAGCCTGCAACGAAACGGCTACTCCGACTGAAAAATCATTCTTTTGAGGGGGGGGGGGGGAGTGACACTGAACACGCCTCGATGTATTTCATGCAGGCTCACAGGGCATCAAAGGCTCATGGAGGAAGACTACGACGATCTGGCTTTATTTTTACTCCCATCTTCCCACCGTTAAAACACTGACTCGCGGTGACAAATTCACCTTGCAAACTATGTAACGTCTACTAAACCTAAAACAAGCAAAAAACGTCTGCGGAACCTCGCCAAACGCAACAATTGCGACCAGACACTGCTTATTCCTTTCACAACAAAAGGCGGCATTTGTTGATCCTCAACCTAAGACTGTTACATAGTTTGTGCGATTATAACCATTGCTATAAGTTATAACTTTTATATTGTTACAGCTTGTGTTCTTGGAAGCCTTGTTTCAAACCTATAAAGGTTCGGGGACAAACTTGGCGCTTGATAAACTCTTGTCTGAAGATCTTAAAGTGGCTCGAGCGAGTCATAATGAATTCGTGTGGGAGAGTCTGAGGAACTGGCAAAATTTGGGGATCAGACGATTAAGTATGTTGATTTTCAACACCAACTATTTTTATTTTTTTTACCCAGTGTTGGAAACTGACGTAGAGGTCAGGCTCTGCTTATCGGGATTTTAAAACTCCCTCTGAAAACCAGAAATTTTTGGTGCCGTCCGGATCTTAGCATTACTGGACAAAGGGATGCTCCTTACCGCTGCTCTACAGACCCCCGGTACCCTCTGGGAGCCTCCGGGCAGCTCCAGCGCGTGACATGCTGTTCAGAATCACACCGACTCCGGGCAGCATGTTCAGAAGGAAACGCTGCGACGCGATCAAAGTCCAAAATTGACTGGCAACCACTCCGTCATAACCTAGTGTACACTTAAGTCGCCAAGTGTATAGTAACTCTGGATTTGGCAAGTGCCCTCTGGCCTTCCTTTCCAAAGTATCCGTGCAACCCTAACCCCGGAGGGATTGTGCCAAAATCCTTTCAATGAGGCTTTTATCCGAGAACGTTGCAGTTTTGTCGCTTAGATCTCAGGCCGTGTCCCATCTCCCCTGTCAAGCACTTGATCTGGCACCACGAGCTGCGACAGCTCGAGGGGAGAAGCCAGGTTAAAGCCAACTGCATCCTGCGAGCCCGGCTGTCACAACAGGTGAACGAGCACGTGTGCCGTACGGCAGACGCGTTTAAGCAGTGCTGCTGATGGGAGAGGGGGGGGGGTAAAACATCTGTTGCAAAGCTCAGATCACACTTGTCATTCAGGGAAATTATATCTGGGTGCACGCCAGCACGAGTGAAAATGCCCAGAAATTCCAGCCCGTTGTGTTTAATGGTAGATCCTTGAGCAGAGTGGCACCACCAAAGCAAACACAGCTTGGCAATGGGCAAAGACAACCGGGTACCAAGCTCCCAAAGCACATAAAGGGGGAACCGTCACAACCCCCCCCCCCTCTCTTTGGGGTAGATTTATTGGAATCCTTTATATCGGTAACATTTCCACTTGTTTCTGCCTTAAGAGGTTCCAGTAAATCTGCCTAAAAAGGAAATAATGGTTGTGCCGGTCACCCCTTTCTGTTTATGCTGATGGAGTTTGGCTTTCTGGGCTTAGTGTTGCCCGTTCTCACTTTCTTTGCAAGACCCTGTCCTTAAAACCAACAATCACCTTCCCGGACTTTAGAGGAAAATTTCTGACTTTTTAAATAAAAATAAAAAAATCAGACGTTAAAGTGCATCGGTTATAAACGACCTGCCAGGCACCTCCATTGCCCGTCTCCTATAGGCTGGCTCTCACGATCCCACCCATTAGGTAACAATCAGTAGTTTTGATTGGACCTCCTCTTGCTGTGCCAATGCTTCCAGCAAAATGAGGACGTGGCACCCTGTGGCTTTAAGTATGACGGGTATAACCTAATCACAACCCTTTGTGGGAGGGGCTTTACAATTCGGGTGGTGAGGGTACAAGATGATAAACCTGACTGATTGGTTCTACCTGTATTGAGCTGCCGGCTTTTACAGCTGGTTACTGGATTTGTAATGGTAGATTTGGCCAGTCACGTGCTGTAGCTGGTTACCAGGTTTCGTCTCTCCTTCCGCCTGCACAGTCAGCCTGGATGATGGGATTACTAGTTATTGGATATCATACATCCAGTGGTGGCTACGTGATCACTGTGCTACCGACTGGGCATCATGGGAAATTCACCCCCCCCCCCCCAATGCCTTCACCGGGGAGTTTTCAAATCTGTGCGTCCCATGATGCACGAGCGAACCCTGTCGGTGAAGATTGGAGTTCCTAAATCAACTTTAAGGTTAAGCCCTCTGTGTTACACTAGCAGCGCTGTCATGGCTTGGTCAGAGGATCTCTCTTTCAAGGGTTATCTCCACTTTGTTCAGAAAGGACAGGAGGGGTTATTCTGTGATTTTTTTCCCCCCCCCCCCCCGTTGGGGTTAGGGTGCAGTGTGTGAATGGGGCAAATATTTAGAGAAGAATTGTATCGCGTTCACTTTGCGGTGCAACTTTGTCTCCTAACTAATGGTTGAAGGCTCATTGTTTGATGCTGCAGCTGTCGTGGACTTAAATTCCCATCATAATCCATCAGGCACACGACCAGTATGTGTGGCCACCTTTCTCCCCGAGCATCATGGGAATCGTAGACCTTACTGCGCTAACAGCCTGTCCAGCGCAGGGAGCATAAACGATAACCGTGTCCTAGAAAGGATTTTCTGCGTCTTCCTTTCACTTTTTATACACCATTTTCCACCTCCAGAAATAACTGCACTATGGCTAGTGTTGTATATTTTTCCAGCATCTGCCATTCACCGTGACCGCACCCCATGGATGAGTTAATAATGTAACTGCTGTAACACGACAATACTTTCTTACATGTCTGTGCACTCTTTTTCCTGCTGAAGGGCGATCTTAGGAGTCAAGCCCATTGCAGAGCGAGGCACCTCACACTATTCCACATAAAGTCCAATGATCCTAAGGAAGTTGACAGACGGGCAGTTGCAACTGTTATGAAAAAAATAGCTTTGGCAATAAAACTCAATTCTCCCCCCCCCCCATGATTTCCATCAACCACCCATTTAGTGAATAATCACTTTTGTAGAAAGGTTGATCTCCCATTGCAGAGGCTTTTTGTTCTCATGATGGTCATTGGTCAGCAGATCTTTTGGAACTACACTTCCCATGAGGCTCTAAGAACCCAAGGAGTAGCTGAGCATCATGGGAGATGTAGTTCCAAAACATCTGGGTGACTAAGGTTGCCGACCCCTTACATACAGGGTTATATGAGGAATCATTGGAAAGGCCAGAGTCTAGACACGGCCATGTTGGTTGTAATAAGATTATTACAAGAGGCTTTTATTTTTTTATTGAAGTGGACATGGTGCAATCGATACAATTTTATTACACGCGTTCTGTTATGGGCATAATGTCAGATTTGTGTTTTTTCACAACTTTGAATGTTCATAGTATCGGCAATCGGCCAGAAAGGCTGCCGAGAATCTATCGGCCTATCCTAGCTTTCCATCCCTGCTCTACACCCTTAAGCACCTGTTATTTCCCCACCTGCTGCCCGCTCTGTTTACTGACTGAAACCTCTCCCCTTTTAGTAACAATTTAGCGGAGGCGCTGCGTTCTCTTGGTATGGCGTACATTAGGGGTCTGCATACTTGGCTCTCTGGGTGTTTTGGAACTACATCTCCCATGATCCTGAGCCTCGTGGGAAATGTAGATCCATGACATCTGGAGGGCCAAAGTTTGCTGACCACTGGTGTACATGTCACTCAGGAGGCTGGCTGAGAGCTTTCGTCCAGCAGCCTCGCTCTGCTCTGCCCTGCTCCGCGCAGGCGGTGTGTGTTTCACGGACCAGTAACAATGTCACTCTGCATGCCAGCAATGTACCTGCCTATGGACATGTGTCTGCTCACCCTGTAATGTGTTTACGTAATAAGCTGTGCGCTTTGGAAGTGCGGAAGATACCAGAGTGGAGCTACAAGTATATGCCCATACCCTCCCGATGAAGATATGATGTAGCCCCCTTTCCAAGTGTATCCTCTGGGTAGGTGATACAGATCACTCAGCATGTATATACATTTTATTACATTTTCTGTTTTTTTTATTGCATGACTATACATGACGGAGTGGTACAATTTTGACTCTAGGCTTAAAATACTCTGCGTTTTGGATTTTTTTTTTTTTTTTTTAATCCAATTTGCAGAGCTATATATTAACTTTTTTCTTTATCCTCTGCCTCCCCACCACGCAACAATTCTGGCAGATTTTAAAGGTGCAATATCGTCATTTCTTCATCATATCATGAAATCAGTCTGTGTATAAATAATATATATTTTTTTAAACTGTGGCCGATTTTTAGTAGTTTTTTTGGACAGACACAAAAATGGCATCCTGGATCTGGTCTCACCCGGCACTCAGGCAGATAGTCAATATTGTACTTCCCCCTGTATCTTCTGCACTGAACATCCATACTGTGTGGTACCCATCATCCTGTCAATGTGTGTCCGTGGCAAGTGTCCTGCGTAACAATCAGGGGGTCTCCCATTACTCGCTGGGGTTCACTTTGGATTCTTTTAGATTTCTGTTAATTTTAAATCCCATGAGGCTCAGCCAATATAGAGAGTTGAGCATCATGGGAGATGTAGTTCTAAAAACTGGAGCGCCAAGGTTTCTGATTCACGCAATAAATAATTTTGCCGCATTCTCACAGGCATACGGGATCTGTACCGGCGCGGCATCCAGTCCTGGGACGGCTGGGCAAAATAGTTTCAGTCCAACTCCGGCTGGCGTACTTTCAGTCAAGGATTTTATTTAATAGGGAGCTCATTATTAATCAGAATCTCATTATGAATGAAACTGGGGGAGCGCGCCACGAGTAACCTGTGAGCTTTAATCGAGGGAAAATAAAAAAAAATGCTTTATCCTGGCTGCTAATGGGAAACCTCTGTATTGTGACCGCAGACCAACTCACTATGACTGTGTATTAACCTCATGACTGTGATTTACTAACGGAAGCCACGTTTTAACATGCACACTTTATTTTTTCTTTGTAGAATTTGTTGATGCTTTATTTTTGTATATATGTATTTGTCTATTTAATAAACACCACGTACTGACATCACAATATGTTGTTTTCTGTTCTCTGCATGTGACACGTCATTGTGTTTGCAGGTGAAGGTGTTGGCTGTTTTGATTGTTATTGGTGCACGCGTAATTACTTTGAATGTAACGTCACTTGAATTGTTTCTTCAGCCGTATTGACTCCTTCACTACCAAATTATATATTTTTTTCCCCTCCTAAAACTATTGGCATGACCCTGTGGTTTTAAGGGAAACCACTGTCCATTACCCCCCCATAGAGCCACTTCTGTATTTACTCCGTAGACAAGTTATTTGACAGGCGGAGGGCTCCACCAAGTGCTGTTTGTTTCGGATTGGGCTCGGTGTTTCCTTGAAGAGAAACCCTGATCTCAAAGCTTTTACCGTTTCGTCACATCGGCCGTCACGTCCCATGTGTTGAAATCCTTAAGGGCATGTACCGAATCCCATTTGCAGTAAAATTCCTTTTGCGTTGCTTTAGAATATTACCAGATCGAGTGTACTCGATGTCGGGGCACGTGCAAGAGCTTTTTGAAGATCGAATACACTCGATCGTTTGTTAGTGGAGGGGGTAAACGCATTGTGAAATGGGACAGGCGGCCTCTGGTACCGTACGCTGCTTTCCTTGCCTTGTTACATAGTTACATAGGCTGAAAAAAGAAATGTGTCACTCAGGTTCAGCTTTTCAAACATCACTTACTGCTGTTGATCCAAAAGAAGGCAAAAAACCCAGTCTGAAGCGAGAGGCTTGTGCCAGATGCTTTCCTGACCATTTCCATTATGATCTGAGCTTGTGTTAAATATTCCGAGTCCCTTTTTATTAAAATCTTGGCAAATCCAGGAGGCCGGTAGTCACTGGTTCCTTCTATTTCACCTCCTAAATTTCTGTATTCATATGTGAATCTACATATGACACTACCTGGCTCCTTACATTGATATGCATGTATTATAGGGCTTATAGTTATAAAATGCTTTGGGGCCCAATATGAAATCCATATACATATATTGAGTTTAGGTTTTAGCAGCCAAGCAACGTTATTCTATGGATTTGTGGAGAATGCTCTGAATTCTAGGAGGCAGCTTTGAAATACTAAGGGCCTTTGGGTACCTGACTCTTTGATTTGTCAAGCCCTGCTACAGTGTATCAGAGTGCATTAACACATTTATTATGTATATCAGGGCTCAAAATTTCAAGTCATGAGCTACTAGCCAGGCCTTAAATGTTACTCTCCACCACTTGACCCACCTAACCCCTACACTGCCCTTAACTCCACCCCTAAACACCTCTTAAACTATCTTATGAAATTATACGGTTAAAGTTACAAAAATAAAATCACATTAATACCCAGACATCAGAAACCAGATATATGTATACCCAGACATCATACCCCAGATACATGTATACCCAGCCAGACCATGCTGAGCAAAAAGCACAAAATAATTTATTGTGCTGCCTGGGTGTGCATTTCCACTCACTTAATTTCCGCTCGCCAAATGCGAGTAGGCGAGTGGAAATTTTGAGCCCTGATGTATACTATGTAGATAAGAATGTAGAGGTGTGTGTGTGTGTGTGTGTGTGTGTATATATATCACACAATAAAGCGCACACACAGCATTTGAGGGTAACTGGGCATGAATTGTCTATCACATTATAGTTGTGTATACATCGATGTGTATTGCTGAATACTGCTTTACTAAGTAATACTACAGGTTGAGTATCCCTTATCCGAAATCGTGAAATGTTCTGAAATTAAGTACCGACACACCAAAATTGTAAAATCCCACCCCCGAGCTCATGTGACGGTGAAAATGAGATTAAAAATCCTGTATAAACCGCCCCTTCAGGCTGTGTGCGTCATGTGGGTCCCCAAGATATCTGTGTTACATGGAAATATTCCGAAATCCACCACACTTCTGGTCCTGAGCGTTTCAGATAAGGGATACTACATCTGTATTAGATGATTTAACCAGCAGGATTGAGGTTCTGCCGAGACCTAGACGGCAGGCCAATGCTATAGGCTATCCGCTTCAGGGGAGCGTATCCCGCTGATAACACGGGGCACATAATCCCACAGATTATCCTACCAGTGTACCCACAGACCCTGTAATGCTTCACCCAGCTCCATCAGGAAGCATTTCCCACTCACATGTTTCCTCAGTAAGTTTGGTACGAGTCGGTCAGGCTTGCCGAGGTTGAAACTGATACATTACCATCTTTGCATTACTGAACTTCTGACAATACAATTTTTTTAAAAACGAAAAATGCTTAACCTTATATTTGTTTCTCTCTCTGTATTGTTTAACCCCCCCCCCCCCTTGTATACAGACGGGCCACAGATCGTTACCCATTATGACATCTCTGACACAAACTCCGACCCGGAAGTACTGAACGTGGACAACCTGCTCGCTGCTGCCGTAGTGAAGGAGCACAACAAAGTCTCGAAACCTGAGAATCTCTCATGGCGCACGCGCGGCCTCCTCGAGGAGCTGAATGCTGACTCTGGTACATGCTTTATATCAAAAGGGCAAAAAATACAAACTCAATTGTAGGGAGCGCAAAGAATAGATATAGCGGATATCCGTTCCCAGATGGTATCACAGTTCTCTTTGATGGTATATATATATATATCAGTCACTAAAAGGCAAACAGATAAATCTAATTGCGCAATATTGTTACACACATTTATAAATCGATCGATGTGTACTCTATAGAGGGGCCACTCACAGAGAGCCTATAGGCTCTTGGTATTCGCAATTAAGCCTCTATGGGGGGCTCCTCCCATCAATCGAAATATTGCTGGATGTGTTCAAAATTTCTGCTGGCAGCTTGAACCTCGATTAGATAATGTAAAAAGACAACATATGGCACAGTAACCAATAACAGGCAGGTGGCAGTATATTGGGTGTAGCAGTCTACTCACATATTCCTGAGCCTCCCAATGAGTGGCTCAGTACTTGGGCTTTGGACCACTTTAAAGAGGGTCCCACCTCTTCCACGAATCCCCTGTTGGACTAGGATCAAAGAACTACCAGGGCAATGAATACCCGCTGGATATATGCCACAAATGGTCAAAAGAACTTGTAAAAAAAGGGGATTTATTAAATATTAATAGATTAATTATTATATATTATAAATTATAATAAATAGATTAATTAATTATTAATTAAATATAATCTAAAAAGTAGTAACTATAGTCACTATTTGTTTTTTACTACTTTTTATATTATATGTAATCCCCTTTTTTTACAAGTTCTTTTGACCATTTGTTGCAAGGTGTTAATACCACTACCATTATATCAAAAAGGGGTTATAACCATCTACTACCTGGTTGCAGCTCTAATGTAGTTTAATTATAACGATTATTTTCATAATCCGTTGGCAGATTGTTTATTTTTTCGATTGATTCATCGGATAATAAAAAATTTACCTCCCCCCCCCCCCCTTTGTTTACTTAACCCCTCCCTCCTTTTTCCCGTTACACAATTTGCATAACTTCTGTACGTACATATACGTTTGCGTAACTTGCGTACCTTTCACACACAAATAACGCAAGCATCTGGTCAGAGTGATGGATTGATGCTGCATGTACAGCTCAAGTCAATATATGCTGTGTCGTGTCCCCCCCCCCCAAACACTGCAATAAGCACACGGATAGATGTTATGTCAGTACGAAAAGCAGGGTGAGAAGGTGGGGGATGCGCCAGGCAGCCTGACAATGTTAATGTGCTAAAGTGGTCGGTGCATGGAGTGTCCTTTTTAAAATGTCTTCATCAACAAAGCTGGGGGGAGGGAGAAGACTGGTGCCGGAAAGGTGTGAATTTTGGGAAGGGACTGGCCAATGTGTGAGTGAGTTTGGGTAAGAGACCAGACCCAAGTGTTGGAAGGAGTTTGGGGGAAGAAACCGGACCAAATGGAGAGATGGCAGCTCCTGATCAGAGAGTGGCAGGCAGGGAGAGTGGGGTGGTGGCACAGGACTCCAGTCCCAACTAAGGGTGAAACACCGGCGATACAGCTCCTGCACCAAAGAGTTTGTGCTATATATCTGCTACTGTTGTAAACTAAATAAAAACAAACTGGTTATGTCTGGCATTACCCTAGAAGTAAATCAGAGTAAAGCTGCGACACGTCTTCCCCAATCAGCTCCGAAGTAACGTCTGAGGTCATTAACACTTATGTATTCGTGTGCAAGGAATCTTACACTGCTGAGGTACTTAAATATAGGTGCACGTCATACTGTATTTTGTTACCTTTGCTTTCCATACCACCCTCCCAAAATATAAGCATTATTATTTTTAGATTTTTGGTCGGGGCTTAAAATGTAGCCCCTTAAAAAATAAAATATGGCTCCTGTCCTTTTTAACTCCTTCAGTGCTGAGCCTCGTCACACTCATAGCCCTCAGTTGTGCTTAGTTACCAATTTCAGACGTTTATCTCCCGAGGTAACTAGGCAAATTGTACCTCGTTCTTTTCAGTAGCTGTCCAATCTGTTTTTAGATGAATAATTTTAATAACAACAAAAAACAATCTGCCCCAGCATAAAATTAATTTGGGATTTCTGCACACGGTTTCGTTTGAGTTTTATGAAACCTCTCTTTCAGGTGTGTGTGTGACGGTGTCTCTCAAGGTATATTTTTACTAGAAAAATATGTGTCTTATTTTTTAAAATTCTCAGAATGCTATACCATATCTTATGTATTCCATTTGTCATTGCTACGACAGTCCGCTGGACAGATCCAGTGAAAATGCTGCCACTGTGTATTATGGAGAGCAGCAGCAGGTGTAATCTAGGGATGCGCCGAACTATCATTTGAAAGCAAAAATTGGCTGCAAATCAGTCATCCGAACTTGGGCCCGGAGGCCTGGCCGAACCGGGGGCTCGCCTTGGGCCCGGAGGCCCGGCCGAACCGGGGGCTCGCCTTGGGCCCGGAGGCCCGGCCGAACCGGGGGCTCGCCTTGGGCCCGGAGGCCCGGCCGAACCGGGGGCTCGCCTTGGGCCCGGAGGCCCGGCCGAACCGGGGGCTCGCCTTGGGCCCGGAGGCCCGGCCGAACCGGGGGCTCGCCTTGGGCCCGGAGGCCCGGCCGAACTCCCAACTCAGCCCGGGTTCCGTCACCATTATTGGTCTCGGCCCGAAATTTTCGGTGCATCACTAGTAATTGCCCCTCTTAATTTTATTCTATTTAAATATGGCTTTAGTAGATTACAGGGCTGCAGCTATTATTTTCATAATCTATTATGCCAATTTATTTTTTTTGATTTTAATCGATTCTTTGGATAAAAAGATCATATTTTTTTTTTGGTTTACTTAAAGGAACACTATGTAAAAATCAGTACCCCCCCCTCCTTTTCCCCCCTACGCAATTTGCGCAAGTGTATGTAACTTTTGCACGGGTATATGCAAATTGCGACTCTTGCGTACTTTCTTCACTCAAGGTCTGCGAGTGCCTGGTCAGAGTGATGGATTGAATGTGGGGTGAAACCTGAGATGTGAGTTTGGGCAAGGGACCGGACAGCGTGCGAGAGGGAATTTTGGGATAAGGGACCCAGACCAAAGTGGAGTGATTGCAGCTCTAGACTGGAGGGTGGGGTGGTGGCACAGGACTCCAGCTCCAAGGATAAAACACCGGCGGTACAACCTTCCACAGAGTGGCAGTAACCCAGGGTCTCTGCAACTATTGACAACTATTCTCATTATCGATTAGTTGTCGATTGTTTCTGCCCTGGATTATATTGCTGCTGTGTTGGGATGGTGGGTGTTGCAGTGCATGGTATATTATGTATATAGTACCAAACCTTTCTGTAGGGAACCAGACAAAATAAACATAGGATGGACACAAGTGGTGAAGGCCCTGCTCATAGGAGCTTACAATCTAAACGGTTTGACAAATCCAAGAGCAGGACAGCCACCAGCTCCTAGGAATGCTACCCTCTCTTACATCTGTGGATCTTTCTGCATGAATCCGTGCAGTCACAGCTCTGGCTGCTTGCGTTGTAGCATTTTCATACGTGCATATGTTTTATATAACGTGTGTTTTTCTGCTTCTCGACCGCCTCTCTCTCGCTACAGATTTGTTAAGTGAACGGTGATGCTTTCTCTTTGCAGTTCACTTGGAGCCAGTCTTGCCACTATCAGATAAAAAGCCCGCCGGAGCAGCAGAGAACAAGGATGCGCACAGCGAATCTTCGGGCAGCGAAGTGGAGATTGTAGGAATTCAGGAAAATGTACGGTAAGTGTTGACCTATGACCTTCCAAACCTCATTGTGCATGCTGTGTCATCTCCCCCATTGTGTCCAACTATTGTACTTACAGTGGCTCCTCGCTAGTGTCACCCGTGGGCTTAACCTGTATGTTTCAAAGCACGAGTAGCATCATACTGGTTGGGTAGGCTCTGGAGGTAGTAAAGGTGGCCTCTTTGGGTGATTACTCCCGTGTCTGATGTCCGAACAGACAGGTTGCTTGGATAGTGACCAACTGCAGTGGTAAGTTTAACGTGGCAGCAGTGGAGGTCAGAAGCCACTCGGTACACAGAGAGCTCACTGATAATATATATATATATATTGGCTCATACAATAATGTAGAACAGGGTTTAGCAGCCTTGACCCTCCAGATGTTTTGCGCCTACATCTCCCATGATGCGCAGCTTCTCCCCAATTTGCTGGAGGCTTATGGGAAATGTCGTTCTATGACATCTGGAGGAGCCAAGGCTGCTGATCCGTGATGTCGAAAAAAAACTGTTTTCTATCATGGAATATCCCTTTAAAGGTAGACTCTTTTGAGGAAAAAAAGGTTCCTTTTTTTGCTCTTAAATAATTGGGCAGAGGCTGCTGACTACCTCTGCCCAATTATTTATTTGTAGGTGATTTTACTCGCCTTTTGTCCCTCGCCAGGCGAAGCTCCTTCTCTTCAACTCAGGGACTCCCAAACCAGCAAGTCCCCGAGGCGTTTCATGCAATTAGCACTCCTACACAATTTGCGTAGCGTAGTATCTGAGTTGCCCAGCGTTACGGTCTTGCGCATTTTACATATGCCAAGTTCCATAGTGCTTTGGCAGAACTGCATGCACAGATCCGATCCGCGGGCTGCCTCTCTGAGGTCACTCGCTACATTGGGTGGTCTGTTCGTACTGACGTCATTAGTGACTGGCAGCTGGGAAATGTAAAAATCCTGGATGATGGGTGGGTGGAGGAAACTCCTCCTTTTCATCCCACAATTTCACAGACTTGGGGGGAAGAAGGGGGACACTACAGTTAATTACAAGTACTTATACAGCGCCAACAGATTTTGTAGCGCTTTACAATGGGGAAGCACATACAGGAGACATACATGATACAAGTGGAAAGGCAACCCTTCCCGTAGGATAACTGTCCAAGTAATACAGCACTTTAAACAAAGTGCTCAGGCAGACATCCCGTGAGCTTACAATCGAAGGGACAGGGGTAGCTGAAACAAATGGGAGCAGAGGGAAGGTGAAACTGGTGGCCAGAAAGAATATCGTAGGCATTGCATGGGAAGGACCAGAAGCCTGGGCTTAGCAAGAGTAATTAGAGAGAGAAGTGGATACGGCTGGAAAGGCGAGCTAAAATTGGGGACCAGCCCTGGGTGGGTGGGTTGGGACAGCAGAGGGAAAGATGGAGTTCAGTCTGTGGGAATAGGCTGTGGAAAGAGAATGAGGTTGGTGAAAATGCACAGATGGCTACCATTTATGACAGGTGGGGGGGAGGGAGAAACAGAATTGTTTTCTAAGCAAAACGGAAGGAGATTTAAAATATATTACTAGTCAGCCAGAGACTAATAAATGCAGACATAAAATCCAACAGCAAGAATATAGCAGCCTGGCCTATAGTGTTGGACGACATGTTGAATGGTGGTTACCTTGATGCTTGTTTCGGGGCGCAGAGGGAGAGAGGTGGAGTTCAGTCTGTGAGTATGCTTGATGCTTGTTTCAGAGGTGCAGAGAGAGATGGAGTTCAGTCTGTGAGGTTATGCGTCCTCACATTCTGACACTAAAGTGGTTGGCATGAGTGTCTCTTTAAACTTTGCTGCAATACAAACTGTGCCTGTGGCACACAAGGCCAGTGTTTCCTCCGGCAGTGGATTACGAGCCCATTAAGGCTAGGGTCAGACTGAGGCAGTGCGAACGCGCGTTCTGGCGCACATAATCACGGCCGCACTAGCAGCAGATGACAGGCAATGACAGCCAATATACGAAGTACGGTCGCACAAAAGTCCGGCCGCGCAACGCAAGTGGAAAATGAACGCATTTTTTCGAGAACGTTAAACCGCTGGTACTGACGTACAGAGTGCGCTGCGGCCGCATAGCAGCGTGTGTGCGTGATTAGGAGATGTCAGACGCTGCTAGTGTGCGGCCAACATAACGTTCAAACAGCCGGATTTCCCTAGACTTCTTTTCACCCCATCGTCATGAAATACGTCCAGAATTGCGCATCGTCTGACCACTTAAGCGTATTCCGTGAAAAAATGCGTGCGCACGCATCGACGTACATTTTGACGGTGGCCGCAGAAAATGCGCTCATCTGTCCCTAGCCTAAAACGCTCCACGATATGTGGATTTCAATGAATTTGCATCTGAGGACAGAAAGAAAAAATATCCTGAAATCATGTCCGTATACCTCCCCGCTGACACTGTATATATTTCCAGCACATTTTACTCTGCATCCTCTCTCCGCAGGTTCGTTCATCCTCGAGGAGGTGTCATACAAAGCGTGTCTTCCTGGAAGCACGCCGCCAGCTCCCAGTACCACAGCTCGCACCAAACTCCGTCATGGACAACTGTGACCCCTCAGCAGAACTGGACTACCCCTCCAGAGGTAGTAGACCTAACTCTGGACGAAGACACGAGGCGCAAATATTTACTGTAACACTGGTCCACTGTGTTTCTCTTGCCTACCCTCTTCCTGTGGCACAATATGATCCCTGTAAGGTCTCAGACACTCTCTTCCAGGAGTCAAGAAATTCATCTTTTGGGTGATTTTTTATTTTTTTTATTTTCCTTTCTTTTATTTTCAAGTTTAAACGAGCAAATCAGTCTTCACGGAGCATATTACTAACTTTTATTTAATTTTATTTTTCTTTTTTCAGGAGGCCAATCGAATCAATTTAGTTTATTGCCCCTCCCCCACCTCTTAATGTCTATTTTAAGAAAAAGAAAAAAAAAAAAAACACGTCATTATGGGGTAAAAGCACTTTCCTCATTGATGTTTTCTCCCTTTTTATTTTGCTAGTTTAATTTAAAAAAAAAATGCCTTTAGAAAGCGCTAATATATGCATATGTATTTATACTGTAAATGTTGTGATAAAAAAAATGGACTTTTTTTCCCCCTCACATATACCTTGGAAATCGTTTGCCTTCATCTTTGCATATAAAGTGAGTTCTGGGAGGAACTTTTTTTATTCTGGGTGCCAGGAGATGGTGCAAAACACATGTCAGGGTGCCCCCGCAGGCCCTCTGCTCCCCGCAGGCCGTATTCTGTGTCTGTAGGTCAGAATATTCGTCCCAGGTCAGCGTTGTGAATGATATGGAGACCTCTCGAGTATCCTGTCTGACCACAAGTCTTCAAGTAGATCCGTGTGTTCTGCGTATCCTTGTGCTGGTCAACTTCAGCCATTAATGTTTCCGGTTGGGAGGTCACCACTCATCACGCTTTTCTCAACCTGTCTTGGTTGCAGGTTGGTTACATACCACATAGGTCGTATGTTTGAGCAGCTGCAGGACTTCGGACTTATTGCACGGCGTGTATGCCGCACCTTCTTAGCCAGTGACTCAAACAAAGTAGAAAATTCATAGTCCTGGAACAAGCCGTCGTGGACCACTGCAGTGTCCGCTCTGCTGACCTGACCCTTGGGTTTCTTCTTGGAACAAGGGTCGGCAGCCTTCGCCCGGCAGCTGTTTTTGGAACTACATCTCCCATAGTCCTCAGCCAACCTCATGAGTGGCTGAGACTCAAGGGAGATGTAGTCCCCAAACATCTGGACGGCCAAGGTTGCCGACACCTGTCATTTTTGTAAAGTAACCCCTAGGCAGGAGTTCACGACATGACCTAGACAGCAGCACTGGGAGAAAAAAAACCCGCCTTTTTATTCACATATTAAAACCTAAAATGTTAACCGTTCCTATCAAATCCTCGCAGTTCATTTTGCCGTGGTTAATGCTCCTTCTCCTGTACCATACGGACTTCTATATATAACTTCACCACACACGGTCTTTTCTTGAAGTGCTTTGGCGGACACACATCAGAATTGGCCAGGTTTTACTGGGAGATGAACTCTGCCCACAACCTGCCAACATACGAGGCACGTTCTGCCACCAGCCAGAATTTATGCACATGGAAAGACTTGTGCACGATTCTCTTCTCCCGTTCAGGTGCAATTCATAGAATCGCCTAGTGTGAAAAAGAATATTTAATAAAGTTATTTAAATATATATGCTATTCTGTGATTGATGGGTCAGTCTATCGATCAGAATATTATATCTAAGCAATTCGTGTGCATTTACACATATATATATATTCTCGAGCACTTTTTATCCAGACTGCTCGAGACACCAAGCTTTTCAGATTCATACAGATCTTAGAATCCAGTAAAATCCGTTGAGAGGAAGGCGATAGAGGCAGGAGAGCAGTGATCCCCGTCCTGCTGCTGCCGCCACCTCTGTGAGCGCTGTGCGGGATTACTCCACACACTGGGCCTGCACCGAGGCACCCAGCATGTACCGCGCTCTCCTGCAGCTGTTGGGAGCTGGGTTACCGAGTGCCCCTAATCTGGAAATACCAATTTCGGGAAGGCTCCAAAAATTTGCATTTTTTTTTTCCTTCAAAATTTAAAAAATGAAGTCATAATTTTATTAATGACTCGGAGGCGAGTATTGTATGCAAAATCTCCTTATTGCAATTCCAAGCAGCAAGAGGGTAAAAAAGAAAAACACCATCGGTCAGCCCCTATCTAGGCCACCACTTCTGGATTTTCAAACTCCAGATAAGGAGGTGTGTGTGTGTCAGTCAGTCAGTCACCCACCCACCGACCAGGAGGAGAGCCACCACCTCACACAAAGACTTTAACAATAGCTCATTCATTTCAAGATTTTAACCCTGAGCGCTTTTAAAAAAAGATGGGAATTTAGTTCACAAAATATGACCATAAATGGCTTAAGCCTGTCACCGCATCAATGTATCCCATCGATGACAGGTCCTACTGTAAAACACCATATGATCGCCCATATCAGATTAACCCACTGAGGACTGACTCCCTTGCTGCTCTCAGAGTGTGTGTGTGTTCGTTCATTCAATATGCACACATTTACCGATCTCTGGCCAGCATGTCTATTCAGAGAAGGAACGCACCTAAAAATGAAAGGTGTGAAATGCCGTTTCCTTTCAAGCAGTTACATTGCATTATAATAGTCCTCACCAAACTGAAAAATCAATCCTCATATTGTTGATACAATGTAACTACATGATCTAAAGCAATATCTGCTTCTACACAAGCCCCTCGCTTGCGCCTTTCTCTGACTATACGAGTCACGCGTCTGTATTTTAGGCTTAATATATCCCTGCTGCGATATTACAGGAACACAACTCATCCTGACCACTTTACTTGAAGTGTGAGGGATGTCTCCCTTCTCCCAGTCCAGCCGAACTGGTTAAAAAGAACTGGTTAAAAAGCTGGGTGAAGCGGAGGAGTTTCCTCCACCCCACCCAGTCGCTGAGGAATTTCAGTTTCCCACCTAAGTGTGCAAACGTCCCTATGAGACCAATCGCCTTGGGGATCGGTCTTGGAGAGGCTGCGATTGGCTCATGCGCGATCAGTCGTTCTGCACAGGCGTTACGTACTTTACATACGCAGGTTCCGTAAGTCCAGTTGCGCAATTTGCGCCTCCTACGCTACGCAGGAAGCGCAAATTGCGTAGAAAAGCCTCGACTTCCAGGTTTGGGAATTCCTGAGCCAGAGAGGAGCTGCGTGCGGCGAGGGACAAAAGGGGAGTAAAATGGGGCAAAATAAAAATATATAATGTGACAGAAGCTGTCAGCACCTCGAAGATCAACTCAAACGCTTTCACCCTTTTTTTTCGGCTGCACAAGCCACGGCTATTATAGTCCACACATTTTTGCTTTCGGCACCTCGGCTGTCGTGTCCTGGAGCCCGATTGCAAAAAAGTTTATTTAGAAATAAATGAAATTCTTTTCCATTGCTCCAGAGCAGGGGTCAGCAACCTTGGCTCTCTGTTTTGGGAACTACATCTCCCATGATGCTCGGCCACCCATTTGGCTGACTGAGCCACATGGGAAATGTAGTTCCCAAAACATCACGGAGCCAAGGTTTCTGACCCCTGCGCAGAGTATAACCACATCATTTTAACCAGCTGATCTCAGGCACTTCCAGGAGCTTTTGAAGATCAAGTTAATGCGATCGTAGTATCTAACTGCATTTTAAGAATTCTGGGCAAGTCTTCCATGCCCCCTTCCCGCTAATGATCTGACTTTGGCCTCCATTGTGCAATTTCCCCGACTCCGTCCCCTGCAAGACCTTATTCTACACAAGTCCTCAGTTTTCAGTTCATATTTTCTGTCTGTTTTACGGCGTTTGGGGGTTATATTCATAATAAAAAATAAATTAAATTTAAAGGGACATGACGCCATTAAAAAAAATAAATAGTGGATGTTACTTTCAACAGGTGCGCGTTTCTGCTGTGCTCTTTTTGATTTTTCTGTTTTATTTCCCAATACGGAGTTAATGCTTCGGCTCACGGTGTGACTTCCCTGTAAGCACAACATCAAAAGAGGTCATTGCATCACTGTTACACAAACGTATTGGTTTTTTTTTTATTCTTGTATCGTTTGGTGGTGTTTTTTTTTTTTTGTTTTTTTTGAAGATCTAGGTGCTTCAGCATGAGAAGCGGCGGCGGCAGCGACGGGAACTTGAGTCAAAAGCTGCCCGAACCGACACGTGTAAATACAAAACCATAACAAGGCTTCCTGCAGTTTTGTGCACTTGTTTGTTTTCTTTTATGTATTTTAGGCTGTTGCTGTTTTCATTTTATTTAAGACACTACATTCTTATTCCTTACTGATTTTACTTTGTGGTTTTGTTCTTAATAGCTGAAACAATCACTGGATAAAATGTGGGCGTTATTTAGAGGAGCATAAATAAAACATTCTGGCTTTAATATGTATTTTTTTTCCCCCCATCTCTTTCATTTATTTGTTTTATTTTTGCTCTTCTGAAAAGTGGAATTTTTGAGCCGTTGTATGGCTGGTAGTAAATGCACTTTTTTTTTTTTTTTTTTTTATCGTGCCAGTTTTTATTTGTGTGGCCTGTGACAAAGAAACAATGATTCTAGTAATCAACAGAGCATAAAAGTTGCATATATATATATATCTTGTCCATGTATGTGTATATATAGAAGTACAGTAGCTCTGGCATGCAGTTCTTTGAATTGCTGTGATGTGCAGATGGCTTCTGCAATAATAAACTTACTAATTATAGCGTGGAGGCTTTTTATCTCCCTTTTTGTCCTCCACCACCACAACCCATATATATATATCAACAAAATGGCCACACTCAATCAAAAAAATAAAATTTATTAAAGCATATTTAAAAATTTAATAAATTAACTTTAATAAATTTTATTTATTTTTTGAGTGCGGCCATTCGTTGGAATAATATTATATATATTATATTATTCCAACAAATGGCCGAACTCAAAAATTATTTTGAAAGGTGTTGCTGGACTTTTGGATAATATAGTCTCCAAGAAGCCCCGCACTCCAGTTTGTCCCATACGTTCCTTGCTCTGGTGCACAAAGATTCAAATAAATAAAATAACAAATATAGAAAAAATTTATTAAAGCCTATTTAATATAACCATATATAGGGACTTGCTTTTTAATTGTCCTTTTAATTAATTTTATTTTATTTTTTGATTGAGTGTGGCCAGTTGTTGGAAAAATATATATATATACCTCCCATCTCTCTTACAAGGGTTGTGGTGGTGGATAAAAAGCCTCCACGCTATAATTAGTAAGTTTATTATTGCAGAAGCCACTTGCACATCACAGCAATTCAAAGAATTGCATGCCAGAGCCCCTGTACGATATATATAACGGCTGCACTCAATCAAAAAATAATAAAATAACAAAATTTAATGAAGCCTATTTAAAAAGAAAGTCCCTATATATAGTTATATTAAATATGCTTTAATAAATTTTATTTTATTTTTTGAGTGCCGCAATTTGTTGTATTTTCTATATTGCATACAGGCCTAGCACCTCTCCTTTTACTCTTTTTTTATTTTGAAAGGTGTTGCTGGACTTTTGGATAATCTATATAATCTCCAAGAAGCCCCACACTCCAGTTTAACCCATACGTTGCTTGCTCCGGTGCACAGTCTGACTGCAGCAATACAAGTTCCCAAAGATTCAGACGCACACGGAGACTGGCTTAGATTAAAAAGTGTTAGATGAAAATAAAGGGGTTTTAATTAAAGTCGGTCTCTCCGCGTGCGTCTGAATCTTTGGTAATAGATATATATCCTGTATTTTAACACCTAAAATATGTAGAATCGATCAGTATGGGAATCAGATCTTTCTCAATTTGTGACACGACCTGATTCCCCACTGTAGAAAGTGAACATGTATTTTTGGGGGGTGAGCAGTGCAGGGAAGAATAAAACACCTTCTTGGAGGGTCAGGAACCGGTGTGTTTTATTGTACAGTAAGAAATCTTTTTGGAATATTCCCAGTGTATTCCTTGCTGTAATAACCTGTTTGGCAGGGAGATGTTGCCACCTGCTGGCCAAAAGAAGTTACTGCAGTTCAGGTCTCCGTGCAGGATCAGCTGGAGAGATGTCGTTCAGACTCATTCCCAGCTGGTTTAAAAAAGTGTTGGCGCCTCGGGTATCATGCTCATGCGGCTAAAAATTTAGGGGCGTCTTCTGGAGCTAGTTTCGTTTGCAACAAACGAAATGCCTTCGAGGTGCTCATGTGGAACACAGATCGACTATACTCAACATCGGTGCACCAGGAGGCACCTTGCGGAGTATAGCCAAATTTGGCAGTGAAGGGGTTACCTGCAGAACCGTTTCTGCCTTGCAGCTTGATGGAATCTGATATCTAGACTATGCAAAACAACGCTGAATTGATACAATGTATGGTAAATTTCTGGAATGTCAGCAGCCTATTGAGGCTTTCATAAAATCCAAAATGTCCAATATTGCCTTTATAAAAAATATATATGTTCCATCTCCCCCCCCCCCCCCCCCCGCTGTACGGCACGAGCTCTTCTTCCTGCCATCCTTACTTTTTATCATTATTTAGGGTAATAACTGGAAGATAATGGGTTACTGTTGCTGCAAAAGCCGATGGTAAGGGTCGCCTGCAACTCAGTCATCGGCAATTTGCTGCAGCAAGTGTGTGCGTGTGGGGGATAGCTGAACTACAACCCCCATGAGCCTTTGCCTGGGCAGATCCCTGAATTACATGGGGTTATAAATGCAGAGCATAAACAGAAATCGTTTAACCCCTTAAGGATGGAGGGTCTTTAAAGTCCATGCATTTATGATGTAAACGTTGCGTCATTGGTCCTTAAGGGGTTAATATTCAGGACTGATGCTACTAAAAGAAAAAAACATCAAAAACTAGTATAGAAAAGTCAAAATGTCAAAGCATAAAATTTGCATACACATACGCGCAACATTTGGTGCCTGGAGTGTATCGTTAAAGTTTTTTTTTTTTTTTATGCTTTGTTGATTAAAGTGTCACAGGCCTTTTTTTCACTTTTTTTTCGGGGTCCGGATTAACTGCAGTGAAGACAAAAAGGGGGTCTTGGGGCATTGAACAAACAGGAGCGTTTGAGCTTTTTTTAAATTTTGTTTTCGCGCAGCAACATCGCTTCTCTTATCCTCGTACCGGCCAGATGCTCTCGTTACTCACTGTTTGATATATACGTGGTCTTTTGGCTTCACATGGGTCAAAAATACAAAAAAAGAGGCTTTCTTTTTCTGTTAACCTATGCTTATTCCGTATCATTTTGTTTCCCGACTTTTACTTAGGTCTTTATGGGGAGGGGGATGTAAAACCAGAGTGTTATTATAAATACATATATTTTTTTGGTGCAAGACGAGACCTTCTGTTTTTTGAAACGAGTCTGTAGAAAAAAAAAAACAAAGTTTAAACTATTTTAAAAAAACAAATAAAATAGAGTGAATTATTTAAAGAACGCGGCCTTCTTGTCTTTTGTTCTGTCGGTGGGGACATGAATGCTGAAGAAGGCGCATTGAAGAACTTTTCCAACCTGAGCCTTCAGCGGTTTGCTATCCCCAAGTTGCTACTTTATGGACACCTACAGAAATGACGCAATAAAGTTGACTATTTAGACGTTAGAGGGAAAAAAGGTAATAGAGGCGGTCCCTGTTTAACACCATAGTTGGTGCTGAAAAAAACCCCATTGTGGATATAACGACACTCGAGCTGTGGTGATACTTACTGGCTTCACCCTATCCCAGCCAACAGATTCTGCTCCATTTATGCTTCATTTTAGGCAACTGATTCTGCCCCTTGTTTCGAAAAAAAGGAGCAGAATCTGTTGGTTAGAGCTAATCTAAATATCCCTAACCCTACCGAAGTGCAGCCGAACCCTGTTTTCAGGAAGCACTAACAGGCCAGGTTTGCAGATATCTGAAGCACCGCACGGGTGATGTGATTTGTTGCTCAGTGATTGCAGGATTCCGTCTGCATTTCCCTTAAAAATCTTTTAAGAATCCTTAAAATCTGACCTGTTAGATGAACCTGAGGACCAGGGCTGGGTACCACTGCCTGAGAACAATCACAAATACCCTAAAATAAATGTGACCACTAAAACAAGTGCAAATATGCAACCTCTAAAAGAAGAGCAAGGTCATTGCCACAACCATCTATAATACATTGTTACACAAATGACACTAAAGTCATACTAGACTCATGGAGGTGGGGGAAAATGTTGTGCCCCTTGGTAACAGTTCAGAGTGGATATGGTGAGGTAGATGTTTTCAATGGGCAGCACAGGAGTCTGCTCCAACATGCATTCTAATATTGCAAGCGCAAATGCTAGTCCTAACCCTAAAACAAGCGCAAATACTAGTCCTAACCCTAAAACAAGCGCAAATACTAGTCCTAACCCTAAAACAAGCGCAAATACTAGTCCTATCCCTAAAACCAGTGCAACTACTAGTCATAAATCTAAAACCAGCGCAAATACTAGACCTAAACCTAAAACGAGCCCAAATACTAGTCTTAATCCTAAAACAAGACCAAATACTAGTCCTAATTCTAAAATAAGTGCAAATACTAATCCTAACCCTAAAACGAGCACAAATTCTAGTCCTAAATCTAAAACCAGCGCAAATACTAGTCCTAAAATAGGAGCAAATACTAGTCCTAATCCTAAAATAAGCGCAAATACTAGTCCTAATCCTAAAATAAGCCTAAATGCTAGTCTTACTCTAAAACCAACCAGTAATCTCGTTTTTTTTCTTGCTTTTGCACAGTCAGAAAACTGACGTGAGTATGGTGCGATGTTGCACTGAAAAATTAACCTAGCTAGTCTCTCTAACCCCCCCCCCCCCCATGACTTTCTCTTGGTGTCTACAGCGGAATCTCTTCTTAATTTCGGTTACTTGGTGATAAAAACAACAGGGTTATTCAGATTCGAAAAGTCCCCGCACATTTGGTGACTTTTCGTTCCCAGTACTTCAGGGTACTTCGGCGATCCTAGTTCGCCAACCCTGTAGTGTATTCAAGCGCCGCAGGGCCCCCGTAGTGCAGGGAAAACCTGCCGCAAAACACTCACCGAAACCCGCAGAAACAGCTGGATTAACCCCACCGAACACGCCGGAGAAACCCGACTAGCCGCCGATCGCAGAGCAGCTGCCTGAAAAAGCCAAAGCGCAGACGAACGAGGTGAAAAAAAAAAAAGCGTTCGCTTGAAAGCATGAAATTTGAAAGGCTGTTTCCAAAAAACCTACACAATGAAAATGTCTGAAATTTACATATACGTTCCTATGAATGATAATAAAAAGGTCTGTGGAAAGAAAGGTTTGCCAAAAAATGCCTAAAAGATCCTAAAAAATCTATAAATAGACTTTTTGCTGCAAATTAAAATGATAAACGGTTTATTAGATATTGAATTAAAACAGGAAAATTTCTAACATAGAAGCCTATGAATAAACCTGCTGAATGAGAACACCGAACAGCAGGGCATTTCGGCAACTTGCTGTTTGGTGTTCTCTGAATAGATGAAGCATTGCTTCTCTGGGGATTTCACTGCCCTCGAACAGGCACTGCACGTGCAGGCAATTCGCCAACATTTGGTGAACTGCCTGCTCTCTGATTAGCTGAATGGCCAGGAAATGCCACCGTATGCTGAATTTCAGTGTCCAGTTACATTTCGGCTCCAGACCGGCTTCTATCTGCTCCCAGTAGGTGGCGATGGCTTAAAGGTGGTGGCTTTTAACACATAGATGTGTGCTCCCTTATAAATCGACACCTATTATTTTAGGAACATAATGTGGCCAAGTATGTGTCTACCAGGTGTGTTCCTCATCCCCTGCTTACCTGGTAATGTGCAAACTGGAAGGAGCTTGACTTGAAGTAATGTTCATGTTCTTTCACATGACTAGTCTGCAAAGCAAAGGTCTGGGAAAGTGATTGTCTACATTTTTTTCTCTTCTCACTACACTAATCAGACACTGGCAATGTCTAGGCGCACAATAAGCTTTTATTTAGGATATATTGTATGATCAATGCATTTATATTTTGTATAAAATGCAGACCCGCACAGACTGGGAACGTTCCTTTAACCCCTTTACTGCCAGACAGTTTTTGTTACATTTTTTTCTTAACATTGAAGAAATTAAATACAGGGAAACAAATTGTTCTGAGATGGTTAAAAAGATGTAATGTAACATATTTTCACAATTATACATGTATTTATCCTTTAGAAATACTGCTTTATTGAAAGGCTCTAAACCCTAGATGGCGTCCCTTATCTTACACAATGTCACACAGGGTCTGCATTATCATCATACAGGCAGAAATGGCCTTTGTGTCAGATGCAGTAAATGTGCTGCAGACAGATAATAAATTGGTGATCTCCAGCTTACATGGGGTCTGCATTATCAGCATACAGGCAGATACAGTAAATGTGCTGCAGGCAGTTAATAAAATGGTGAGATCTCCTGTTTATGGGGGTTTGTAGTGATCAGAATGAGGTTATTAGCAATGCAATCTCTGTATGTGCTGCATAATAGGGATGAGCTGAACACCCCTGTGTTCGGTTCGCATTCGAACTCGAACAATTTCGGAGGTTCGAGTTCGAACTCAAACTCAATGCAAGTCAATGGGACTCAAAAGTTCAGTTTTTAGAGTGCCCTGCAAGAGGGCATATATGCAAGATATTTGCCATAAAACGTGTATGGGGGTCCGGGTAGTGCCCTGGGGGACAGGAAACTACAAGGACAAAAAGTTAAAAAAAAAACGTTTTTAAAGGGACTGAGTTTTCCATGAAATAACGATTAAAAATAAAAACAAAAATTCCTTCAAATATCGTGCCTAGGAGGTCCCCATAACCTGCCCGTGAAGTGGCGGATTTCTAGGATGTATGGAAACATTTAAACACAAAAAAATGACGTTTCAAATGACGGTAAACGCTTTTCCTTTAATCTATTCATAAACAACTGCTTGGGGCGGCAGTCTGTATTAAAAAAGGAGACATTTTAGGACACGCAGAACAAGTTTAGTGATTTTTTTTGGCTAAGTTATGGTGAAACTTATGCAGGCTTTGGATGAAAGTAACAATAGGTGCTTTAGAATTGAGCCTTTAGTGTCGGCAATAGTAACCCCTCTGTGGTATTGTGGAAGAGTGCAGGGTTGGACCCTGCGGTCAAATATTATAATGATATAAATCTGGTAATATAGGCGTCAGTGGCAGTGCACCCAAATAATGTGCCTTTCATGGCAGCAAGTGCCTTCACACCGTAACCCTTTTGTGCTATTGTGGAAGAGTTCAGTGGTGGAGGTTTTGTGAATGCAGAAGACCTCCCCGATCTATTCCGTTACGTCAGCATCAGGGGATTGATAGCTGCTGATCCAGGACTGATTCATTTTTTATAAATGTCAGCCGGTCTACAGAGTCGGTGGACAGACGCACTCTTTTGTCTGTGGCAAAACCTCCAGCGGCACTGAACGTCCTTTCAGAAAGCACGCTGGGTGAAGGGCAACTTAGCCAATATGCTATGCAGCTACTAAGTTCTGGCCAGTGATCCAATCTCAACACCCAGTAAGCCAGTGGATCATCTGCTGGAAAGGTATCCAGGTTTTCCCTTGCCCCTAGGTAGTCCTGCACCATATGGTGAAGACGCTGGCAATGGGTGCCTACATTTGACGTCCCTGGGTGTCTTGGACTAAAAAAATTTAAAAAGGCATCAGTCAAGTGGCCCTGGCCTTCACCTCTATTCCTCTGATCATCGGCAGCCTCAGAAGCACCTGTGTCATCACTTGGTAACCTACCAGTGCCTGGAAAGGTGTTACACAAGTGTCGCTTTAGAGCGTCCTCAAGATTTTTCATCCTGTGCTCCCTCTGTGCGGGCAGGATGAGCTCTGCAACTTTACCCTTGTATCGTGGATCAAGAAGGCTTGCCAACCAGTAATGATCCCTCTCCTTGATAGCACGAATCCTGGGGTCCTTTAGCAGGCTTTGCAGGATAAGGGAGCCCATGCAGCGTAGGTTGGAGGTGGCATTAGCTTCCGAGTCTTCCTGGTCAATGAGGAGGATGACCCCATTGTGCACTTCCTCCTCCTCCCAGCCACGTACTAGTCCTTGTGTTTCTGGGCACACAAAACCCTCCCTTGAGGAATCCCCACCTTCAATGCGCCCACTACTTAAATATTCCTCCTCATCCTCCACCTGTCTGATCTGAGGAGGACCCGCTGGAATGCTGTCTGCGGATAGACTGGGGCCTTGAGAGCTAGGGAAGGCTTCCTCTTCCTCCCGCTGCTCTTCCTCTAGAGCCACATCTATAATTCCCCGCAGAGTGTGCTCCAGCAGGAACAGTAAAGGAATTGTGTCTCTGATGCATGCACTGTCCCTGCTCACCATCCGCGTTGCCTCCTCAAATGGTGACAGTACAGTGCATGCATCCTTGATCATCAGCCACTGCCGGGGGGGGGGGGAAACAAGTTGACATGAACCTGTCCTTGTGCCATACTCACACAGGTACTCATTGATGGCCCTCTGCTGCTTGTGCAGACGCTGCAGCATTGCTAATGTCGAGTTCCACCTGGTGGGCATGTCACAGATCAGACGGTTTGTGGAAAGGTGGAATTCTCTTTTGAATTTCTGCCAGGCGAACACTTGCTGGGAATGACCGTCTGAAGTGGCTGCAGACTTTTCTGGCCTGGCTGAGAAGCTCTGCCAGCCCTGGGTACCTGGTTAGGAAACGCTGTACCACCAGATTTAGGACGTGTGCTAGGCATGGTACATGCGTCAACTTACCCAGGCATAGGGCGGAGAGAAGGTTGCTGCCATTTTCACAGACAACCATTCCCAGCTGAAGCTGGCGTGGTGTTAACCATCTCTGCACCTGCCCCTGCAGACCTGACAATTTCTGGCCCGGTGTGGCTCCTGTCCCCTAAACAAGCCAGCTCAAGCACAGTATGGCATCTTTTTGCTTGAGCCATTGCGTAGCCCGTCACGCGTCGGTTTAACTGCCACTTCTCCAGAGACAGAGAAGGAGGAGGGAGAGGTGGTGGTGGAGCAGACAGACCTCATACAAGCAGCTTTCTGGAGGAGTGGTGGATGAACAAGCTCCAGCACAGAGCCCCGTCTTGGATCCCTCCCAGCTGCAATCAGAGTTACCCAGTGTGCCGTGAAGGAAATGTAATGGCCCTGTCCATGCTTGTTGGACCACGTGTCTAAAGTCACATGCACCTTGCTGCTGACTGCCTTTCCCAATGACTCGATAACATTCTCTCCCACGTGCTGGCATAGTGCTGGAATGGTCTTCCGTGAAAAGTAATGGCATTTCGGAACCTGCCACTGTGGTACAACACATTCAGCAAATTCACGGAAGGAAGCCAAGTCCACCAGCTGGAAAGGCAGCAGCTGTAATGTGAGTAATTTTGTTAAGCTGGCATTTAGACGCTGTGCTTGGGGATGGTCGGGACTATATTTTTTCTTACGCTGCAGCAGCTGGGGCAACGTAATCTGCCTGCGTAAATCTTCAGCTGATGGGATGCTGTCACATTGTGAGGAAGGACCATCCATTACTGTAGCATCATCCCTGTCAGTGGAGGTTGGAGTCAATGACATGGCAGGACATATAGTGGGGGTAGAGACAGGTGAGGAGGACCTACGCAAAGTTTTGCGCCAACGGGATGCGTGGCAGGTGGTTATATGTTGCTTCAAGCATGTGGAACCCAAGCGTCCGGTGTCTTTCCCACGCTTGAGCCTCATCTGACATAGATTACAAATAGCAACGGTGGGGTCTGCTGCACATTTCTTAAAGAACTCCCAGACAGCAGAGTTCCTGGATGTGTGCTTTGAGACAACAGCGCTCTGCACCTGAGCAGCTCTGACATCTGATGCCTTGGACTGGCTAGTGCTATGGTTGGTCATAGAGGACGTTGTGCCGCCTCCTCCTCCTCACTTGACTCCTCCGTTCGATCAGGCACCCAGGTGGAGTCAGTAACCTCATCATCATTGTCATTCCCCTATTTCCTCGTCACTGGAGCCAACTTGGCAGTATGCTGCAGCAGCTGGGGCAACATGAGTGCCAGTTATTTGTGTGTCATCACTGGCACCCCCTTCCTCTAGGTTGATTATACTCCCTTCCTCAACCTCAGAGATTGAATCAGAGCACTGTACTTGCTGCGCATCCTCAAAGCAGCATGTCACTCATTGTAGTCAAACAATTCAGCTGACTCCTCCGTGTGTGATAGCGAGGCTACGGCAGGAGTAGCTGTGGACATGGAGGCTGCATTAGATGCTTTGGCAGCTGAGGTGGACTGTAAACCACTATAAGCCTGGCTGGCAGAGGACTCGGAGGATGAGGATGGCCTGGTTAGCCAATCCACCAAATCCTCTGTATGTTGCTGCTGCTTAAGACGGCCAGCACCAGTTAGAAAGGACAAGCGTGCCCCTGCAGAGGATGCACCACATCCATGACGACCAGAGGCACAGCCTCCCGACACAGGGGCTGCTTGCCCTCTTATCTGTGTCTGGGAACGTCTGCCTGTCCTTTTTGGTCTTTCTGACATGTGAGTGATATATACAGAACTCTGATTAAACTCTGTTATAAAAATTGGAGATATGCTGCAGAACTCTGATTCAACTCTGGTATAAAGATTAAAGATTTCCAGAACTCTGGTATAACTCAGTGAGACACCCTGATAGCTGGCAGCCAGTGACAAGACACAGATTACAATTCCCACAAACCTCCTATAAATCAGTGAGACCCTCTGATGGGTGGCAGTGAGAACACCAACAGGGTTATTCAGAGAGCGTGAAAAGCAGGAGAATGACTGGAGAATGGCTGGAGAATGAAAAATTCTAGGTCAAAATAGCCGATTTGGAAAGTGAGATGAAAGGGAGAATTTTTCTGGTTTGACTATTTTGACCTAGAATTTTTCATTCTCCAGTCATTCTCCTGCTTTTCACGCTCTCTGAATAACCCTGAAAGATTACCACAATTCCCAGATATTTTGTATAAATGAGACCCCCAAAATACTTGGCGACAGTGAGAACACACAGATTAGAACAATTCCCAGATATTTTGTAGAAATTACTGACCCCCAAAATAGTTGCTGGGAGTGAGAACACACACAGATTACCACAATTCCCATATATTTTGTAGAAATTACTGACCCCCAAAATAGTTGCTGGGAGTGAGAACACACAGATTACCACAATTCCCAGATATTTTGTAGAAATTACTGACCCCCCAAAATACTTGGTGGCAGTGAGAACACAAAGATTAGAACAATTCCCAGATATTTTGGAGAAATGAGACCCCCCCCCCCCAGTAGCTGGTGGCAGCCTGGCAGTGAGAACACACACTAACACAACAACAATCTCCTCTCAAACATGTGCTGAAGCGCTGTGTGAAGCCTTATATAGTGTGCTGCGGGACCTAGCTCTGTGAGCCCATGATTGGGCAGAATTTGCCCAATCAGGACTCTGAGCCGTGATTGGCAGTGTCTTGAACCTGTCTTGCACCTGACCTGTGGTCAGGTGCAAGGCTGTAGCCAATTACAAGCTTCAGGCCAGTGGAAAATTGCATTGTGGGCGAACATGCGGCGAACACGCGGAAATGTTCGTAGTTTGCGAACAGGCGATGTTCGAATCGAACTCCGAACCGAACAGCTCATCCCTACTGCATAATGCCTGTGTATGGCAATTACAGCAACACCTTGTATCTGTATGGGCTGCTTAATGCCTGTGCATGGCAATTACTGCAACACCTTGTATCTGTATGTGCTGCATAATGCCTGTGTATGGCAATTACAGCAACACCTTGTATCTGTATGTGCTGCATAATGCCTGTGTATGGCAATTACAGCAACACCTTGTATCTGTACTGTACAGGGATTTTCACTCATTATAACCCCCTGAATCTTATCCCTGTACAGCAGTGACTGATCCCACAGCTCTCCCTGTATTCTGCCCTCTCTCTGGCTGCTGTTATGCAGTAGTAAAGTTTGTTGATCTTTTTGTCAGATTTGAGGCTATTTGCAGCTTGTTTACAGTAATAGTGTGACAGGAGAGATATAAAACCATTTCATTTCTCCACAGGTGTGAAAGTGGGGGGTTTGATTATAATGCCTGCTTTTGAATGCATAACAACGCAAAATAGAGTTAATAAAGCTGTTGTTCACGTCTCAAGTGGAGCACCTGGATTCCCCTTCATTTTTCTTTGCATGCTGATTGACAGAGATCACCGCGGAAACTGCAAAGCCTGAAGATTCACTGCAAACGCAGCAATTTCAAGTGTTTGGAGGTTCTTTATTTCTGCTTTATTCCAACATATTTTTTTGCATTAAATCTATTAACCCAAGCGACCCTTAAACTGAAATATCACTGTTGAAAGCGGTAACACCGAGCCGCACTCGGGCTGGATACATACCTGTACCTGCGTTCCCTCGCTGACCTCCTGCAATCGCATTCTCCTCCATCTGATCGCGGCGTCTTGCTTCATGGTACCTTTCTTGCAAGAAGGGAACAAGGAAGCAGGACCCTGCGATCAGCCAGAGGTGAAAGCGAGGGAACGCAGGTACAGGTATGTATCCAACCCGAGTGTGGCTCGGTGTTACCGCTTTCAGCAGTGAAATTTAACCCTGAGCCACCCTCTAACACCACCAGGGGGCTGGATTAATGCGCTGATTCTGACATAAAATATGTCGGAATCGGACCACCAGGGAGGTTAAACAAGTAAAAACAAAACATACTTTTTGACTTGCATGTCTCTGAAATAACCCGTCTTTTGGCCAGCACGATGTGCAGACAGTATTTCCGGCACATCGGTTGTGGTGAAGTGAGCTTGGGCTAGATTTAATTCTATTAGCTCAGGGCTGTCAAACGCGCTCCGCCCCATCCCCCCCCCTTCCCCCGATGCCTACAATTCCCAGAATTCTTCGAATGCAACAATGGCCAGAGAATCATGGGAGTTGTAGTTCAGATACATCCAGGGAGGTTTGACAGCCTGGGATTACCCACTAAGCGCCGTTGTTTGCAGCCATGGCAAAACAAAAACAGATAAAATCGGCAGTATCGCTGTGCCCAGAAATGCCGGCGATTCCCAAATCTATGATCCAATGGCGGAGAGGTGATTCCTCCCAGCGCAGCTTCTCCTTTCGCTGTTTGGATTCTAGTTTTGGGAAGGGCCGTCATGTCTCGGTGATACCGGAGATCTCTTTTGGTTTTTATAACCCTATTGCAGTCTGTGATGAGGTGTCGTTTTCTGGGTGTGGGTGTAGCTGTTTTATTGATGTCTCTTTTGCAGAGCTGATCTCGGGTTCGTTGTGGCTTTTTCGATGTTTTAGTGCCACCTTCTGTCCAGATGTGTTTACACGTACATTATCTTATGCTGGATTTTAGGGCTGCAGCACTTTTCAGGACACGGACAGGTGATCACTGCGACTGCTTCAGCTTCAATACGCTTTTTTAAAAAGTGTATGTTCTCTTTGGTATTTTGGGGGTTTCCTTCCACTATGAACTATATGCAGGGCTGCCATCAGAAACCTTGGGGCCCCTTACTGAACCACTGCTCGGGGGCCCCTTACTGAACCACTGCCCGGGGGCCCCTTACTGAACCACTGCCCGGGGGGCCCTTACTGAACCACTGCCCGGGGGGGCCCTTACTGAACCACTGCCTGGGGGGCCCCTTACTGAACCACTGCCCGGGGGGGCCTTACTGAACCACTGCCTGGGGGGCCCTTACTGAACCACTGCCTGGGGGGCCCTTACTGAACCACTGCCCGGGGGGGCCCTTACTGAACCACTGCCCGGGGGGGGACCCTTACTGAACCACTGCCCGGGGGGGGACCCTTACTGAACCACTGCTCGGGGGCCCCTTACTGAACCACTGCCCGGGGGGCCCTTACTGAACCACTGCCCGGGGGGGGACCCTTACTGAACCACTGCCCGGGGGGGCCCTTACTGAACCACTGCCCGGGGGGCCCCTTACTGAACCACTGCCCGGGGGGGGACCCTTACTGAACCACTGCTCGGGGGCCCCTTACTGAACCACTGCCCGGGGGCCCCTTACTGAACCACTGCTCGGGGCCCCTTACCGAACCACTGCTCGGGGGCCCCTTACTGAACCACTGCTCGGGGGCCCCTTACTGAACCACTGCCCGGGGGGGGACCCTTACTGAACCACTGCTCGGGGGCCCCTTACTGAACCACTGCCCGGGGGGGCCCCTTACTGAACCACTGCTCGGGGGCCCCTTACCGAACCACTGCTCGGGGGCCCCTTACTGAACCACTGCCCGGGGGCCCCTTACTGAACCACTGCTCGGGGGCCCCTTACTGAACCACTGCTCGGGGCCCCTTACCGAACCACTGCTCGGGGGCCCCTTACTGAACCACTGCCCGGGGGCCCCTTACTGAACCACTGCTCGGGGGCCCCTTACTGAACCACTGCTCGGGGGCCCCTTACTGAACCACTGCCCGGGGGCCCCTTACTGAACCACTACTCGGGGGCCCCTTACTGAACCACTGCTCGGGGGCCCCTTACTGAACCACTGCTCGGGGGCCCCTTACTGAACCACTGCTCGGGGGCCCCTTACTGAACCACTGCTCGGGGGCCCCTTACCGAACCACTGCTCGGGGGCCCCTTACTGAACCACTGCTCGGGGGCCCCTTACTGAACCACTGCTCGGGGGCCCCTTACCGAACCACTGCTCGGGGGCCCCTTACCGAACCACTGCTCGGGGGCCCCTTACCGAACCACTGCTCGGGGGCCCCTTTTCCTCAACTGCACATTTCTTTTTGTTACAAAATAAAAAAATAAAAAAAAAGTCAGCAAGGTAACAAACAGAAAATGGCCGCGCAAGGCCACATAGAAACAACGGCATAAGCTCATCGGAAATAAACAAAAACATCAAGCAGTATGAGGTCATCAGGTAAATTACTTGTGGAGTAAACATAAAGAAAAGTGACTTCAGCGGGTAGTGAGTCGTCAAATAGGTGAAAAATAAAAAGTCTCATCATGAATGAAAAACACAATCAAGAAAGTCCTCGTGGCATAAAATTAAATGGAGGGGGGGGGGTTAAACTCAACAGAAATAGGCGTCTAAGGGAAGGCCAGGGCAGCACAGAGCACACTGGGGACAAAAACAAATTAAGTAGTCCAGCTCAGCCTGTGTCGAGCCAGGAAACCACTCGGCAATCAGCAGCATTCCCGAAATCCCGGCGCTGTATCATCTCTCGAGGTGCTCCACCATGCATCGCACCACGTGTTAGGCCAGAAGCCTCCACTGACACCCGGCCTAAGGAAGCGAACGCAATCAGGCCTGCAGCTCCGGCGGATCCCCCAACACCGCAGATCACCGGAAAGTCACCGTCACACGGATCACATAGCTCCCCCTCAGGCCATCGATCCAGGATCAGCTCCTCAACCGGGTCCACAGGGCCAGCAGCGCACTTCACGGGAGTCTCGGAAAGCAGCTCACCAGTCGAGGAATCGGAAGGTAAGAACATCTCAGGCTCGCCCTCGGTCTTCACACTCAGCGTCCCGCAGACTCGTAGTATGGCCATCATGCGTCGCCAGTCACCTCTGGTAACCGGGCTCTCCTCGTCCCCCTCCAGCAGCTCCAGACATTCCTCCAGACCACGCAGCACAGCCTCCCCCCTTCAACTGCACATTTCAGTAAACTGAAATTAAAATTTTAGATTCCCCCTCTGCTCACCTTATTTTACAGAGTGTGGCTGTAAACACAAAGTGAGGGGTATATACCGAAATAAAAATCCTCCTACTGACGTCAATCTGGTACAGAACGAATAAAAGAGTGGGGCGGATCTATAAAACAAATCAGACCATAATTGTGCAGTATTTTTAACATTGAAAAATAAATTGGCCGCCTAAGAGTATTTATGGCACATCAATATACCACGGCCTCTCTAGATGTAGTCTGCGTTGTCCAGATGACGATAAGAACTCCGTTGAGATAAAAAGTGGATTTATTGTAATTAAATTACAAGATGGAGAACGGATCTGGAGGCCGAATATTGGGAGCATGCGCTCCGAAATGCAAACGTCCCGGTGCACGTGGAAGTGATGTCAGCGAGGGCAGCTGAGGCGCTCGACACGGAGGAAGCAGGCGTTGCAGTCGGGGAGGATATCCGGAAAAGGCGCATCGTGGAGATGATAGCGCTTTATGATGACGTCAACCACGGGCCGATAGGACGCCGGATGAAAAGCCTGTGAAATGGAGTTCTATAAATATTCTTTAACAAATCAAATATGCTATTCCCTGATTAAGTCCATATTATATAACGGACGAAACGCGTTGGGATATTTGTTTTTAATTGTTAATTCTAATAATTTATTATTAAAGCGCCAGCATATTCTGTGGCGCTGTACAATGGGCACACTATAGACCAGGTTTCAATACATTGAACAACATTTGATAAACCAGTACAGGAGGAAACGAGGGCCCTATTCCGGTGGGAACTCACAATCTAGAAGGGTTGGAGTGGAAACAGGAGGAGAGGACTGCAAGGTGAGAGTGATGGGCTGCAAGGTGAGAGTGATGGGCTGCAACATGAGCGTGATGGGCTGCAAGATGAGAGTGATGGGCTGCAAGGTGAGAGTGGTGGGCTGCAAGGTGAGAGTGGTGGGCTGCAAGGTGAGAGTGATGGACTGCAGCGTGAGAGTGATGGACTGCAAGGTCAGAGCGATTGGCTGCAAGGTCAGAGCAATTGGCTGCAAGGTGAGAGTGATTGATGGTTGCGTCAGTGAGTTGGGTGGTCGGCTTCCTTAAATAGGAATGTCATAAGGGAGCGTTTGAGGGAAGGGAAACTAGGGGAAAGTCTGACAGTACGAGGGAGAGCGTTCCAGAGAGTGGGGGCTGCGCGTGAGAAGTCCTGCAGTGTATCATGGGAAGGGGTGATGCGGGGAGAAGCTAGGCGCAGGTCACTGTTTGATCTTAGGGAGCGGGCTGGGGTGTATTTGGGGATTAGTGAGGACAGGTAGTGGGGAGCTGAGTTAGTGAGAGCTTTGTAGGTCAGGGTAAGGATTTGAATTTAATTCTGCAGTGGATGAGGAGCCAGTGAAGGGACTCGCAGAGGGGAGCGGCAGAGACAGTGGCGGGTGAGGTGGATGAGCCTGGCAGAAGCATTTAGAATGGATTTTAGGGGGGGGCAGGAGAGAGGCAGGCCAGCAAGAGGATTATTACAATAGTCAAGTTGGGAGATTACAAGGGCGTGTATGAGTTGGTTTGTGGTGTCAGCAGTAAGAAAATGCATTTTATTTACAATGATACAGTACAGCCCCAGGTCGTGTTAACACAATCTTGGGCTCCTGTGTCTGCTACCAGTGATCGTGTAGACACAATCACAGTAGTGAAGGGGTTAAGAACACCTGTGGCCGGCCTCTCGGCTCTATGTCTACAGAAAACTATCAGGACGTGGCATTTCATTCACCTCCACCTGGAGAACGAAAGAAGTATGCATGAGGATCCCCGCATCCTCAAATCCCCCCTCCCCCGAGCAGAAATCTGGTCCCTGGTCACAGGAGATTATTGTGACTTTTCATTAATGCAGGATCCAGACTGCGATGTATGAAATTCCAGTGCTTAATAAGGATAATGACGGCGCATTGACAGGTCAGTTATTAAAGAGCACTCGCGATCATCACCCAGCTAGTTAGTCGGCTTCGGCTGATGAGAGTGACATTTGTAATCACAGCATGTAATCGCTTATATATAAAAAACATCACCACCCTTCGCTGCCGGCAGCAAGTTTCCTTAAGTTATTATCATCGCTTAATTTCCAAGGGTTCCCCTCGAGCTCCCGGCTACAAAGCATATGTACGCTGCAATCCGCGCTCTGACCATGAACAAAGTAGAACAATAGTGTCACGATCGCAGTTTGCCTGCTATGGAATCGAGTTTTTTTCCCCATATGTCATGTGACAGTAAGGGTGGGTTCTTTTCCTTTCCTCCTTTTTAGGCAGGTGACCTAAGCTCAAAATAAAACCTTACATTTTTCTCACCCCCCCCCCCCTCCCCAAATGCCTGGCTCCTCTCCAAGACAATGCAAGTACTTGAGAGCACAAACCATCCAAGGACATTTCTTCCTGTCCTCTAGAAAGGTGGTTACCTAAAGGGGGGTTATTCACTAACCTCCAAATTAGGGTTGCCACCTGTCCAGTTTTCACCCGGACAGTTCGGGTTTGTAATCATGTGTCCGGGTTTCATCCTCCCTCCCCACCTGGACACATGATTCAGACCAGGCCTGGACTGAATACCAGTGAGAGCCAAAGTGAGTGTATACCAATGAGAGACTGTCAGTGTTATTCAGAGAGAGGTGAAAACCAGGAGAATGACTGGAGAATGGAAAATTCTAGATCAAAATAGCCGAACCAGAAAAATTCTCCCATTTATCTCACTTTCCAAATCGGTTATTTAGAATTAGAATTTTCAATTCTCCTGGTTTCCACCTCTCTCTGAATAACCCTGTGTGTGCTTCAGGGACGTGCGGTGAGGTCAGTGGCTGGTGAGGCTGTTCCTAGTATCAGAGCCGGATATACACAGATATTAACTAACGTTCTGTGGTTTGTGTTTAGCTGTAAATTATCTTTTATTCATTTGCTGTACCCACGTTTTTCTCGCCATTAAGTGGACTTTCTAAAGATACCGTTATTTTTATCATATCATATACTTTACTATTACAAAACATAATAAAATATGATAGAAAAACTGTTTTCCTGTGCCTGTCAGACTCTGTATGCGCCACTAGAGGGAGCTGCTTGTGCCTGTCATACTCTGTATGCGCCACTAGATGGAGCAGTGGAAGCATGGCTGTGCCTGTCATACTATGTATCCACCACTAGAGGGAGCAGAGGGAGATGCGTGTGCCTGTCATACTCTGTATCCGCCACTAGAGGGAGGAGAGGGAGCTGCCTGGGCCTGTCGTACTCTGTATCCGCCACTAGAGGGAGCAGAGGGAGTTGACTGTGCCCCTTCCTGTCAATCAGAGGCCAGCTTCTAATGCAGGCAGTTTTTTGAATGACTTGGACCAATGGTGCTTTCCGATTGACAAATTGACCGGCGAAATATGGTGCAATTCGCCACAATTCGGTGTCACCAAAATTGCCCTGTAGAACACTATTGTGTCTTCTATTCACAGAACGCCAAAAACTGTTGTTCGGCGACCCCCCCTTTATGGGGCATCACATGTACATTGCTAATTTGTACTTATTTCAATAAACTTGAATTTGCAAAAAAAAAAAGAATGCCGAACTGCACCGAAACTACGGCAAAATGCTCAGATTTTTGGTGTTTCAATTAAACAGGTTTAAACAGGCAAATCCCATAGGTTTCAATGTAAAATAATAATAGCTTTCTTAATTTTTTTCTTCTGAAAGACCCTTATTTTTTTTATTTAAGACATTTTTGTATTTTTTTAGTAGACAATTTAGTTTTTTTTAGTTCTTTCTAAAGCACCTTTTTTTTATTATTTAGACACATTTTTACAAACTTTTTGTTGATTTACGCTCCTATTAGGAGAATAACAGGGTTATTCAGAGAGCACCATAGTCAGTGACATTTCGGTGCTCTCCCTTTCCCCGCACTTCGGCAAGTTTGATTCGCTGACCCTGTGGTGAATTCAGTATTCAACGCAGGGTCCCCGAAGTGCAGCAAATGAGTCGCCAAACCCATCTGAAAAGCTACCGAAAAAACACTGAATCAGTCTGAAAAAGCCAACCACCCGCCAAACAGAGCATCAACCAGCTGCTGGAAAAAGCAGACAAGCCGCCGAACGAGGAAAAAAACCAAAAACCCCAAAAACACTGCAACTTTTAAAACACGTTTGCAAAAACACTACTGCACGAAAATGCATGGGGATAATATATAAGGTCCTATGAATAATAATAAAAAAGAAAACAAAACGCCATTAACCTGCCTGGCGGTATTCCCGAGTGTGACTCGGGGTTAAATTTCACTACCGCGATCGGTAACCCCAAGCCACACTCGGGCTGGATGCATACTCACCGCATCCTTCACTCCCACGCCGTCTTCGCTGTCACTGCAGTGTGATCGCGGCAGCCGGCGACTTTGCTTCCTGGTTCCACTCCCTGCGAGCCACGAGACACAGGGGGGCGGGACCAGGCGGCAAATTTGAAAAACAAAATAAAAAATTACTGTAAAAATACTGTAAATTAAACTTTTTGGGTGCTGGGATTCTTGTTCAGATGTACACTCCTTAAGTGTACAAGTTTCGCTGGTGCTTGCCCAGATCCACCAGCGAAACTCGTATTGCAAAGCCTTATTACATTTTAGAAATGATTTTTATTCGCCTATTATTTCTGTAAAGCTGCTTTGGGAATAAATGCTCTAAATTTTTTGGTACCCAGTGTCCTGTATATTAAATTGACAAAGGAGTGTACATCTGGACAGGAATCCCAGCACCCAGAGGAAAGAGGCAGGTTTTTGGTTTGATTATATTATTGAATATAATTTATTTCCATTATTTTGGATAATTATTTGTGGGATAATAAATTATTATTTTGTGTTTCAAACCTTCTCTGTCTCCGTGTGTTTACTAAGCTCTTGCTTGCACGGATTTCAGTGAGTTATTCCTACAGAATACAGGCTTACTATATAAAACAACACATTTCCTTTCCAAAAAAATTGAAACGCTTTTAGACACAAAATTTTGAAAAAATTACACCGCCGGGGAGGTTAAAAAAAAAATCTGAAAAAATTTTCCTCGAATTAAAAAAAAAGGAAAAATGCCTAAAAAATAAATAAAATAAAGAGACTTTTTGCTGCAAACGAAAAGAATAAACGGTTGAATAAATATTTGATAAAAACATGGAATTTTTTAACATTGAAACTTATGTTGTTCGCCTGAATAAACCTGCCAAATGAAACCACTAAATCAGGGCGTTTCACTGACATTTCTCTGCTGTTCGGTGTCTCTGAATAGATTAACCATTGCTTCTCTATGGGGGAATTCACTGCTGCTGAAGATCACTGTATTTTGCTAGCAATTTGCCAATATATGGATTGCTCTGTAGGGGCATGGCCGGCAGCGGACCGAGACACACGCATTTAAGCAGAGCTCCGTCCCAGCTAACCTTATCGGCAGCTTTTCCGACACGCTAAGGACAGGACGAATATTTTAGTTGGAGCCCCGATGCCGGCCAGCAGGTAGAGCAACCCCGGAGCCTGTCTGATTCCCCCCTCCGGGCCTGCAATTCAGGTGGAGGCCGTTAGCACTGTCCCATCCCTGGTCATCGGCGGCCATCTTGGAGGCCTGTGGTGGAGGCGCACGCCTGCCCTGCACGAGGACACTCTGTGAGAATGGGTAAAAAGGGTAAGGGCGCAGGAGCGGTGGAGGACCCTTGCACTCCTGACATCCGCCTCTCACTTGGTGGGGGTCTGGGACGGCAGCTGTTGCACCCTCGCTTCGACGGACGCTGGGGACCTGCCGGTAGTGGAAGGGGCTGAGGATCCCCCTGTCTCACATGCGGCGCAACCTGGCCCGAGGGACCATACGCTTCCCACCACAAGAGGGGACATCCGAACCCTGCTGTAAGACACAAGGAAATACTGGCAGGCGGACTTTCAAGTCCTCGAGGCGGCGGTTGAAGTGACCCAGACCCAGGTAGGGGAACTGCAGACTCGCACGCAGGTGATAGAGAGCGCACAGGCCGCAACCTCCTCCTCTATGCAAGCCCTACAACAGGAAATCTATAACCTGCAATCCGCGGTGGTGATGCTGGAGTTGCGACACAGATGCCGGAATGCGAAGCTCCGAGGAGTGCCTGAGACCGTGCCGGATACCGATCTTTTGTCTTATGTCAAGCACTTTTGGGAGGTGGTTTAGGTCCCTTGGAGCAACTACGGGACCCTGTCCTCACAGCCTTCCGTATGAGAAAGGCTGCCTTGGCCCCCGCAACATCGCCACGCGATGTTCTTATCACCTTCAAAGAAGCGGCTTTACCCTCAGCATTGTTTTGCGCGGTACGGAATACGCCGACGGTCCTGTTTGAAGAGGCGACTATTGCCGTATTTCGGGACCTTTCTTTTTTGGTGTTGGCGGCTCGACGATGGTTTCGGCCGGTTACGGCCCTCCTCCGTGCACACAAAGTTGGATATAAATGGGGCGCATCTGGCTCCCTTATTATTACCTCATCGAATGGACAGGTTCTTGTAGCCGATACGGCGGAGGACGCTGGGAATCACTTTCGGTCCTTGGGCCTGCTCCCCGCTTCGACGGGCCAGGAGGTTGTGATTCAACCAGGTGGATCTCCTCTGCCCCCCAGCGACCCAGACTGACACTGCACTGTTGGGGACGCACCGCCCGATGTTCGCTTTGTTATACTGTTGCAGCGGCCCTCCTTCGCGTATCGCCATTTTTCCCTCCCCATCCTTACCTCCTTGGGGTGCCCGACTTGCGGGAGGTGATGTTCTCTTCCTCCCATAACCCCCCCTTCCCTTTTCTTTTGTTTGTTTGTGTGGCATACACAGGGTGTGTGCGAGGTGTGCCATCATGGTATTGATTTCCATGTCTGGCCCTCGCATTCCTGGGCGTCGTGACACTACCCCTCCATGGCCTCCTTTGGGAGCGTGCCAGGAGAGTCACGGTTCTGGCTTTTGCCAACCTCCCCCCCCCCCTCTTTTTTTTTTTTTTTTGTCGGAGGAGACATTCTACCCCCTTCCCAGCAACCAGTACCGCACCCCCCCCTTGTTATTCTTTTTTCCCCTTCTTGCGTTTATGCATTCATGCAGTCAGAGTATCTACAGTCTTTTGTGGACTATGCCTTTCATAGTGGAACTTTACTGAGTTTTATGTCCTGACTTTTTGCGAAGCTACTTCATCTTCTACAGTATACTTATTGTTTATCTTTGCTGTGGTCCTGCGAGTCCACCCCTGTTGGTCGACATTTGACCCTCTGTTCAGAAATAAATATATATATATTTTTTTTATTTAAAAGTTATCTTTCAGTAACATTCTGCTGTAACATATACACATTTTATTTTTCACCTCAGCACTTGAAATCAAAGTATTCCATTGGAACGCATGACGTTTTTTTCTTTTGTGATAAACTTGGTGACTGTTGATATGCAAAAAAGAAAAAAAAATTGCTCTGTATGGGGAAATTCTCTGTTCGGTGCAATTTCGCGGCCAGTTCGGCTCTCTTTGACTAACCCTATAGCAGTCTTCCTTTTTTTTGTTCTTTTTACCGTGTGGCAGAAATCATTGACGCCAAGTCCGCAGTTGTCACCGTCGTCCAATAACTGCTTCAGCGACTCCAATTTCAGCAAAATACAGTGACCATTCACTAAATAGTCAATTCACCGTATTTTCAGCAAAATACGTATTTACCGTAGTGACTGTGAGCTGAAATGCTGCGAAACACAAAGCACTGAAACTGCACGCAATTTCAGTGCTGTGTTAATAGACCCTTAACCCCTTCACTACCAAGTGGTTTACCAAAAAAACTATTGTCCAAAGCTAGTGTTTTTTTAAAAAAAAATCATTTAAAATTAATTCTAAAGTAAGAAATATTTGAGCTTATTCCCATTGTATTTCTTACTGTAAATTAGCTATTCGGCCAGTAGATGGCGTCTTCTACTGTCAAATTGAGTTACAGCAGTTTGAGCTGCTGGTCTACTTCCTTCTTTTTTTCCTGCATCGGCTGCTGAAAGCCCCATGTAAGGGCATCATCGGACGATCTTACATCGTTTTAGTTCTTTGGGCATTATGCCCACAGGGCTAAAACTTTGGGGGCACCTTCTGCAGCCCAAAAGCAAACGAAATTAATTTATTGCAAACGAATTTCATTTGCTTTTGGGTGGCAGGTCACCAGATATCTCGATATCGGGGCACGGATAGTGCCTTAGAAGCCCAAGATATCTCGATCTCGTTAGTGAAGGGGTTGTGGGTCCAGCGATGGGAGAAAAGGTAAGTTATATGTATTTACCCTTCTCGGTCCCAAGCTCAGGTCCGGCACAGCAGGGTTTTTCTGCCAGAGATATATAATGATAAGTGAAGCAGTGCATGCTGCTGGAGACAACCAGAAACCAGGAGGGTCCAACTGGCCCCCAGAGCATCCAACCACAAAAAAATCTTCAAAAAAGGCAAGAGAGGACCGGGCACTTCACGGTTAAGGTGTTTATTGAAGGATCAGAAATTTTTGGCTGCTGAGGAAGGCAGCTGCTGCAGCCAAAACACTGATGCTCCTTGACCCTTGACTGTGGAGCACCTGGACATCACTTGTCTTTTACTGGATATATATCATCGGACAGATACCTATAGACATTTAAGCGGTTATTCACTATCCTCCTATTTGGCCCTGAATTTCACCGAACGGTTAATTTCCCTGTTTGGTGCAATTTCAGGCCAATTCGTTTATTCACAAAGCTGTCAATTTACCAAATTCAGGTGAACTGGCAGCAAAATACGGTGCGATTCACTGGCACCGAAATTGTCCCATAGAAGAAGGCTGTTGTGTCTTCTATTCACAGAACGCCGAACTGCACCGAAATTTCAGCAAAATGTCCTGATTTTTGGCGTATTAGTTCAACAGGTTTAAAGAGGCAAACCACAAAGGAGTCAATGTATAAACATAATATCTTTTTTTAATATATGTATTTTTTTTAAGATCGATTTATTCTTTTTATTTTTTTTAAAACACCTTTGTATTTTTAGGAGTTTTCCTTTTAAATTCTTTTCATTCCAGTTCGGTGGAATTCGCCGATGCCAATTCGGTTTAATTCGTCAGACATCGGCTCAATTCGTCAGTTTTCACCAAAGTACCATAATTGCTTCGACGACTCCAATTTCGGCAGAATACGGTGACCATTCCCCTAAATAGTGAATTCACCATATTTTCACGAAATGGAACCGTCGAAGTGCGCAAAAATGCAGAGAAACACAAGACGCTTTGTGAATAGATCCTTTAGATTCAGATAGAGGGCGCACATGTGGATGACAAAAGAAACTCTATAAAGATGCTCGTAACACCTCCTTGAAGTCACTTGACGTTGACGCTGGCTTAAACCCGCTCTACCTGGTGTGGCATGGTCTGAAGCACAACAACAGTCCAAAGCCACTCGTCAAACAAAGGTGGCACCTACAAATGTTTGCCCAATGTGTGCTAGGACATTTCATGCCCAAACTGGCTTGATACGTCGTCTTTGTACACAGTACATTCAGTCCCATCACATTTGATAGATGTTGAGGTCCTCATCGATGAGAATGGATGAACAACCTATATAGATACACTGGATACACAGATACTACGGGACTTGCGCACACAAGTTCTGTAGCGCCTGCGAGAGTGGTGGATTGGAGCTGTGTGCATGCGCAGATCCGCTCCATCGGCTGCCTCTATGAGACCGATCTCTACGGGCGGTCTCAGGGTGACGTCGGCATTCTCTCTGTGTGTGACATCACTATTGACCGATCTGGGGAACGGCAGCTGGGTAATTAAAAAATACTAGCTGCTGGTGACGCTAGGTGGAGTGGAGGACGCTCCTCCACGTCACCCGCCAATAAAACCAGATATGGGGTGTTGGGAGTGGGAGAAGAGGTGGCACTCCTCAAATCCTGACCACTTGAAAACTATAAAAGTGGTTGGGGTGAGTAGAGTCTTGCTTTAATTAATGCCTATTTCTCATAGGTCATTTGTGTATGTCCAATGGAAGAACGTTCCCCTTCAGTTGGGTTGGTGGGTTTCCATAACCAACTTTTAACCAGGGCTCCTGTGAAGACCAATGGAACCGTTGGCTTCAGTATTTCCGATTTGTGAAACTTTATTAGAGCAAACGCAGGAAGGTGTTTATGAAGCGTGCACGACTGCTTATTGAATGTAAGAACACGAGTTTTAAGAAAACTGGCCCAGGCCTGGGAGTTTAATCTTACAGATTCCATTATCGAATCGCGTGTCGTATGAGGCACGTAGCCTCCACCGCTCTGAGCGTCCTCCCAGCTCTGAGAGGATTATTGTCCGCAGCAAGCTGATGAAAGAAAATTGAGCATTAGTCTCCGAGGTCCTGGGTATATTCTCTCCCGCGTTCGCAGTGCTTCAGTTAGCCGCCATTGATTTTTGTTTCTGCTTTGGAAGTCAGAGTAGGCGTGTTTATGAAGAGCTCGGCTTTTGCCTCGTTCTCCCGCGGGAACAACGATTGAAATTATTTCTATTACCGTTTGAATACTGCAGTTGTTTTCCACCATAGAAAAGCTGGTTTTATACCTCCACGAGCAAGCTGGGATACATCAGAAATCTTGGGGCCCCTTACTGAACCACTGGTCGGGCCCTCCTCCTCTCAGCCGCCCATTTCAGGAAACTAATTAAAAATAACACGTTTTTCCTCCTCCTCCTGCTTACCTTACTTTACAGGAAGTGGGCTAAATCCCAGGTGGTCCAGCAAGGGGATGAACTGTTCCCTGAGGGGGGAGTGTGTTTGGTCTGTACAGTTGTGTTCAAAATTATTCAACCCCCACTGCAATTGAGTGTTTTGGCCAGTTTGACATTGATTTTGATCATTCAGTCATCTTGCTTACAATTTAATCAAAGAGGCACGTGTAGGTCAGACAAATATAACATAACATTTATAATGAAATAACCACAAATGTCTTTTCTGTGCTCACATCAATATCAGTTTTATTCAACCCCCAAGTGACATTCAATCTTAGTACTTAGTACAACATCCTTTTACAGTTAGAACAGCTTTTAAACTTGAAGCATAGCTTGACACAAGTGTCTTGCAGCGATCTACGGGTATCTTCGCCCATTCGTCATGGGCAAAAGCCTCCAGTTCAGTCACATTCTTAGGCTTGCGCACTGCAACTGCTTTCTTTAAGTCCCACCAGAGGTTCTCAATCGGATTTAAGTCAGGTGACTGCGATGGTCACTCCAAAATGTTCCAGCCTTTAATCTGCAACCATGCTCTAGTGGATTTAGAGGTATGCTTGGGATCATTGTCCTGTTGAAAGGTCCAACGTCTCCCAAGCCTCAGGTTTGTGACGGACTGCATCACATTGTCATCCAATATCTCCTGGTACTGAAGAGAATTCAGGGTACCTTGCACACGCTGAAGCTTCCCTGTACCTGCAGAAGCAAAACAGCCCCAAAGCATGATTGACCCCCCGCCATGCTTCACAGTAGGCAAGGTGTTCTTTTCTTCATAGGCCTTGTTCTTCCTCCTCCAAACATAGCGTTGAGCCATGGGCCCAAACAGTTCTAATTTTGTTTCATCAGTCCACAGAACACTATCCCAAAACTTCTGTGGTTTGTCCACATGACTTTTGGCATACTGCAGTCGACTCTTCTTATTCTTTGGAGACAGCAAGGGGGTGCGCCTGGGAGTTCTGACATGGAGGCCTTCATTACGCAGTGTGCGCCGTATTGTCTGAGCTGAAACTTCAGTACCCGCATCTGACAAATCTTTTCTCAGTTCCTCAGCAGTCACACGGGTACTTTTCTCCACTCTACACTTCAGGTAGCGCACAGCAGTCGAAGTCAGCATCTTCTTTCTGCCACGACCAGGTAGCGTTTCAACAGTGCCCTTTGCCTTGAATTTGCGAATGATGCTTCCTATGGTCTCTCTTGGTATGTTTAACATCTTTGCAATCTTCTTATAGCCATTGCCCTTCCTGTGAAGAGTAATCACCTCTTCTCTTGTCTTCCTGGACCATTCTCTTGACTTCACCATGTTTGTAACCACACCAGTAAATGTCTAGAAGGAGCTGAGTATCACAGTCATTTTAAAGCTGCCTAATTGGTGCTTATAATGCTTTATTGCTGCTCCGTGACATCCACAGGTGTTTTCAATACCTGATTGAAAACACTTGAATGAACCTCTGTTCTTCAGAGTGGTAGTCTTTAAGGGGTTGAATAATTGTGTCAATGAAGAATTCACAAAAGAAACATTTACTACTGTATTACAAAACCAATTGATGTCATTTTAGTTGCATATGGTTCTTTAAAAAGTCCTTGTAGGATTTCATTCTGAATACAATTACAAATGTACACTAAATTCCCTAAAACCCTTTACAGCATTGGGGGTTGAATAATATTGAACACAACTGTACCTCTACTTGGCGCAGACCATACTAATAGCTCCTACAGTGAAGAATCAAAGTGCTGTGACTGGTCCCAGATGCTGCGGCCCATCGGGAAATGCGTTGGTATCTTGGTGGGCCAGTCTTGGGTGGCATGGAGGGACCCCTACATCTATGGCACTTAGGTTTTGCAGGGTTTTTACATGGAACCACTGGGCCCCTTAGCATGTCATGTTAGGACTGTCTGTCATCCCTCTAATGGCTGCGAGGCAGGTAAACTTAACCCTTCAGCTGCCATGGGTGCAAGAGCTACTGTTGTCATTCCAATGGCAAAAATATCCTGAAATATATTATTCAACTGTGAATGTGCTCACTGGATTATGATATGTCAGTCAACCTTGACAATATGGTGACCCTACGGCTCCAGTAAGTCGTGGTCAATGTCGAAAATGAATGTTCTACGCTGAATTTTTATATTTTAAGTGATCCTACCTGCATATGAATACTAATCTCCCCCGTGTCAGGGATAGAGGTCAGGAGCACGTGGACTATCAAGCAGCCCATCTGTTCTTGTTTGCAACTCCTGGCCTACCAGCCTTGGGTGGAATTTGAGGTGCTGGAGCCTTCTTAATTATTCCAATCCCACAGCCCAGGGGCTGTATTATCATACCCACTCTTATCCTTGGCTTTTTGCGAGGGACTCCGTAGAGCATCTCAGATATTCAGAACATTCACACACAATATAACATCACACATGGACAAGTACTAGTCGTAGCTTTATGGTTTATTTGCAGGTATGTTTGATTACATAAAGCGTATTTAAAAGTAGTGCTCTTTAACAACACATGAATAATTATCACAATAATTATTATACATCACCGATTGAGTTGTCTGCATCATCCCTTTCCACGAAGATCAAGGACTGGTTAACCCCGAATTTCAATCCGATAGGAGGCCTCAATCAGGAACCTTTGCTGCACACTGTGTCCACTTACAGCTAAGGTGGCCCCCATATTGCTTGAATTTTGCCATTTTTCTTCCTTTTCTGTGTAGTCCACCCAGGTCACCTTCGTGCCGTCCCATCAGTTGGTGTTCTGTCTAACTACGCAAGTCTGTCCTCAAATGACGCATGTAATGTTCCACCGGCCCCTGATCACCCCTCGTCTTCTGGGGAATAGCCTGCATGCATTTTGAGTACTTTGAAAAGAAAACTTTAATATCGGATTCTTTAACCCCTTTACGCCACAGGGTGTACTATGCCGTCCCCGTGGCGGGTGGAACTCAACACCACGGGATGGCATAGCACACCCTGTTTGCATCTATGGGCCGTGTTCGCCCTGCACCGCCCACCAGATGGCGCGTGTCAGTCCCTGCTGTGGAACGGCTTGAATAGTGGGCCAGAGAAGGGGCCTGCCGCAGCAGCCGGACAACGGGGCGCCCCGCCAGCATTAAGGCCCTTCCGCCGGGCACAACATGGGGCTAATCGAGCATCAGTGATTCATTTGATTAGTCAATAAAACAAGGCTTCCCTTATAGGGGCTTGGGGTGAAGGCCGTCCCCCTTCTTTCTCCTTTGCCATTGGCCAACGAGTTATAGTGGGGCCTCGGACTTTTGGAGCAGGTGGTCCACCTGCTCTTCCGATTAACCCCTCATCCAGCGTACATGGCTGAGGGATTAGTTGATTTCTTGATTAGTTGCACGGTACCTAATAGGTCTTTCCCATAACAAATCATCACAGCTCCCAACTTAACCACCTGTAAATGTATTTTTTTTTTTAAAAAAAGCACGTTTTTGCTAACGAGCTCAACAAAAATCGTCATATCATACCTTTGCTTCTGTTTGTGGAAGGACCTTCATGTTGGGCTTGTTTTGAAGCTAGGGAACCGTCGTTTTCATTAAAAAAAGAGTTTGGTGTTAACATATTGATTTTTTTTTGGGATCATTTCAAGGTCACACAATGTGACCTTTGACCTTGAGTAGCTAAAAAAAGCGCATATTTATTTATTAAGAGAGTGGGATACATGTTATACAGATAAAAACATTCTCTCTTTGGTATATGTTTCATTTTGTGGAGACGTTGGAAACAGGAGTAAACTTTTTTTTTTTTAAAGTAGCTCATTCAATACAATATCTGCATTTAAGTGTAAAAATGATCCCCCCCCAACAAAATACCCCCCTTTTTTTTTTTTAGATATTTAATACAGTATATTTTATATCTTCTGACTGAGCTCCGATAAAGGAGAAAAACATTGCGATAAAGATGTGTCAGTAGGAAGGAGAAAATAGAAATTTGCAGATTGCGGAATGATAAGTGGACAGGAGGCTAAAAATAGAAACAGAAAAAGGGACGCCAGAAAGCCTTGTATCTCCTGTAGGGGGCAGCAGCGCTCAGCCCACAGCCCGTACATCACTTTCACTCATTTTCTGCATTCAGAAAATACTCAGACCCTTCTTTTCCACATTTATTTTGTTGCCGTCTTGTGCTAAAATTGTTGAATTTTTTTTTTATCATATCGTTATAAACTCCCGTACCCGAAATGCCGAAGCAAAAAGTCGATTTTTTTTTTTTTTTGATATTGCAAATTTATTAGAAAAGTAAGAAAGTGAAATATCGCATTGACGTAAGTATTCAGACCCTTAACTCCGCACTTAGTTGAAGCACCTTTGGCAGGCATTACTGCCTTGGGTTTGATGGGACAAGATTTGCAGACCTGGATGTATGGAGTTTCTGCTGTTCGTCGCTGCAGATCTTCTGCAGATCTTCGGTGGACAGCCATTTCCAGGTCTCTCAAGAGCTGTTCGATCGGGTTACGGCCCGGGCTCTGGCTGTGTCCCTCAAGGGTGTTCACATAATTGTCTCTAAGCCGCTCTTGCGTTGCCTAGGCTGTGTGCTTGGGGTCATTGTCCTGTTGGAAGATGATCCTTCAGCCTAGTCAGAGGTCCTGAACGCTCTGCACCAGGCTTTCATTAAGGATATCTATGTATTTTACTGCATTCATTTTTCTCTCAACTATGAACAGTCTCACCTGCTGATGCTACCACCGCCGTGCTTCACCGTTGGGATGGTATTGCACAGGTGATGAGCAGCTACTGGTTTCCTCCAGACATGACGCTTTGAATTGAGGCCAAACTGTTCAATCTACATTTAATCAGACCAGGAAGTCTTCAGCTGGCCGTCCACTGGCATCTGATGTGTGGAATGACTTGCCTCGCCCTATCAAACTCTCCCCAGATCTTCAGGCCTTCAAGAAATCCCTCAAAACCCATCTCTTCAGATTAGCGTACCACATCACTGATGCAACTCATCCCTCTGCTCACCTACTCACTCATGATTCTGATTCTATGGCCCCACCATTCCCAACCACTGGCACTCATGATCTTGACTTCCAGTAAAACTCCCCTTTTCTTCCTCAACCCAAATCCCTCTAGACTGTAAGCTCCTATGAGCAGGGCCCTCTACACCTCTTGTTTCCATCCTATGTTCATTTATCTTGTTCCCATTGGTTATTGTAAAGCGCTGCAGAAACTGTTGGTGCTATATAAATGATGACAATAATAATGAGTAAGGACTGTGTTTGAGTAGGTAAAGGTTACCATCGGCTCCCACTAATATTGAACTTGCACCACGTGTTCTTTCGTATTGTGAGGGTTAGGGGGGGACACGATATTTGGGGAAGTGGAACCCAATGGCAGGTTACTAGGAGACCTCTCATAATTCTTGATCAGAGATGTAGACAAAGATAGAGCTGGAGTTGGTAGCCAGATGGGCAGTCCAAGAACAATGGCAATCAGGTGCAGAACACAGGCGACGGGATCAGGAGCAGAGTAGGGGTCAGGAAGCTAAGAAATCCGATGGAGAGGAGGAAAAGCTGCTAATGAAAGGAAAACAGGAACCAGGAACGCCAGGTCACGGGTACAGGAGGAATATCTGAATAACCAATCAATGAGTGGAAAGGAGCTTCAGGTTCTTAATGGCCCTCCTGTGTCCAATTAGGAGGCAGGGATAACAGATGCTGGCATAGTTGCTTCAGAGCCTGAGCACTGGCCTGGATTAATGATGTCATCAACCTGCACCACCGTCATCCTTCTGACAGGGCCCATTGGAGATGCATTCTCGGTGCGCATCATGCGAGCATGGGCTGCTTGGGAGAATGATGCATGTGCGTCAGTGCAGGGATCTCGTGGAGTCAAGATGACGTCCACCAATGGGGGACCAGCCTGGTCAGCAGAGGAGGTGCAGAGATGCCCCTGGAGATGTTTTATTTTATTTATAAAGGATTTTACCAGGAAGGATACATTGAGATTTCTCTCGTTTTCAAGTATGTCCTGGGTAAGAGAACATTGAGTGGTTACAGAAATACAAAATAGTAAAATGCAAGATATTAACACAAGACCAAATATACAGATTAACAGAAAAATAAATATGGAGGAAATAAAGTCATTATGTTACATGTTTACAGGTGCATTCTGTATTGAGGTATGTTAATAGGGAAGTCTTAAGGGACTTTAGACTGGGGGAATATTTGACGGTGTCTGGGAGGTTATTCCATAATTGCGGTGCTCTGTAGGAAAATGAGGATCGAGCCACTTTCTTTTTGTATTGTGGTATTTCAAGTAAGGTGCTGGTCCTGGATCTGAGGTTATAGGATGAGGGAACTGCCGGGGGAAGCAGCATATTCAGGTAGGGTGATAGCTTCCCAGAAAAGCTCTTAAACACCAGGTTGGAAAGGTGAAGGGTGCGTCTAGATTCCAGTGATGGCCAGTTTAGTTCTTTTAACATGTCACAATGGTGTGTCATGTAGTTACATTGTAGCACAAAGCGACAGAATGAGTTATACAATGTAGTAAGTTTCTGGAGGTGTGTTTGCGGGGCGGCTGCATACACTACATCTCCGTTTTCAAGGGCTGGCATAAGCATTTGTTGTACAATCTGCTTTCTTACCGCGGGGCTCAGGCAGGATTTGTTTCTGTACAGGGCACCTAGTTTGGGGTAGAGTTTAGATGAGAGTTTTTCGATGTGGGGGCCAAAAGATAGATTTTGGTCTAACCACATACCTAGGTATTTGAGAGAAGTGACTGTGGTCAGCGTGCCATTTGATTTTGTCCCAACACATAGATGGGGTGTTTGCAATTTGTGTAGTTTAGGTGCGGTTCCAAAGAGCATTGTAACAGTTTTGTCAGTATTTAGAAAAAGTTTGTTATTTGCGATCCACTTTTCTACCCTTGTGAATTGTTCTTGCAGCACGGCCTCCAGCTGCGGGAGATTTGGTTTGCTGGTATAGATTACAGTGTCGTCTGCGTACATGTGTACAGTTGAAGCTTTGCAGACATTGGGCAGATCATTTATGAATATTGTGAATAGCAGGGGGCCAAGTATCGAGTCTTGGGGTACACCGCACGTGACTGGGAGGGGAAGGGAAGTGCTGTCAGAAATGGACACAAATTGAGATCTATCAGACACATATGATTGGAACCAGGTTAACGTACTATCACCAATACCAGAGTTTTTAAGTTTTTGTAATAGGATGCCATGGTCTACTGTGTCAAAAGCCTTGGCAAAATCAAGGAAGATGGCTCCAGTTAGATTTCCTTGTTCCATGCCCACTTGGATATCATTACAAACTTTTAAAAGGGCAGTTGTAATTGAATGGTTTGGACGAAAGCCTGATTGATCTGGGCTTAAATAGTTCTGATACTGATAATAATCCCGTAATTGAGTGTAGACACATTTTTCCAGAATTTTGACATTACAGGGAGCAGTGATATTGGGCGGTAGTTGGATACCAAAGTATTGTCTCCACTTTTATGGATAGGTACCACCCTTGCAGTCTTCCAGAGTTTGGGTATATATCCAGTCACCAGTGAGTCATTAATCAGGGTTGCGACAGGTTTTGCAATTGCTGGTGCACTGATTTTCAGCAGCATTGCTGGGATTTGATCAGGTCCAGACTGGTATTTCATTTTTTGGTTATGGAGAAGTTTAGTGATGGCACTGACAGGCACTGGTCTAAAACTGAATTTCTCTGGGGTACGGGGTCTTTGCACTGTTGGTGGGGCCTGACCTGCGTGCGGCCTTTCTGTTTGCGTGTCATTTCCTAGCTTAGCAATCAGGGTGGTGGCGCATCCAACAAAATAATTATTAAAAGCATTTGCTACATCTAGTGGGTGTTGTACAGTTTGGTTGTTTACTTTTAAAGCAGCCGGTTGGGAGTGGACAGGGGGTTCTTGTATGTTACTTATGATTTTCCAAAAATTTCTGGGGTTTGATATGTTATTGTTTAAATTTTCATTGAAGTATTGGGCTTTAGCCATTTTTGTTTGTTTTGTGCATTCATTCCGGCATTTTCGGTATTCACAGTGATCGTTCATGGATCCAGTACTCTTGAACTTTGACCACAGGGAGTCTCTAAACTGGTACATATGCGTGAGGTCAGCTGTAACCCAGGGGGGATGGGCCCCTTTTACTCGCACTTTGCGCAGTGGAGTATGGGTGTTCCAGACTTTCAGGAGCTCGGCTTGAAAGTATTCAATTGCAAAGTCCAGGTCTGGGATTAGGTTTAGTCTGTACCATGGGAGCTGTTTGAGATCATTTAGGAAGGATTCAAGATTTAATTTCTTGAAAGACCTGGTGATTATTACCTTTGGTGGACATTTTGTGGCCCTTATTTTGCGTACACAGTACACTAGACAGTGATCACTGAAACTGTTAGCGAGAACGCCTGCCTCCTGTATTCGATCAGGACATGAGGAGAGAATCCAGTCCAGCAAGGTGTGTTTAGGGCTTTTCATATTAATGCGAGTGGGGGAGGAGATTAATTGTGTTAGCTGCAAAGCCTTAAACAGTGAGCAGTGTTTATTGTTTTTAGGATTCAGCCAATCAACATTAAAGTCGCCGAGGACCAGCAGTTCGCTTTTTTGGTTTTGAGCGACTAATTTACTAAGAATTTGGGTTATGTCAGAAAGGGATTGCACTGGGGAACTTGGTGGGTGGTAGAATCCAGCAACAATAATTGTTTTACTGAATGGGATCTCAACAGTACCAGAAAGGAAATCAAATGTGGCCGGGGATCTAGGATTCTGCAATGGGGTGAACTTTATGGAGTTGTCAACATAGATAACAATTCCCCCTCCTCTCTTAGCTCTGTCCTTTCTAGAGCATGAATACCCTTGTATTGCTATGGCAGAGTCTGGCACTTTAGGGGTTAACCATGATTCTGTCAGCACAATGACTTTAGGTTTGTAATAGAAGCACCAAGCTTTAAGCTCATCCAGTTTAGGGAGTAAACTGCGGATGTTGCAATGCACAAAGGAGAGGCCTTTTTTAGTGGGGAGATTAAATATGGTGTCAGCTATTGGACCAGGGTTGGATTCAACATCATTTGCAAGTGCAAGCAGCAGAATAAAAAGGAATTTGGACAGGTTTTTCTTTTTGTACCAGAAGGGTGAGTCCCTGTGGATCATGACATGTATGTTATACTTTTTTTTCATAGGAATAACAATCTCAGTGCGAATATACGTAATTATCCAAGAGGTAGAATTCTGTGTCGGTCAGGATTTTGCAGGGATCAGACATCGAAAGGGTTAGGGACATTGAGCTCCACGGACGCTGAACCTCCGCAAAGTGAAAGATCTCAGTTTTGGAACTGGAAGATCAATGAATTGGAGAATTAAAGTCTGGAGTTTCCTGCCGCCGTCTATGAAATGGAGAACGTTTAGCTGTGTGAGGCGCGGTGGACGGGTAATGGAACGGAGAGATTGCATCATTACAGCGGAGACTTGCGGGTATTATCAAAGCTCAACAGAGCAGAAAAACACTTTGGGGTGCGCTCAACAAACTGCGAATGGATCGGAAACCGAATCCCCGAGCGTCTGACCTCAAGAGACCAATTCCAGCATTTTACAAAGTCATGTAACCTGAAGATTTTAGTCTATAAAGTCTTTTTTTTTTTAAATCACACACCCCCCCTTACTTTCATCTTAAAGAGATACCGTATTAAAAAAGAGTCCCTTTTCTTGCCTTTAAATAATCGCAGCCTCTGCCCAGTTATATTTTTAATTATTTGTGTTGATTTTACTCGCCTCCCGAACCCGCAAGTCTCTGAAGCTTTTCTACGCAATTTGTTCTCCTACACAACTTGTGTAGCGTATGAACTTGCGCAGTGCTACGGGACTTGCGCACTTTCCGTATGCAAGTTCGATAGCGCCTGCGCAGAACAATGGATCGGAGCTGAGCGCGCACACGCAAAACTGATCCATCGTCTGCCTGTGTGAGACTGCTTGTTACGGCTTGCTCTCTGTATGCTGATCCTGCGGCTGGTCAGCGCTGTGTCGGGCGGCTCGCTGGCTGGGTTTGGCGGCTGTCAGGTGGCTTTGTGGCAGATGTCTGGAAGGTTGGCGGCAGCAATCAGCGGCCGATTTACTGCACTTCGGGGACACTGCGGTGAATGCTGAATTCACTGCAGGCAGGGTGGGGAAATTTGATTCCCCAAAGTGCAGGGAACGGGAGAGTACCGGAATCTCGGTGACATTTTGGTGCTCTCTGAATAACTTCCATTTTATTAACACAAACTGGGTCTAATGTCACGGTGTCATTAGGAAAAAGAATAGCACAGCATCATCCTGCAATGACATTCAAATGTTTTAGTATATAAGCGGTGACTCACAAAGTGAAGTTGTTAAATATATACAGTCAGGTCATGAAATATTGGGACATGGACACAATTGTAACATCTTTGGCTCTATACACCACCACAAAGGAGTTGGAATGAAATAAACACAATGTGCTTTAACTGCAGACTGTCAGCATTAATTTGAGGGTATGTACGTCCAACTCAGGTGAACGGTGTAGGACTTACAGCAGTTTGCAGATGTGCCTCCCACTTGTTAAGGGACCAAAGGTAAAGGGACAATTGGCTTCTCAGCTGTTCCATGGCCAGGTGTGTGATATTCCCTCATTACCCCAATTACAATGTGCAGATAAAAGGCCCAGAGTTCATTTCAAGTGTGCTATTTGCATTTGGAATCTGTTGCTGTCAACTCTCAAGATGAGATCCAAAGAGCTGTCACTATCAGTGAAGCAAGCCATCATTAGGCTGAAGAAACAAAACAAACCCATCAGAGAGATAGCAAGAACATTAGGCATGGCAAAAACAACTGTTTGGAACATTCTCATAATGAAGGAACGCACCGATGAGCTCAGAAACACCAAAAGACTTGGGAGAACACGTAAAACAACTGTGGTGGATGACCGAAGAATTCTTTCCCTGGACCTGATATATATATATCAGTCAGGTCCAGGGAAAGAATTCTTCGGTCATCCACCACAGTTGTTTTACGTGTTCTCCCAAGTCTTATATATATATATATATATATATATATATATATATATATAATGGCCTATTACATTCTTCACGCAAAAACACACGCAGAACACGTGAATTTTTGCACGCAGCGTTAAACGTTAACGCGCGTAAATCAGCGCTGGTATTACAATCCTCGTGCATTTTTTCATCCGTCAAAAAATAACGTGCGTAAAACGGACGCGCAAAAACACGCGCGCATAAACGTTGCGCGCAGAAATCAGTGTGCAGACTGTTTTTTTCACGTGATTCAGCCAATCAGAATTAACGTGAGACAATTCTGGTTCTTAAGTTTTTGCGCCTGTCAAAGTCAATCTGCGCATATATGCTGCATCAATAAAAAAACCACACACAACTTCTCCATGTTATTGGTTTGGGTATGTGTAGAATGTGTAACTATACTTTGCTGCGTGTTTTTTTTAGGGCTGGTGTATTTGGTTTCGGCAGGTTGATAGAATTTGCCATTAACACCAGCTTTTAGGAGTTGCTAAAATTATGCGCGCAAAGTCTGTGCGTTACAAACTGCGCATAGATTGTAATACCATCCGCGTACCAGCGCACAAACGCATTTGCGTTCACAATGTTACATATAGGACGCGCAAAGTACAGTAAGCTCACGCAGCGTTCGCTCAGGTTTACCCGCGGTGGACGTATACGCGCGTTTGTTGCGCTGACATTGTAATACGACGTTCAGCGCAAAGGGTTTTTCCCCTTGCGTTAATACGTTTTTGTGCACGTTTGCGCGAGGAATGTAATAGGGCCCATAAATTTTTTTTTGAGAATTCCCGGGAGTTGCACATTTTAGGCAAAAAGAGTTGAAATTGGAAAAGCTGAAAATCTGCTACACCATTCAGCTTGACTACAATAGGGGCTATTCAGAAAATTCGGTGCGATTCCATTTCACCAAGCCTGCGGTGAATTCACTATTCACCGCAGGGTGAAGTGTGCCAACTAGACCGCCGAAACTGCAGAAAAAAACCCACCACGGAACTCTAGTATTTGTCTAAAAAGGTGTTTAAACCAATGAAGATGCAGAGAAATAATAATAAAAGAATATAAAAGTCCTATAAAAAATTTTTTTTAAAAAAAATCAGTCTGTTACAGAATTATATAAAAAAAAAACACCTTTAGAAAAAAACTAGGAATCAAAAATTTTGTCTATTAAAAAAATAATACAAAAAAAAATATCAAAATGTTCGGAAAAATAAATAAAAAGGCTTTTTGCTGAAAATGAAAAGAATTAACGGTTGAAAATGTAAGTGATAATATTTTTAACATCGAATCTCATGTGATTCGCCTGTTTAAACCTGTCGAACTAAATCATCGAAAATCAGGACGTTTCGGTGCAGTTCAGCGTTCTCTGAATAGATTAACCCTTACTTCTCTATGGGACAATTTCGCTGCCGCCGGAGATCGTCTGAATTGCGGCAAACTCCACCTTTTTGCGCTGTCAATTCTCCTGTATTTGGCGAACTGACAGCTTTCTGAATAGACGAACTGTCACGATATTCACTGTTCGGTGCAATTTGGTGGCAAGTTTGCGCCGCTTACTGAATAACCCCTTATGGTTTGCAAATCAGGAATGGGGCAGAGTGTGGAGGGGATCAGGAGGGGTTAATTGTTAACCCCTTTATTTTCTACCCCTCTATGGTATCCCTTTAAGATTCGCGTGCTCCGGCAAAGTATATGAATTGTGCCGGTCAAACAGAACATATTATAAAATCACCATTAAACCAGATTAATCCATTGGACGTCTCTCAAAATATTCAATGTTTCCCCCCTGTGTGGGGCAACACCATTCCTGCACCTCCAGTCCGGCGAGACACGGCAGAGGTGGCATCGCTGGCACCTGCTTCCACGTCCACCCGCGCTTGTACCTTTTAGAAAGATCAGACAAAGAACACAGACGTTATATTTACGCGGCGCAATCCATCTGGTAAACATGTGTTCGCTGCCAATCTTGCACGCGCGTCCGGGGATGATTGGTGTATTTAGCGAGCGGATCGGGTCCGGATGCCGTGGCAGCTTAACCTTGAAGTGAGTCACGGCGAGCCTCGATGCCGTGTGTGTGCGCGCCAGTGTGCTGCGCTGAATGACAAGTGGTATCTATCCGCTCCCCCCCAGCTGTCCGCCAGGTCCCTGAGCAATGCATTATTTAAATCTGCGCGCAGGAGGTCAGGTGTGCGTAGGTAACATATTCAGAGCCAGGAGGAGGAGGAAGGTGGAAGGAGGGAGACCTCATTAAATGCAGAGATTGCTGCCTGGAATGTTTATCAAAGATCTTAACTCTTTAGCTCCTGAACATAACTTTGCGATAGAATAAATAATGAGATAAACAGATATCACATTTTCATAAACTTACTACATTGTATAACTCATTCTGCCGCTTTGTGCTACAATGTAACTACATGACTCACCGACCGTGGGTCATGATCAGTGGCCTTTCCAATGATATCAAACATGACCCTCTAGCTGCTACGGATCGGGAGATAGGGGGATCCATAGGATCGGGCGCCTACACTATCCTATATATATCCCTCCATTTCACATACAGATATTGCATTGCTAGTAATCTTATTCTGATCACTACAAACCCCCATAAGAGGAGATCTCACCATTTTATTACCTGCCTGCAGCACATTTACTGCATCTGACACAAAGGCCATTTCTGCCTGTATGCTGATAATGCAGACTCCGTGTGACATTGTGCCAGATAAAAGATGCCATCTCGAGTTTAGAACCTTTCATCAAAACAGTATATCTATAAAGGGTAAATACATGAAAAATTAAGAGAAAATTTACATTATTATAATTTTTTTAACTATCGCAGAACAATTTCTGTGCAAACTTTGTCACGGCCCTCGCCGCCGGCGCCGCATGTAGGCCAAAACCAGTGCTGCTCTGTTAACCCCTTTCATGCAATGTGCTCAGTATGGTACCAGACTGGATTTTACCCCTGTCATGCTTGGTGTCTGTCACGTACCTCCAGCGCCAAGCAGCCTTCTCCACGCTGCTCACTGGCCGACTGCCGGATGAAATGCACGCCGGCACCGATCACGTGACACTCAGAGAGGCGGGGCGCATTAGGAAACAGCGGCAATACAGTATTTAAGCCCTTCACTCAGTCCAGGCCAGTGCGCTGTCGTGTTTTCACACTCCCTCAGTGCTCCTAGCTTTCTATAATTAATTTATTATTGTGTATGACCTTTGGCAATCGACTACTCATGTGTTTTGACCTCTGGCTTTGGAAATCGACTACTCTGGTGTTTTGACCTCTGGCTTTGGGAATTGACTACTCTGGCGTTTTGACCTCTGGTGATTGCCTACTCTAGTGTTTTGACCTCTGGTTCTGGAACTCGAATACCCTGGTGATCTGACCCCAGGTTATGAATATATTTATATATATATTTTTGCTTTTTTTTCTGGAAAAATCGGTGGGGGTACTCTCACGCCCAGGGAAAAACTGATTATTATGATGATTTTTCAGGTCCTAATAAATACTCCTTTATTCACACTAGATATATTGCCCCCAGTTCGCACTGGATATATTGCCCCAGGCTCACATGGATATAATGCCCCAGGCCAGCTCACATGGATATATTGCCCCAACTCACATGGATATATTGCCCCCAGTTCACATGGCTATATTGCCCCAACTCACATGGATATATTGCCCCAGCTCACATGGATATATTGCCCCAACTCACATGGATATATTCAGGGCCCTTCGGAAGGGCGAGGCGAGTGAGGCACGTGCCTCGGGCACAGCTGTGAAGGGGTGCAACCATGGCTCGAGTCCTGCGGGAACACTGCAGGAACGCAGGTTGCGGGAACCTGCATTCCCGCAGCTTTTCAGCAGGACTCAAGCCATGGCTGCGCCCCTTCACAGCTGTGAAGCACCCAGCCCGAAACGATTGCCGGCGGCTGCTTGCTTCCTGCTTGAACGGCCGCTGACAGGAAGTGCAGCCGCTTGGCTGGGATCGATGAAACAGCCTGCCGCGATCTCGCGAGATCGCGGCAGGCTGTTTCATCGATCCCAGGCAAGCTGCTGCACTTCCTGTCAGCGGCCGTTCAAGCAGGAAGCACGTGGCCGCCGGCAATGAGAGGTGAGCTAGGGCAATATCCATGAGACCTGGGGCCAATTTCCATGAGACCTGGGGGCAATATCCATGACACCTGGGGGCAGTATCCATGAGACCTGGGGGCATTATCCATGAGACCTGGGGGCATTATCCATGAGACCTGGGGCATTATCCATGAGACCTGGGGGCATATCCAGGAGACGTGGGGGCAATATCCATGAGACCTGTGGGCTTTATCCATGAGACCTGTGGGCTTTATCCATGAGACCTGGGGGCATATCTAGGAGACCTGGGGCACTATCCTTGAGACCTGGGGGCACTATCCATGAGACCTGGGGGCATATCAAGGAGACCTGGGGGCACTATCCATGAGACCTGGGGGCACTATCCATGAGACCTGGGGGCACTATCCATGAGACCTGGGGGCATTATCCATGAGACCTGGGGGCAATATCCATGAGAGCTGGGGGCAGTATCCATGAGACCTGGGGGCATTATCCATGAGACGTGGGGCCCATATCCATGAGACCTGGGGGCATATCCAGGAGACCTGGGGGCTTTATCCATGAGACCTGGGGGCAATATCCATGAGACCTGTGGCGCATTATCCATGAGAGATGAGGGCAATATCCATGAGACCTGGGGGCCTTATCCATGAGAGCTGGGGGCCATATCCATGAGAGCTGGGGCATTATCCATGAGACCTGGGGGGGCATTATCCATGAGAGCTGGGGCATATCCATGAGACCTGGGGCCAATTTCCAGGAGACCTGGGGGCAATATCCATGAGACCTGGGGGCAGTATCCATGAGACCATTATCCATGAGACCTGGGGGCATATCCATGAGACCTGGGGCATTATCCTTGAGACCTGGGGGCCATATCCATGAGAGCTGGGGCATTATCCATGAGACCTGGGGGGCATTATCCATGAGAGCTGGGGCATATCCATGAGACCTGGGGCCAATTTCCAGGAGACCTGGGGGCAATATCCATGAGACCTGGGGGCAGTATCCATGAGAGCTGGGGCATATCCATGAGACCTGGGGGGCCATATCCATGAGAGCTGGGGCATTATCCATGAGACCTGGGGGGGCATTATCCATGAGAGCTGGGGCATATCCATGAGACCTGGGGCCAATTTCCAGGAGACCTGGGGGCAATATCCATGAGACCTGGGGGCAGTATCCATGAGACCATTATCCATGAGACCTGGGGGCATATCCATGAGACCTGGGGGCATATCCATGAGACCTGGGGCATTATGCATGAGACCTGGGGCATTATCCATGAGAGCTGGGCCATATCCATGTGAACTGGGGTCAATAATATTCATATGAGCTGGGGTCAATAATATCCATATGAGCTGGGGTCAATAATATCCATATGAGCTGGGGAAAATAGTCTGGGGACTCAGTGCTGTGTATATTATTCTGGGGGGGCTGTATATTATGCTAAATGTTCTTTTGCTATACGTGCATGTATTACGCTTGTGCACCGATTTTTCTTCGGTTCGATTTTTCGGATTTTTTAACTTTTCGATTCGGCTCGTTTCGAACGATTTCTGTTTCGATTCGGTTCGGCTCGACTCGTTTTTCGTGTACATTTTTTTTCGGAATATCGACCATTTTTCGGATTTTCGTGTCACTTTGCTCATTTTGTATCGACTTTTCGTATTTTCGGAAATTTTCGTTTTTTGGAATTATACATGTTTTCGGAATATCGACCGTTTTTCGTATTTTCGCGTCACTTTGCTTGTTTTTGTATCGACTTTTCGTAACTTCGGAAATTTTCGTTTTTCGGAACGTCTGTTCTCCTCGTTTCAAAGCAATAAATTTCGATTTGACACATTTCAAGTCCATTCGAAAATTCCGAAAATATTTCGTTTCGGCTCGGAAGACTTTTTGGATCTGCCATTTTCGGATCTGAAAAGTTTCGGAAATTCGGCCGCATCCGAAAACACGAATCGGGAAATTTCGTGAAAATTCCGAAATTCCGAAACCCGAAACGCACATCCCTAGCATGTATTCTGTGTGTACTGTATTTGTACATGTACTGTGTGTGCACTATATATGTAGGGCCGCATCACCTCCTTAACGCTAGCACTCACACATGTGAGCGTTGGTGCTAGGTTAAATGAGGTTACTGCATGCTGCCCATATCACATCCTAGCACAGGACCCTCATATTACAATCCCAACGGTAACAGGTTAAAAAATCCAGGAGATTGTGCTTTTCAGCGCGAGGTTACTGTACTTTGCGCTCCCTATACTTAACATGGGGAGCGCAAAGAGTAAATAGCGTTAGGATTAAAAAGTCCTAACGCTAATTACCATCCCGCCATAGCTACAAAAGTTACCCACAGCTAAACGCTGGTGCTAAGTGATGCCGCTTCTGCAGAATCAGTCAGCACCAGCTGGAACCCCCCAGAAATCACATACTTGCCTCTCATCCCACAGGGCAAAGGGTGGTCCGATCCACTGCTTCTGGTCGTGGGGAGCATCCAGGAGCTTAGCACTGCGCCACTGGTCGGGTACTCTGATTTTTAAAATTATGTGAGGGGGGGGGCACAATTTTCTGTTTTTGCCTTGGGTGCAAAAGGAGCTAGCTACGGCTCTGTCATATTGTCCCAGCTCACACATGGATATATTACCCCAGCTCACATGGATATATTGCCTCAGGCCAGCTCACATGGATATATTGCCCCAGGCCAGCTCACATGGATATATTGCCCCAGCTCACATGGATATATTGTTCCAGGCCAGCTCACATGGATTTATTGCCCCAGCTCACATGGATATATTGCTCCAGGCCAGCTCACATGGATATATTGCCCCAGCTCACACATGGATATATTGCCCCCAGCTCACACATGGATATATTGCCCCAGGTCACATGGATATATTGCCCCAGGCCACATGGATATATTGCCCCAGGCCAGCTCACATGGATATATTGCCCCCAGCTCACCTCTGCCAGGCCCCTCCGAGTCATTGCCGGCCACCGCATTGTTTCCTTCTACGAGCGGCTGCCTGCATGGATATCTGCCGCTCACCTGGGATCCATCCACTAGTCAGCTGTGATCTCGCGAGATCGTGGAGTCCACGTGAACTCCACGATCTCGCGAGATCGCGGCTGACTGGTGGATGGATCCCAGGCTAGCGGCAGATATCCATGCAGGTGGCCGCTCTTAGAAGGAAACAACGCGGCGGCCGCTCGATCCACCCCTGCGCTGACCAGACAGCTCCGCATTCGGACTCCGAGAGTCCGATACCGGAGCTGTCAAAAATTAAAAAGCAAAGGGCAACTGGTGATGAGGTGCCGGTACGGCGTACCGGCGCCTACCGCCTCACAAAAAGCCCTGTATATATATATATTACTTGTTTCTGTATACAGTCCCCTAACCGACCACTGTAAGGATCGGAAGAATTAGGGTAACTCTGTGTACAGGGATCTGATTTCATATATACATGGGGAATCCGTGACAGTGTCCAGATCCCCAGGAGCCCATGCCAGGTTTCCTCTATCCTGTCACGCCTCAGGTGTGGGCTGGCTCCTAGACTTCCTATATAACATGGACACACCAATCCCACAATGCTTCTGCATTGAAATCTTTCAATGTGTGTCTGACCCGTCTGCCAGTGCACCGGAGATCCACTGTGATCCTCATACCCCACCGTGATCCTCATTCCTCCCAGCATTGCTGCGCTGTTTTCTGGAATTACGAATTTTGCTACGGACATTGACTCGCCTTCTGACAGCCGCCTGCCTCGACCCTTGCTACAAACTTTGAAAACTCTTCCTGGATTACCCCTTCTGGAAACCTTGCCTTGATTACTCTGTTACCCATCGTGTGCCTGCACTTCTGCCCACTGTGTCCCTGTTCTGCTGCCCACCTTGATCTTACCTTCAGAGTCCCAGCGTCTCCTGGCCCTCAGCCCCCTTCCTGTCCTGCCCATTATGTTTCTGTAACGTCAGTTTGTGTCCTTTAGTTTCTCTGTGTCCCCTGATTTCTGTTACAGTCAGCTCTATTCCTGTCCTGCCCCTTTGTCTTTATTTCAGTGTTCAGTGTATCCAACGCCCAGCTTTATTCCTGTCACGCCCAAGCTACTTACTCTAATTCCCTTCTTGTTTCGCCCTCTGTCCTGTGTCTTGTGTATCTCTGACCAGCCCTATTCCTGTCTTGCCCAGCCACCTTCTATACTTACTTCATAGCCAATGTTGCTTTTGGTTTACTCCTATTGTTCCCTGTCAATTAAACCTTCCTTGTTGTACCCTTTGTGACAGTGTGATTAGGAGCATGGTGGTGGACCACAGGTTTATTAGCAGGAGAGGTGGTACCTTCTGAGAGAGAGCAGTCTTGGTGCTGGACACAGCAAGGATAGAAGCTAAATCCTGACCCCAGTAGAAAGGTACATTATATTTTGTTTTCACAGATTGGTAAGCGGCTTAGCCGCCCAATATGCAAGACAGGAATTCTGTAATGTTTATTTAGACTCTGCATCAAAGGAGTAGGCTTTTGTTTTGTATTTGTTTATGTAGCGCTCACTCCCGGAGGAGCCGCTGAATTTAACCTCAGGTTAGTCTCACCGCACTAGGGAATAATTATACACCAGCACTGTTGTGGATTTTATAGATTATATACTTTACTGATCACAATAAAGTGGCATATATAATGTAAACACGGTATATGAACGACAGGACTTCGTAATGCGGGAAAAAACACGCGGCGGCAAAAAGGAAAGTTTAACCCCTTCGTTTCTGGAATGTATGTCCCGCGAAAGTAATGTCTCAAAAAGGTGTGTGTGTGTGAAGTCAGGTACCCGGGTACTATATTCAACTGGCCAGTGAATGGAATGAGCGAATCTTCGACTAGTCACGTTGGGGCCCTGTAGATTTAAACAGTAATGCAGCGTGCTTCGTTAAACTTGAGACTGGGGCCTGGAAGGCCTCTCACCCATCCGTTAGACAATCTGTTCCGCTGCCCGATCAAGGATGTCTCTCCGCTGGATTACACTGGAACTCTGTGCCACCGGATCCGCTTCTCCTGCTTGTCTGATCTCCGCAATGAGAACTACGGCCTACCGCTTGCACTCCCAGTGGATCATCGCGGTCTCCTTACTCGGGGTCCAAACCGGAACTCAGTCTCTGTGCAAAACCTCTCAGCGATTTATAGATAGGTCTCCGCCAAGTCACTGTCTGTGATCAGCAGCACCCGCTAGGCCGCGCCTGCTCTCCGGCCTGGTCTCGATCCCTGACAGTCTCACGTGCGTCTTCTACCTTTCGTCGCTCGGCTCACACTGGCTCTCCTTCGCGAGAGGCTGCGGATGTCCTTCTCTCTCTCCCACCCACTTCCAGTCTCTCTCGCAAAGCACGATGGAATTTGGAGTTCCGTTTGTGTCCAGTATAGTTCATATCGCGCCTGTCTCCCTCTGGTGGCCAAACCAAGTAAATGCAGCAACATATCTTAAAACAGCGCTACATTTATTTATTTTTTCATCATGTACCCTGCAATGGCTGCACAATAACGAGAAGCAGAAGCACTGACATCTGTGTCCAGTCGTTATGTCACACCTTGCATACCTGCCGAACTCCACTCTGTTATTGCATACTGGGTTCTTACCTGTGCACCCCGGACACTGAACCATGGCAAAATGCTTATTTTACCCAATATTTCATTCGCATCACACGTTTCAAATAACTCTTATGTTAAAAAATTCAACAATAAGTGCTTGGTAGTGAAGGGGTTAATCATCTATTCCAGGCTTAACCAGCAATGAGTCAAAACCATGTATTATATATGTACAGCAAAAAAAAAATGATTACAAACACCTAATTTCATTATTATAATGATTAATAAGAAACATGAACAGAAAAAAAAGCATAATTCAAAGAAACATTTCCTATAATGTTTTAGGGGTTCTTCTTGTTGCAGTCTTAGGATCGCCTTAACCCCTTCACCACCAAGTGATTTTCCCAAAAATCCTCTGCCAGTGGGTTATTTGGAAAATCAATTCTTAATAAATTGTACAGTAAAAAATATTAGGAAATCGCCCCCCCCCCAAAAAAAATGTGCTCCTTACTGTAATAACTTGTTAGGCAAGGAGATCTCGCCATCTGCTGGCCAAAAGGAGGCACTGCAGTTCTTTAGTCCGTGCAGGATCAGCTGGAGAGTGGAGACATTCATTCCCCCTCACCTGATTTTAAACAGGTTTAGCACCTCGCACATTATACCCAGGGAGCTCAAAGTTTTGGGACACCTTCTGGAGCCCCAAAGCCAACACATTTAATTTGCCATAATACTGCAGATTGCATTAACACCGTCTCTGCTGCTGTGTCTGCTGTGGCTGAGCGCGTATACACGATCACAGCGGTAAAGGGGTTAATTTCTATATAGTTTATTGTTTTATCATTATATTCTTTAGAAATCGGATTTAAATTGCGCCGACCCTTTGCGGTCTGTGCACTGGATTCTGTCATTACGCTGTGCATTTTTCGGGACGGTGCCTCTCGATCACACCGCAGCACAAACACAACAAAGGAGGACAGCTATTGAAAGAAGATCTCCTGCCCTTCAAACCCGTCCCGCTCCAAAACCAGATATACTGGATATGTTTTAGGCGCCCCAGAGTTCCCATCACACAATACAGGGGGGATGATGTGACGGTTTATCCGGTCTTTCCAGGTAAGAATAATAGAAAGAAATGCCGGATATTGAATGTTTTCCAGCTGAAACGGGAAACTGAGCGCCGGCAGATCTCCAGGTCACTTTAAACTCATTATACTCAGGAGGAGCAATTCAGTTTCTTCTCCCTTTGTTTGCAGTTTGTGTTACCCGATAATTGTGACTCTTTCTCTCTGATCAGCCAAGTGATCACATGACCTGATAATTTAACCCCATACAAAGGAGAGGATCTCTTAGAACTTTATTTCTCACAAGTTCATGAAGGATCACTCCCCGAGAAGTTTGTTCACTCCCTGCACCTCCTATAACATGCACTCCCTGCACCTCCTATAACATGCACTCCCTGCACCTCCTATAACACGCACTCCCTGCACCTCCTATAACACGCACTCCCTGCACCTCCTATAACACACACTCCCTGCACCTCCTATAACACACACTCCCTGCACCTCCTATAACACGCACTCCCTGCACCTCCTATAACATGCACTCTCCGAACAGTTTGTTCACTCCCTGCACCTCCTATAACACGCACTCCCTGCACCTAATATAACACTCACTCCCCGAGCAGTTTGTTCACTGCCTGCACCTCCTATACCACGCACTCCCTGCACCTCCTATACCACGCACTCCTTGCACCTCCTAAACCACGCACTCCCTGCACCTCCTATAACACACACTCCCTGCACCTCCTATAACACTGACTCCCTGCACCTCCTATAACACGCACTCCCTGCACCACCTATAACACACACTCCCTGCACCTCCTATAACACACACTCCCTGCACCTCCTATAATACGCACTCCCTGCACCTCCTATAACATGCACTCCCTGCACCACCTACAGTTGTGTTCAAAATTATTCAACCCCCAATGCTGTAAAGGGTTTTAGGGAATTTAGTGTACATTTGTAATTGTATTCAGAATGAAATCCTACAAGGACTTTTTAAAGAACCATATGCAACTAAAATGACATCAATTGGTTTTGTAATACAGTAGTAAATGTTTCTTTTGTGAATTCTTCATTGACACAATTATTCAACCCCTTAAAGACTACCACTCTGAAGAACAGAGGTTCATTCAAGTGTTTTCAATCAGGTATTGAAAACACCTGTGGATGTCACGGAGCAGCAATAAAGCATAATAAGCACCAATTAGGCAGCTTTAAAATGACTGTGATACTCAGCTCCTTCTAGACATTTACTGGTGTGGTTACAAACATGGTGAAGTCAAGAGAATGGTCCTGGAAGACAAGAGAAGAGGTGATTACTCTTCACAGGAAGGGCAATGGCTATAAGAAGATTGCAAAGATGTTAAACATACCAAGAGAGACCATAGGAAGCATCATTCGCAAATTCAAGGCAAAGGGCACTGTTGAAACGCTACCTGGTCGTGGCAGAAAGAAGATGCTGACTTCGACTGCTGTGCGCTACCTGAAGCGTAGAGTGGAGAAAAGTCCCCGTGTGACTGCTGAGGAACTGAGAAAAGATTTGTGAGATGTGGGTACTGACGTTTCAGCTCAGACAATACGGCGCACACTGCGTAATGAAGGCCTCCATGCCAGAACTCCCAGGCGCACCCCCTTGCTGTCTCCAAAGAATAAGAAGAGTCGACTGTAGTATGCCAAAAGTCATGTGGACAAACCACAGAAGTTTTGGGGTAGTGTTCTGTGGACAGATGAAACAAAATTAGAACTGTTTGGGCCCATGGATCAACGCTATGTTTGGAGGAGGAAGAACAAGGCCTATGAAGAAAAGAACACCTTGCCTACTGTGAAGCATGGCGGGGGGTCAATCATGCTTTGGGGCTGTTTTGCTTCTGCAGGTACAGGGAAGCTTCAGCGTGTGCAAGGTACCATAAATTCTCTTCAGTACCAGGAGATATTGGATGACAATGTGATGCAGTCCGTCACAAACCTGAGGCTTGGGAGACATTGGACCTTTCAACAGGACAATGATCCCAAGCATACCTCCAAGTCCACTAGAGCATGGTTGCAGATTAAAGGCTGGAACATTTTGGAGTGGCCATCGCAGTCACCTGACTTAAATCCGATTGAGAACCTCTGGTGGGACTTAAAGAAAGCAGTTGCAGTGCGCAAGCCTAAGAATGTGACTGAACTGGAGGCTTTTGCCCATGACGAATGGGCGAAGATACCCATAGATCGCTGCAAGACACTTGTGTCAAGCTATGCTTCCCGTTTAAAAGCTGTTATAACTGTAAAAGGATGTTGTACTAAGTACTAAGATTGAATGTCACTTGGGGGTTGAATAAAACTGATAATGATGTGAGCACAGAAAAGACATTTGTGGTTACTTCATTATAAATGTTATGTTATATTTGTCTGACACGTGCCTCTTTGATTTAATTGTAAGCAAGATGACTGAATGATCAAAATCAATGTCAAACTGGCCAAAACACTCAATTTCAGAGGGGGTTGAATAACTTTGAACACGTCCTATAACACGCACTCCCTGCACCTCCTATAACACACACTCCCTGCACCTCCTGTAACACGCACTCCCCAAGCAGTTTGTTTACTCCTGCACCTCCATAACACGCACTCCCTGCACCTCCATAACACACACTCCTGCACCTCCATAAACACACTCCCTGCACCTCCTATAACACGCACTCCCTGCACCTCCTATAACACGCACTCCTGCACCTCCATAACACACACTCCCTGCATCTCCTATAACACACACTCCCTGCACCTCCTATAACACGCACTCCCTGCACCTCCTATAACACGCACTCCCTGCACCTCCATAACACACACTCCCTGCATCTCCTATAACACGCACTCCCTGCACCTCCTATAACACGCACTCCCTGCACCTCCTATAACATGCACTCCCTGCACCACCTATAACACACACTCCCTGCACCTCCTATAACACGCACTCCCTGCACCTAATATAACACGCACTCCCCGAGCAGTTTGTTCACTCCCTGCACCTCCTGTAACACGCACTCCCCAAGCAGTTTGTTTACTCCCTGCACCTCCATAACACGCACTCCCTGCACCTCCATAACACACACTCCCTGCACCTGCATAACACACACTCCCTGCACCTCCTATAACACGCACTCCCTGCACCACCTATAACACACACTCCCTGCACCTCCTATAACACGCACTCCCTGCACCTAATATAACACGAACTCCCGAGCAGTTTGTTCACTGCCTGCACCTCCTATACCACGCACTCCCTGCACCTCCTATAACACGCACTCCCTGCACCTCCTATAACATGCACTCTCCGAGCAGTTTGTTCACTGCCTGCACCTCCTGTAACATGCACTCCCCGAGCAGTTTGTTTACTCCCTGCACCTCCATAACACGCACTCCCTGCACCTCCTATAACACACACTCCCTGCACCTCCATAACACACACTCCCTGCACCTCCTATAACACGCACTCCCTGCACCACCTATAACACACACTCCCTGCACCACCTAAACCACGCACTCCCTGCACCTCCTATAACACACACTCCCTGCACCTCCTATAACACGCACTCCCTGCACCACCTAAACCACGCACTCCCTGCACCTCCATAACACACACTCCCTGCATCTCCTATAACACGCACTCCCTGCACCTCCTATAACACGCATTCCCGAGCAGTTTGTTCACTGCCTGCACCTCCTGTAACACGCACTCCCCAAGCAGTTTGTTTACTCCCTGCACCTCCATAACACGCACTCTCTGCACCTCCATAACACACACTCCCTGCACCTCCATAACACACACTCCCTGCACCTCCTATAACACGCACTCCCTGCACCTCCTATAACACGCACTCCCTGCACCTCCATAACACACACTCCCTGCATCTCCTATAACACGCACTCCCTGCACCTCCTATAACACGCACTCCCTGCACCTCCTATACCACGCACTCCCTGCACCACCTATAACACACACTCCCTGCACCTCCTATAACACGCACTCCCTGCACCTAATATAACACGCACTCCCGAGCAGTTTGTTCACTCCCTGCACCTCCTGTAACACGCACTCCCCAAGCAGTTTGTTTACTCCCTGCACCTCCATAACACGCACTCCCTGCACCTCCATAACACACACTCCCTGCACCTCCATAACACACACTCCCTGCACCTCCATAACACACACTCCCTGCACCTCCTATAACACGCACTCCCTGCACCTCCTATAACACGCACTCCCTGCACCACCTATAACACACACTCCCTGCACCTCCTATAACACGCACTCCCTGCACCTAATATAACACGCACTCCCTGCACCACCTATAACACACACTCCCTGCACCTCCTATAACACGCACTCCCTGCACCTCCTATACCACGCACTCCCTGCACCTCCTATAACACGCACTCCCTGCACCTCCTATAACATGCACTCTCCGAGCAGTTTGTTCACTGCCTGCACCTCCTGTAACATGCACTCCCCGAGCAGTTTGTTTACTCCCTGCACCTCCATAACATGCACTCCCTGCACCTCCATAACACACACTCCCTGCACCTCGATAACACGCACTCCCTGCACCTCCTATAACACACACTCCCTGCACCTCCATAACACACACTCCCTGCACCTCCTATAACACGCACTCCCTGCACCACCTATAACACACACTCCCTGCACCTCCTATAACACACACTCCCCGTACCTCCTATAACACACACTCCCTGCACCTCCTATAACACGCACTCCCTGCACCTCCATAACACACACTCCCTGCATCTCCTATAACACGCACTCCCTGCACCTCCTATAACACGCATTCCCGAGCAGTTTGTTCACTGCCTGCACCTCCTGTAACACGCACTCCCCAAGCAGTTTGTTTACTCCCTGCACCTCCATAACACGCACTCCCTGCACCTCCATAACACACACTCCCTGCACCTCCATAACACACACTCCCTGCACCTCCTATAACACGCACTCCCTGCACCTCCTATAACACGCACTCCCTGCACCTCCATAACACACACTCCCTGCATCTCCTATAACACGCACTCCCTGCACCTCCTATAACACGCACTCCCTGCACCTCCTATAACACGCACTCCCTGCACCACCTATAACACACACTCCCTGCACCTCCTATAACACGCACTCCCTGCACCTAATATAACACGCACTCCCGAGCAGTTTGTTCACTCCTTGCACCTCCTGTAACACGCACTCCCCAAGCAGTTTGTTTACTCCCTGCACCTCCATAACACGCACTCCCTGCACCTCCATAACACACACTCCCTGCACCTCCATAACACACACTCCCTGCACCTCCTATAACACGCACTCCCTGCACCTCCTATAACACGCACTCCCTGCACCTCCTATAACACACACTCCCTGCACCTAATATAACACGCACTCCCCGAGCAGTTTGTTCACTGCCTGCATCTCCTATACCACGCACTCCCTGCACCTCCTCAACCACGCACTCCCTGCACCTCCTATAACACACACTCCCTGCACCTCCTATAACACTGACTCCTGCACCTCCTATAACACGCACTCCCGCACCTCCTATAACATGCACTCCCTGCACCTCCTATAACACGCACTTCCTGCACCTCCTATAACACGCACTCCCTGCACCACCTATAACACACACTCCCTGCACCTCCTATAACACACACTCCCTGCACCTCCTATAACACTCACTCCCTGCACCTCCTATAACATGCACTCTCCAAACAGTTTGTTCACTCCCTGCACCTCCTATAACACGCACTCCCGAGCAGTTTGTTGATTGCCTGCACCTCCTGTAACACGCACTCCCTGCACCACCTATAACACGCACTCCCAAGCAGTTTGTTTACTCCCTGCACCTCCTATAACACGCACTCCCTGCACCTCCTATAACACACACTCCCTGCACCTAATATAACACGCACCTCCCGAGCAGTTTGTTCACTGCCTGCACCTCCTATACCACGCACTCCCTGCACCTCCTCAACCACGCACTCCCTGCACCTCCTATAACACACACTCCCTGCACCTCCTATAACACTGACTCCCTGCACCTCCTATAACACTGACTCCCTGCACCTCCTATAACACGCACTCCCTGCACCTCCTATAACACGCACTTCCTGCACCTCCTATAACATGCACTCTCCAAACAGTTTGTTCACTCCCTGCACCTCCTATAACACGCACTCCCGAGCAGTTTGTTCATTGCCTGCACCTCCTGTAACACGCACTCCATGCACCACCTATAACACACACTCCCTGCACCTCCTATAACACGCACTCCCTGCACCTCCTATAACACGCATTCCCGAGCAGTTTGTTCACTGCCTGCACCTCCTGTAACACTCACTCCCCAAGCAGTTTGTTTACTCCCTGCACCTCCTATAATACGTACTCCCTGCACCTCCTATAACACACACTCCCTGCACCACCTATAACACGCACTCCCTGCACCTCCTATAACACGCACTCCCTGCACCTAATATAACACGCACTCCCCGAGCAGTTTGTTCACTGCCTGCACCTCCTATTCCACGCACTCCCTGCACCTCCTATACCACGCACTCCCTGCACCTCCTATACCACGCACTCCCTGCACCTCCTAAACCACGCACTCCCTGCACCTCCTATAACACGCACTCCCTGCACCTCCTATAACACGCACTCCTGCACCTAATATAACACGCACTCCCCGAGCAGTTTGTTCACTGCCTGCACCTCCTATACCACGCACTCCCTGCACCTCCTATACCACGCACTCCCTGCACCTCCTAAACCACGCACTCCCTGCACCTCCTAAACCACGCACTCCCTGCACCTCCTATAACACGCACTCCCTGCACCTCCATAACACACACTCCCTGCACCTTCATAACACACTCCCTGCACCTCCTATAACAGGCACTCCCTGCATCCCTATACCACGCACTCCCTGTACCTCCTATAACACGCACTCCCTGCACCTCCTATACCACGCACTCCCTGCACCTCCTATAACATGCACTCTCCGAGCAGTTTGTTCACTCCCTGCACCTCCTATAATACGCACTCCCCGAGCAGTTTCTTCACTGCCTGCACCTCCTATAACACGCACTCCCTGCACCTAATATAACACGCACTCCCCGAGCAGTTTGTTCACTGCCTGCACCTCCTATACCACGCACTCCCTGCACCTCCTATAACACGCACTCCCTGCACCTCCTATAACACGCACTCCCTGCACCTCCTATAACATGCACTCTCCGAGCAGTTTGTTCACTCCCTGCACCTCCTGTAACACGCACTCCCGAGCAGTTTGTTTACTCCCTGCACCTCCTATAACACGCACTCCCTGCACCTCCTATAACACACACTCCCCGCACCACCTATAACACACACTCCCTGCACCTCCATAACACACACTCCCTGCACCTCCTATAACACGCACTCCCTGCACCTCCTATAACACGCACTCCCTGCACCACCTATATCACACACTCCCTGCACCTCCTATAACATGCACTCCCTGCACCACCTATAACACGCACTCCCTGCACCTCCTATAACACACACTCCCTGCACCTCCTATAACACACACTCCCTGCACCTACTATAACACGCACTCCCTGCACCTCCTATACCACGCACTCTCTGCACCTCCTATACCACGCACTCTCTGCACCTCCTATACCACGCACTTCCTGCACCTCCTATACCACGCACTACCTGCACCTCCATAACAAACACTCCCTGCACCTCCTAAACCATGCACTCCCTGCACCTCCTATAACACACACTCCCTGCACCTTCTATATAACACACACTCCCTGCACCTCCTATAACACACACTCCCCGTACCTCCTATAACACGCACTCCCTGCACCTCCTATAACACGCACTCCCTGCACCTCCTATGCCTCAAATGCACCAAATTCCCACACATTTACATCCTAGGAGACACTGCAGTCCATTTCAGCATTGCGTATGACGTGCACAAATATTGTTGTATTGTCTGTTGTCCATTGTACAGCGCTGCGGATTGTGTTGATGCTTAATAAATAGTAATAATGTAACGTGCATAATTTGCAGCATTGTGATGTCGTTGTACTCATTTCATTGCTGTAATGTTGTGGCATGTTTGTAATTAACGCGACGCTCTGAGGAAGTCCGTATCACACAGCGCAGCAAAGCTCCGTTACTATAACAGTGTCATCTTCTATCTGCTGTGAAGGACCAGTTAATCAGAAAGGTGGAATTGTCTGATTTTTGCAAAATCAACCATTACGAGTGAGTCAGGTCCCCGTATGAGCAGCGCGAACGTGTGCGGGGCGGAAATGAATGATTAAGTATGAGTGTCAGGGACGCTTTGATTAGATGTGCAGGAGAGAGATGATTAAAGCCAGTGATAGGAATCTTAAGATAATATAATAATCGCCTGCTGGGGGTTTATTCAAGAAATCAGAGATTAAAATATAAAATTCTAGAACCCGCACAAGATGGGCCCTATTACAATCTTCGCGTTAAAACGCACGCGCAACGCGTGAATTTGTGCGCCCAGCGTTAAACGTTGCGCGCAGAAATCGGTGTGCGGACTGTTTTTTCTCACGCGATTCAGCCAATCAGAATTAAGAACCACAATTGTCTCACGTTAAGTTTTTGTGCCTGTCAAAATCAATCTGCGCATATATGCTGCATCAATAATAAAAACACGCACAACTTCTCCATGTTATTAAATACAAAGAGAGATAGGTAGCGCTGATAAATGATGATAGGAGATCACTGATACACCTGAATGGTCCTTGTTTCTCAACCATCAACAAATAACAGAGAAAAATGGAAATGGTGTAGCGATGTCTATGTCCTTTCACAGAATGGAGTCAGAGTCACATGAATTGTATTCTTAGGCTTCTCTTCTTTAGTGCTCCTCAAAGAAAACACAAGAGATACATCATAGTGCAACCCATCAACATGACACACATGTGTGGATAAATAGTTGCACTCACATGTAATAGAACCCTCCTGGTTCTGGATAATGTGCCTTAGGGATGTTATCGGCTTCCCAATTGCCCTTTCAGACGGGGTTCACTTGATCCAATGGAAGATCCAAGATGGAATAGATTTCTGTATCTCCAAATTCCAAAGATATAGAGTTCCCCCCGAAAATATTTACAGGGAGACTTTAGGACAAAAATAAAAACTTTTAATAAAAGCAAAAACAAATAAAAGATAGCACCAGAACGCGTTTCGCCAATACAATAACGTATCACAGGCTTCCTCAGCTGGCTCATGAAAGGACATAGACATCGCTACACCATTTCCATTTTTCTCCATGTTATTGTTTGGGTATGTGTAGAATGTGTAACTATACTTTGCTGCTGCATTTTATTGGTTTGGGTATGTGTAGAATGTGTAACTATACTTTGCTGCTGCATTTTATTGGTTTGGGTATGTGCAGAATGTGTAACTATACTTTGCTGCTGCATTTTATTGGTTTGGGTATGTGCAGAATGTGTAACTATACTTTGCTGCTGCATTTTATTGGTTTGGGTATGTGCAGAATGTGTAACTATACTTTGCTGCTGCATTTTATTGGTTTGGGTATGTGCAGAATGTGTAACTATACTTTTCTGCTGCATTTTATTGGTTTGGGTATGTGCAGAATGTGTAACTATACTTTGCTGCTGCATTTTATTGGTTTGGGTATGTGCAGAATGTGTAACTATACTTTGCTGCTGCATTTTATTGGTTGGGTATGTGCAGGATGTGTAACTATACTTTGCTGCTGCATTTTATTGGTTTGGGTATGTGCAGAATGTGTAACTATACTTTGCTGCTGCATTTTATTGGTTTGGGTATGTGCAGAATGTGTAACTATACTTTGCTGCTGCATTTTATTGGTTTGGGTATGTGCAGAATGTGTAACTATACTTTGCTGCTGCATTTTATTGGTTTGGGTATGTGCAGAATGTGTAACTATACTTTGCTGCGTATTTTTTTTTTGGGCTGGTGTATTTGGGTTCGGCAGGTTGACATTAACACCCGCTTTTAGGAGTTGCTAAAATTATGCGCTCAAAGGCTGTGAGTTACAAACTGCGCATAGATTGTAATACCATCCGAGTACCAGCACACAAACGCATTTGCGCTCACAATGTTACGTATAGGACGCGCAACGTACAGTAAGCTCACGCAGGTTCACCCGTGGTAGACGTATGTGCGCGTTTGTCGCGCTGAGATTGTAATACGACGTTCTGTGCAAAGGGTTTTGCCCCTCGCGTTAATGCGTTTTTGCGCCGGCACAAAGTTTGTAATAGGGCCCTATGTGTTTAATGTTCATACCTTTATACCGTGTGAGGTCCCTCACTGGACTATGAGGGGGTGTTATGTTTGGGCTCTCTTCAAATACTGTCCAGTGATCGGGAGATTCGCTGAGCAGAAAGACCTGGGAGCCCCCACTTCCCACCCTCTTAAAGGGATATTTTATTAAAAACATAGGGCCCTATTACAATCTTCGCGCATACGTTTGCGCTGGTGCAAAAACGCATTAACGCGAGGGGCAAAACCCTTTGCGCTGAAAGTCGTATTACAGGTTGATTGATTTTGACAGGCGCAAAAACTTAACGTGAGATAATTGTGGTTCTTAATTCTGATTGGCTGAATCGCGTGATAAAAACAGTCTGCACACTGATTTCTGCGCGCAACGTTGCTGCGCGCGTTTTTGCGCGTCCGTTTTACGTGCGTTATTGCTCGACGGATGAAAAAATACACGAGGATTGTAATTCCAGCGTTGATTTACGTGCGTTAACGTTTAATGCTGGCCGGACAAATTCACGCGTTGCGCGAGCGTTTTAACACGAAGATTGTAATAGGGCCCACAGTTTCCGTTATTTGCCCTTAAATAATTGGCCGGATGCTGCTGCTGCTTCTGCACAATTATTTTTTTTAATTTATTTTCGGTGATTTTACTCATCTTTTGATCGCCCGCGGTGCGTGTTACCTCCACTTTGGCTCAGAGTCGCCCGAACCCGAAAGCATCTGAAACTTTACTTTATTTGCGCTCCTGTGCAACTTGCGTAGTGTAGGAAATACAAATTGTGCTCCGCTATGGGACTTGCGCACATTACGTAGCACCTGCGGAGAATGATTATTATCTTTTTATTATTATTATCCTTTCTTTAGCGCCACATATTCCGCAGCGCTTTACAAGATACCACACATGGATGATACGGCCGGATTCAGGGGACCCTGTTTCCAAGGGAACTTACAATCTATGAGACGTACAAGTGTTTTGTGAGGTAGGTGCATCCATATCGTTATGTGTTTTGCCCAAGGACACTCGCTGGTGACGTCTTCTGAGTGGGATCAGGTCGTCTTTCCATGATTGTAGATCAGCGACCAGATGGTTAGGTTGAACCTGCTTCTTCTCCAGTTGTATTGGAGGGATGCGCTGAATGGGATTTGACTTGCTTCTCCACGGTTGAAGGGTAGTAGAGACGTCACCACCGGACTCCACAGCCGATATTGCGTGGTAGGCAAGTATGTTCCGTTAGTTGTCTTCCCCAAGGACACTCGCTGGTGACATCTTCTGAGTGGGATCAAGTCGTCTTTCCGTGATTGTAGATCAGCGACCTGGTGGTTTGGTTGAACCGGCTTCTCGTAAAGTCGAGACTTGCTTCTCCACAGTTGTATTGGAGGGATGTGCTGAACGGGATTTTGACTTGCTTCTCCATGGTCGGAGGTCACCACTGGACTCCACAGCTGATATTGTGTGGTGGCAAGTATGTACCGTTAGGTGTCTTGCCCAAGTACACTTACTGGAGAGGTGCTCTGGCCGGAATCTGAACCTGTGTCTCCACAGTTATAGAGCAGTGATGTTACCTCTACTCCATCCAGCCAGTACGATGGATCGTAGCTGCACAGATCCCATCCATCACTGCCTCTCTGACACCGATTGATCTTTGTGGGGGTGACTGTGACAGACCTCGCTTGTCTGTCTGTCCTGCTCTCCGGCACCCCTCACCTAGATCAGCCCGGCCGCTGAGTTACTCGAAACTCAGTGCCTCGAGCGGCCTGATCTCTTGGAACTGACTCACTGATCCGGATCTGCTACCCTGGAGTCTTTTTGGATTCATCGCGCTGATTTGTCCCGCTGAATCGGATCTACCGATCTGGATCCGCTCTTCCTATCTGGTGAATCAATTCGTTCCGGCAGATCTGCAGAGTCGGTCTGTGAAAGAACTCGCTTGTCTGCCTGTCTTGCTCTCCCGGCACCCCTCACCTGGATCAGCCCCAGCTGCTGAGTTACTCAGAACTCATTGCCTCGAGCAGCCTGATCTCTGGGGATGGATCCGCTGATCCGGATCTATGCTTCTGATCTGGTGAATCAGATCCGCTGTTTCGATCCGGAACAGATACGATCTGTCTGTTCCGGCGGATATGCTGAGTCGACTTTTCGGCCAAGTAGCCAGACGGCCGTTCCGTGCCTGCGGAGTAGGGGAAGTCAGAGTACCCTGAATCAAACACCAGACAGGCTGTATGTTCAAACAGGTTCGACTGACTTGGAAAAAATACACCAGTATTTATGTTCAGGTAACACACACACACTTTCAAACTTCCGCCCACCCCAACAGTTCTGATTGGTTCATTTCAAGTCTGGAGGTTCCATTTTGGTCGTGTACTGGTTTCAACATGGTCCGCTGGCAAATGAGTTTTGAAATTTTCCGCAATTTGGATTGGCTGGCCCATCCGAATCGCGTGGTCATCCGGATCGCGTCCGGAAGCCACGAGTTGGCTGGACCTGATCTGAATGGCTTCTGGCTGGTTTGGGGAGACCTCCATTTTGAGCCATGCGTTCCTTTGTCCTCCGGACCCAGGGTTAATGCGGCAATCAGTTCAGTGCCAGGGCCGGGGGAAACGGATCCAGCAAGTGTAGGCAGTGGTCTCACACACAGCACAGCATTAAAAGTACATCACACCCAGGGACACAGTATACATTGGGAAAATGTACAGGGAAACCCACCCTGGCTTAACGTCCTGCAGCTGGGGTGTAAAGTCAATTCCGTGACAGTGACGTTGGCATAATTTTTTGCATGTGACATCAGTAGTGACCAATCTGGTGACCGTCAGCCATGAAATTCAAAAATCCTGACTGCTGTTGATGCTGGATGGGGTTGAGGAAACTCCTCCGCTTCACCCAGTGATATCTCCAGATTGGGGGGAAAGGGGGGGGGTCAGTCCTCACATCCTTTCCTGACCACTTCAAAACAGTAAAGTGGTCAGGACGAGCAGAGTGTCCCTTTAAATAGAAGGTTGCACCATCCATCTACAAATCATGACATGCTCCTCGCAGATCTTATTTTGACATATTGGAATATATCACTATAAGTTACACACATCTGATAACTGATTACTTTACACCCCCTCATTATCTGCAAATAAATACACATATTGCTCCTTTTCCGTGCATTAATTGTAGTATACACTGTTTGTGCGTCAGTTTCGCTCTAGTTTATTCATATTCTGTGTAATAAAACGCACTAAGTAATAAATAAATTGATGTCAGATGTCTCTCAGCATCCCCGACCGCAGTTAATTTCAGATTTATTTATTCCTGATCCATTCTCTCCCCCCCGCTCGCTCGCTCTGAGACTGCATCGTGCGTCGGGTAAAGCACAGGCGTCTCTGCGAGGGATCGTCAAATCTCAGTGGGACGGAGGTTTTTCTGCAGAGGAATTTGGGTCACATATCGAGAATAAAAGACTGGCGGCATCGCGGCAACAGCTAGGAAGAACGGAGCTTGTTATAAGACGGACGACCGCGCTGAATTCAGAGGCAGCCCGGCGCGGCATCCTCCCGAGGAAGATACAGGATGCTAAACGAACGCTAGAAACGAGGGCGCCCTGGGAGATGTCTTAAAGAGTTTCCGCAGAATCTGCTTTTTTCCCGCTTGGATGGGAACGGCCGATCCAATAATTAATATCGGTACCTATTTCAAAAATAATATTAATTATTCTCAGGCCTGCCCTTTGGGTGGGGCGAGCAGGACGAATGCCACTGCTGACAGGGACACCCCCATGTGATAAAAAGTGTCAACAAAATCAGTCTACAAGGGGTTGATACATTGGAATATCACACATGGATGGGAACAGGGTCCCCTAGGGAACTTACAATCTATGAGATGTACAAGTATTTTGTGAGGTAGGCGCATCCATATCGTTAGGTGTTTTGTCCAAGGACACTCGCTGGTGGCGTCTTCTGAGTGGGATCGAGTCGTCTTTCCATGATTGTAGAGCAGCAACCTGGTGGTTAGGTTGAACCCACTTCTCAGAAAGTCAAGACTTGTTTAGTCTCGACTTTACGAGAAGCGGGTTCAACTTTACCACCAGGTCGCTGCTCTACAATCATGGAAAGGCGACTCGATCCCACTCAGAAGACGCCACCAGCGAGTGTCCTTGGGCAAGACACCTAACGATATGGATGCGCCTACCTCACAAAATACTTATTTCTACAATCTATGAGATGTACAAGTATTTTGTGAGGTCGGCGCATCCATATCGCAGGTGTCTTGCCCAAAGACACTCGCTGGTGGCATCTTTTGAGTGGGATCGAGTCGCCTTTCCATGATTGTAGAGCAGCGACCTGGTGGTTAGGTTGAACCCGCTTCTCGTAAAGTCCAGACTAAACAAGTCTTGACTTTATGAGAAGCGGGTTCAACCTAACCACCAGGTCGCTGATCTACAATCATGAAAAGAAGACTCGATCCCACTCAGAAGACACCACAGTTGTGTTGGAGGGATGTGCTGAACAGGATTTGACTTGCTTCTCCACGGTCAAAGGGTAGAGACATCACCACTGGACTCCACAGCCGATATTGTGTGATAGGCAAGTACGTACCATTAGTTGTCTTGCCCGAGAACACTTACTGGAGAGGTGCTCTGGCCAGGATCGAACCTGGGACTCCACGGTTATAGAGCAGTGATGTTACCTCTACTCCATCCAGCCGGTACTTCCGTGATTAATCTCTTATCTTTGTGAGATGTACTGTACGTACAGGTGGATGATCACGCATACTTAGATCTGGATAATTGGCATCCGGAGCTGCTCAATCTTACGTAAACAAAGATGTTAATAACGACAGTGGCCAAGTGAGAAGAGGAACCGGAATCATCCGAGGGAGCGATACGGAAACCTGGAGCACGTTGCTGTCCACACTGTATCTCATTAAATAATAAGTCACTGGCTGCTCCGTAAATGGCACGTGCTTTGCCACTAAGTTATTACATATTGCACAAGTAATAACAGTGACAAGTAATAACAGTATTTTACCGCCGGGAATGATTTAACACCAGAGCAGGCGTATGATTTTCACAGTGAGAGATATGCGTGGCCCCCTCAAACACGGGATGGAAATTTATCGGCCGAACCTTGAGTTCATTTGATGGATATTCCCAATTAATGCGGAAATATAATGTAACTGTAAATATTTGTCGCCTCCTTCCCGTATCGTTTATTGATGGCTTGCACAGGAAAATAAATGTCAGACGCGCAGGAAGTGCATTGTGCGGCGCTGTGCGCTACATATAAATCACAGCTTCCAGGAGGCAGTTACAACGTATCAGCGGTGACGAATGACATTAATGATTCAAAACAGCAATAAAGCTGGGCTGTAAAGGAATTAAAGGCTCGGATGGAGCTAATGAACCGTATCGAGCGCGCTTTAATAACTGAGCCTCATTAATTGCTCAGGTACTTGGACGCTTGCGAGTAAAAGACCTGAAACGGTAAAGAATCGTTAAAGAATCCCTCGTTTATTTATATTTAAGCCACCGAGCGTCCAGCAGCCAATAATATTATATTAATATTAATGCAGGGAAGGTGCTCATCAGTAACTGAGACCGTCCGCCAGCAGATATACAGGTAATCCTTTATATTTATGGAATTATAGATATGTAGGAGGACCCATGGAAAGCTCCGATGTGGGACTTCTAATGGCACACGAATAAGGCCAGTGTCTTACATGGATCAAGCAGCCGCCTTATGGCACCTCTGTGGAGGGACACAAATTGATTGATTTGGTGCCCTGCATGGCGACTTGTTCTCTCACGTGGAAAGATGGTCATTTCCTCTGCAGGAGGGGGAACCATTGGAATTTGCCCCTGAACGTAGGCTCATCCTAAGCATTTGGAGGACCCGGACAAGAGAAATTGACTTGACCCCCCAACCACACTCACTTCTTCATAAATCCCGTCTGACTCCAACATATTCACAATCATTTACATACATCAAACCTGCTAGCTCACATGGTCCATATGGGTGACGCACGATTTTCCTTCAGACCTACCAAACACCTGGCAGTCCTTATTGCATGGTTTTCAGGAGACCTGAGGGACATACACCATGGTCCACTAACCAGGGACAAGTGACAAATGATCCCTGGCCTGGTGAGTTTTAACCTGGAGCTCCATGTGATCTGTTCAATGTAAGAATCTCCTGAAATGCAATACCCGGCTTGGCCACTTGACCACAGTGGCGCTGTTCTGCAACTGTCAGGAGATTCAGTGAAAGAGCAGAGGATGGCAATAGGGGAGCAGGGAGAGTCATAGGGGAAATAGACAGGACAGGAACAGGGGAGCAGCGACAGGCTTAGGCATACAGGGACAGTGTTAGGGAAATTTAACAGTACAGGGAAAAGAGAGGGGCAGGAACAGATTTGACGTGGAATGTTTAGAGTACAGTGACAGGAATGAGGTGACGGTGTAGGGGTGCAGGTTGAAGATTGTAAATACTGAAAAAGGATAAAAGCATGTGTAGAGGCCAGTGAAACAATTAGGTCAGGTTTAGGGGTACAGAGGCAGGTGTAGGAGTGTGGGGCAGGACTGGGGTTGCAGTAACAGCATTAGGAGTGCAGGGACAGGATCAGGGGTACAGGGAAAGGTCTGGGGGTGCAGGAACATGTTCAGGGGTACACTGGTCTAGGGGTTAAGGGACAGGCTCAGGGGTAAAGGGAAAGGCATGGGGGTGTATGACAGATTCAGTGGTACAGGGAAAAGTCTAGGGATGCACAGACAGCATTATGAATGAATGGATAGGTTTAGGGGTGCAATTTAAGGGTGCAGGGACAAGATTAATGACTGCATAGATTTAATGTGAAACGTTTAAGGGAGCAAGGATAGGGGAAGGAGCAGGTTTGATGTGAAATGGTAAGGGTTAATAAACAGGTAAGGGGTGACAGTGTAGGGATGCAGGGAGGACTGAGGGTTGCAAGTGCAGGACTGAGATGGGAATGGATGAAATAGAGAAAGAGGGGCAGGTTTATGAGTGCAGGGACAGACTTACATAGAGGAAACGATGACCAGTAACAGAAACACATGATAAGCCTGACTCTGTGGGTTTTGCCAGTGAAAGCAAGGGGTGGAATCATGGGGGATTTATAACTAGGAAAAGTAGACATGTGTTTACAACAGGGGAACCATTGCTCTGTGGGAAAAAAAAATTACAATGCACAATCATTTAGACCCCTGCATCTCTTGATCTCTACAGGCTGGAGGGATACATAAGGTGTCATTGGAAAGGCCAGGATATGGTCTTTCCAGAGATACCAGACATTGCCAGGTTTATGCAAAAATAAAATAATAACTAAATACAAATATGTTTTTTCTAATGCAGCACTATAGTTCTCTTTTCAATTATAAAGTGAGCAGTGATGCTGCGCTAACTCAGCTTCTCAGATCCCTCACAGAAAGCAATTTGTTTTAAAGCTTTGATATCCTATTGAGAAAATTGCCAAAAATAAAGCAGACTAATAAAGTGGCAGACTAGTCACATCTATAAAAAGACCCTCTGCCAAATTTTAATCCCTTCACTAGGGATGAGCCGAACGCCCCCGTGTTCGGTTCGACTTCGAACTCGAACAATTTCAAAAGTTCGAGTTCGAACTCGAACACGATCCAAACTCAATGTAAGTCAATGGGACTTGAACATTCGATTTTTAGAGTGCCCTCCAAGAGGGCATATATGCTAGATACGTGTATTTGCCATAAAAGGTGTATGGAGTCCGGGTAGTGCCCTGGGGGACAAGAAACAAGGACAAAAAGTAAAAAAAAACGTTTTTAAAGGAACAGTGAGTTTTCCATGAAATAAAGGTTAAGAATAAAAATGAAAAATTCCTTCAAATATCGTGCCTAGGAGGTCCCCATAACCTGCCCGTGAAGTGGCGGATTTGTCGGATGTATAGAAACAGTTAATAACAAAAAAGACATTTCAAATGACGGTAAATGTTTTTCCTTTAATCTATTCATAAACAACTGCTTGGGGCGGCAGCCTGTATGAAAAGAGGAGACATTTTAGGACACGCAGAACAAGTTTAGTGATTTTTTTGGGCTAAATTATGGTGAAACGTATGCAGGCTTTGGATGAAAGTAACAATAGGTGCTTTAAAATTAGGCTTTTAGTGTCGGCACACCATACTCTGTGGTATTGTGGAAGAGTGCAGGGTTGGACCCTGCGATCAAATATTAAAATGATATGAATCTGGTACAGGCGTCAGTGCACCCAAATATTTTGTCTTTGGTGGCAGCAAGTGCCTTCACACCGTAACCCCTCTGTGGTATTGTGGAAGAGTGCAGTGGTGGACCCTGTGGTCCAATATTAAAATGATATGAATCTGGTATAGGCGTCAGTGCTCCCAAATATTTTGCCTTTGGTGGCAGCAAGTGCCTTCACACCGTAACCCCTCTGAGGTATTGTGGAAGAGTGCAGTGGTGGAGCTTTTGGTAATGCAGAAGAGATCCCCGATCTATTCAGTTACATCAGCAGCTATAACAAAACCGGGTCATCAATGTGTAGGCACTTGTACTGCACTACTGTATATGGTGAGAATCGGCGTACACCAGTAGCAACAGAAAGCAAACAGAACAGGCAGGGAATACACAGAGAGAATAGTCAAATGGCAGGCAAAGTCGGCAACAGATCGGGTCCTCCTCAGAACAAGCAGGGTCTGTAACAAGTATACAAACTGATTCGGTAAGCTAGCGATGCGGGAATAAAGGCTGAGACACACTGAGCGTGTAGCGATGCAAAGCGTAGCGAAGCGAAGAGAAGCAAACATTTTGCAGGCTTGACTTCACTCTGCCTCGCAGCATGTCTACACTGCATTACATTTGCTTCTCACCGCACTGGACAGGAATCCACAAACTAAATTAAAATTGTACACACAAAACCATTTATTTTCACAAAGCACATGTTATATAGGCAAAAAAAGTTTCTAGTGAATAAAATACATCAAAAATTACTGTTAATTTAATAGGAATAGTATAAAAATAAAAAAAATGGTAACCCTTGATCATATATATTATAGGGACACGGAGCGCTGTGTATAGAGTAGGGATGCATTGATACCACACACAGACATATACGTATATATCAACACGCAGACCTATATATACGTATATATCAACACGCAGATATATATATACACCCACCCACAGACCTCAGACCATATATACACATACGCACAAGGGGGGGTGGCATGTGGACAATCTCAACTAAATGCACCCCCCATTTGGCTGATCCCTCCAGAAGAAATGTTGAACCTGACAGAGCAGAGAATATATATTATTCTCTGCTCTATCGGGTTCAACATTTCTTCTGGAGGGATCAGCCAAAGGGGGGGGGGCAATTAGTTGCCAAAATATGTGTGTAATACAAGTCTAGATATATATATTTATAAGAATATAGATATATATCTTATCTATATATATGTTACGGATAAAGCCAGGAGTGCGGTTAATCCTAGGAGTACCCGGGTAATCCTGACATCACCCAAAACCGCTGGGTAAAGCTGCAAAAAAATGAAAATTTCGGACTTTACCCGGGTAATCTTAGGAGTAACCAACTGCCCTTGGGTAACAGTCTGGAAGAGCTGAAAAATGCGCACTTTGCCTGGATAATGTGCAAGTCTGAAGCTTCACCCGGGTAATCTGAGGACTATCCACAGCTTCACCTGGGTAATCTGCAGAGCATCCAACCCCGCTTGGGTAGCAGTGAATTTTACTATTATTATGTGTCATATGTGCTTATATATCACAATATATATATATCAAATATATTATTTATAAAACATAATAACCATCAGGTTACTCTTTATATAATATCTTTATCGTCATAAATTAATTTTCAGACAATTAATGCACAGAGTAAATTTATGCTTATTTAGTGTGGTTTGTGACCGTGGTTACAATTTCATTAAAAATAACCAAAAACACAATTTTTGTTATTGGTCAGATGACAGTTTGCAGCTTTATCCGGGTAATCCTCGGAATTCAGTCAACTGTAACCTGCTGAAAACCCAAGTAAAGCGGAGTACCCAGAGGCGTTTGGATACTTTGCAGATTACCCGGATAAAGTCTGATGTTTCGTTGCACATGACACTTTATCCAACAACACTAGGGTAATGTGCGAATTACCCGGTTAAAATACAGCAGAAAAGCAGGGTACCCAGAGGCCTCTGGATACTTTGCAGATTACCCGGGTAAAGTCCGAAATTTCATTTCACTTCGGACTTTTGCTAATGGAGCCTGGGTAATGTCAGGATTACCCGGGTAGGGATGAGTTGTTCGGTTCGATCAGTTCGGAGTATGATTCGAACTTTGGCCGTTCGCAAGTTTGCGAACTTCGAACTTTTTGGCGTGTTCGGTTCTAGTTCGAAAAAAATAATAATTTTGAAGAAAAGTATAAAAAATGCTTAAAAAATACTAAAAAAATCTAGAAATAAAGAGACTCTTTACTGCAGAATGTTATAAGCAATGGTTTATTAGATATTGAATTAAAGACTAATGTCTAGGTGCAAAGATTCTCACCTCTAAATGACCTGTGCTCTCAAACGGCGTAAACAACAGGTGTTTAATTAGTGTTTGGAAATAACATGTGCTTCTAATTAGTCCGGTCTCATGAATTTGATACATTGTATGCAGACTGGGAGTGCCAGGTGTTGTGTGTGGGTCTGTGATGGCGATGTTTCCATACATCATAGAAATCCGCCACTTCACGGGCAGGTTATGGGGACCTCCTAGGCACGATATTTGAAGGAATTTTTCGGTTTTTTTTTAACTCTTATTTTATGGAAAACTCACTGTTCCTTTAACCCTTTCACTGCTGAGGCATTTCACCAATGTGTGCTGAGCTAATTTTTACCGCTTTCGCTCATCATGTTTAAACGCGATTTGAAGCCACATTTTATTATACGACCCAGACATATTATATATCGTTCTTTCCGGCAGACTCGGCAGATTCATAATATATCATTTTTATATGTATACGTCATGTTCTGCCTGTATATTATAACAAAAAATGCAATAAAACTTGAATTTTTAATCATCTGCAGCGTGTAAAGTGTTTTTTTTCACCTTTTATCACATGAGCGTTTGCGGTTATATTTTCTATGGGGTGCGCTTGTAAAAAAATTAGAAATAGGGACTTATTAAATTTTTTGGGGGGAATTATGTGATTTTTAGCAAACGCACACCATAGAAAAAAATCATTAGTGCAGCATCATTGTTCACATTATAATTGAAATGTGAACAATATTGCTGCATTAATAAAATTAACACACAAAAAAAATACATGTTTTTTTTATTTCTACTTTATACCTGGTCAATGCTCAGGCCTTTCGATTGACACCCTCCATGACCCCCTAGCTGCCTGGAGATATCGGGGTTCAAATGAACCCCCTATCTCCACCAGCGGATTGGCCTGGGCAATATCAGGGTAATTCAAAGAGATTCGAAAAGTCACCGCACATTCGGTGACTTTTCGTTCTCTTCAATTTGGTTCCTTTTGCCGATCCCATTTCGGTGACCCTGCACCACAGGGTCCCCGAATTGCAGGGAAAAGCTACCGCAAACCCGACAAAAACGAACCGCAAAACCCACCGAAGGCGCGCCGAAAACCCCCAAAAACATCTGGATTAACTCGTCGAAAAACCTGAGCAGGAGCCGATCACCCGCAGCGAAGCAGCTGAGACCGCAGACGAGGCAGTGAATAAATTGGCAAAACAGTTTGTGTGAATGTTTGAAAATGAAACCCTGTTTGCAAAGAAACTACTGAGCGAAAATGTCTGAAATTTACATATGAGGTCCAGGGAATGATAATAAAAAGGGCTGTTACAGAAAAAATGCTCAGGCCTTTCAATTGACACCCTCCATGACCCCCTAGCTGCCATGGTTCTGGAGAAATCGGGGTTCAAATGAATCCCCTATCTCCACCAGGGGATTCCGGGCAGCTAGGGGTTCCCCAGCTATCGGACGTCATCACGCTATGCGTGAGGACGTCAGGCAGTGAGGGGGGGACCCGGGGGTGGAGCCGCCAACAAAGATGGTGGCCCGACCGGAGCTAGGCCGCACTTCGGCGCCGCAAGGTGCCGAAGTGCGACCCGGGTGCCTAACGCATTTTTCGCGTTGTCCGTGAAAAAGTGCGTTCGACTGAATGGACGCATTTTTTCACGCAATACGCGATAGCGATCATACGATGCGCATTATCGTCCGTGATTTTGTACAGATCATCAATAAAACACTTTTTGCGTCTGGACGTGATGTTGGCCGGACGTGTGCAGCGTCTGACGTCTCCCAATCACGCAAACACGCCGCTATGCGGCCGCAGCGCACTCTGTATGTCAGTACTAGCAGTTTGACGTTCTCGAAAAAATGCGTTCGTTTGCCACTTGCGTTGTGCGGCAGCACTTTTGTGTGGCTGTTCTTCGTATGCTGCCCGGTATTGGACGTAATTTGCTGCTAGCACGGCCGTGATTTAGTGCGGCTAAACGCACGTTAATACTGCGTTTGTCTGACCTTAGCCTTAAAGCCAGGCTCCGCTTACAAGGGGAGACTCTCCCCTTTTAAGCGGTGCCTGGCTTTTTTTTGTGGCACCTCCCGATCGGGAGGGAGAGGGATCCGAACGGATCCCCCCTCCCTTCCAGGCGATCTCCCGGCATTGCCGGGGGTCGCTGGAAATGACATCATCGCGCATGGCGCGATGATGTCATTTACGTCGGGAAGAGCTTGACTTCAGCGTCTTAGGATGCTGAAGTCAGAATGCCGCGGGACCCCAGACAGAGAGGTGAGTATCTCCGCCGGGGGTCCTGCAAAGCTGATGACGTGTGGGACACGTCCTCCTCAGCATACAGTGGGAGTAACTGAGGACGTGTCCCACACGTCGTCAGCAGTGAAGGGGTTAAAACCTCTTTTTTTAAACTTTTTTTCCTTGTTTCCTGTCCCCCAGGGCACTACCCGGATCCGGACATTGTTTTTAAGTGTTTCTATACATCCTAGAAATCCGCCACTTCATGGGCAGGTTATGGGGACCTCCTAGGCACGATATTTGAAGGAATTTGTCATTTTTATTTTTAACCCTTATTTCATGGAGAACTCACTGTTCCTTTAAAAACGTTTTTTTTTTACTTTTTGTCCTTGTTTCCTGTCCCCCAGGTCACTACCCGGACCCCCATACACCTTTTATGGCAAATATCTAGCATATATGCCCTCTTGGAGGGCACTCTAAAAATCTAACTTTTGAGTCCCATTGACTTGCATTGAGTTCGGTTCGTGTTCGAGTTCGAACTCGAACTTTTGAAATTGTTCGAGTTCGAATGCGAACCAAACACGGGGGTGTCCGGCTCATCCCTACCCTTCACGTCGGGCAGGGGGGAGGTTAATGACGGCAAGGCGATCATGTACACCTAGCCGCCAGGTGCCATCGCGGGCCACTAGTTTAGCCCGCATCATTGTCTGCAGGGGACGTACCGTGCCTGTCAAGGGGTTAATGCCCAGATTATTTGTCGCTCTGGGCTGAAAGAGAGCATCATTTTCCAAAGCTAGGGTTAAAAATAAGGGTTAGGCTTAAAAATTGGGTCTAGGGTTAGTTCACTAACCTTGTATTAGGGTTAGGGTTAACCATAGCCCTAACATTCTGCTCCATTTTTGCTTTGTTTTAAAGCAACAGATTCTGCCCCTTCTTTGATGTGATTGCAGCGAGAAACTGTCCTTTGCTTTTTTTTTTTTTTAAATGAATTTAATATTATTTTTTGTTTCCTACAAAACAGAAATTATAAAAGTACTTCCCCTCTTTTGCGGGGGGGGGGGGGTGAGTCCCCAATTTTCTGTGCCTACAAGCTCCTGAGATTTAATCCGGCCCTGATGGTGGTAACAACTCTTCGTTTTGGGTATTAACATATAACACAAAATTTTGAGCCCCGATATCTGCGTCTTCATTGTCCGTCTCCTCCGTAAAGTCATATTGCTTTCATGCTGTGGATTCTTTGCAGTTCTTCAAAAAGAGCAGAAAAATCGCGTCACGGACGTTTTTTCCACGCTTTGATTATTAGGATGAATTGCAGCAGACGTCTCGGGACGAGAGTCATTCATATGAGTTTCCCTCATGAGCAAAATGAACATTAAAGTCACGTTTGATTGCAGCACTTATGCTTGATTCCATACTACGTGATGGCTGGAGAGCCGTCTAAACGTGTAGACTATAATTACCAATCAGATCCAGTTCTAGCCAAGTCTTCCGCCATGCTGCCGAGGACGTGGAACAGACTTAGAGGGGAGCGGGTACTGAGAGGTGTAAAATATATTCTAATTAGCGTACTGGCGGCGGTCTGCATTAAATCAAACCTGCTGAGTGTTGATTTTGTGTTGTGTTTATGGAAATTCTCCCAATTACCAGAATACTCTCAGACACACTGCTCTTATATTGTGTTTATTTATAAAGTATAATAATGAACGATTCCCACCTTTCTTGTCAACTGTATCTTTTGGGGCTGTTCCCTACCATTAAACCCGTCCCTCACCATCAACAAGAAAAATGGAATTGTAAGTTGTTAAATTACTATTTATTATACACAGCCAGGCCAAAAATAAAGCTCCCATCTGGATGTAACTCATTATCCAATGGATGTGCTCGCCTTCCATTGGATAATTACTGCGGTGATTAATAGATTTCAGCATAAAATGAGGTCATGTGACTCCCTGAATATACTGAATGAGCAGGTTTTTCCATCAATGGGTTGTTTCTCCCCTGATGGCACAGCGGGCATATTCCAAGATGGCAATGCCAGGATTCATCGGGCTCAAATTGTGTAAAAGTGGTTCAGGGAGCATGATACATCATTTTCACGCATGGATTGGCCACCGCACAGTCCAGACCTTAACTCCATTGAGAATCTTTGGGATAATGTGCTGGAGAAGACTTTACGCAGCGCTGCGACTCTCCCATCATCAATACAAGAACTTGGCCAGAAATTAGTGCGACTCTGAACTCAAATGCTGTGACATTGCATGAGCTTATCAAAACAATGCCGCAGGGAATGCATGCCATGATCACAGCAACAGGCACGACAACCAAATATCAGTGTGTGACTTTTTTTCTGGCCAGGCATTGCACTATATTTCTTTAGAAAAAATTAAAGAGTAAGAAGCAAAGTCATGGGAAATACTGTTGGGTTTGTTTCTCCATCCCTGACTGATACTGACTGTAAAAAAGCAACTGTAGCCACTGAACTTGCCAGGGTTCCGGGACGTTTTCTAAAATCTGCCCTGCCTGAGAGCACTTTGCACATGCTCAGTCTGCCTCTGTAAGGCGTTTCTGAAGTCACCTATTCACTTATTAATTAGGCACTTTTAGATAAGTCATAGACATCTTTGGGAAGAAGCAGGGGGCTCTCAAGCTTCACTGACTGAAAGGGATTAGATGATAATGACAGGTTTGAGATAGCTGGTGATATTTGGATGAAAGTCAATCTGACTGGGTGGCATACGTTCAGTATCTTATCTCAATATCTAATGCAAGGATCACATACCTAACACTGTTCATTTGATTGATTATTCTATCATATCTCAGGAAGCATGTCTAAAAAGCTCCTGAGATAATATGGGCTAAGAATGAGAATGGTCTCCTTTAAGTGTAAACAGTTAGGACAACTATGTGGTCCTCTCATGTAAAATTGAATAAACTGTGAGCCCCCCCAGTTGCTGGAAACTGAAGTCCTGTGACATTGCTCACAGTGTGGTAGAAATTAAGAACCTCAGAGGGTCCCAAAATGGTGGACGCACAGAGTAAGGGGTCATGTGAGCAACATAAGAGGCATGTAAATGGCCCGGGTGGCTATTAGTGAAAAAAAGTCTCTGATTTGATGAGAGGTTTTTGCTATAAAATACTCCTGATGTTTGTGGACTGGTAAAATCAAGCTGGGAACATGGGCATTGGAGTTTGTGGTAAGCCACGTGCGCAGTAGAGGATGCCCATCCTCAGTGCACTTGAAAAACATAGACCAGAGACGTGATGTAAGAGTGGGCAAGTTGTGATGCCAATGAGTGGTAAGGTATGTTTGTGGTATCGATCGCCGGCCCTTGGTGGAATTCAAAAATTATGTCTGAGACCAGGGTAACGTAATTGGCGTGCTACAGCTGCAGAACAGCAGTCGGGGCGATTGTTTGGTTCTAGGATCAACAAGTTTCATGCAGATAGCAGTTGCGTGATCGGTAGTGGTTTGCCCAACCAACAATGATGAAGGTTGAGGCAGTTTATGAAAGATGGTGATTAGATAGGTCATCCCTAAATGTGGTATTGACACGCAGGTGTGTGGTAAAAATGCGGGCGTTCAATAAGCTCTGCCTCCGGAAGTATATAAATATTGTTAAAATGATGTTACAGAATTTTAACAAACAAAAGACAATCCTGAAACCAAAAAGAATAATACAAGAAATAGCATGTGGTCAGGAGCAATGGTAACAGAGGAAGGAATGTGAGAGATATTCCTAATGATAATGTTCCACTGAAAACCAAGCAAATAAAACAGCACCAAGTTACATGTCATGAGCAACATGGCACCTGTAGAGGACGGACAGTAAGAGTGACGACCAGCTGGTATTCCCTGATTTATCTTAAATCTAATTTATATTGTTTGAAACTGTAAAGGCGCAACTTAAAATAAATATTAGAGCTAGACTTAATTTAGTCGACTAAAATATGATGTCATGGTACACGTCGCCACTGTGGCAAGAAGGCCAAAGGCGGTACTGCACCCTCCTGACTGGGCCTGTGCAGCATCCTTCCTGCTACGCCACCCTGTTCTTTCCCTCGAGCTGTGTGCTAACATCAGGTGCTGCCAATCATGAGGCCTGTGGTTCCCTTCATGGTGCACTGGTCCATTGTATGAACTTACCTGGTAGCCCTTCTCCTGAGACCTGCTCCCTTCCTACGTTCCTTCCCTTTCATGTGGATTACCCGTGTACCGACCATTGCTTGGATTTAGACTACGATTGCCAGCCTCCTGCCACGACCTATTGCATGGACTTTATTACGAGTATTGCCTGCCGCTGAATCCACGTCTCCAGTACCCTCTGCTTCCTGTCTCATGTCTTATGTAAGTCTCCTGCTGTGTTTTCCCTCAGTGTTTCCCTGTGTCTTGTTCCTCCATGCATTAGCTCCTCAGTCATTTCCATATCTCCATTCCTGCCCCGTTCCGTATTGCTGTGTTCCTATAATAAACCCCCATTATACTTTATTCACGTGGCTCAGCTTGTTATTCGCTGCATATTGGGCTCACACCCTATTCCCCTCTACCACGGTCGTGACACATGACCACAACTAAATGGCATTTTAGTCAAAGGACTACTACTAAACTAAAAGAAAATGATCCCTTCCCGTTTCTTCTGGATTTGTTATTAGTCAAAGGAAATGGCAATGGATTTTTGTCATAGTTTTAGTCACTATAACTTAGCCAACTTCATTTTTTCAGTGACGGAAACTGGACTATAACGAGGTCTTTGGTGTAAATTATTAGTCAACTAAATTAACACTCGAGACAATACGTAAAAGGTTGTTAAAAATGTGCATTCTTAGGCTGGGGTCAGACCAACGCACTTTTAGACTAAGGTCAGACGAACGCAGTTTTAACGTGCGTTTAGCCGCACGAAATCACGGCCGTGCTAGCAGCAAATGACGTCCAATGCCGGGGAAACATACGACGAACGGCCGCACGAAAGTTCGTCCGTGCAACGCAAGTGGCAAACGTACGCATTTTTTCGAGAACGTCAAACCGCTACTACTGACGTACAGAGTGCGCTGCGGCCGCATAGCGGCGTGTTTGCGTGATTGGGAGACGTCAGACGCTGCTCATGTCCGGCCAACAAAACGTCCAGACGCAAAAAGTGTTTTATTGATGACCGGTACAAAATCACGGGCGAAAATGCGCATCGTATGACCGCTATCGTGTATTCCGTGAAAAATACGTCCATTCGTTCGACCGCGCTTTTTCACGGACAACGCAAAAAATGTGTTCGTCTGACCCTAGCCTGAACGTGCGTTCTGGCGCACATAATTACGGCCGCACTAGCAGCAGATGACGGGCAATGACGGCCAATATACGATGTACGGCTGCACAAAAGTCCAGCCGTGCAACGCAAGTGGAATTTGAACGCATTTTTCTGAGAACGCTGAACCGCTAGTACTGACGTACAGAGTGCGCAGCTGCGGCATAGCGGCGTGTGTGCGTGATTAGGAGATGTCAGACACTGCTAATGTCCAGCCTACATAACGTCCAGACGCAAAAAGTGTTTTATTGACGATCCGTACAAAATCACGCCCGAAAATGCACGTCGTCTGACCGTTTTTGCGCATTCCGTGAAAAAATACGTCAATGCGTTCGGACGCACTTCTTCACGTTCGCGGGGAAAAATGCTTTCGTCTGACCCTAGCCTTAATGCTATCATTCACAAGCTAAACTCTGTTACTTCCAATTAGTTTACCTCCTAAAACGCTACTTCTTATCTATTTTGCATCCAGCCCTTTTCACTTGAGGTGTTCTGGTTCAGAACAGCATAAATAAATTCCAAAGGCCCATGGATTAAATCAAAAGTGGATTTATTCCAGCACCAACAAGGACGACGTTTCGACCAGATCTGGTCTTTGTCAAGTCTTGGTGCTGGAATAAATCCACTTTTGATTTAATACATGGGTCTTTGGAATTTATTTATGCCGTTCTGAATTTGGAAACGTGGAGCAAGGATTCGCATTCTTTTACCCATTTTTTCATGAGTAGTATTTGGGTCTTATTGTCTACAACTTTCCCTGGTTCACTCATGTCATGTAATGAGATCCCCTAAGAAGCGTGACATCAGAGGAGGCTCTACAAGTAGGCCAAATAGGCAGCCGACCAAGGCCATGATCTCATTGAGGACCCACATGACGTGAGCAATGTGGCAACACCGGTATATTAAAAACAACATGTTGCAACTGTAACATCTTTACAATATCCACGTTGTAATACCCAATGGAAGGACTCAGGACCCTCACAAACCCCCTTTCTCAAACTATTTTAGTACCTTTCTTTTCCGTATTTGTATTGAAAAGTGCATCAGGTTATGGTACAAATATCACAGGTGGAGTTAGGTTCATTTGGATGCACTTGGCATTCTATTTTACGGTTTGCACTAGACATAAGCACAGGCAAAAATTTTGGTTCAGGATATTTTGGAAGCCAAACTTTTCAGATTCGGAAATATTCTCACCCAACCAATTGGGAATTTCTGAAGCTTCCAATATTTCAGATCGAACTCCCTCAGAATATCGGAGGATTCTGAATATATTCAGCCGTTTCCCATATTCGGAATCATGACGGAATAAAATGTAAAACCCTACAGAATGGTGCATGGATAGCACCAAACTGATGAGGCACATGCACCGAAACGACATCCAGAATTAAGCATTTGCCCAATAGTGATTTACAGAATGACGCTAGAGATGTGCAATTCGTTTTGTTCCGAATCAAAATTCGTCCGAATATCTAAATTTTCGCATTTCGGGAGCGTTTCCGAAAATGAAATATCGACCAACTAAAAATGTCGGATCACCAATTCACCAATCTGGATCTATTCGGGTGATTCGGGTCAGTTGATTTTTCGTTCTTTATGAGTTATTCCGTTGTGTTTTTTTGTTTTTTATTTAAGAATGGGAAGTAGATCACTACCAATAGAATGAAAGTTTCTTTACTTATTTATTTTTTTAGTCATTTTTTGGGTGAAATTTTAGGTTTCCTAAAATTTGAACCACTTCAATGCGGAGGACGCGCTCAGCGCGTCCTCCGCATTACTGCTGGTATGCGGAGGACGCGCTGAGCGCGTCCTCCCTTTGGGGTCAGCGTTTGGCCGGGTTCCGGCCGATCGCTGGCCCCCCCAGTGCGGGCTGACATCCTGGATGTCAGCCCGGCATCCGGAACCGCAGCCGCTGGAATTAGGTGTCATCGCGGCAGCGCGATGACACCTAATTCAGGTGCCCCCCGCATGTGCGGAGGAGGCGCTTGAAAGGGAGGGGGGGGAGGTCCTTCGGACCTCTCTCCCTCCCGATCGGCGGCGTTGCGGGGGTTAACCCAGGCACCATTTGGAAGGGCACAGCCTGCCCTTCCAAATGGTGCCTGGCATTAACCCCTGGGGAGCTGGATTCGCGATCCTTTCCCGGAGCTGGCCGACATCTTGGATGTCGGCCAAGCCTCTGGGAACTCCCCCTGAGGACTGGCGTCATCGTGCGTAGCACGATGACGCCAGTCCTAGAGTTAACCCCTAACTGCCACCAACGGTGGAGATAGGGAGTTCCAATGAACTCCCTATCTCCCGATCCGTGGCAGCTAGGGGTTAATGTTTGGTATGGTTGGATCGGCCAGAGCATGGCCGTTCCAACGATACCAAACACGAATGTGAAAAAAGTTTTTTAAAAAAAATTAAAATTAAAATTAAAAATAAAAATATATTTAAAAACAAAATGATAAAAAAAAAAACATTTTTTTTTCTTTTTTTTGGTTTGTTAGTGTAGCAATATTGTTCCCATTTCAATTATAATGTGAACAATGATGCTGCACTAACGATTTTTGTATGCGGTGCGTTTGTTAAAAATCGCGTAATTTTCCCCCAAAAAAAATGTAACGAGACCCCATCTCTAATTTTTTTAACAAGCGCGCCACATACAAAATATAAACGCAATTGCTCGCATGTTAAAATGTGAAAAAAAACACTTAATTAATGCAGCATATGAATCCACACACTGCTGGGAAGCACCTCTCTGCAGTATAATTAATGCAGCATATGAATCCACACACTGCGGGGAAGCACCTCTCTACGGTATAATTAATGCAGCATATGAATCCACACACTGCTGGGAAGCACCTCTCTGCAGTATAATTAATGCAGCATATGAATCCACACACTGCTGGGAAGCACCTCTCTGCGGTATAATTAATGCAGCATATGAATCCACACACTGCTGGGCAGCGCCTCTCTGCAGTATAATTAATGCAGCATATGAATCCACACACTGCTGGGAAGCACCTCTCTGCAGTATAATTAATGCAGCATATGAATCCACACACTGCTGGGCAGCGCCTCTCTGCAGTATAATTAATGCAGCATATGAATCCACACACTGCTGGGAAGCACCTTTCTGCGGTATAATTAATGCAGCATATGAATCCACACACTGCTGGGAAGCGCCTCTCTGCAGTATAATTAATGCAGCATATGAATCCACACACTGCTGGGAAGCACCTCTCTGCAGTATAATTAATGCAGCATATGAATCCACACACTGCTGGGAAGCACCTCTCTGCAGTATAATTAATGCAGCATATGAATCCACACACTGCGGGGAAGCGCCTCTCTGCGGTATAATTAATGCAGCATATGAATCCACACACTGCTGGGAAGCTCCTCTCTGCAGTATAATTAATGCAGCATATGAATCCACACACTGCTGGGAAGCGCCTCTCTGCAGTATAATTAATGCAGCATATGAATCCACACACTGCGGGGAAGCGCCTCTCTGCGGTATAATTAATGCAGCATATGAATCCACACATTGCTGGGAAGCGCCTCTCTGCAGTATAATTAATGCAGCATATGAATCCACACACTGCGGGGAAGCACCTCTCTACGGTATAATTAATGCAGCATATGAATCCACACACTGCTGGGAAGAGCCTCTCTGCAGTATAATTAATGCAGCATAAGAATCCACACACTGCTGGGAAGCACCTCTCTGCAGTATAATTAATGCAGCATATGAATCCACACACTGCGGGGCAGCACCTCTCTGCGGTATAATTAATGCAGCATATGAATCCACACACTGCTGGGAAGCACCTCTCTGCAGTATAATTAATGCAGCATATGAATCCACACACTGCGGGGAAGCGCCTCTCTGCAGTATAATTAATGCAGCATATGAATCCACACACTGCTGGGAAGCACCTCTCTGCGGTATAATTAATGCAGCATATGAATCCACACACTGCGGGGAAGCGCCTCTCTGCGGTATAATTAATGCAGCATATGAATCCACACACTGCTGGGAAGCGCCTCTCTGCAGTATAATTAATGCAGCATATGAATCCACACACTGCGGGGAAGCACCTCTCTACGGTATAATTAATGCAGCATATGAATCCACACACTGCTGGGAAGAGCCTCTCTGCAGTATAATTAATGCAGCATAAGAATCCACACACTGCGGGGAAGCACCTCTCTGCAGTATAATTAATGCAGCATATGAATCCACACACTGCGGGGCAGCACCTCTCTGCGGTATAATTAATGCAGCATATGAATCCGCACACTGCTGGGAAGCACCTCTCTGCTGTATAATTAATGCAGCATATGAATCCACACACTGCTGGGAAGCACCTCTCTGCGGTATAATTAATGCAGCATATGAATCCACACACTGCGGGGAAGCGCCTCTCTGCGGTATAATTAATGCAGCATATGAATCCACACACTGCTGGGAAGCGCCTCTCTGCAGTATAATTAATGCAGCATATGAATCCACACACTGCGGGGAAGCACCTCTCTACGGTATAATTAATGCAGCATATGAATCCACACACTGCTGGGAAGAGCCTCTCTGCAGTATAATTAATGCAGCATAAGAATCCACACACTGCGGGGAAGCACCTCTCTGCAGTATAATTAATGCAGCATATGAATCCACACACTGCGGGGAAGCGCCTCTCTGCAGTATAATTAATGCAGCATATGAATCCACACACTGCTGGGAAGCGCCTCTCGGCGGTATAATTAATGCAGCATATGAATCCACACACTGCTGGGAAGCGCCTCTCTGCTTTATAATTAATGCAGCATATGAATCCACACACTGCTGGGAAGCACCTCTCTACGGTATAATTAATGCAGCATATGAATCCACACACTGCTGGGAAGCGCCTCTCTGCAGTATAATTAATGCAGCATATGAATCCACACACTGCTGGGAAGCACCTCTCTACGGTATAATTAATGCAGCATATGAATCCACACACTGCTGGGAAGCGTCTCTCTGCAGTATAATTAATGCAGCATATGAATCCACACACTGCTGGGAAGTGCCTCTCTGCAGTATAATTAATGCAGCATATGAATCCACACACTGCTGGGAAGCGCCTCTCTGCAGTATAATTAATGCAGAATATGAATCCACACACTGCTGGGAAGCGCCTCTCTGCAGTATAATTAATGCAGCATATGAATCCACACACTGCTGGGAAGCGCCTCTCTGCAGTATAATTAATGCAGCATATGAATCCACACACTGCTGGGAAGCACCTCTCTGCGGTATAATTAATGCAGCATATGAATCCACACACTGCTGGGAAGCGCCTCTCTGCGGTATTATTAATGCAGCATATGAATCCACTCGCTGCGGGGCAGCGCCTCTCTGCAGTATAATTAATGCAGCATATCAATCCGCACACTGCTGGGAAGCGCCTCTCTGCGGTATAATTAATGCAGCATATGAATCCACACACTGCTGGGAAGCGCCTCTCTGCAGTTTAATTAATGCAGCATATGAATCCACACACTGCTGGGAAGCGCCTCTCTGCGGTATTATTAATGCAGCATATGAATCCACTCGCTGCGGGGCAGCACCTCTCTGCAGATCGATTCATTTTTTGGATCAGTTAGTTTTTCGTTTTTTTATGAGTTATAATTAATGCAGCATATGAATCCGCACACTGCTGGGAAGTTCTGATTCACCGAATCGATCCAGATCGCCAAATCGATCCGAATCCCCAAAATGAAACAAAAAACAACTGCCCGAAACGACCCGAAATGAATAAAAAAGACACAGAAAAAAGTCATGCTCATCCCTAAATGACGCACATGCACCAAAATGACACCCAGAATGGAGCATATGCTCCAAAAATTAAACACAGAATGAAGCTTATCCTAAAAAAATAATGCAGACAATGGGGCAATATCCTTCAAAATGGGGTGCAGAATGAAGCATATACTAAAATCATTGATGCACAGAATGGGGCAATTTGCGCCAAAATAGCACCCAGAATGAAACATCTACTCCAGAAGTGACGCAGTGAATGACATACTGTATGTGCTCCAAAAATGTCTCAGAATTAAGAATGTGCCCCAAAATGCCTCAAAGAATGACACATAGGTGTCAATAAAGCTGTGGAGCATTGTGAATTCATCCGAATATGTCCGAATATATTCGGATCTGATCGATTAAAATCGGATCGGCTTCGATCAATTCGGGATGGTTTTATTTGGAGAGCGATTCGGTTTAGAAATCAGCAAATTCGGAATTCGGATTGATCCGAATAGCTTCATTACCGATTATTTAGCCGAATTCCAAATGGATCCGTACCGAATCACACATGTCTGGTTTGCATCTTTGTAACATTGGGTTCTTTCGATCAGGGAGGAAGAACGATTCTAACACTGGAATTTGGGATGAACCTCGTTGAATTTATGAGATGAGACAGGATACCACTTGCGACGTCCAATGAGAAGGACCAATCGCACAGCATCAAAAGTCAAAGTCTTTAAAGTCTCCGCAGTGACGGTCCAATAACTGGTGGAAAGCCTTCCCGGAAGAATCGAGACTGACTTAATGTACAGACGGACTCTGCGTTATGCCATTGAAATGAAAGGATTGGTGAGATGGCGCCCACTTTCTTTTCTTCATGTACTAAAGACCACTGGGAGGAAGTCATCTTTGATCAATAAAGATCCAAGCAGCTAGAATTCTATTTGTAATGTTTTGATGTAAAGACCTCATGCTAGTTACACTGTTTATATGGAGCCGCTGGGAGCACCACACGTGCAATTAGCATGTATATTTAATGACGTCTTAACTTTTAACGGATAAGGCTAGGGTCAGACTGAGGCAGTGCGAACGCGCGTTCTGGCGCACTTAATCACGGCCGTGCTAGCAGCAGATGCCGGGCAATGACGGCCAATATACGAAGTACGGTCGCACAAAAGTCCGGCTGCGCAACGCAAGTGGAAAATGAACGCATTTTTTCGAGAACGTTAAACCACTAGTACTGACGTACAGAGTGCGCTGCGTCCGCTAGCGGCGTGTGTGCGTGAATTGGAGACATCAGACGCTGCTAATGTCCGGCCAACATAACGTCCAGATGCAAGAAGTGTTTTATTGATGATCCGTACAAAATCACGGATGAAACTGCGCATAGTATGACCGCTATTACGTATTCCGGGAAAAAATACGTCCATTCTTCGAACGCACATTTTCACGGACAACGTGAAAAATGCGTTAGTCTGACCCTAGCCTAAAGCCGGCAAATATGTTTGCGTTCCATATGGATAGACCAGATGTAGAGAGCAATGGGATGAACATTTTTTCATGGAGGGGTCTGTTCTTGGATCGGTGATTTGTACACGTGAGCATAATAAAGACTGCAGTGTTTGGATTGGGTTTACCCCAGATTGTCTATATTGTCCTCAGTGCCAACTAGTATGAAGATATCACTGAAACGTAAAAATTTGGGAATAACCCCGATTGTGACTTTTATACATACAGGGTTATCCAAAGAGATCCGAATTGCTTGAGAAAGGTAACCGAACGCTGAAAATCAGCGTTCGGTTACCTTTCCTGGCCATTCGGCTATTCAGAGAGCAGGCAATTCGCCAAATCCTGGCGAATTACCTGCACATACGGTGCCTGTTCGGTGCCTGTTCGAGGGCAGTGAAATCCCCATGAAAAAGCACTGCTTCGGCTATTCAGAGAACACAAACCAGCAGTGAAAGGTTCCCCTAATGTCCTGCCATTCGGTGGTTTAATTTGGCAAATTTATTCAGGAGAATCCCATAGGCTTCAATGTTAAAAATATTCCCGTTTTAATTCAATATCTAATAAACCGTTCATTATAAAATTCTGCAGTAAAGAGTCTCTTTATCTATAGATTTTTTTAGGATATTTTAAGCATTTTTTTTTTTAAAAGTCCGATTTTTTTTTTTTTTTAAGTTTACTTATTTTTCCTGTAACAGCCCTCTTTATTATCATTCCCTGGACCTCATATGCAAATTTCAGACATTTTCGCTCAGTAGTTTCTTTGCAAACAGCGTTTCACTTTTCAAACATTCATACAAACTGTTTTCCTAATTTATTCACTGCCTCTTCTGCTGTGTCGGAGGCTGCGATCAGCTCCTGTTCGGGTTTTTCTGTGGTTTTCGGCAGGTTAATCCAGATGTTTTTGAGGGTTTTCGGCGTGCATTCGCCGGGTTTTGCGGTTAGTTTTCGTCAGGTTTACGGCAGCTTTTCCCTGCAATTCGGGGACCCTGTGGTGTTTGCTGAATACACCGCAGGGTCACCGAAATGGGATCGGCAAAAGGAACCGAATTGAAGAGAACGAAAAGTCACCGAACGTGCAGTGACTTTTCGAATCTCTTTGAATAACCCTGATGGTATACAAAATAATATAAACTGTAGTTTCCATGCAAGGCCCATATGCTGTCAATAGGGCAGCAACGTTTTTTCCGATAAATTTCTATGTCAAAGATAAGGGCCGAAACAACTAATCGATCAATCGACAACTAATAGATTAATGAGAATAGTTGTCAACTATTTTCATTATCGATTAATCGGCTACCGTAGTCGATTAATCGGCCTGTACACAGCACACAATGTTTCGAGTCTAACATTATTAACCTCAGGTATTACTTCGGAGCTGATTGAAGAAGACGTGCCACTGCTTCACTCTGCATTTTTATGTTCTAGAGCAGTGGTTCCCAACCCCGGTCCTCACGTACCCCTAAGGCTGGTGTCAGACGAGCGTAGTGTTCACGTCCGTGATTGCGCCTAAAAGTACGTCCGTGATAGCATGAAAGAAAGTCCATTGGAGCCCGACACATGAAGTACGTCCGCACTGAACTGCGGACGCACAACGGCCTCGGCAAACGGACGCAGGTTAAGCAAGAACGTAATACTGCTAGAACGGACGTGCGGAGTGCGCCACGTCCACAACGTCCGCATAGCTTTGTGTGTGAGTGATGGAGCGAGGTCAGACGGACTGCATTTATACGTCCAGCATTTTTGACGGACAGAATGTTTTTTCATTGTAATTTATTTTTCCCTCCTACATCCGTCAAAAATAACTTCAGTGAAAAAACGGAACGTGTGACCACTACTGCGTCATCCGTACTGACGATGTCCGTACTGCACGGACGTACAGCCCGTAGAAATCACGCTCGTCTGACCCCAGCCTAACAAGTCAGGTTTTCCAGATATCTGAAGCACAGCGCAGGTGATATGATTTGCTGCTCAGTGATTGCAGGATTCAGTCTGCTTTTCTCCAAGGGGATCCTTAAAACCTGGCCTGTTAGGGGGACCTGAGGACCGCGGTTGGGAACCACTGTTCTAGAGTTATAGTGAGAAAGGAAGAGGTTTGTGAGGGTCCCGAGAACGAGCAACAGCACTAATGTCCTGCTCTACGGTGGGGCCCGCTCAGATCTCACAAGGTTTTAGCTTGATTGTGCCATTACAGGGACATTTGCGCCATTTGCAAATCAGTCTGCTCTCACCCAGAAAGGTTGGCCAGTACTGAGGAAGTCATCCCTGCACGAGAGGTTCAGCAACCCCTGGTGATCGTTTATGCCTTATTAGGCCTCGTCAATAGGGTATAGTTGACACCACTCTAGGCACATCGAGCAAGGGGTCCACGTCTGGACGACCCTGTAAACTTATAGTGAGAAAGGGAGAGGTTCTAGATAAACTAGTGATGTCCAACATAACCTTTGTTTAATTTACAACAGTAGCAGAACTATCACCCAGAATGTGGGGTATTGACACTGGGTGGTAGGAGCTGTTCCATCTGTGTTTTATCCTTATTTGGAGCTGGAGTCCTGTGCGCCTGCAGTTTTCCCCCTACCGCCCCCGTTTTATCGTGGAATTACAATGCAGGCGCTTAAAAAGCTGCCTGCATTGTTACCGTGCGCAAAGCCCCTGGATGCTCGCGGGAGCGCAGCCGCGAGCATCCACTCGATGGAGTCCATAGGACTCCATTGAGCCAGACGCCGGTGGTCACATGACCTGCCAAATCTCTCCTCGCGAGATCCGGCCGGTCAACGTAGTGATATGCAGGGAGGGACTGGGGGATTTTTTACCCCAGTCTGCTCCAGTCGGACGGAGGAGACGGTCTGAGCCGCGGGACAGGAGGTGAGTATAGGATTCTGTTTTTTATTTATTTTTTGGCTGGTGTTAACGGATTCTGCAGAAGCGGAATCCGTTAACACCAAGTCCTGGCTTTGGTTAACTTTCCGCTAACCAGAGCCGGACGTTAATCAGCGTTAGGACTTTGTAAACCTAACGCTGATTAACACTTTGCGCTCCCCATGTAAAGTATAGGGAGCGCAAAGCTGAAAAGCGCAAGGTACCAAACGCAAACGGGTTACTTTAACATCAGGAAGCATTATTTTACTGAGAGGGTGGTGAATACATGGAACAGCCTTCCAGTTGAAGTGGTAGAGGCCAAAACAGTAATTGAATTTAAGCAGGCATGGGATAGGCATAAGGCTATCCTAATCAAAAGATAAATCCAGGTAAAGTATCCATGTAATTGGGCAGACTAGATGGGCCGAAATGTTCTTATCTGCTGACATTTTCTATGTTTCTATGTGTAGTGCTGTTTAAAACTCTGTTGCTGTATTGCTCGGGTTTGGCCACCTGAGGGAGACAAGCGCAATGTAAACTATACTGGACACAATGGGACTACGTTGTCCAGCATGCTTTGGGGCAGAGACAGGAAGTGGGTGGGGAATGAGGAAAGGAGATCCGCAGCCTCGTTTGAAGGAGAGCCAGTGTGAGCCGAGCGGTGAACAGAGTAAGACACACGTGAGACTGTGAGCGATTGTTACCAGGCCGGAGAGCAGGCGCTGCCTTGCCGACGCTGGAGATCGATACAGTGACTTGCCAGAGACCTAGTAATCCACCACTGAGAGGTTTTGCACAGACACAGAGTTCCAGATTGGACCTCGAGTAAGGAGACCGCGATGATCCACTGGGAGTGCAGGTGGTAGGCCGTAGATCTTGTTGTAGAAGACGGACAAGCAGGAGAAGCGGATCCGGTGGCACAGGGTCCCAGTATAATCTAGCGGAGAGACGTCCTTGATCGAGCAGCGGAACAGATTGTCTGGCGGATGGGTGAGAGGCCTTCCAGGCCACAGTCAAAGTTTAACGAAGCACGCTGCAGTATTGCTTAAATCTACAGGGCCCCAACGTGACTAGTCGAAGATTTATTAAATCCATTCACTGTCCAGTCGAATATAGTACCCGGGTATCTGAGCTCACACACACACACTTTTTGGGACATAACCTGCACAGGACTTACACTCCAGAGACGAAGGGGTTAAACTTTTCTTTTACCACTGCGCGTTTCTCGCATTACGAAATCCTGTTTTCTATATACCGTGCTTACATTATATATGCCGCTTAATTGAGACCAGTAAAGTATATAATTTATAAAATCCACAACAGTGCTGGTGTATATTTATTCCCTAGTGCGGAGAGACTAACCCGAGGTTAAATTCAGCGGCTCCTCCGGGAGTGAGCGCTACATATGTTCTATGTTTATACTTAACCCGTTTGCGTTTGGATTGTAATATACGGTAGACACCGCGGCTAACATTAATGCTCGCTCAGGTGAGCGTTAGCATTAAGATTGTAATGTGGCCCTATATGTTTTAATAGGGAATCCTGTATTTCCTGAATATATAGAACTAAAAAAAAAACAGTACTATAACTTAAAAAAACAGAAGAAGGGGTCAAGCCGACAGGGAACATTTGGGAACCCGGTTCCTCCGCTTTTATTTGAAGATGGAACTGGGTTCCCTTACACTATAAAGCTTGTATTCAGGTGTTATCACTTATTGTAATACTGTTAAATCCTGTATTTATTGTGACTTATCACATATTTGTTCTAAAATCCGCATATTTAGACACATATATCCGATTTAAGTGTGTGTGTGTGTGTATTAGGCGTGAGGTAATAAGTGCTAATTTGGGGACAAAAACCTTGGTGAGATCGCACACTTTATTTTAAGGACTCGACCCCTGCTTTTAACCCTTTCAGTGCCAGGCTTCTCACGCTGCATTGCCCAAGCACGCGTTAAAATGCGCAGGTAACCCTTTCAGTACGGGCAGACGGGAAGCTATTTTTAAACATGTTTACCATAAGCAATTATGATCTTAGCGCATCGTGTTTCCGCATCCTTATTCCAATTAATCATCGGTATTAGACATGAGCGATTAAGAGCCTGACCGTGGAAATCCACAGAGCTTTGTGCTCGCTCACCGGTATAATTAATGCCGTCGATGAGGAGCTCTGCAAGGTCGCGGCGCTAAATAAACCGCATGTTAATCCTGCGCTGCCGTGCCACCCCATTAATTAGCATCTACTCGAGCAGAACCTGTCCTGTCCCATGCTGCGCACGTCCCACAGGACCCAATTCCCCAGAGTCACCGGTGATGCAGCCTCCATGGTACCTTGCATGGGCTTCCGCAATGCTGGAAAACTGGACGTGAAGGAAACACCTATTTGGTTAATGAAGGAATAACCGATATCATATGTTGAAATAAGACATTTTCAACATAAAATACTGTAAATAAAGCGATGCACCTGTGGTAACCCCAAAAATCAACGCGACAAACCATATATTAAAGAAAAAGAGGAGGGTTACAATAACAAAGCTACTCGATTAGTAATAATAAAACCATATTTTTGTACAAATCTAGAAGTAAAAATATATATATTTATATACTTACAGTATATACACTTCCTGACAAAAAAAAAAAGTCACCGCCTGGATTTAATGAAATAGGTGCTCGCCTTCCATTGGATAATTACTGCAGTGATTAACATGTTTCAGCATAAAACGAGGTCATGTGACTCCCTGAATATACTGAATGAGCAGGTTTTTCCATCAATGGGTTTTTTCTCCCCTGATGGCACAGAGGGCATATTCCAAGATGGCAATGCCAGGATTCATCGGCCTCAAATTGTGCAAGAGTGGTTGAGGGAGCATGAGACATCATTTTCACACATGGATTGGCCACCGCACAGTCCAGACCTTAACCCCATTGAGGTTAATCTTTGGGATAATGTGCTGGAGAAGACTTTACGCAGCGCCGCGACTCTCTCATCATCAATAGTGCAGGAGGGGTGGGGTCGCGCCTATTCCCCGATGGGGCGGCTGCAACCACCAAATGCATCTAGCCCAGCAACATGTATAAAACATAACAAAGAGAAAACTGTCATCTGCGCTTATTCCCATTATACCATGTGAAACACAATTAGAGGCTTTGGTTTCTATTAATGGCCATTAAAAGAGTAAGCTCACCCGCCGAACATCAAGGCACCTCTAGTGAAGGTGAGTCCTATCCAAAAATGAAGCCACAGGCTGCTGTGTAGCGAACCATCACTGCCCCCCCAGAAACAAATCCGCCTTGGGATCAAAAACAAAGACACGGAGCGGAACATGCTGCAATGATGACCTGGCTGGAGGTACAATTAAACATACATAGTACAGGAGGGGTGGGGTCGCACCTATTCCCCAATGGGACGGCTGCAACCACCAAATGCATCCAGCCCAAAACATGTATAAAACGTAACAAAGAGAAAAATGTCGGTCTGTGCTTATTTCCATTATACCGTGTGAAACAAAACACAGAGGCTTTGGTTTCTATTAATGGCCATTAAAAGAGTAAGCTCACCCGCCAACATCACGGCACCTCTAGTGAGGGTGAGTCCTATCCAAAAGCCCCATCGGGGACTAGGTGCTACCCCACGCTTCCTGCACTATGTATGTTTTATTGTACCTCAAGCCAGGTCATCATTGCTGCTGTTCTGCTCCGTGTCTTTGTTTTTTTATCCCAAGGTGAATTTGTTTCTGGGGTGGGGGGATAAATAAAAGCCCACCAGTCTATCTCATGACTGAAAAGCAGCGTGAGCAAGTTATGGTTCGCTACACAGCAGCCTGTGGCTTCATTTTTAGATAGGACTCACCCTCACTAGAGGTGCCTTGACGTTGGCGGGTGAGCTTACTCTTAATGGCCATTAATAGAAACCAAAACCTCTAATTGTGTTTCACACGGTATAATGGGAATAACCGCAGATGACATTTTTCTCCCATCATCAATACAAGATCTTGGCCACAAATTAATGCCACTCTGGACGCAAATAAATGCTGTGACATTGCGTGCGCTTATTGACACACAGGGTTATTCAAAGAGATTCGAAAAGTCACTGCACGTTCGGTGTCTTTTCGTTATCTTCAATTCGGTTTGTTTTGCCGATCCCATTTCGGTGACCCTGCGGTGTATTCAGCAAGCACCACAGGGTCCCCGAATTGCAGGGAAAAGCTGCCGCAAACCCGACGAAAACGAACCGCAAAAACCCGGCGAATGCACGCCGAAAACCCTCAAAAACATCTGGATTAACCTGCCGAAAACCACCGAAAAAACCGAACAGGAGCCGATCGCAGCCTCCGACACAGCAGAAGAGGCATTGAATAAATTAGGAAAACAGTTTGTATGAATGTTTGAAAGTGAAACGCTGTTTGCAAAGAAACTACTGAGCGAAAATGTCTGAAATTTGCATATGATCCAATGAATGATAATAAAAAGGGCTGTTACAGAAAAAAGAAGTAAACTTAAAAAAAAAAAAAATCGGACTTTTAAAAAAAAAAGAAAATTTCAGAAAAATGCTTAAAATATCCTAAAAATCTATAAATAAAGAGACTCTTTACAGCAGAATAAAATAAACGGTTTATTAGATATTGAATTAAAACGGGAATATTTTTAACATTGAAGCCTATGGGATTCGCCTGAATAAACCTGTCGAATTAAACCAGGGCAGGGCATTTCGGGAACCTCTCACTTCTGTTTTTTGGTCTCTGAATAGGCGAAGCAGTGCATTTTCATGGGAATTTCACTGCCCTCGAACAGGCACCGAACAGGCACCGTATGTGCAGGCAATTCGCCAGGATTTGGCGAATTGCCTGCTCTCTGGATAGTCGAATGGCCAGTAAAGGTAACCGAACGCTGATTTTCAGCGTTCGGTTACCTTTCTCAAGCAATTCGGATCTCTTTGAATAACCCTGATAATGATGCCGTTTGTAGCAGAGTATATCTAGCCCCTTCACTCCCGGGATTGAGATAACTCGGGTCTTCAAAGAAACGTCGGGTGCTCGATATCGAGTAATCTCAATCTGCAGCTGAACAGGACAAAAGCAACCAAAATGAGTTTGTTGCAAATGATTTTCAGTTGATTCCAGAACATGCCTCTAAAGTTTTAGCACCCTGGGCATGATGCCCGAGGTGTTGAAACGATTTAAAACATGCTGGGAATGTGAGAATAAAGGGGTTATACAAAGAGCACCGAAAATTCATCGCTCTATCGTTCGGTGCACCTAGGTGCGCTTTGGCGATTTCAGTTCGCCGAAGTGCATCAAACGGGATCTGCCGGACGCCGCCAAAAATAGCCAACGATACGCCCAAGTGACTGCCGCACTCCGCTGAAGTCAGCCGACGATCCACCAAATGTCACACCACCAAAAATAGCCGCCGAACATCGCCTAACTGGTAAAAAAAAAAAAAATGTAGCTGTGCTATTTAAAAAAAAAAGGTGTTTAACACAATGAAAATCCATGAAAATAATAAAAAAGCCCCATAAAACTCTGTTGCAGAATGAAAAAAAAACACCATTAAAATATGGGAATCAAAATTCACCTAAAAAATCCCGAAAAATACCTAATAAGTAAATGGACTTTTTGCTTGAAATGAAAAGAATAAACCGTTGAATAAAAAAAATAATAAAACGATAATATTTTTAACATTGAATCCTATGGGATTCGCCTGTTTAAACCTGTGGAACTGAATCCCCAAAAGTCAGGACATTTCGCTGACATTTCGGTGTAGTTTGACGTTCTTTGAATAGATTAACCATTACTTCTCTTTGGGACAATTTCACTGCTGCCGAACGTCGCTGAACTGCGGCAATCTGCACCGTATTTCGATGTCAATTCACCAGTATTTGGCGAATTGACAGCTTTCTGAATAGCCGAACTGCCACGAAATTGCACCGTACGGGGAAATTCACTAGCAAGTTCGGCTCTTTTTGAATAACCTTTTAAAATGACCTCTCCCCGGCTGATCCTGCACGGAGACCAGAACTGCAGTAAGTCCTTTTGGCCAGCAGGTGGCGACATCTCCCTGGCAAATAGGTTATTACAGTAAGAAATACACTGGAAATATTCACAAATATTTCTTAATGTATAATTAATTAAAAGTTATTTTTTTTAAAAAAAAAAAACCACCAGTTCCTGACAGTGGTTTTTAGGAAAATCGCTTGGTAGTAAAGGGGCAAGCGGGAACAACCAACAAACCTATCTCTTTTATGGCGCTGTAATAATGCTGCTCTCCAGTGAATGCAGCGCCACAAAGAGCGCTCCATCGTGACCCTTTTTGGCATTTTCAGGGTAACATTTCAGGATAGCTGGATATCTCTTGCTCCCATGCTATGTATATTACGTTCTACTTACATTTTGCCGCACTCTGTCACAATTTATATTTACGATCTCCGCATCCTATATTAATTTATTAATTATATATATATTATTGACTTGTGCTTTTTTTTTATTGTGCTACATAGTATTCGCCAATCTGCTTGCTAAGCAACAACCAATTACCAACGCTTGTAGCTGTCAGGTTTCCGATGCAAAACCAGTCACAATTATGACAAAATATTAGCGGAGGCACATCTCGGCGTCTCCGTTAATATACCTTAGTGAGATGTATATGGTAGTTAACGAAATAGAAAGGTATGCGTTAATTGATTGACAGCGCGGTTACATCAATGTGACATCAGCAGGCAAAGTGCGTCTGTGCAGCAAACTGTAAACACTCTTTCTATGGCAACATAATTAATTAGAATTAATTTAAATAGTTTCCAAGACAGCTAAGGCTAGGGTCAGACGAACGCAGTTTTAACGTGCGTTTAGCCGCACGAAATCACGGCCGTGCTAGCAGCAAATGACATCCAATGCCGGGGAACATACGACGAACGGCCGCACAAATGTTCATCCGTGCAACGCAAGTGGCAAACTAACGCATTTTTTCGAAAACGTCAAACCGCTAGTATGGACGTACAGAGTGCGCTGCGGCCGCATAGCGGCGTGTTTGCGTGATTAGGAGACGTCAGACGCTGCTAATGTCCGGCCAACATAACGTCCAGACGCACAAAGGGTTTTATTGATGATCCGTACAAAATCACGGACGAAAATGCGCATCGTATGACCGCTATCGCGTATTCCGTGAAAAAATACGTCCATTCGTTCGAACGCACTTTTTCACGGACAACGTGAAAAATGCGTTCGTCTGACCCTAGCCTAAGCAGTTCTTCTGCAATGAGCTATCGTGCAGCTACATGGGGGGGGGGGGGAAATCGAAGGATCAGAATATTATAGGGATTATTCAGAGAGCACCTTGTGCTTCCCTGCACTTCGAGGCACCCTGCGGTGAATTCAGCATTCACCAGGGGTCCCAGGAGTGCAGGGAAAACCCGCCGCAATCCCGCTGCAATCCTGCCGAAAACCCGCCTGAAAAATAACGCCGGAAAAAGCAGACGAGCCACCGATCACAGCGCAAGCAGCCACCGGAAAAAGCCGACAAGCTGACGAACGGGGTAAAAAAAAAAAAAGAGTACGCTTGAAAGTGTCAAAATAATTGAAACGCTGTTTGCAAAAAAACTACTGAAGGAAAATGCCTGGAATTTACATATAAGCTCCAATGAATGATAATAAAAAAGTCTGTTACAGAAAAAAGAAAATACGATTAAAAAAAAAAACCTAAAAACTATTTTGACGAAAAAATACAGAAAAATACCTAAAAGATCCAAAAAAAATCTATAAATAAAGAGACTTTTTGCTGCAGATTAAAATAATAAACAGTTTATTAGATATTGGATTAAAACGGGAATATTTTTAACATTTTTTTTTGAGAAAGGATTTTACCAGGAAGGATACATTGAGATTTCTCTCGTTTTCAAGTATGTCCTGGGTGGAGAGTATGTACCGTTGGGTGTCTTGCCCAAGGACACTTACTGGAGAGGTGTTCGTCGGGATCGAACCCATGTCTCCACAGGCTCTCTCCATGCAGAGCAGTGATGTTACCTCTACTCCACCCAGCCTATGGAATTCGCCTGTATAAAACTGGCGAATGAAAACACCGAAAAGAAGGGCATTTCGGAAACTTTTCTCTGCTGTTTATTGTTCTCTGAATAGAGTAACCATTGCTTCTCTATGGGGGATTTCACTGCTGCCGAACAGGTACCGTAAGTGCAGGCAGTTGGCCTGCTCTCTGAATAGCCGAATGGCCCTGAAATGTCACCGTACGTGTTATAATGTCAGCGTCCGGTTATATTTCGGGGCCAGATCGACTCTCTCTGAATAACCCCTTATGTGTAAATTGGAAATATGGCTGCCAATAGCATCTGTCTATCATTACCATGACGGAGGTTGATGGATCACGGGGTTCACTTTAGCATTTTTTTTTGATAAAACCTGAAATGCTGCCTATATATTGTGGTAACAAATAAATTTACAAAATAAAGTCACCTGTCAATCAAATCTGTGGCACAGAGGTCTGTGCCAACAGACGACCCCCTGTAATGAACCCCCTATGAAAGGCAGAAGTGCTCTATGGGATTTTCTGTTACAACCCCTGCTTGTCAATTGGTATAGCTGAGATCAGGGCTGCCAATAGAAATCTTGGGGCCTTTTACTGACCCACTGGTCAGGGCCCCCTTCTCTCAGCTGCCCATTTCAGTGAATCAATCAAAAATAAAACATTTTGCCTCCTCTGCCGCTTACCTTATTTTACAGGGAGTGGGCTAAAGCCCTGGTTGTCACGTCTCAACCCTGCCTCCTGGTGGTGGGAGCAGGGATTTGCCAGTTTGCTGGTTTTCATGCTCAGGTTCTGCAGACCATCCCTATTGGACTGATGGTCTGTGGTCACATGACCTGCTCAGCCCTATATATAGGGCCAGTAGTACTCTTGATCTTTGGATCAGGATAGACCTATTTCTGTTGAAGATCTCCAGAGCCTTTGATTATTTGTTCTGTATTTCTGTGTATGACTCCTTGGCTTTGGTTCCCGGGTTATGCTCTAGTCTGTTCCCTAAATTGCATTTCTGATTCTGCATTCTGATATCTCGTGTTTGACCTGGCTTGGCTTCTTTGACCTCTCTTCTGTATGTACCTTGTCTGTTTAAGGATGTCTCTACCTGTTTGTAGTTAAGTCTATTTCCCTCAGCAGGCATTTGGCCACGAAGCCATTTGGTGTTGAGTGGTACTCGGTTTTGTTCTGATCTCCCTGGTTGGGAGTGCTAGTATCAGCAGTCTTTATTGTTGTGTTTTTCAAGTACCGAGTTCTGCCCTGCAGGCTGCTGAATACATTCTAGTCTTGTTTTCGAGTTCTGCAAGTATGTGCTGGATTCTGCAATAAGCAGAAAGCCATATGCCTGCCCTAAAGGCTTCAAACTACACAGCCTAAAGGCTCCCCATCACCCTATAGGTGGCCTATCGTTACACTGGTGGTCCGACAAGAGCAAGAAGTATTTTTCCTTGTTGGGGTAGAGCATTCAGTCAGTACTTCTAACTGTCGCAGACCATACTAAACAGTGCTCTGCCCGGCCTCGGATGCTGCAGCCCACCGGGAAATTTCTCAGTTTCCCGGTGGGCCGCTCCAGGGTGGTATGGAGGGACCACTACATCTGTTGCTTAGACATGCTGCACTCTCCCCTGATGGCAGCCCTGGCTGAGTTAAAATATTCTGCACATGTAATATCTCTTTAGACATTGCACCTGGCACTGAGGATTAACCCCTTCATTGCTGAGCCATTTCACCCCATGTGCTAAGCGTATTTTGATGATTTTATGCTCATCAAATTTAAATGATATTTGTTTAATAATTTTTTTAAGTCATATTTCATAGCAGAACCCAGACTAATTATAGATTATTTTTTTAGTATTCTCAGATTCAATATACGGTATATATATATATATATATCTGCAATATGTACATGTATGTCACGTCAGAATGCTACATCATAGAATGTCAAAACAAGTGCACATTTTTATTCAGATTACGACCGTTTACACCATGTTAATTTATGTTTCCACATTTTATTATTCTTATGCCGTACGTATTTTGCAATATTTTATACTGCAAACAACAACAACAACTTTGGAAAAATGCAGATGGTTATTTTTCCAAAAATGTGTTTTGGGGATCCCAGGCATTAAAATATCACAGAAATAGGGATCTAAATGAACAGTCGTGTCTTTGCAGATGTTGCACGGTCCTTACATTTTAGTTGATGAAGTACCTTATCTCCGCCGCACTTGTTCCTGGTGAGGGAAATGAGAAGGTGAGCAATGGCGCTCGCAATGAACTTTATCCTTGAAAGGCAAACAAAAATAATATCTTATTACTCATTTTTATAGATTACTTGATCATGTTTGATATGATTAAAATATCCTTTCAAGTTCAACTACCATCAGCTCAAGTCTTATCTGAAGGCTCTTCTGGGCTGTTCCTCTCTGACCCGTCCTCTTACGACGTTTGATTCTCTTTGCCATAGTTCCCTTCATTTGGCGTATGCTATATCCACGTTTATCGTCTGCTGCAGACTGTTGATACACAACCCCCTGCCTCTATGACTAGGCGGGAGCGAATTCTTGTTGAACCAATTTCAGATGAGGTTTGGACCAAAACCCGAACACTCACCCATCACGGCACTCGCATCACAAAATTACATGAAACTTAGCACAAATTGCTGGCGTTCTGGTACCGGAGCCTTGCGCTCTTATCACGATTTAGTGCTCTCGTCTCTCCCTTATGCTGGAGATGCTCCACGACGGTCGGCACTTATATTTACATTTGGTGGGAATGTTCTCTAATAATTGTTGATTTCTGGCGGGCGGTACATAATTACATCAAGAGCACCACTGATAATGACCTCAATCTGTCACCTCGGGTCTTTCTACTCAGTGGCGTAACTAGAAACCTGAGGGCCCCGGTGCAAGAATCCATGAAGGGCCCCCCCAACTAGGGATGAGCCGAACACCCCCCGAGTTCGGTTCGAGCCCGAACCCGAACTTCCCATTTGTTCGGGACCGAACCTGAACCCGAACTCCCATGCAAGTCAATGGGGCTGAAAATTCGGTTTTTTAGAGTGCCCTCCAAGAGGGCATATATGCTACATATTTGCCATAAAAGGTGTATGGGGGTCCGGGTAGTGCCCTGGGGGACAGGAAACAAGGACAAAAAGTTTTAAAAAAAACCATTTTTAAAGGGAAAGTGAGTTTTCCATGAAATAAGGGTTAAAAATAAAAACCAAAAATTCCTTCAAATATCGTGCCTAGGAGGTCCCCATAACCTGCCCGTGAAGTGGCGGATTTCTAGGATGTATAGAAATATGTAAAAAACAAAAAATTACATTTCAAATGACGGTAAATGCTTTTCCTTTAATCTATCCATAAACAACTGCTTGGGGCGGCAGTCTGTATGAAAAGAGGAGACATTTTCGGACACGCAGAAAAAGTTTACTGATTTTTTGGCGGTGAAAAGCAGGAGAATGGAAACTTCTAGACCAAAAAGCCGATTTGGAAAGTGAGATAAATGGGAGAATTTTTCTGGTTCGGCTATTTTGACCTAGAATTTTCCATTCTCCAGTCATTCTCCTGAGTTTCACCTTTCTCTGAATAACCGCAGAGTGCGCTGCGTCCACTAGCGGCGTGTGTGCGTGATTTGGAGACGTCAGACCCTGCTCATGTCCGGCCAACATAACGTCCAGACACCCAAAGTTTCCTGGTTTGGATTTGTAAAAAATCACGCACAAAAATGCGCATCGTATGACCATTTTCGCGCAATCTGTGAAAAAATACGGCAATGCGTTCGGACGCACTTTTTGACGGTCGATGCGAAAAATGCGTTAGTCTGACCCTAGCCTTATCTCACTTTCCAAATCGGCTATTTGGTCCAGATTGTTCTCTTTTCCTGCCATTCTCCTGGTTTTCACCTTTCTCTGAACAACCCTGAGAGAGAGGTGAAAGCCAGGAGAACTGGCAAGAGAAGAGAACAATCTAGACCAAATAGCCGATTTGGAAAGTGAGATAAATGGGCGAATTTTTCTGGTTTGGCTATTTTGACCTAGAATTTTCCCTTCTCCAGTTATTCTCCTGCTTTTCACCGCTCTCTGAATAACCCTGTGAATGTTTAATCCTGAGGTGAAAAATAACATTGCTTTAGATTTTTTTCAAACACCAGTTAAATGCAGCATATTAGGATGTTTTAGGGAAATTAATTCTCAAATCTCAATCAGAAGCAGACACCAGACACCACCCCACCCTCAGTATATTGTACAATGTATCAAATTGATTACCAGACTAAAAACACCTGGTGTTATGCCCGTTTGTGAACAGAGGTCATTTAGAGTTGATAATCTTTCCATGTACACATTCGTTTTTAATTCAATATCTAATAAACTGTTGCTTATAATAATCTGCAGTAAAGAGTCTCTTTATTACTAGATTTTTTAGTATTTTTCTAAGCATTTTCTATCCTTTTTTCAAAATTTCTTTTTTTTTTTCGAACCCGAACCGAACACGCCCAAAAAGTTTGAAATTCACGAACTTTCGAACTGCCAAAGTTCGGGTCGAACTCCGAACCGTCCGAACCCGAACAGCTCATCCCTACCCCCAACCCCCTCCCCCCCAAAAAAGGATCTATATTTTTACTTTTTTTTTTCCTGCAATATAAAAAAGATAGTACTGGCCCAGCTCACATGGATATATATATATTGCCCCCAGCTCACATGGATATATACTGTATATTGCCCCCAGCTCACATGGATATATATTTCCCCCAGCTCACATGGATATATATATTGCCCCAGCTCACATGGATATATATTGCCCCCAGCTCACACATGGATATATTGCCCCAGCTCACACATGGATATATATTGCCCCCAGATCACATGGATATATTGCCCCAGATCACACATGGATATATTGCCCCAGCTCACACATGGATATACATTGCCCCCAGCTCACACATGGATATACATTGCCCCCAGCTCACACATGGATATATATTGCCCCCAGCTCACATGGATATATTGCCCCAGCTCACACATGGGGATATATTGCCCCAGCTCACACATGGGTATATATTGCCCCAGCTCACATGGATATATATTGCCCCCAGATCACATGGATATATTGCCCCAGATCACACATGGATATATTGCCCCAGCTCACACATGGATATATGTTGCTCCCAGCTCACATGGATATATTGCCCCAGCTCACACATGGGTATATTGCCCCAGCTCACACATGGATATACATTGCCCCCAGCTCACACATGGATATACATTGTCCCCAGCTCACACATGGATATATATTGCCCCCAGCTCACATGGATATATTGCCCAAGCTCACACATGGGGATATATTGCCCCAGCTCACACATGGGTATATATTGCCCCAGCTCACACATGGGTATATTTGCCCCCAGTTCACATGGATGTATTTGCCCCCAGCTCATGGATGTATTTGCCCCCAGCTCATGGATGTATTGCCCCAGCTCATGGATGTATTTGCCCCCAGCTCATGGATATATTTGCCCCCAGCTCGTGGATGTATTTGCCCCAGCGCTCACCTTGCTCTGCGCTGTTCTTCACGAGGCGAGCAGCAGCTGGCATGATGCAGCTTGGCTGCTCGCCGGGAACCAACCTGACCAGGACAGCCGAGTTCTCACAAGATCTCGTGCGGTGGTCAGCTAGTTCCCATCCCACGCGAGTGGCCAAGTTGCAAGCCAGCGGGCCGCTCGCAGAGAGAGGAACAGATGGCGGCGCTGCTCCCAGATTCCGGCGCTGATTGCCGCAATCTGGCGGCGGCGCTGGGCCCCCCTCCAGTGGCGGAATGCCAGGGCCCGGTCGCAACTGTGACCCTGGTACTTCCGCCACTGTTTCTACTCCTCCAACTCCCACATTCGATGAAGACTCTTAAGAATTCTGCTATTGTGGATCCTCTTGGTGGGCAAGACTCTGATTCTGATTCATTGAGAACTCCTTACACTCCCTCTTTGTGGACCCTAGTGGAAAAAAATGGAAGTCCTACGCTCCATGGAGGACCTGGCTCTTCCCCCGGAACGGGCCACCCAAATCCATTTAAAGTTTTGGTACCACTGGGGAATGTACTGCTCTTCTGCAATGTTCCGTTCTGTTCTGATGGGAGCACTGGAGGGGGGGGGGTCGGGAACGCTGGTCCAGCGGAGGACAGTGACGGACGCCGGGATGCGCTGCACGCATCGGACGAGGCTCCTAGCTGCTCTTTTTTGCCCATTACTCTGCTTCTGTGAGTATGACCCCTCTGTTGACATTATGGCTGTTTTTCCTCCGAATTTATGTCAGGTGTCAGCTAGTCTGCGACGGGGTTGGAACTGCTTCCCCACATCCTCTCTTCCTTTGTTTGCCCTCCCTTCCTCATATGCTCTCCCCTCCCCCTCTTTTTTTATCTCTTCTCACTCTCTTCCTCTTCCCTTCCTTTTCCTCTTAGACACCTTGCTTTTCATTTCTCTTCTTTGTTTCTGGTGGACCACCATGGCGCGGTTCTCCTCTCCCCTTCCTCATAGAGTACCTCTGATGTTCGATATGCAATCTGTTACACCCTTGGGGGCTCATATCTCATAGGCCTTGACTGGAGTACCCTCTGCAGTGGCGTAGCGTGTGGGGGGGGGCGGTGGCCCCGGCGCAGTTTTTTTTGGGTGCGCAAAATTTCAAAAGAAATTTGCGCCCCATAAAATTCCCAGCCAGCAGGCCCGGACTGACCCATCGGGCCCTCGGGCGCCGCCCACGGGCCCGCGGGATGAGGGGGCCTGGATGCCATGCAGGGGGGTGCCCGGTCCTGAATAGCGTGAGAGTCCGTGTTGAAGGGGAGGCGGCTACGTGCATGCGCAGGTCACTTGGTCTGGCCAGTCAGGTGGTACTGAATCTCTGTACCACCTGACTGGCCGGACTGCGTGCCCTGCACATACACACGCGCAGCCGCCCATTCTTTCCACGGACTCTCACACTATTCAGGACTGGGCACCCCCTTGCATGGCATCCGGCCCCCACCCCCTGCATGGCATCCGGCCCCATATGAGCTGGGGCAATATATCCATGAGAGCTGGGGGCAAGTATGGATATATTGCCACAGCTCTCATTGATATGAGAGCTGGGGGGAAAATATATCAATGAGAGCTGGGGCAAATATATCAATGAGAGCTGGGGCAATATATCCATATGAGCTGGGGGGGCAAATATATCCATGAGAGCTGGGAGGCAGGGAGCAGTAACACTTCTAAAAGATTGTGATTTTCTTTTGTTTATTATATTCTGTTACCTGTATAGTAAGGATCACTGGATGTGCAGTAAGTACTCTAACATGGTTATTCAGAGAGCAGTGAATACCAGGAGAATGGCTGGAGAAGCGAAAATTCTAGGTCAAAATAGCCAAACCAGAAAAATTCTCCCATTTATCTCACTTTTCAAATCAGCTATTTGGACTAGATTGTTCATTCTCCTGGTTTTCACCTCTCTCTGAATAACCCTGTATGTTAGGTTTTCATTTGTGTTTTTTTTGTTTAATCACCTGCAATAGTGATTCAAGGGTAAGTGTGGTGTTTGTTTATGCTGGAATAAAAAGACCTTTCATTTTCACAACTTCAAGTCTGCGGCTGTTTATACCCTAGATACCATGTTGTTTGGCTGGATCCAAGTATCCCGAGTGGTTGTTGTATCACAGTTAAGGGGTTCAATGCCCTAATGGTGGAAGGGAATGGGGTCATGCTAAGGTGTCCACAGGTTGAGGGGGGGCGCACAATTCTTGACTGGCCCCAGGCGCTGACAACCCACGCTACGCCACTGACCCTGGGGGCTACCATGTCTTTTTTTTTATTGTCCGACATTTTTTCACCAATGCGTAAACTCACTGAATGGCTTATTTCTCTACTTTCACTGAGGGTCAGTGTGTTTCGTTTTAACCTCGATGTTATTCCTTATGCTCCCCTCCTCTTATTCTGTACCCCTCTATTTTGGCTTCTTATAATAAAAACTGTTAGAAAAGACCCTGCCCGCGGCTCCCTGGCAACGCGGAGGACATTGCCGAGCTGAGTGGGAACATGCTGCAGACCTCGGGCCCACCAAGCGGCCAGGCCACACCGACGGGCCCAGCCCATCGCTATGCAGGGGTGAGACTCCATCCCGGCACCAGGAGGCTACACCAGGAGTACAGGCCGCACCACATGCCGCCGAGGACACCACAGGCCGGAGGGGTCGGGTGAGTAGGTCGCCGTGCCAATAAATCCCCTCCCTTGGAGCCTTATCTATCGGCAGGTAATAGTTTATTAACCCTTTCACTGCTGAGGACGTGTGGGGAACGTCCTCATTGACTCCTAAGGAAAGATAGGGTGTTCCTTTGAACCCCGAAATCTCCAGACTCTTGGCAGCTAGCTGGGTCATGTTTGGTATCATTAGAAAGGCCAGAGCATGGCCTTTCCAATGATACCAAACATGACCATGTTTAAAGTAAAAAAAAAAAGTAATAAAAATTATAATAAACAAAAGAAAAGTTTTTTTTAAGACATGAAATGGCTCAGCAGTGAAGGGGTTAACTGAGCCTTCACGCGAATGCAGTTCACAATCTTTTGCAGCGGCTAGTGATAACGCCCCATCATCGTACTTTTATATTGGGGGAAAAAAAACGAGATTTCTATTTTCTTTTCCGAGCCATTTATAACATTATCATTCAGAAAATTGGTTTCTATAAAAATAGAGGTAAGAGCCGGTCACACGAGCAGCTCTTATAAACACACAATGAGCATTAAAGTCAGTTGTGATTGCAGTCGGTGCTTATCTGATATTACGCACTCCTGCCAGGCTGGAGAACCATCTCAGTCTGCAAACCACAATGATTAATCAGACATGGTTCCATCCCACCAGCTAACGCACTCCTAGGAGTGTTTAATATAATAAATGACGAGAGGATGTTAACAGGTAGTAAAGCTGCTAGGATTATCTCGCTGGTGTCTGCAGCTTGTATTGCAGGTATTTATATAAAAGGTCGAGGCTGATGCCGCAGCACAGGCGCGCGCATACCATCATTTTATTAAGTGGATCCTGGAAGGTAAAACCAGTGGGAGGAGAAATGTGTTAAAATACTAACCCACCAGTATCCCACCAGTATCCCACCTTCCTGTGTTCGGGGTTGGATTACCATAGGGGCTATTGGAGCTACAGCTCCAGGCCCTTGCAAAAAAAATGGGTCCAAAAGTTAATGGTGTCAGCGAAAATTGCCACCAACACAGTGAGGATAAGAAGTAGTGGCACAGTGACGGGTGAGAGGAATGAGATTGAGGAACAATAGGAGGTGAGAAGACTAAGGCTGAGGAGCAATGGGAGGTGAGAGGAATGAGATTGAGGAACAATAGGAGGTGAGAAGACTAAGGCTGAGGAGCAATGGGAGGTGAGAGGAATGAGATTGAGGAACAATAGGAGGTGAGAAGACTAAGGTTGAGGAGCAATGGGAGGTGAGAGGAATGAGATTGAGGAACAATAGGAGGTGAGAAGACTAAGGCTGAGGAGCAATGGGAGGTGAGAGGAATGAGGATGGGGAACAATGGAACCTGTCCTTATAGGGGGACCTGGGGGCTGGGGATGGGAAACACTGGCCAACAGAGTACCACATTTTTAAAAAAAGGATTTTAAAAACCATAAGTTAAGCACAAAAATGCAATTTTTTCACAGTGATATATTCAAAGCCACAAAAATGATTTAATGAATGTGCTACATGTTGGTTATGTTAGGTTAGATTCATAATGCAGATTTTTGTGAATCCAATGCACGGATATCATTTTAGGTAAATGGAAAGTTTTTGTATCTATCATCTTTGAGCGTTTTGTATTTTTCGGGTGCTCTTACTAAATCCCAAACTGTTATTTTTCTTATCAGTAAATTCAACGTTCGTTGTGTAATTATCTGGCTGACATTGGTTTGTGTTAAACGCTGTACCTGCATACACTATGGAATATTTACTATCATTTCATGACGGCCTTACAGAGTGAAGCCTCTGCTTTGTTATTGTTAGATTACAGCTAATGGCCTGGAGGCTTTCTTGGGTTTTTGCCTGTCGTGTAATGTTTGTTCTCACTATTTCCCTTTCATGCCATTCTCTAGCCTTCTAATGTCTCTTGTCTTATTTCACTTTGTGTTTTTTTCTTTCTATCTTCTTTCATCTTGATGCTCTTCAAACATTCTTCTGTCTAATCTTTAACTTCTTGCAGAGGCTTTATTGGTCAAATTTTGTTTCCTCTCCCTTCTCTCAAACTGTCTACACTTTCTATTGTTTTTTTGCTATTTGTTTCATCTTCCTTTTTTCAGTCTGTCTACACATTCTATTGTTTTTGTTTCCTCTCCCTTCTTTCACACTGTCTACACATTCTATTGTTTTTTTGTTTCCTCTCTTTTCTTTCACACTCTATACATTCTATTGTTTTTTGTTTCCTCTCCCTTCTTTCACACTGTCTACACATTCTATTGGTTTTTGTTTCCTCTCCTTTCTATCACACGGCCTATACATTCTATTGTTTTTTGTTTCCTCTCCTTTCTTTCACACGGTCTACACATTCTATTGTTTTTTGTTTCCTCTCCTTTCTTTCACACGGTCTACACATTCTATTGGTTGTTTGTTTCCTCTCCTTTCTTTCACACGGCCTATACATTCTATTGTTTTTTGTTTCCTCTCCCTTCTTTCACACGGTCTACACATTCTATTGGTTTTTGTTTCCTCTCCCTTCTTTCACACGGTCTACACATTCTATTGTTTTTTGTTTCCTCCCCCTTCTTTCACACGGTCTACACATTCTATTGTTTTTTGTTTCCTCCCCCTTCTTTCACACGGTCTATACATTCTATTGTTTTTTGTTTCCTCTCCCTTCTCTCAAACTGTCTACGCATTCTATTGTTTTTGTTTCCTCTTTCTTTCACACGGTCTATACATTCTATTGATTTTTTGTTTCCTCTCTTTTCTTTCACACTGTCTACACATTCTATTGATTTTTATTTGTTTCCTCTCCCGTCTTTCACACTGTCTATACAATCTACTGTGTTTTTTGTTGTTTCCTCTCCCTTCTCTCAAACTGTCTACACTTTTTATTGTTTTTTTTCTATTTGTTTCCTCTTCTTTTTTTCAGTCTGTCTACACATTCTATTGTTTTTTGTTACCTCTTCCTTTTTTCACACTGTCTACACATTCTATTGTTTGTTTTTTTGTTACCTCTCCCTTCTTTCAGTCTGCCTACACTTTAATTTTTTTTGCTCTTTGTTACCACTTCCTTTTTTCAGTCTGTCTACACCTTCGATTGTTTCAGTTTGTTTCCTCCTTCTTTCAGACTGTCTTTTACATTCTTTGAAGAAAGATGTGGTATATCCGTGTCTGGCGCTGTCTGTACTTAGATATCTGTACTCAGGTATCCCTTACTCCGTGGAGTGTATTTGAGCTCCTAATGTAGCTTATTAAAAGCTGGTGGTACTGTAATCGTTTACCTAATGTAGCTATGCTTTGCTACATACAGTGCATTCCGTGGGGGCGTTTGAATAGTCAGTGTTGTAGCTAGGGTATACAGAAATTACAGTATATGCGGTGGTGACAATATGTTTACAAACAAGAGAAATGGACTGATGTATGTATCAAGTATTTCTGCTACCTTCTTAGACAAGTTATCAGGGTGTTACCCTTTGGTGTTTCTGTGTGTAATTTTAGGTGTAGAAAATGATCGATGTGCGATTATTCGATCTTCTAATGCCACCTGATGGCTTAAAGAAAAAACAAAAAACAAAAAAACACACAGTCACAGAAAAAATGTTGTAAGGAAGCAGGTTTTCGTTGCTCTTTCCTTCTCTCTCGTCGTCGTGGTCTGGAGCCTTAGTTAGTGGAGTCAGGCTCAGACGTTATAGCTCTGCCGGTCCATAAAGGTGACCGTATCCCTTCTTTCTCTCCACAAATCCTCTGCTGCAAACTGGGTCTTCCGGGGTCTCCAATTCCTCAGGGTTACCTGCATCCAATGGTAGGTGTTAGGCTACCAAAGCTGTACCCTCCTTTCCTCCGGAGAAACCACAAAACAGCAGGACAAAAAAGGGGCAAAATAAAGGGATTTAATAGCAAAATATAAAGGTATTTAACAATAATAATAAAAGATAATGGGTATCCAGTTTGTCTTTTACATTCTATTTTTTGCTCCTTCTCTCTTCTTTCTGTCTAAATTTTCTATTGTTTTTTTCATTTCCTTTTTTTCAGTCTGTCTACAGTTTCTATTGTGTTCTTGCTCTTTTTTTCATCTGTCTATCTACACATTCTATTGTTTCTGGTTTTTTTTGTTTCCTCCCTCTTTCAGACGGTCTTTTACGTGCTATTTCTAGTTTCTTCTTTCTTCTTTCTGACTGTCTTCACTTTCTATTGATTTTTGTTTCATCTCCTTTCTTTTACACTGTCTACACATTCTATTGTTTTTTTTTTCTTTTATTTTCAGTAAAGGTCACATAAACAGCAACAAAAGGCCATGCAGGGCCTGAGTAAGTGGTCAAACAATCACAGCAGAAAGACTAATAACAGGAATCGTGCAGGGGGGGGAGGAAGTCGACACGGAAGAATCACTGGTGTACACGATAGGAACCAAAACAGTGGTAGGTGAGAGCCGGAGACCAAAATGTGTGGGGGGGGGGAAGGGGCTAGGGGAGAGAAACAAAACCAGATAAGGGGGGGCATGTCAATGGCCATCTATGTGACTCTCCTGGCACACTCCAGAGAGTCCAAAGGACAAGGAGGCCATGGAGGGCTAATGTCACGTGGCCAGGGCTCTCGGGGGCCATGTATGACAGTCAGAGCCACGGTGGCTACCACAGTGGCTCACCCCGAGGGAGTCCCGTTCTGCCAGACACCAAAAAAAGAGTAAGGGCAACAACGAGGCTCTCAGCATCCATCCACACCAGATATGAGCCATACACCAATAATCAAGTTAGCAGAGAAGGCAAAAATAGTGTCTTAGAAATCAGCAAGGGGGAGGGGATTCTCAGCCAGAAAATGATGGGGGGTATTCAGTAGTGGGGGGGGGTGCAACCCACAGGTCCACAGTCCGGAATGAGAGAAGGCAGCAGGAGGGGGAACATGTCTGCAAACAAGGTCAAAGGGAGGGACGCAGAAAAAATATATACACGGGGAACAAGTGGAGCACTCAGCCGGGGTCCGTCAGCGGCATCGGAAGACTCTGAGACATTGGCTGGATCCCCAGCGTGCAATGCAGAGACTTTGCCTCTTCGAGGGACACCGCCAAATGCATTTTTCCCCCCATGGACACAATAAGGGAGCCAGTGGTCCCCCACTTGTAGCGGAGCCCCCCGGTCCTGCAGCAGGGTAGTAACATCTCGGAAGCGTCTTCGAGCAGTTAACGCCAAAAAGGGAAGGTCCCAAAAAAAGATGAGACATCTGGAGGCGTACGTGACTCTGAATGATGGCCCCACAGCTGCAAGGACCTGGGAATGAATCGCCACACTGCGGGTGACCACAAGGACATCTCGGGGAGCAGTCTCCGGTGTAATAGTTGCCTTGCGAAGCCTCACCACCGACAGAATCGGATGGTCCGAAGGAGCCCCATCGGTCGGGAGTAGGTGAGTGATCAGGTCCGTGACATAGGTCAGGAGCCCCCCAGGACCCACTTCCTCCCGGATCCCTCGTACTCTCAAGCTGCTGTGGCGATCTTCCAAAGATATGACCGCGGAATTAAGATGGGCAATTTGTGCTTGAAGGTCTTCCAGAGTAGAGGCAGTAGCAGCGTGCAACGTTTCCGTTATCTGGACCCGGGTCTGCACCTTGGCGATCTGAGACTGCAACGGGTCAAGCGCCGCGCGCACCTCCATTAGGTCTTACCGCCAAAGAGTCTGAAATTCCTCCATAATACCTTGGAGATCTGCAGTGGACATTGGCCGGGCAGAGGGCAAATCCATCAGGGACCCAGCCGATGGGGGCAGGTGGACTCTGGTTGGAGACTCAGCTAGCGAACCACGGCCGTGGCATTGGACCTCCTCCGCGCATCCCACTCCCAGCGAGGTGCGGATGTCTGAGAGGCGCTTTCCAGCCACCTCCCCGGACTTCACGGTCTTTTTACCCATAGAGGTATAGGCAAAGGGTGCAATCCGCCGGATCTCAAACGTAGGCCACAAGATGGCCGCCGCTCAACACTAGCCCGGTCAGAGAGGGCTGAAAAAACCACTGCGTCCTTGTACCTTTCCAGCAGCTAAAGATAGCAATCGGTGCCCGGAATTGTCAGCAATCCGTCCGAGGAGAGCACGCCAAGGTTAAGGCAATGAAACGGCCGCATCCACCCAATAACAGGCAGCACGGTACTGCAGAATGGCGGCTGCTCTCCTCGAAGTCCGGACACACCCCCCTCTAGTGATTTTTTTTGTTTCCTCTCCTTTCTTTCACACGGTCTACACATTCTATTGTTTTTTTGTTTCCTCTCTTTTCTTTCACACTCTACACATTCTATTGTTTTTTGTTTCCTCTCCCTTCTTTCACACTGTCTACACATTCTATTGGTTTTTGTTTCCTCTCCCTTCTTTTACACTGTCTACACATTCTATTGTTTTTTTTGTTTCCTCTTTCTTTCACACTGTCTACACATTCTATTGTTTTTGTTTCCTCTCCTTTCTTTCACACGGTCTACACATTCGATAGATTTCTTTTGTTTCCTCTTTTTTCTTTCACACTGTCTACACATTCTATTGTTTTCTTTTCCATTCCCTTCTTTCACACTGTCTACACCAAGGATCTCAAGCCCCAGCCCCCCAGATGTTTATGAAGTACACCCCCCCCCCCCATGATTTTCTGGCCATTTGTTGCATTCAAAGAATTCTTGGAATTGTGGGCAATGAACATATGGGTGGCTCAATTTTGAGATCCCTCATCTACACTTTCTATTGTTTTTCTGTTTTCTGTCCCTTCTTTCAGAATGTCTACAACAGGGATCTCAAGACCCTGCCCCCCAATGTTTATGAAGTACACCCCCAATGATTCTCTGACCATTTATTGCATTCAAAGAATTTTGGCATTGGTGGCAATAAACATATGGTTGGTCAGATTTTGAGATTTCTGGTCCTCACTTTCTATTTTTTACTGTTTCCTGTCCTTTTTTTAGACTGTCTACACCAAGACTACCAAACTCTGGCCCCGTATGTTTATAAACTATAACTCCCATGGTTCCCTTACCATCTATTACATTGAAAGAATTCTGGGAATAGTAGGCCTCGACATCTGGAGGACCTGAGTTTGACAGCCCTCATCTACACATTCTATTGTTAATGTTTCCTTTCTCTCCTTTCAGACTGTCTACACTTTTGTTTCCTCCTCATTGTTTTTTTATTTTATCCTTTCACACTGTCTACACTGTCTATTGTCTTTTTCTTTCCTCTTCCTTCTTGCAAACTGTCTACACAGTCTATTTTCTATGTTTATATCTCATTATGTCAGACTATCAGGGTTATTGAAAAAGCACCGAATTGGCCACGAAATTACACCCAACAGTGAATTTCCCCATACGGTGCAGTTTTTCGTCTATTTGGCTATTCGAAAAGCTGTCAGTTCGCTGTCGGTGCCTGTTCGGCGGCAGTGAAATCCCCATAGAGAAGTAATGGTTAATCTATTCAGAGACACCGAACAGCAGAGAAATGTCAGAGAATTGCCCTGATGTTCGGTGGTTTCATTCGACAGGTTTAATCAGGCGAATCTCATAGGCTTCAATCTAAAAAAAATCCCCGTTTTTCTTAAATATTTTATTAACCGTTTATTCTTTTCATTTGCAGCAAAAAGTCTCTTTATTTATTAGGATTTTTAGGCATTTTTCAGATTTTTTTTAAAATGATGTTTTTTTTCTGTAACGGACCTTTTTATTATCATTCATAGGACCTTATATATTATTTCCAGGGACGTGGCTGGAACTCCTTCGCGAATGGCATCTTGATTGTGGATCTCCGGGAACAGGGTGACAGAGAGCATCAAAAGCGGACCCCAGACCCCAAATTTCAGTGACCATGGGCTAGCGGAATTGGCAGACCCCTTTCCAGCCACGGGAAGCTAGATCCTCAAGGATGCGGCAGTACCTGAGCGCAGGAGCGTACCTAGGGGGCGGCCCGCACCAGGTAGCACCACCCCCTAGGGTGACACTACAAAAAAATAATTTTTTTTTTTTTTTTTTTACTTTTGCAAAGTATTTTACCAGGAAGGATACATTGAGATTTCACTAATTTTCAAGTATGTTCTGGGTAGGCAAGGCCTAGGCTGGCACTTTTCAGGGGGCAGCAAAAAACCTCACCACTAAAGGGGTTACTCACAGAGCACAAAAATGACGCCAACATTTTGGAGTTCTGTTGTTCCCTGCACTTCAGGGAAAAAATTTCCCCACCCTGCAGTGAATTCACCATTCACCGCAGGGTCCCCAAAGTGCATGGAGTCGGCCGCTGAATGCCACCAACGCAAACCCGTGGCCTGCTGTTTTAAAAAAAACTACTGAACGAAAATGTCTGGAATTTACATATAAGGTTCAATGAATGAGAATAAAAAGTTTTGTTACAGAAGAAAGAAAAAACGCTATTAAAAAAAAAAGGGGGAAAAAATTAGAAAAATGACTAAAAAGGTACTAAAAAAAAAGTAAAATCAATAAATAAAGACTTTTTACTGCAGATTAAAATAATAAATGGTTTATTAGATATTCCATAAAAACGGGAATATTTTTAACATTGAAACCTATGGGGTTCGCCTGAATAAACCTGCTGATTGAAACCACCGAACATCAGGGCATTTCACTGACATTTCTCTGCTGTTTGGTGTTCTATTAATAGATTAACCATTACTTCTCTATGGGGATTTTCACTGCCTTCAAACAGCACTGTACTTGCTGGCAGTTCACCAAAATTTGTGTGTGAGCATATCACAGAGCAGTGGTGTACTTAGGGGAGTGGTGGGGGCGGGTCTCCCCAGGTACCAGTGATTATTGGGGTGCATTAGGGGTACTTGGAGGTGCCACTGCCACTGTGTGTCAGCTTTGAGCTGTGTTCTCTAACAACGAGCAGCGGAGCAGGGCGTTTGCATTAGGAATAAAATACAATAGAATAAAAATCCCCCCTCCTCCCTCCATAGCTCCTCCCCTGCCCCGCAGCAGCTCTAGGAGATGGGAGGGGGATGCGATTTGTGTGCAGAGAGAGAGAAGATGAAAGTAAATGGCAGGTAAAGGGGGTACCAGTAGAATAGGAAGCCCTGTCTGCTTACTGCTGTTTAAAGTGGAACTTTCCTTAACCAGCACTGCAGTGATCAGAAATTTGTCATTGAGCTGCCTGGCTCTTGGTGAGGTCCTGCATAGAGGGGGCCAGGCTGCATTCACTGCATCACCAAGGTAAACAGGGACAGGGAAGAGGGAGTCTTAAAAAACTGGAAAAGTAAAGAAAAAATACCATAGCAGCATCTTATACCTGCAAAACACACACCCATTCTCTGCTCAGCAACTCCAATACACAAAACCAGCCACCCAGCAGATACACACAACTCCCAACACACAAAACCAGCCACCCACACACCACACAAAACCAGCCACCCACACACACCACACAAAACCAGCCACCCACACCCCACCACACAAAACCAGCCACCCACACAACTCCCATCAGACAAAACCAGCCACTCATACAACTCCATCACACAAAACCAACCAACCCACAACCTCATCACACACCAGCCACCAACACACAACCCAGCCATCAATACACAACACAAGCCACCCCAACACACACAACTCCCACCAACAAAACAAGCCACTTGTGAACTTTTGTTCATAGCATGAGGTTTAATATGTTGTGAGTTTGCAAAATCACTTAAAAATAACAATTATTTAAAAAAAATTATCTACACTCGCCTCTTATTGCACAGCACAGAGGACACATGATCCCCCATCGGCAGAGTCAAAATATATCATTATTATATGTATACATCATTTCCTGCCAGATTGCTATAACTAAAAATATTTTTGAAACCATTAAAAAAGTGCGTCTGATTTTAATTAATTTTTTTCACATTTTAAAGTGGGGGGGGGGTGCCAAATATAGGATCCGCCACAGGTGCCAAATGTTCTAGGTACACCCCTGCCTGAGCAGATCTGCCCCGAGGGAGACAGGCGTCCGCCACACGTTGGGAGCAGGCTGACTTGCAGGATGCAGCCACGCTGCTGGATGCAGACACCTTACCATCCTCAGGGGAGCCATAGAGCCTGAGAAGAACAAATGGCAAAACCCTATATCACAGAGCGCTCAAAGTAGGAAGTACTATAATTACTGATACAGTGCTGGTCTATAAATAAGTGCGGTGACACAGGTAATTCCCAAAAAAACTGTGTCAGGAAAGTAGATACTTAACGTAAGCGGCACACTCAAGAGCGCAAAAACATCAGTGCTGTTTTCAAATATAGTAGTGAAATAAATCACACCAGTGGCATGTCTCAATGATCTTGATGAGAATTTAAAACTATGAAGTAAAAAATATATATAAATAAATATAATTATATAAAATGCCGTGCTCCTAAAAAAAAGCAACTTTTTCTATATGTGTTTTTGTGAAAAATTTGTGCAAAAATAGCGAGATTCCCTCACAGACGTCATTTTATGTCTTGTTATTTTTACAAATTTTTCACAAGAACACATAGAAAAAGTTATTTTTTTTAAGGAGCACATCATTTTATAGAATTGTAAAAAATAAATATATATATATATATAAATAAATATAATTCTTTAAAATGCTGTGCTCCTAAAAAATTACTTTTTCTGTGTGTGTTCTTGTGAAAAATTTGTGCAAAAATAGCAAGTCAAAAAATGACGTCTGTGAGGGAATCTTGCTATTTTTGCACAAATGTTTAACAAGAACACATAGAAAAAGTAGATTTTTATTAGGAGCACGGCATTTTATAGAATATATTTATACATATATATATATATTTTACATTATAGTTTTAAATACTCCTCAAGATCATCGAGACAAGCCACTGGTGTGATTTATTTCACTACTACACGTATATTTGAAAACCGCACTGATGTTTTTGCACTCTTGAGTGTGTCACTTACGTTTAGAGCCACAGAGCCCGGCTGCCTCAGACGCTTTGCCGGAGGATGCAGTTTGGAAGGAGGTAATCCGGTCACTGCCTACTAAGGCCGACCTTTCCTCCAAGTTTTCATGTCTGGATGCCGCCTTTAACTACAAGCTCTCCAATTTGAGCGCAGATGCTCGCCACTTGGGGGGCCGTATTCAAAACCTTGAGGATGACAGGGATACTGTACTAGGCCGGGTTAATAAGCTATCTGCCCAACTTGGTGACCACTCCACCTCGCTTTCACAGCTCCATAGGCACATCAATGACGTGGACAATTGGGGCCGCCGGAATAACCTCAGAATCTGGGGGTATCCCGAGCCTGGGGATACTGGATAAGATCTCCATGCACTTCGGCAAGTACTCTTTAATCAGCTATTGCAGCGCCCAACCTCTACGGCCGTAGAGCCATTCCCAACCACTGTCCCAAGACTGACGGCATGGCCTCTTTTTCGTCATCATGTGAAGGTGAGGCTGGTCCAATGTGGCCGGTCGTTTCTTGGGGCCTCCTTTATACCTGGTTGCGGTGGTAAGCTGGAAGCCCCTGGCAGACCATTTGTGGCCTCCATCTCCTTTGGGCCTTGCGGGACAAGATTTTTGCCGTCCCATCTCTTTTGCTGTCGTTGACGATGGGCTTTCATCATTATTTTTGCTACAGTTTCCTGAAGGGGACGGTCTCCTATGGATAGCTTTTTCTCAGTTTTTTGACGACCCTGTTCCCTTTTTTGATTATTGTGAGGCAGCCTCACCTGGATCCATGTACTAAGTGGACTGTGGTCTTTTATTTGCTATAGATGTTACCCGGCTGGGTACGGGCATTGTGTTCTCTGCCCTTCCTGTGCCTCCCTGTTCCCCAGGTTCGCTTTTTGAACTTTTTTTGTGGTTTTTGACACTATGATGTCCACTCCCACATGCAGTGTTGTCATAAGTTTCGCTATGTGGTTTTACTTATACGTCATTATAAGTTTTGATTTCTGCACTCTTATGCTGAGTCTTTCCGTGGCCCCATGTGGGCCTCCGTCCTTTTTGGACGGGTGCACTGACATGGAAAAGCCACTAAGCAGATGTAGTGCAGCGTAACACCAATATATACAAAGAGATGGGAAAAAAATCTATATATATTGAGTGCTAGTGTCACAGTCCGTCACGGTGGCAGTACCAGGCTTGCACCGAGTAAGGCTCTAGTACTGGTAAAAGCCCCTATATGCAGAGAAGATGCACGACACAACAATGATATATACGAGATATAAACAACAGGAGAAACTGGAGACCCCTGCACGGCAATGCCACAGCAGCCCTGCACTGAGAGCAGATTCGGCCACTCTAAGGACCGATCTAATAGAAAAGTTACCTTAGTAGCCGTGCAGAGTCCTATGATGAACACAGATGCTTGAAGGGTGGTTATACTCAGCAATCAGCAGGGCAGGACTCAAATAGATCGATAGTCAAGAGACCTAGGGGCAGTAGGTGAGTTATACAAACAGTAGGGCAGACCTCAACAGAGCAACAGAAACGGTACAGACAAGGATAATCCAGATAGAGGAGTCAGAGAAAGCCAGAAGTCAGAAGCCAAAACATTTTCCTTATACAGAATGTGGGGATACACAACCAGAATCTCAGTCAGCCAGGTCAGAGCAGAGGGTCAATACCATGAAATCGGTCAGAACATATAATCAGACAGAGGAGAAACACTTGACACGAACCAGAAACTGAACTGACTAAAGAAACAGACAAACCAAAGAAATCAGGGAAACATGAAAACATCAACTAGACCAGAATGAATAGCAGGGAGCTCTCAGGAACATCCATAGAGCAGGAAACAGGAACTGAAAATGAACCAAACTCAGCAACTGAAGTGAACCAAACTCAGCAACTGAAGTGAACCGATGCAAGAGCAATGGGATATGGGCCCATTGCTTCATATAGGGAGGTGATCAGCCCATATCACCATCAGGAGAGCTAAACGAGCACACCAGACTTAACCCCTGAGCTGCATCTCAGGGAAAGCAACACACAGGGAAACACATGGGAACCATAGACATAAGAAATACAGAGGGCAGGGGGACAGGGCTGGAACATGGGGACGTGACAGCTAGTCACAGAGAACAAAAGGGGTTAACCCTAATCAATATAAGTAGCTGATCAGCCGAAAACAAATCGGCCAGACCACAATTTTACTGTGAGAATTGTGATATAAAACATAACTTTTACTGGAACTCAATGGTATATAAACAGTTAAAACCTAATCCAGATCATGATAAACAAAAACACAACAGAGAAGTGAAAATTCTAAGTCAAAATAGGCAATTTGGAAAGTGAGATAAATGGGAGAATTTTTCTGGTTTGGCTATTTTGGCCTAGAATTTTAGCTTCTCCATAAGTTCTCCAGAGTTTCACCTTTCTCTGAATAACACTGATAGTTGGGACAACAAGATTCCTCCTCACTCGCAGCATCAATGCCTTCATGAGGCCAAAATCATATCAAATAACCAAAAAGCCACATTATAAGACAGTATAATCACTATTCTATAGGAGTGATTTTTACAAAATACGTTCCCTGCTCTCAAAGCACCCAATGCGCGTTTCGCCTAAAAAGGCTCATCAGGAGTGCTGGGTACACCGACATTACTTACAATGTTATGTTTCCCTTATGATTTCTATTACTGTGTTTTTTTCCCATGTTGTGTTCCCCCACCCTCTCCCAAAGAGCCCTGAACAGGACAGTGGTATAAATTGCTTAGGTATCTATACCTTCCTATTTTGTCCATGGCTGCCTTTAAATTAATCTCTCTGAATGTTAGGGGTCTTAACCACCCAGTGAAGCGGAGTATGGCCCTTACTGACCTCCGCAAACAGGGTGGCGAGATAGTGTTCCTACAGGAGACTCATTTGCGTGCTGATGCCTTCCCTTTAATCTCCTCCCACTTTTTCCCCAAACCTTCAGTAGCAATTTCACTGGGTCTAAATCTCGTGGAGTGGCAATCTTCATGGCACCGCATGTCCCTTCCCAATGTGAGGACCAGCTTACTGACCGGTGTGGCCGATTCCTTTTTGTTAAAGGCCTTCTGGGTTCTACTAAGGTCACTTTAGCTAATGTCTACCTCCCCAATATCAAACAATGCTTAACCCTTACCTCTATTCTATCTAAATTGTCCCGCTTTCAGAAGGGTCTTCACTTCTGCAGTGGAGGCTTTAATGTGTCCCTAGACAACTCGAGGGATGACCCCCCCAGGCCCAGGAGGTACTGTCCCCTGTAAGAGGAGGAGATCACCCATCTCCTTCACTCCCACCAATTGATTGACTGTTGGCGTGCTTTTCACCCTATGGAGAAGGATTACAGGTATTACTCCCTGGTGGGTGGGTCTTATTACCGCATAGATATGTTTCTCCTACCTCATTTTTATCTTCCCCTGGGTCTCCTCCACGAGTATAGGTTGGACCATGCACCGGTGTTTCTGGTCCTTTCCTTCCCCTAGGCCCCTCTCCGGTGTAGTAAATGGTGATTTAATGAGTCCCTTTTGAAAGATGTTCTGCTCCAAGCCTCCATAGGTGAGGCTATAGACCAATATTTTGTGGTTAAAGCCACTGATGATGTTTTCTGTCTGGTTTTATGGAAGCACATGAGTGCATCATTCGAGGCACACTGATTCAGATGGGATCGTAAATGGGATCATGCTCGCCAGATTACTGATCTCCTCTCTAAAATCCATGACCTGGAACTCCTGCATAAATCTTCGGCCTAATGAGATCACTATAGCGAGTTGACGGCCCTCCGTAAGGATTCATCTCAGATCCTTGATCGGAAGGCCTAGCACTCCGTGCTCATCACTAAACACTTGTATTATGCCCAGGGTAATAAATGTGGCATGGTGCTCGCTCGACCACTGCGGACCCGGTTTCAGACAATTTATATTCCCAAGATTAAGACCTCACAAGGCCGCGATTCGGTCGTTAACTCTGACATCATTTTTTTACTCTTTTTACTCGGTAACATTTCGGTGCTCTCTGAATTACCCTGTATGTTTACACTTTCTATTGTTTTTCATTTCCTCTCCCTTGTAGACTATCATTGTACGTTGTGTTCGTTCCCTTCTTCTAGAATCTTTACATATTGTGCTTTTTTCTCCGCGCCTTTCACTTTTTGCGTCACGTGTCTTAGTCTCTCTTTCTCTTAATTTCCCGTTGCCTTTTTTTATTGCCCGTACTTTGTGCTGCCGATCCGTCCTTATTCTTCGTACGCCCTTTGCATTGTATGACGATCAGGGTAGTACAGCCCCAGGGAAATGTATCAACTAGACTCGCGGACAAAAACGACCCGAGAGCCGGTGAATTATCATTGCAAAACAAGTTGGTAATTCAAACTTAACGACACATACCCTGGCTGTTATATCATTTTCATTATAGAAGGTCGATCTACCTTGGAGCCACATCATGTCGCCATGTAGCTCCGAACATGCAGGGTATGGCAGATGGTTAATATGACAAAGAATAATGCATGAAGTCATATCACTACGCATAATATTAAAATCACTAGCTTGTATTTATTACTCCCTTCAAGGATGCCTTGAAAACAGGCGTAAGTGAATGTGGTTATGTTTTTTAATAAATTGGATGAGGCACGTTGGCCGCTCTTCTCATTCATGTAATTGCCTTCAATGCACATTGCGACTCCTGACATTTTGTCCTGGATATTTATCAATCGGAAAACGCTGGTGGTTTTCACATTTCGGCATCTAGACCGGCTCTAATGAATTACAACTCCCTCAGTCCGCTGCCTACTTGCTATAATAATAGCTTACAGAGATTTACGGAAGTCTAAAGGGGTTGTTCATAAAGCACGGAAATTTCGGTGAAATTTCGGTGCATTCACGTTCGAAGCGTTCAGCGATTTAATTTCGCCAGCCCTGCGAAGAATTTACTATTTACCGCAGGGTCACCGAATTGCGGCGAACACGGAGCCGCCGAAGACTGATGCCGGTTAGACCGCAGAACGTTGCCGAAGAAGACTGCCAAACTGACCGCCGAACGCTGCCGAACTGCACAAAAAAAAAGAGAAAACGTAGCTCTTCTATTCTTCTAAAAGGTTTTTAAACCAATAAAAATGCACGAAAAAATGTGCGTGAATAATAAAACAGGTCCTATAAAAAATATTATATAAAAAGGTCTGTTACAGAATTAAAAATCCATTTAAAAAAAAATTGGGAATCAAAAAGTTTGTCTAAAAAAAAAATATATGAAAATGTTCCATAAAATAAATAAAAAGACGTTTTACTGAAAATGAAAAGAATGAAGGGTTGAATAATAAAAAAAATTAAAAAAGATAATATTTTAATACATTGCATCAAATGGGATTCGCCTGTTTAAATCTAACCGAATCATCGAAAATCAGAGCATTTCGCTGACATTTCGGTGCAGTTTGGCGTTCTGTAAATAGATTAACCATTACTTCTCTACGGGACAATTTCGCTGCCGCCGAATTGTGGCGAACTGCACTGGTTTTCGCCGTCAATTCGCCTGTTTTTGACAAATTGACAGCTTAGTGAATAGACGAGCTGCCACGAAATTGCACTGTATGGTGAAATTCAACATTCGGTGTAATTCGGTGGCAAGCTCATCGTGTATTGAATAACCCTTTAAGGTGTCCCCGAATTGCAGCGAACATGGACCCGCCAAAGACCACCGCCAATCAGGCTGTGGAACGCCGCCAAAGAACACCAAATTGACCGCCAAACTGACCGCTGAATGCTGCCGAACTGCACAAAAAAAACAGAACTCTTCTATTCTTCTAAAAGGTGTTTGAACCAATAAAAATGCATGAAAATGGGTGTGAATAATAAAACACGTCCTATAAAAAAATAACATAACGGTCTGTTACAGAATTAAAAACGCACTTAAGAAAAAATTGAGAATCAAAAATTTTGTCTAAAAAATATACATGAAAATGTTCCTTAAAATAAATAAATAAAAAGACGTTTAACTGAAAATGAAAAGAATAAAAGGTTGAATAATGAAAAAAAAGGATAATATTTTATTACATTGAATCCTATGGGATTTGCCTGTTTAAACCTGTCGAACTGAATCACCAAAAATCAGGGCATTTCGTAGCAGTTCGGCGTTCTCTGAATAGATTAACCATTATTTCTCTAGGGGACAATTTCGCTAACGCTGAAGATGGCCAAATTGAGGCAAACTGTACCGTATTTTGCTGTCAATTCGCCAGTTGTTGACAAATTGACAGCTTTGTGAATAGACGAACTGCTACGAAATTGCACTGTATGGTGAAATTCAACGTTCGGTGCAATTCGGTGGAAAGCTTGTTGTGTATTGAATAACCCTTTAAGGCGTCCCCGAATTGCAGCGAACATTGACCCGCCAAAGACCGCGGAATGATGCCGAAAAAAGCCAAATTGACTGCCGAATGCTGCCAAGCGGCACAAAAAACCCCCCAGAACTCTTCTATTCTTCTAAAAGGTGTTTAAACCAATAAAAATGCATGAAACTGGGTGTGAATAATAAAACAGGTCCTGCGCAGTTCGGCGTTCTGTGGATAGATTAACCATTACTTTTCTACAGGACAATTTGCTGCCGCCGAAGATCGCGGAATTGCTGCAAACTGCATCGTATTTCGCCGACAGGTCATCTGTATTTGACGAACTGACTGCTCTCTTAATAGATAAAGAGCTCTATTACAATCCTTGCGCAAAAAAGCTAGCGCAGCGCGTTATTTTGTGCGCGAAGCGTTAAACGTTAACGCACCTAAATTAACACTGGTATTCCAATCTATGCGCATTTTTTCATCCGTCAAAAAATAACGCACGTAAAAAAGATGCGCAAAAACACGCGTTTTAACGTTGCGCGCAGAAATCAGTGTGCGGACAGTTTTTTCGCGCGATTCAGCCAATCAGAATTAAGAACCACAATTGTCTCCCGTTAAGTTTTTTGCGCCTGTCAAAATCAATCTGAGTATATATGCTGCAGCAATAATAAAAACACGCACAACTTCTCCATTTATTGTTTGGGTATGTGTAGAATGTGTAACTATACTTTGCTGTATTGTTTTTTTCGTGCTGGTGTATTTGGTTTCGGCCAGAACGTTCAGATTTGCCGTTACCACCAGCTTTTCAAAGACGTTAAAATTATGCACGCAAACATTGTCCATTAAATTTTGCGCATAGATTGTAATACCATCCGCGTACCAGCGCACAAACGCATTTGCGCTCACAATGTTAAGTATAGGACGCGCGCAGTACATTACGCTCGCGCAGGGTTTGCGCAGGTTCACCCGCGTTAGTCGTTAACGCGCATTTTTTGCGCGGACATTTTAATACGACGTTCTGCGCAATGGGTTTTGCCCCTCGTTTTATTGCGTTTTTGAGCGCGCGTTAAAGTTTGCGCGAAGAATGTGATAGAGCCCAAATTTGCTCAAAGTTGCACCTATGGTGAAATTCGCCAAAATTTTAAGCGATAACCTCCAAAGTGTGTAGGCATCTTTAACTGATACATAAAAAATAATAACCCCATTGAATAATGCAAAATTCCCATCCTACGTGACTACTGACAAGCTGCCCTTGGACAAGACGGGGACATATGTTTTATGTAGCAGTACTCTTTACAAGGAGCTATTCGATACTCTAGGGGTTTATAGTATATCACTGGCGTTTAACGTTCACGGGCCTCTTTTATGGTGCAGCTGCCGTGCCTCATCTGTATGGATGGCATTTAAATAGCTGCCGGGTACGGTATCATTTCTTACAGCCCACTAAATCTTCACAGCTTGATTATTAAGAATGAGCCAAAGACCACATAACACTTCCATTGAATGGAACGCAAAGGCAAAAAAAAAATCCCATAAAAGAAATGGGGTGCGATTCGGCGACTGCTCCTCCTGTCTGTAAAATATTCCTCCTCGTCATAGTAAATTAGGCTTTCTCTTTCCCACATGAGGTTTTAACAGAGTCTTTATTCAGGCCTGGGAAGTCCATACATATCATTTTAAGGCTCATTTTCTCACATACTCTCCCGAGTTAGGAAGCCGAGGCGCCATTTATTTTTGCTGTAATATGTTCACGATTATAGGGATACGCTATTAAAAATGGAGGGCCCCCCCTGTTTTTTTTGCCCTTAAATAATTGGGCAGATGCTGCTGACAGTCTCTGCCCAATTATTTGGCTTAGGGACTCCCGCCGAACCCAGAAGTCCCTGAAGCTTTCTAATGGAATTTGTACTCTTACGCAACTCGTCCGCGTAGGAACTTCAAATTGCGCAGCGCTATGGACTCTACATACTCAATTTCCATAGCGCCTGCTCAAAACGATGGATCGGAGTTGCGTGCACATAGAAACATAGAAAACGTCGGCAGATAAGAACCTTTCGGCCCATCTAGTCTGCCCAATTACATGGATACTTTACCTGGATTTATCTTTTGTTTAGGATAGCCTTATGCCTATCCCATGCCTGCTTAAATTCAATTACTGTTTTGGCCTCTACCACTTCTACTGGAAGACTGTTCCATGTATCCACCACCCTCTCAGTAAAATAATGCTTCCTGATGTTACTTTTAAACCTTTGCCCCTCTAATCTAAGACTATGTCCTCTTGTTTTGCTACTTTGTTTCCTTTTAAATATACTCCCTTCCTCTACCTTGTGGATTCCCTTTACGTATTTAAATGTTTCTATCATATCTCCTCTGTCTCGTCTTTTTTCCAAGCTGTACATGTTAAGATCATTAAGCCTTTCCTGGTAACTTTTCTCCTTCAAGCCGTACACCATTTTAGTAGCCCTTCTCTGAACTCTCTCTAAGATGTCTATATCCTTCTGGAGATACGGTCTCCAGTACTGCACACAGTACTCCAAGTGAGGTCTCACCAGTGCTCTGTACAGTGGCATGAGCGCTTCCCTTTTCCTACTGCTAATACCTCTCCCTACACAACCAAGCATTCTGCCAGCATTTCCAAGCATTCTGCCAGCATTTCCTGCTGCTCTATTACATTGACTACTTACCTTTAGATCCTCTGAAATAATAACCCATAAATCCCTTTCCTCAGATGTTGAGGTTAGGACTGTATCAAATATTCTATATTCAGCCCTTGGGTTTTTACGTCCCAGGTGCATTATCTTGCACTTATCCACATTAAAACTCAATTGCCACAGCTCCCACCATTTTTTTAGTTTACCTAAATCATTTGTCATTTGGCTGATCCCTCCAGGAACGTCAACCCTGTTGCAAATCTTTGGGTCATCAGCAAAAAGACATACTTTTCCATTAATACCTTCTGCAATATCACTAATAAAAATATTAAAGAGAATGGGTCCAAGTACTGACCCCTGAGGTACCCCACTGGTAACAAGACCTTGCGCCGAATAAACTCCATTTACCACAACCCTCTGTTGTCTGTCACTCAGCCACTGCCTAATCCATTCAACAATATTGGAATCCAAGCTCAAAGATTGCAATTTATTGATAAGCCTTCTATGCGGAACAGTATCAAAAGCCTTACTGATATCTATCTATCGCGTCCTCTGAGAATGCTTGCTAACACAGGCGGTCTCAGAGAGCGTGACATCACGTCAGCATGCTCTCTGAATGCTGACATCATCAGTGACCGATCTGGTGATCGGCAGCAGGGAAATTCAAAATCCCAGCTGCTAGTGATGTGGGGTGAGGTGGAGGAAACTCCTCCACTCTACCCAGCGATAGCTCCATCTGCCCAGCCGTGATGACGGGATCCTTCCTGATCTGGCAGCTCGTCGGGTTGCTGGCTGCCTGATGAGCTGGCAGGCCAGGGGTTAATATGGAGAGTGGTGTAACAGATCTCAGTACCCCAACAGGGTCACATCTGCCAATGTCGCTTCCTTGCTGGATGGGTACACATAGAGAGCCTAGGATGTGTAGGGGTTTGGTGGAGGCGCTCGTATTTAGAGGTGTAAAGTATTTAAAGGGGTTGCAGCCAACTACGGTGTTACACAGGCTCTCGAAGAGTTGTGCAGTAAGATTGGAAGGAAAAAATTGGGTTTACCTAGTGGCGCAGTAATTTAATAGTTGAATTGTAGCTCAGATTTAAGGGCTGAGTATGTATCATATGTACAGGGTACAAAAACCAGAGGTTTACAAAGTATTGATACAATAACCTTGATGTGAAAACCAGGGTTATAATAATAGTGCGATACAATAGTGCAATACAATAAAGTGCAAATGCAACAGTACATAAGAGGGACAGAGTACCAGAGCTGCTGTTGAAGGTCCAGACAAAAATTATCCTATCCACAGCTGTATTACGTTCGTTGAGGATGTCTGTTCTCCTAATGTTCTTGATAGGCTCCGCGGTGGGGAAAATTGAGAGGGGGGGGAAAGAAAAATAATATATAGTATAATACCCTCTGTAAACGGGGTGCAGTGTAGAAAAAAATGCGCACTTACAAGATCCAGAGCCTTTTGAATCCAGGCTCTGGAGTGGAACGCCTTGTGCCTAGTAATAGGGTAGTCACTGCCCTTCTTTCCGTGATCTTCTAATTCAACCTTGGGTGGGAGGACATAGAAGCAGAAAAGAGAGACAGCGCTCTCATAGCATAACACCAGTTATAAAAACGTACATGTAGGAGAGATAAGAATCACACTCACCAATACAGGAGCCTTAAGGTCCAGGCTCAACTGTTTCGCTTCTGGTGCTCCTTAACGGTGAGCTCCTGAACCTCTTTAGCTGCTCACACTGCTTTCTCAGTATTCAGGTCGCTGGTGGGGTATCTGCGTTATTATAAGGTGATTTCATCGGAAGTAAGGGCTGGTAGAGGTGTAAAAAGAGCTCAGATAGTCTCATAAGAGGGTTGTAAATTATTTATTAGTATGTGCAAATAATACAATGTACAATAGAGTAGATACGAGTAAAAAATAGATTTAGCTAAAATGGGGGGGGGGGTCGAGACGCGTTTCGGTGCAGCAAGCACCTTCCTCAGTCAATGTGTGTGTAAAATCGGGGGTATAGGGCCTTCCTGGGGTCCCATATTTATTGGGAGAGTCTGTAATGTGGAAGGAGACGATTCGCTGGTGACTTCCGGGTGTGTCTGGCGTCGCGGTCACGTGCTGCTGCTGACGTCATCTTTCGGCGTCGCGGCCATTTTGGATTTGCGTTCCACCGTTGCGTTCCACTTCAGGTTATTCGGCGTTAAATGTGAATGGAGCTCCCAGTGTGGCCAGTTGGACACAAAACCCATCTCTGGGGGTATCAACCAATAGCCAAAAGGGGCTTATTTGGCATATGCCAATGGATACAAATGGCTAAAATCCCATAAGCACCATTTATTACCCTTCTGAGAGGGGACTAGCCCCCCCCTCCCCTTATGTTTTTATTATTGCCCTCTTTTAGATTAAGATCCTTTTATTTATCTTTTTCGTTTTATTCCTGTAATGTGGGACCTTATTCCAGACCTTCATAGCACCTTATTCAGCTGATATTAATGTATCAGCCTCTCTAAAGGGGACTATGTATCCCCCCCCCTTCCGTTTTTTTAATATGGTCAGCTTTTCCCACTATTAACTGTTACATGGCAGTTTAGCCATTTGTATCCATTGGCATATGCCAAATAAGCCCCTTTTGGCTATTGGTTGATACCCCCAGAGATGGGTTTTGTGTCCAACTGGCCACACTGGGAGCTCCATTCACATTTAACGCCGAATAACCTGAAGTGGAACGCAACGGTGGAACGCAAATCCAAAATGGCCGCGACGCCGAAAGATGACGTCAGCAGCAGCACGTGACCGCGACGCCAGACACACCCGGAAGTCACCAGCGAATCGTCTCCTTCCACATTACAGACTCTCCCAATAAATATGGGACCCCAGGAAGGCCCTATACCCCCCGATTTTACACACACATTGACTGAGGAAGGTGCTTGCTGCACCGAAACGCGTCTCGACCCCCCCCCATTTTAGCTAAATCTATTTTTTACTCGTATCTACTCTATTGTACATTGTATTATTTGCACATACTAATAAATAATTTACAACCCTCTTATGAGACTATCTGAGCTCTTTTTACACCTCTACCAGCCCTTACTTCCGATGAAATCACCTTATAATAACGCAGATACCCCACCAGCGACCTGAATACTGAGAAAGCAGTGTGAGCAGCTAAAGAGGTTCAGGAGCTCACCGTTAAGGAGCACCAGAAGCGAAACAGTTGAGCCTGGACCTTAAGGCTCCTGTATTGGTGAGTGTGATTCTTATCTCTCCTACATGTACGTTTTTATAACTGGTGTTATGCTATGAGAGCGCTGTCTCTCTTTTCTGCTTCTATGTCCTCCCACCCAAGGTTGAATTAGAAGATCACGGAAAGAAGGGCAGTGACTACCCTATTACTAGGCACAAGGCGTTCCACTCCAGAGCCTGGATTCAAAAGGCTCTGGATCTTGTAAGTGCGCATTTTTTTCTACACTGCACCCCGTTTACAGAGGATATTATACTATATATTATTTTTCTTCCCCCCCCCCTCTCAATTTTCCCCACCGCGGAGCCTATCAAGAACATTAGGAGAACAGACATCCTCAACGAACGTAATACAGCTGTGGATAGGATAATTTTTGTCTGGACCTTCAACAGCAGCTCTGGTACTCTGTCCCTCTTATGTACTGTTGCATTTGCACTTTATTGTATTGCACTATTGTATCGCACTATTATTATAACCCTGGTTTTCACATCAAGGTTATTGTATCAATACTTTGTAAACCTCTGGTTTTTGTACCCTGTACATATGATACATACTCAGCCCTTAAATCTGAGCTACAATTCAACTATTAAATTACTGCGCCACTAGGTAAACCCAATTTTTTCCACACATAGAGAGCCTTGCTAACGTCCCCCAGAAATAAGCCATGGCTGTATATCTGGAGCTTTGCGTTGAAACGGTGAACAGAGTAAAGCTGCTACCCAAACCACGAGTGGTGACTACATGTAGGGTTGAAACAGAACTGGTTTTAATCAAGGACCCACACATAAATTTATTCGGTCACACATGAGTCATTTACAATACATACACAAACAAGAGGGGTGTCAGCTATACCCTCCTGACGAGGCCTAATAAGGCCGAAACGATCGTTGGGGGTTGCTGCATCTCTCGTGCAGGGATGACGTCCTTGGCAGTCAGTACTGGCCACCCTTTCTGGGTCAGAGCAGGCTGATTTGCATATGGCGCAGTTGTCCCTGTAATGGCCCTGTAATGGCAAAAACCCTGTGAGACCTGAGCGGGCCCCACCATAGAGCAGGCCACTAGTGCCGTTGCTCATCCTCAGGACCCTCACAAACCTCTCATTTTTATCACATACAAAAACCCACCTAGAAACTGCTGGGGGACCCAACCAGACCGAAACAGATAATTGGACAACCGTTTACTTCTTGGAATGTGAAACATAATTAGATTAGGGACAATTAAATCAAACATTATTTAACATCTCAAATGAGGCAGGACAATGGAAATCGGGATGATAACAGATTACCGTCAGAAAATTTACAACCTATTAAAATATAAATAGATAACACATTCCTGAGCCAAGGGTCGGCTGGACGGCTAATCCTGTCAGCAAGATAACAGATAGACAGATAGACAATAGCATTCATGCATAATCACAGATTACACAAACATTCTACACAGGAAAGACCACTGACTAATATTGATTGTGGGGGCCTGCACCCTACAAATATGCCTCCATGCACATACACCCCAAGTCCAAAGTGAATTATGTCACAAGCGGGTAGGCCTCAGCACAGTTTATACTATCTCTAAAACCCTATAAATTAACCTAGTTTTAAATAAAAAATAATAATTTACTCCCCAAAATCCCAAAGTGGAAATATGTGTGGTGGGAATGTAAAGATAAACCCAGCGTCTTGTCTCACAGCTGTAAGCATGAAACTATGTGGTGACATTAGGTTAGGACCCACCTTGAAAGGTTTGCATTGACATGGCTGGTTGACTTAACAATTCAATGGCCATTCAAGTCAACTAAAAACCTCTGTTTATCTTTTAACCCCTTACTGCTAGGCAGCGCAGGGAGGCAGGCTAGGATAGCCCACCCCGCAGCTCTACAGGCAACTCCTGTGATCCGCCTGCCTTGCCGGCTGTCAATCGTCATCACTGGCTGCGTTCAGGCAGTCCTGGTGCAGCCAATCACGGCGATCACATACCAGCAAGGAAGAAGGGCAGGAATTGCCAGAGAGCAACGGGGTATACTATGCCACCCCTCAGCGTTCAGGCCCACCCAGGATGATTATATGTTTTGTTTTATTGTACAGCTATTGAATGACTCCCCCTCTGCACAGATTTTTAGGGCGACATTTCAATTACCCTTTGCCCAAGTCTCCGGATCCATATTTAGGCCAAGGCTGACCCTGACTCCATCAACATGAAGACAGAGTATGAGCTTCCAAGAGCTACTCCTTCCAGGAATTCTGCAGTAAAACCGAAGCCGTCTTATATGTAGGCCTACGCTAAAAAAAAAAAAAGCAAATTCTGTGCGTCGTAAATCACAATTTCTAATCTCAAACACCGAAATGCAGTTTCGCGCATGTCACTACATCCCAGATTTCTACATTTTTAAAGACGTTTGTCACGTTGGGATTAAACTGCAGCCAAGTGTGAAATTACTTGGAAATCCGTAAATGACTGTTTAGATTCATTGCAAGATTCTCGATGCTATAATTTAACGTATACACCGGCCTCTCCCTCCATATTTATTCGATGAGTGGAGTGTATCACAGGAATTAATTGTACACGGTTTGGCCTCGTTGCTGTGTCGTGCCGATTTCTGCACCTCATATGGATCGTGTGCTCGCTCTTACACCTTTCGGTGAGTTGTATTTTTCTGCCCGGAGGTCAATTGTTCGTCTTATCTAGCTCGGCTCCGTTGTAATGCCGAGATGTCTGTCTCGCAACCTGGTTAACACACTTGGAGGCTTTATCTCAAAGCCATGGCGCCCGACTCACAGCTAGGACATCTCTGACTTGGATCTGTTTTACGTCTGGGTGTCCATAATCTAGAACAGCTTCTTTCATTCTCTGTAAAGAAACATTTTATCTAAAAAAAATAAATAATAATAATTCAGAAAAAAAAAATTCAGTTTTCAAAAATAGTCAACCCGTCTGCTCTGGAAGGTCCATGTGTATACAATGGGAAAAAAAACCCTAACCCATAGATTAAGCTCAATTTTTCTACTCAATCTTTACAACAAATCTGTCACGCTCACTTCATTTATGGCCAACATACTCTACTCCTTGTTTTATTGTGAGCATAGCAATCCTGGTGATTAGGGTAACTCTGACTCAAGCTCAAATACTAACCCTAACCCTAATACTAACACTGGCATTATCTTTGCACCGTACTCAAATATGGTGTGTCAATTTTTCATTGCAAATTAACAAGTATATCTTGACTCCCACCTCCAAGACTTCTCAAGGGCAGCTCCGATCCTGGAATGACTTGCCTTGCCCTATCAAACTCTCCCCTGATCTTCAGGCCTTCAAGAAATCTCTCAAAACCCATTTCTTCAGATTATTGTACCACATCACTGATGCACCTCATCCCTCTGCTCACCTACTCGCACATGATTGAAGGTGCTTCTATGGCCCCACCATTCCAAAACCACTGGCACTAATGATCCTGCCTTCCAATAAAACTCCCCTTGTCTTCCTCAACCCCAATCCCTCCAGAACGTAAACTCCTATGAGCAGGGCCCTCTACACCGCTTAGGGATGTGCGTTTCAGGTTTCGGAATTTCGAATTTTCACGAAATTTCCCGATTCGTGTTTTCGGATACGGACGAATTTCCGAAAATTTTTAGATCCGAAAATGGCAGATCCGAAATGTTTTCCGAGCCGAAACGAAATATTTTCGGAATTTTCGAATGGACTTGAAATGTGTCAAATCAAAATTTATTGCTTTGAAACGAGGAGAACAGACGTTCCGAAAAAACGAAAATTTCCGAAGTTATGAAAAGTCGATACAAAAAACGAGCAAAGTGACCCGAAAATACGAAAAACGGTCGATATTCCGAAAACATATACAATTCCGAAAAACGAAAATTTCCGAAATTACGAAAAGTCGATACAAAAAACGAGCAAAGTGACACGAAAATACGAAAAATGGTCGATATTCCGAAAAAATATGTACACGAAAAACGAGTCGAGCCGAACCGAATCGAAACAGAAATCGGTCGAAACGAGCCGAATCGAAAATTTTAAAAATCCGAAAAATCAAACCGAATCGAACCGAAAAAAAAATCGGTGCACAAGCCTAACACCGCTTATTTCCATCTTATGTCTGTTTATCTGTATCTTGTTCACTTTGGTTATTGTAAAGCGCTGCAGAAACTGTTGGCGCTAAATAAATGATAATAATTTTTTCGGACTATACAAACAACTTTAAGAAGAAAACTATGAGAACACTGAGGTTGGGGGAGCAGCCTCGGCGTCCAGCCCTACGGTCAGGGCCGGATTAAGATCTCTATGGGCCTGGAGCTGAAGATTTTGGTGATCTTTTTGCAATTTAGTGAAATGAAAATATATTTTAGGTTATTTAATAGTGCATATACGGGTAAATCTAACCAGGCAGACACTGTGTGAGGAAATTACCAGATTTCAATCCTTTACAGCGTGTAAAATAATTTTTTCAAATTTTATCATCCAAACCTTTGTGGTTATATATTTGTAAGAATATCAATTCTTACATATTCTATAGGAAATTCTTGTTAAAATTTTTTAAATGGGAACCGGTTACTGCATTTTTGGGAGAAAATATACAATTTTAACCAAAAAAATTTAAACATTTTCCTTGTGTTTTGGAGGATGGTGTTTTATGAATAATATGACTGTATGAAATACTGAGCTTGCTCCCAGTGTGGGAAATGAGAAGGAAATGGCAGTGGTATTGCTCATTTTATATGTGTCAAATGGACAATGCCATCGCTTTGGAACTAAAAATATATAAATAAAAAAGTTATTTGTTTTCTTTTCGATTTTACATGGTCACAGACTCTGACCTGTCCAATGACACCTCACGTGACCTTGTGAGGCATAAAGATTAGTGACACAGGGTTCCAAAGTCCCCCCCAGGGCTCTTTACTGCAGTGCGGCATTTAGGTTTTTCATGTAACGATTCGTAATAACAGATTGTACCATCACCTCCACACTTGATGGTGACATGAGAAATGAGATGCTGAGTTAGTGCAGCATCATTGTTCGCTTTATAATTGAAAAGTGAAAAATATTGCTGTGTTAGAAAGAAAAAATAAGTATTATTTTTTATTGTTACATAAAACCTGGCCATGCCCTGGCCTTTCCAGTGATACCACACATGACCCTTCAGCTGCTATGGAGTTGGAGATACAGTGGTCGAAATGCCAATCGTTGCAGACATAGTTATCCTTTCTCTGGGCCTATTCTGGGGCATGGGCCTGGAGCTGCTGCTCCAACAGCCCCAATGTTAATCTAGCCCTGCCTACGGTGAGTCCTCTCTCAGGTCTCACAAGGTTTTAGCTCGATGGTGCCATTACACAGAGGACATAACCATATGCAAATCAGACTGCTATCACCCAAAAGGGCAGCAAGTGCTGAAATGCCAATGCAGCCACAGTGGCCTACCCTATGGTAGTTCCCTGCTCAGTGCTCAGGTCTTCCAGGCAAGGCCAAACCAGGCTGAAATGATCAGGGGTTGCTGTATCCCTCGTATGACTCCTTGGCATTTCTGTTGTGGCAGCCCTTTTTGGATGATAACCATCTGAAAATCAAACTGCTATTTCCACACTGTAATGAGGGCAGGTCATTGTGGTCCTGTGGGGCATTGTGAGAAGGATGAACTGCAACCTCTTGACAAGGCCCAATTAAGGTCGAAATGATCATCAGGGTTGTTCTATCTCTTGTACAGAGTAGAGTTATTTGGCTTTTCAATCCTGGTTGCCCTTTTTGGTGGAAGCCGGCTCGATTGCAAATGGTATGGTCTCTTCTGTAATGACACCGATCGACTAAAACTTTAATATGGGATCCAAGCAGGAGCTCCCCACACAAGCAGAAATTATGCCTTTCCAGTGCTCAAATAAAACTGCTTTTGTTCTCGACTACTACATATCACTGTAAGATGGTTAAACCACAACTTTACCACAGTTAAAGCTGACAATACATTAAGAGCGATGTAAGGTCTACAATTTTGGGTGTAACTACCAAGTGGCCAAGCCAGGTCTACATTGTATGCGTCAGATACAAAGTCAGGGGCTCGGGGACTAGACTAAGTGTCGAAGGAAATCAGCATTCTGTGAATGACCTTGTTCAGTCACCCGGCGTAGGTTTGTTCCTGAGTCTTATGTCATAAAGAAATATATTCAACAGCTTCGGACATAATAAATGGCTCGAGCACTATGCTTGAGAGGTTTGAGGCATTAATCCACGACAACAGACTACATTCTTAAATCCAATCGTTCCAGGCCGTTAACAGCACCACCGCTTCTCATCATTCTTCAAACAAATGTCAGGGCAGTAGATAAAAAAACATTCGCGAGGAAAGACCTAACCTTGGGTTTCCAGCTTTCCTTGGGCTACAACATGGTCAACAGGCAGAAGCTCAACTCATCTTCGTGGCAATCAAATTTGAAATGAGCAGCTTTCTGTTCCTTCTTTAAAATGAGAAGAGTCCTCTCTGCTGCCTCTGGATCCTTTGGTGAAAGGGGAAGGAATGTTCCTTCATCCCGGCCCGACCTTGCTGTATCTGCGGGCAAGCTTTTGGGCTCCTCCCTCCCTCCTCCAACCATGTGCTTTTGGGGGAAGGGCAACGGTCTGCTTCCTGTGATGGGGCAGCCAACGCTGTGTCTATTGATCTGGTCTGACTTTGCGGCTCTGAACCTGGCGGCTTGCCAAGAGCTGCGTCTCACGTTAAGTAAACCGTTTGCGTTTGGTACCTTGTTCTTTTCAGCGCGAGGTTACTGTACTTTGTGCTCACTATACTTAACATGGCGACCGCAAAGTGTTAATCAGCGTTAGGATTACAAAGTCCTAACGCTGATTAACGTCCGGCTCTGGTTAGCGGAAAGTTAACCAAAGCCAGGACTTGGTGTTAACGGATTCTGCTTCTGCACCTCCTACTCACCTCCTGTCCCGTGGCGAGGATCGCAGCTCCAACCGCCTCCTCCATTCGGCGAGAGTATTGAAAGACTGGGGGAAAAAGTCCCCCCAGTCTCTCCCTGCGTATCACTACGCTGACTGGCCGGTCATGTGACTGCCGGCGTCTGGCTCAATGGAGTCCTATGGACTCCATCGAGTGGATGCTCGCGGCTGCGCTCAGTGCTGTGTATGGCTGTGTATGGGTATCAGTGTGTGTGTGTGTATAGCTATGTATGTGTTTGTATCTCTGTGTTATATGGCTGTGTATGGGTATCAGTGGGTGTGTGTATGTGTGTATAGCTATGTATGTGTTTGTATCTCTGTTATATGGCTGTGTATGGGTATCAGTGGGTGTATGTGTGTATAGCTATACACACATACACTATATATAGCTATATCTGAGTTATATGGCTGGTTATGGGTATCAGTGGGTGTATGTGTGTATAGCTATGTATGTGTTTGTATCTGAGTTATATGACTGTATGGGTATCAGTGGGTGTATGTGTGTATAGCTATGTATGTGTTTGTATCGGAGTTATATGGATGTGTATGGGTATCAGTGGGTGTATGTGTGTGTATAGTGTAGCGCTCACCCCGGAGGAGCCACTGAATAAACCTTGGGATAGTCTCACCGCACTAGGAATTACTATACACCAGCACTGTTGTGGATTTTTCTATTTTATATATATTCACTGATCTCAATAAAGCATCATATATATATATGTACATATACGGTAATTTGAATGACAGGAATTCGTAACGCGGGAAAAACACGCGGCGGAAAGGAAACGGTTAACCCCCTCAGTTCTGGAGTGTAAGTCCCGTGAAATAGCTCAAAAATATATGTATATGTGTTGTCTAGGGTACCCGGTACTGTGATCAACTGGCCAGTGAACGAAAAGAGCAATCTTCGACTAGTCAACGTTGGGGCCCTGTGGATTTAAGCAATACAACAAGCGTGTGTCTTCGTTCAGAACCGTGGGCCTGGAGGCCTCTCACCCATCCGTTGAATGAACCGTCCAGCACTCTATGCCTCGACCAAAAGATCTTTCTCCGCAACTGAACTGGGACTCTGTGCTCACGAATCTGCTCCCTGCTTGCCGAATCTCCGAAACTGGAACAACGATCCACCACCTGCACTCCCAATCGATCGTCGCGGCCTCCTAACTCGGGGTCCTGCTGGAACCAGCTTGTCCTCCAAATCTCTCAGCGCTGGGTATGTAGGTCACAACACAATTTCTGTCCCAATCTCCAGTGTGAATGAAGCAGCATCTGCATTCGGGCCTGGTTGCGATCCCTTACAGCTCCAACATGTGTCTTCCACCTTTCATTGCTCCACTCACTCTCTGCGCGCCAAACACGAGGCTGTCCAAGTATATCCTCCACTTGGTACAACCCACTTCCTGTCCTCACGCAAAGGGTGCTGGGAGATGGAGTCTGCTTTGTCCAGCATAGTCCACAATGTCTCTAGCTCTGTCTCCCTCTAGTGGCAGTAATAATTCAATGCACCAGAGCACAGTTTTTAAAGCAGCGCTACACTCTCCCCCCCTAAACTCTTGGGTCCTCCCAAGGGCATGTAAAGGATACATCACATTGAAATTTACATTAATCGACACTTTCAGGTTCGACATCAGACATACAAGGGGTCAGATATACACCCTCAAGTTGACTCATGTCCCTAGCTACCTCAGCTAGTGTAGCAGACACTTCGGGCAACCTTCGCACAGTCGTAACAGCTTTCTTTGTGCAGGGTTACAATATAGTTCAGGAACACCCGCAGCCATGACTCTCATTCCCTCTGCTCCAACCACTTCTTTGGTTCTTTTCAGTTCAACTAGGCCTCTCAATGAAGCTCGTCTTGACCTTTCTCGAGAAGGCTTATCATCCTGGAGACGAATGCAGTGTTTAGTGCTCTTAGCGCATCCCACATCAAACTCATACTTGGAGAACAAATTTTTCGACTTGAGTATTGGAGACTGAACCCGCTTCTTCCGCTTGAACGAGATAGGAGCATTTTTAGGGTAGAACCGTTCAGCTGGAATCGCTTTATTCACTCCCCCTCCCCCGTGATCGGTAGTGGAGAAGGCCCTAACAGAAGCCACTCGCCGATTGACATCTGTGCCTTCAAATTTACTGAAGAGTCAGACACATTACAAACACTGACGGAAACTCTTCCACTTGTCCGTTTCAAAACTCTTGAAGAGATTATTTCAGGGACTTCTCTGGACTGTATAACCTTCTCTGTCCCTTCCGTTTTCCTCAGCCGCCTCACTTCTGCAGGGGCTCTCTGTTCTTCGACCATCCGTTGACATACCGGCCGTAACATCGAGTGAGCCTTCTTGGTAGGCTTGTGCACCGATTTTTTTTTCGGTTCGATTCGGTTTGATTTTTCGGATTTTTAAACTTTTCGATTCGGCTCGTTTCGAACGATTTCTGTTTCGATTCGGTTCGGCTCGATTCGTTTTTCGTGTACTTTTTCGGAATATCGACCATTTTTCGTATTTTCGTGTCACTTAGCTCGTTTTTTGTATCGACTTTTCGTGATTTCGGAAATTTTCGTTTTTCGGAATTGTACATGGTTTCGTAATTTCGACCATTTTTCGTATTTTCGTGTCACTTAGCTCGTTTTTTGTATCGACTTTTCGTAAGTTCGGAAATTTTCGTTTTTTCGGAAAGTCTGTTCTCCTCGTTTCAAAGAAATAAATTTCGATTTGACACATTTCAAGTCCATTCGAAAATTCCGAAAATATTTCGTTTCGGCTCGGAAAACTTTTCGGATCTGCCATTTTCGGATCTAAAAATTTTCGGAAATTCGGCCGCATCCGAAAACACGAATCGGGAAATTTCGTGAAAATTCCGAAATTCCGAAACCCGAAACGCACATCCCTACTTCTTGGGACAGGACTCTCTTCCTTCACCAGTGGGGTTACAAACCGTCTCACTAAGTCATAGAACTTCGATTAGCACCCGAGGGACGAGGACACACAATGGCCAACGTGTCACATACTCCCGGTTGTCCAACGGTCACGGAACTGAATTCCAGCTTCACCTGTAGATATCCATCATAGGGAAACCTCTCAGTCCCCATACCCCAGATTTCAAGATCCTTCAACTTCTTCAGTGGTATATGTTTCAAGTATTTCTGATAGAAGTCTCGGTAGATCAGAGTTACTTGACCGCCTGAATCTAGAAGAGCCTTGGTGTACATCCCTTCTACTTGAACAGGAATGACGGGCGAAGGACCTATCAGCTTATCAGGGAATTTCTCCGTAGTAGTAGGAAGCATAGGCCCAGTCTGTTGTAACCTAACCCTCATCCTCAATCGCGGTGATTGAGGGCGTGCATTGTTTTCCCGTGACGTAGGACCGGACCTCCAGGGAGAGGATCTTCTAGTTCTAGCAGGTACATATTCAGACCCACCCTGCCTCCTATTTGGATCTTGGGAATCGTAGTAGTCTCCAGCAGTTGGGTACCCAGTTTGTTCTCTCAACCGGGGTTCTCTGAAGTTTCCCACCTGTGAGGTAGATAACAGTCCTTCTAAGGCCTTTAAGAACTCTTCAACTATTTTCCTTTCTGGCCTTCGGTTAGTACACTGCGCTCGGAAATGACCCAATTCTCCACAGATGAAACATCTTTCCTTTAATCCCTTAGTGACCGGGCGGTTTTACACAAATCCGTCTTTTAGTGACCGCTGCTGTTTTTATGTTTCTGCGCTGTTAGTGTTTAGGTCAAATTTTCCTCTTACTCAACCCACACATATTATACACCCTTTTTCCCGCCATTAAATGGACTTTCTAGAAATACCATTATTTCCATCATATCGAATAATTTACTATAAAAAAAAAAATGAAATATGAGGAAAAAAATGGTAAAAACACCCTTTTTTGTAATTTAATCCCCAAAATCTACAACCACCCAAAACGACCCCGGCTAAATAGGTTCAAAATTTTGTCCCGAGACTAGAAATACCCAATTTTTACATGCGTTTGCTTTTTAACCCCTTCACTGGTGAGACAGTTCACCTATGTGCGCTGCACTCATTCTGACCATTTTGTGCTAATTATTTTTAGATGACAGCCTAGGTCATATTTAATTAACCCCCCCCAGACAAAAAAACTTTTAAAAAAAAACATTTTTTTATTTTATTTAATTTTTTTATTTTTTTTTTTTATTTAATTATTTTTTTAATTTTTTTTTAAAACCAAACCTGGTCATGTTTGGTATCATTTGAAAGGCCATAATCAGGCCTTTCAAATGATGGCAAATATGACCATCTAGCTGCCATGGATCGGGAGATAAAGGGATCCTTAGGATCCCCTTATCTCTACATGGCAGCTAGAGGGTTAACTGGCCCACTGACATCCTCACACATATGGTGAGGTTGTCAGTGGGTGGGGGGGACCTGGAGGCTTGGCTGACATCCAAGATGGCAGCCCCCCTCCAGGTTTGAATCGCGTTTTGGCGCCAATTGGCGCCGCAACGTGATCCGGCGGCGAAACGGTTAATGCGGCTCTCCCCTCTCCAGCGGTGCAAACGGCATCTCCCTAGCTTCAATGGTTGGGGAGATAGAGGGCTCCGAAGGAGCCCCCCCTCCCCTCCATTGAAATGCATGGGGACGCCTGCTGATGACGTCACCACGCAGCGTGGCGACGTCATCAGCCTTGCCTGCCCATGTAAATCAAATGGGCAGGCTTCCTCCCTGCCAGATCGCCGTGGGATCCAGCGAGGGAGGTGAGTATCGGGCGGGAGGGGGATTAGGCGCCGCTGACGTACCCTGTACTTCCGCGGGTCTAAGGGAGACCCGAGGACAAGACGTACAGGGTACGTCAGCGGCCCTTAAGGGGTTAAAGACGGGGGCACACTTTCTCGCTGCGTCTCATTTGAAGACCACCTGTCGGATGCCACAGCAACCCTTGCTGTTCGCATATCCGAGAGAGACCTCTGTATTTCAATCTGTATTTCTGCTACCTTCAAGATTTCTCGGCGCAGATCCGCGTGAGCCTGTTCCAGTTCAGCTTGGGCCTCTTGTACTCTCTTGAGAGTCTTTTGCATCTCACCATAGACCTGGGTTGACGATTTTTTTTCGACATCCTCAGGAGGCATATAGACAGTGAGCTGCTCTTGTCGATCAATTTTCGGCTCATATGTCTCCTCCGGATCATCTTCGTCCAACAAACACTCGTTATACCTTACAGGTTGGGCATAAACCTTTTCTCCCCTCCTTGCAGACTTTTCTTCCAGAAGGGCTTCTTCTTCTCGAACAGTTTGAATCAGCTCTAAGTAATTAAACTCTTTGTTGCCTTCTTGAGTCTTTAGTTGCAACATCACAGGGTCTAAAGGTTGAGCACCCCTCAATATCTGTCGCATTCTGATCTGATCTACCAGGGCAGGTTCGGCCCCTTTCTTGAGGAGTATCTGGTGGATACATTGAGATTTCTCTCGTTTTCAGGTATGTTCTGGGTGGCGAGTATGTACCGTTAGGTGTCTTGCCCAAGGACACTTACTGGAGTGGAGAGGTGCTCTTGCCGGGATTCAAACCTGTGTCTCTACAGTTATAGAGCAGTGATGTTACCTCTACTCCACCCAGCCGGTACATGATGGAAACAAGAGGTGTAGAGGGCCCTGCTCATAGGAGCTTACAGTCTAGAGGGATTGGGGTTGTGTAAGACATGCAGAATTTTACTAATTAGCAGGATCATGAGTGCCAGTGGTTTGGGAATGGTGGGGCCACAGAAGCAGCTTCAATCCTGTGTGAGTAGGTGAGCAGAAGGATGAGTTGTATCAGTGATGTGGTTCAATAATCTGAAGAGGTGTGTTTTGAGGGCTTTCTTGAAGGCCTGAAGATTAGGAAAGTTTAATAGGGCGAGGCCAGTCATTCCACAGGACCAGAGCTGCCCTTGAGAAGTCTTGGAGACGAGAGTTAGCAGTGCGCATGTAGACAGAGGACAGATCACCCGCCGACCAGAGATGTCTAGATGGGATGTGCTTGAGGAATATCGAAGACATGTAAGGGGGGGGGGAGTCAAGTTATTGAGTGATTTGAACGCGAGTGTCAGTATTTTAAACTGAATCCTGAAATGTTCAGGAAGCCAATGGAGGGACCGGCAGAGGGGGGAGGTACAGGTCTATTAACAAAAGATGAAACTCAGGATAATTGGCAGAATTGAAAATTCTAGATCAAAATAGCCAAACCAGAAAAATTCCCCCATTTATCTCACTTTCCAAATCGGCTATTTTGACCTAGAATTTTCACTTCTCCAAAAGTTCTCCAGACTTCACCTTTAGTGAGTAGTCATGATAGACTACTTGGGGGTGAGGTGGGCAAACTAAAAAAAAGTGCATCAATGTATAGGGAGGGGTTAAGTTATTGAGTGATTTGAACATGAGCGTCAGTATTTTAAACTGTATTCTGAAACGTACAGGAAGCCAATGGAGGGACCAGCACAATGGGTACGCGAGGTGCGTTTAGTGAGAAAAATAAGCCTGGCCCCTGCATTCATTACAGATTGCAAAGGGGCAATAAGGGAGTTGGGGCCAATAAGGAGAGAGTGCAGTAATCAAGTCGTGAAATGACAAGAGCTTGAACCAGCACCTTTGCTGTAACTTGTGTTAGAAAGGGGCGGACGTGGGCAATGTTTTTGAGTCGAAAGTAACAGGATTTGGTCACTGTCTGGACGTGGGGAGAGAATGTTAGGTCAGAATCAAAAGTGACTCCAAGCTTGGGGCGTCAGGCTAATGAGTGTTCCATTTACTCGTAGAGAGATAGGTGGTATCAGGTTTTTCTTGGAGGGAGGAACAACGAGAATTTCAGTTTTGGCAAGATTGAGTTTAACAAAGAAAAAAATGTCATCTGCACTTATTCCCATTATACCGTGTGAAACTAAACACAATTAGAGGTTTGGTTTCTTATCAATGGCCATTATAAGACTAAGCTCACCTGCCAGCATCAAGGCACCTCCTATCCACAAATGAAACCACACAGGGTTATCCAAAGAGATTCGAAAAGTCACCTCACGTTCGGTGACTTTTCGTTCTCTTCAATTCGGTTCGTATTGCCGATCCCAATTTCGGTGACCCTCTGGTGTATTCAGCAAGTACCACAGGGTCCCCGAATTGCAGGGAAAAGCTACCGCAAACCTGATGAAAACTAACCGCAAAACCTACCGAATGCACTCCGAAAACCCTCAAAAACATCTGGATTAACCCGTCGAAGACGTCGGAAAAACCCGAGCAGGAGCCGATCACACGCAGCGAAGCCGCCGGAAAAAGCCGAGAAAAAGCCAAGAGGGAGGTGAATAAATTAGCAAAAGAGTTTGTATGAATGTAAAAGTAAAAAGCTGTTTGCAAAGAAACTACTGAGCGACAATGTCTGAAATTTACACAGGAGGTCCAGGGAATGATAATAAAAAGGGCTGTTACAGAAAAAATAAGTAAACTTAAAAAAAATAATAAAAAAAAATCTGACTTTTAAAAAAAAAACAACAGAAAAATGCTTAAAATATCCTAAAAAATCTATAAATAAAGAGACTCTTTACTGCAGAATTTTATAATGAACGGTTTATTAGATAGTGAATTAAAACAGGAATATTTTTAACATTGAAGCCTATGGGATTCTCCTGAATTAACTTGCCGAATTAAACCACCGAATGGCAGGGTATTTTGGGAACCTTTCACTGCTGGTTTGTGTTCTCTGAATAGACGAAGCAGTGCTTCTCTATGGGGATTTCACTGCCCTCGAACAGTCACCGAACAGGCACCGTATGTGCAGGCAATTCACCAGGATTTGGCGAATTGCCTGCTCTCTGGATAGCCGAATGGCCAGGAAAGGTAACCGAACGCTGATTTTCAGCGTTCGGTTACCTTTCTCAAGCAATTCGGATCTCTTTGGATAATCCTGACAGGCTGCTGTATAGCAAACCATACCTGCTCATGCTGCCTGTCGAACATGAGGTAGACTGGTGGGCCTTTATTTATGCTCCCCCAGAAACAAAAAAAATCCCTTTGGGATCGAAAACAAAGACACGGAGCGGGATCTTGCTGCAGGCTGGCCGGCTGGAAGTACATTGAAACATACATAGTACAGGAGGGATGGGGTCGCGCCTATTCCCCGATGGGGCGGCTGCAACCACCAAATGCATCCAGCCCAACAACATGTGTGAAACATAACAAAGAAAAAAGATTGAGTTTAAGGAAGCGGGAAGACATCCAATTCGAGACAGCAGAGAGACAGTCAGTGACTCGATCCAGGAGAGCCGGAGAGAGATCAGGGGAGGAGAGGTATATTTGAGTGTACTGGAATCCAAAGGAGCTGATCAGTTTGACTAGAGAGGCTGTGTAGATTGAAAAAAGTAGATGGCCCAGTACTGAGTCTTTGTTCACCCGAACAGAGACAGACTGCCGGGAGGAGGTACTTCCAGAAAATGAGATACCAAACGATTGTTGGGACAGGTAGGAAGCGAACCATTAAAGAACAGTACTTATCACTAAGAGTTTGAAGGAGGAGCAAATGGTCAACTGTGGTGAACTGTATCGAGGAGCAAGTGGTGAACTGTATCAAAGGTGGTAGAGATCACTGCGAACCCAACACTAGCTCTTAGCCAAAACTAGTAGCATGTCTCCTCCCCCAAAGCATGTGTCTGTATCCGCACCTGGAGTGATGGACCTTCCAGGAGAATGCCTTTATTGTTTCAGGTGTTCAAAAGTGATTCTGGGTCCTCACCTTATCCTGGGCCACCTCGACTCCTGTAGATTGTAAGCTCCTGGGAGCAGAGCCCACTGCACCTCCTGCCTCTGTCTCATATATTTATTTGTAAATTTGTTAAACGAACCCCCAGCTCTTATTGTAAAGTACAGTCAACTCTTGGCGCTATATAAATGATGAAAATAATAATAATAATTAATGTAAATGAATTAATAATAGTAAATAATATAAATGATAATAATAATAATGTAAATGATTTAATAATAGTAATTAATACAAATGATGATGATATTAATAATTAATGTAAATGAATTATTAATAGTAAATAATATAAACGATGATGATGATAATGATAATTGATGTAAATGAATTAATAATAGTAAATAATATAAATGATGATGATGATAATAATTAATGTAAAATTAATTAATAATAGTAAATAATATAAATGATAATAATAATTAATGTAAATGATTTAATAATAGTAATTAATACAAATGATGATAATAATAATTAATGTAAATGAATTAATAATAGTAAATAATATAAATGATGATGATGACAATTAATGTAAATGATTTAATAATAGTAAATACAAATGATGATGATGATAATAATTAATGTAAATGAATTAATAATAGTAAATAATATAAATGATAATAATAATTAATGTCAATGATTTAATAATAGTAATTAATACAAATGATGATGATGATAATTAATGTAAATGAATTAATAATAGTAAATAATATAAATGATGATGATAATAATAATAATTTATGTATTTGAAATAATAATAGTAAATAATATAAATGATAATAATAATGTAAATTAATTAATAATTGAAATAATATAAAGGATGATAATCATAATAATAATGTAAAATTAATTAATAATAGTAATTAATAATAAATGATAATTATAATAATAATAACTAATGTAAATGAATTAATAATAGTGAATTATAATAAGGATGATAATCATAATAATAATAATTAATGTAAAATTAATTACTAATAGTAAATAATATAATTGATGATGATAATTTATATACATTAATAAATATATTAATATAAATACATAAAAAAATAAAATGAATGTGTCTGTTCTACATGTATCGGGTGCAAGCTGACAGGGGCGTAACTACCAGGGGTGCAGAGGGTGCGTCCGCACCTGGGCCCTTGAGTCTGGGGTGCCCACACTCGCCTGCCTGGGTGCTTGCCTATATTTTATATATAATTCTTTTAATTTTTTTAATTTATTTTATACATGTTTGTGAGTTTTACTTTGGAGGTCTGTGATACTCATACACACTGCACATTACTGTGAGTTTTATTGCTGTGGAGCTCTATGATACAGTCATACATGCTGCACATTGCTGTGAAGTTCTGTGATACATTCATACACACTGCACATTGCTGTGGAGCTCTGTGATACATTCATACACGCTGCACATTGCTGTGGAGCTCTGTGATACATTCAAACACACTGCACATTGCTGTGGAGCTCTGTGATACATTCATAGTATGCACGCTGTACATTGCTGTGGAGCTCTGATACATTCATAGACGCTGCACATTGCTGTGGAGCTCTGTGATACATTCATAGACGCTGCACATTGCTGTGGAGCTCTGTGATACATTCATACACGCTGCACATTGCTGTGGAGCTCTATGATACAGTCATACATGCTGCACATTGCTGTGAAGTTCTGTGATACATTCATACACACTGCACATTGCTGTGGAGCTCTGTGATACATTCATACACGCTGCACATTGCTGTGGAGCTCTGTGATACATTCAAACACACTGCACATTGCTGTGGAGCTCTGTGATACATTCATAGTATGCACGCTGTACATTGCTGTGGAGCTCTGATACATTCATAGACGCTGCACATTGCTGTGGAGCTCTGTGATACATTCATAGACGCTGCACATTGCTGTGGAGCTCTGTGATACATTCATACACGCTGCACATTGCTGTGGAGCTCTGTGATACATTCATACACACTGCACGCTGCACATTGCTGTGGAGCTCTGTGATACATTCATAGACGCTGCACATTGCTGTGGAGCTCTGTGATACATTCATACACGCTGCACATTGCTGTGGAGCTCTGTGATACATTCATACACGCTGCACATTGCTGTGGAGCTCTGTGATACATTCATACACACTGCGCATTGCTGTGGAGCTCTGTGAAACATTCATAGTATGCATGCTGCACATTGCTTTGGAGCTCTGTGATACATTCATACACGCTGCACATTGCTGTGGAGCTCTGTGATACATTCATACACACTGCACATTGCTGTGGAGCTCTGTGAAACATTCATAGTATGCACGCTGCACATTGCTTTGGAGCTCTGTGATACATTCATACATGCTGCACATTGCTGTGGAGCTCTGTGATACATTCATACACGCTGCACATTGCTGTGGAGCTCTGTGATACATTCATACACACTGCACATTGCTGTGGAGCTCTGTGAAACATTCATAGTATGCACGCTGCACATTGCTTTGGAGCTCTGTGATACATTCATACACGCTGCACATTGCTGTGGAGCTCTGTGATACATTCATACACGCTGCACATTGCTGTGGAGCTCTGTGATACATTCATACACACTGCACATTGCTGTGGAGCTCTGTGAAACATTCATAGTATGCACGCTGCACATTGCTTTGGAGCTCTGTGATACATTCATACACGCTGCACATTGCTGTGGAGCTCTGTGATACATTCATACACGCTGCACATTGCTGTGGAGCTCTGTGATACATTCATACACACTGCACATTGCTGTGGAGCTCTGTGAAACATTCATAGTATGCACGCTGCACATTGCTTTGGAGCTCTGTGATACATTCATACACGCTGCACATTGCTGTGGAGCTCTGTGATACATTCATACACGCTGCACATTGCTGTGGAGCTCTGTGATATGCTCATACACAGTACACATTACTGTAAGGTTTATTGCCGTGGAGCTCTGTGAGATACAAATAGTGCACATTACATTAAAAATGGGATGGACTGAAGAAGTCATAGTGGACCTGGAAAAAGTGGGACACTGATTGTCTGGAGTCAACATTGTGGACTTGGAGGAGACCAATGCATGTTGACGGGAGGGGGGACAAAATATAGAAACATAGAAAACAGAAACATAGAAACATTTCGGCAGATAAGAACCTTTCGGCCCATCTAGTCTGCCCAATTACATGGATACTTTACCTGGATTTATCTTTTGTTTAGGATAGCCTTATGCCTATCCCATGCTTGCTTAAATTCAATCACTGTTTTGGCCTCTACCACTTCAACTGGAAGACTGTTCCATGTATCCACCACCCTCTCAGTAAAATAATGCTTCCTGATGTTACTTTTAAACCTTTGCTCCTCTAATCTAAGACTATGTCCTCTTGTTTTGCTACTTTGTTTCCTTTTAAATATACTCCCTTCCTCTACCTTGTGGATTCCCTTTACGTATTTAAATGTTTCTATCATATCTCCTAAATAATATAAATGATAATAATAATAATGTAAATGATTTAATAATAGTAATTAATACAAATGATGATGATATTATAATTAATGTAAATGAATTATTAATAGTAAATAATATAAACGATGATGATGATAATGATAATTGATGTAAATGAATTAATAATAAAATAATATAAATGATGATGATGATAATAATTAATGTAAAATTAAAAATAGTAAATAATATAAATGATAATAATAATTAATGTAAATGATTTAATAATAGTAATTAATACAAATGATGATAATAATAATTAATGTAAATGAATTAATAATAGTAATAATATAAATGATGATGATGACAATTAATGTAAATGATTTAATAATAGTAAATACAAATGATGATGATAATAATTAATAATGAAAATAATAATAAAAATAATATAAATGATAATAATAATTAATGTCAATGATTTAATAATAATTAATTAAACAAATGATGATGATGATAATTAATGTAAATGAATTAATAATAGTAAATAATATAAATGATGATGATAATAATAATAATTTATGTATTTGAAATAATAATAGTAAATAATATAAATGATAATAATAATGTAAATTAATTAATAATTGAAATAATATAAAGGATGATAATCATAATAATAATGTAAATTAATTAATAATAGTAATTAATAATAAATGATAATTATAATAATAATAACTAATGTAAATGAATTAATAATAGTGAATTATAATAAGGATGATAATCATAATAATAATAATTAATGTAAATTAATTACTAATAGTAAATAATATAATTGATGATGATAATTTATATACATTAATAAATATATTAATATAAATACATAAAAAAATAAAATGAATGTGTCTGTTCTACATGTATCGGGTGCAAGCTGACAGGGGCGTAACTACCAGGGGTGCAGAGGGTGCGTCCGCACCTGGGCCCTTGAGTCTGGGGTGCCCACACTCGCCTGCCTGGGTGCTTGCCTATATTTTATATATAATTCTTTTAATTTTTTTAATTTATTTTATACATGTTTGTGAGTTTTACTTTGGAGGTCTGTGATACTCATACACACTGCACATTACTGTGAGTTTTATTGCTGTGGAGCTCTATGATACAGTCATACATGCTGCACATTGCTGTGAAGTTCTGTGATACATTCATACACACTGCACATTGCTGTGGAGCTCTGTGATACATTCATACACGCTGCACATTGCTGTGGAGCTCTGTGATACATTCAAACACACTGCACATTGCTGTGGAGCTCTGTGATACATTCATAGTATGCACGCTGTACATTGCTGTGGAGCTCTGATACATTCATAGACGCTGCACATTGCTGTGGAGCTCTGTGATACATTCATAGACGCTGCACATTGCTGTGGAGCTCTGTGATACATTCATACACGCTGCACATTGCTGTGGAGCTCTATGATACAGTCATACATGCTGCACATTGCTGTGAAGTTCTGTGATACATTCATACACACTGCACATTGCTGTGGAGCTCTGTGATACATTCATACACGCTGCACATTGCTGTGGAGCTCTGTGATACATTCAAACACACTGCACATTGCTGTGGAGCTCTGTGATACATTCATAGTATGCACGCTGTACATTGCTGTGGAGCTCTGATACATTCATAGACGCTGCACATTGCTGTGGAGCTCTGTGATACATTCATAGACGCTGCACATTGCTGTGGAGCTCTGTGATACATTCATACACGCTGCACATTGCTGTGGAGCTCTGTGATACATTCATACACACTGCACGCTGCACATTGCTGTGGAGCTCTGTGATACATTCATAGACGCTGCACATTGCTGTGGAGCTCTGTGATACATTCATACACGCTGCACATTGCTGTGGAGCTCTGTGATACATTCATACACGCTGCACATTGCTGTGGAGCTCTGTGATACATTCATACACACTGCGCATTGCTGTGGAGCTCTGTGAAACATTCATAGTATGCATGCTGCACATTGCTTTGGAGCTCTGTGATACATTCATACACGCTGCACATTGCTGTGGAGCTCTGTGATACATTCATACACGCTGCACATTGCTGTGGAGCTCTGTGATACATTCATACACACTGCACATTGCTGTGGAGCTCTGTGAAACATTCATAGTATGCACGCTGCACATTGCTGTGGAGCTCTGTGATACATTCATACACGCTGCACATTGCTGTGGAGCTCTGTGATACATTCATACACGCTGCACATTGCTGTGGAGCTCTGTGATACATTCATACACACTGCACATTGCTGTGGAGCTCTGTGAAACATTCATAGTATGCATGCTGCACATTGCTTTGGAGCTCTGTGATACATTCATACACGCTGCACATTGCTGTGGAGCTCTGTGATACATTCATACACGCTGCACATTGCTGTGGAGCTCTGTGATACATTCATACACACTGCACGCTGCACATTGCTGTGGAGCTCTGTGAAACATTCATAGTATGCACGCTGCACATTGCTTTGGAGCTCTGTGATACATTCATACACGCTGCACATTGCTGTGGAGCTCTGTGATACATTCATACACGCTGCACATTGCTGTGGAGCTCTGTGATACATTCATACACACTGCACATTGCTGTGGAGCTCTGTGAAACATTCATAGTATGCACGCTGCACATTGCTTTGGAGCTCTGTGATACATTCATACACGCTGCACATTGCTGTGGAGCTCTGTGATACATTCATACACGCTGCACATTGCTGTGGAGCTCTGTGATATGCTCATACACAGTACACATTACTGTAAGGTTTATTGCCGTGGAGCTCTGTGAGATACAAATAGTGCACATTACATTAAAAATGGGATGGACTGAAGAAGTCATAGTGGACCTGGAAAAAGTGGGACACTGATTGTCTGGAGTCAACATTGTGGACTTGGAGGAGACCAATGCATGTTGACGGGAGGGGGGACAAAATATAGAAACATAGAAAACAGAAACATAGAAACATTTCGGCAGATAAGAACCTTTCGGCCCATCTAGTCTGCCCAATTACATGGATACTTTACCTGGATTTATCTTTTGTTTAGGATAGCCTTATGCCTATCCCATGCTTGCTTAAATTCAATCACTGTTTTGGCCTCTACCACTTCAACTGGAAGACTGTTCCATGTATCCACCACCCTCTCAGTAAAATAATGCTTCCTGATGTTACTTTTAAACCTTTGCTCCTCTAATCTAAGACTATGTCCTCTTGTTTTGCTACTTTGTTTCCTTTTAAATATACTCCCTTCCTCTACCTTGTGGATTCCCTTTACGTATTTAAATGTTTCTATCATATCTCCTCTGTCTCGTCTTTTTTCCAAGCTGTACATGTTAAGATCATTAAGCCTTTCTTGGTAACTTTTCTCCTTCAAGCCGTACACCATTTTAGTAGCCCTTCTCTGAACTCTCTCTAAGATGTCTATATCCTTCTGGAGATACGGTCTCCAGTACTGCACACAGTACTCCAAGTGAGGTCTCACCAGTGCTCTGTACAGTGGCATGAGCACTTCCCTTTTCCTACTGCTAATACCTCTCCCTACACAACCAAGCATTCTGCCAGCATTTCCTGCTGCTCTATTACATTGACTACTTACCCTTAGATCCTCTGCAATAATAACCCCTAAATCCCAACCCTCAGATGTTGAGGTTAGGACTGTATCAAATATTCTATATTCAGCCCTTGGGTTTTTACGTCCCAGGTGCATTATCTTGCACTTATCCACATTAAAACTCAATTGCCACAGCTCCCACCATTTTTTTAGTTTACCTAAATCATTTGTCATTTGGCTGATCCCTCCAGGAACGTCAACCCTGTTGCAAATCTTTGTGTCATCAGCAAAAAGACATACTTTTCCATTAATACCTTCTGCAATATCACTAATAAAAATATTAAAGAGAATGGGTCCAAGTACTGACCCCTGAGGTACCCCACTGGTAACAAGACCTTGCGCCGAATAAACTCCATTTACCACAACCCTCTGTTGTCTGTCACTCAGCCACTGCCTAATCCATTCAACAATATTGGAATCTAAACTCAAAGATTGCAATTTATTGATAAGCCTTCTATGCGGAACAGTATCAAAAGCCTTACTGAAATCTAAATAAGCAATGTCTACTGCACCACCTGTGTTTATTATTTTTGTTACCCAATCAAAAAAATCAATAAGATTAGTTTGGCATGATCTCCCTGAGGTAAACCCATGTTGTTTCTGATCCTGTAATCTATGTGTTTTTAGATGTTCAACAATCCTTTCCTTTAACATGGTTTCCATTAATTTCCCCACTACTGACGTAAGACTAACTGGCCTATAGTTCCCCGATTCCTCCCTACTACCCTTCTTGTGAATATGTATGTTTTTGCCTAGGGTGGGGGGGGGCATCATGGTTCCTGCACCTGGGCCCTGAGGTTTCTAGTTACGCCCCTGCAAGCTGATACTGCATTTAAAATAATTAGAGATTCGTATTCATTGTGGCAAGAGGGTCTCACTCCACCTCTGCCTCTGCAAGACAGCAGGCTCATGATTCTTTGCTGGTTTATGTATTTTATTAGATTGCAAGCTCCTGCGGATAATAGCTATACAGATTCTGTAACATGTTACTGGTTCGAGCGATGCGTTCTTAGCCCGAGCTTAAATCCTTTTTTTTTTTAAAGCGAAGAAGCTGAATGAATGATGCTCCTTTCTGCATCTTTAAAGGAGATGGATGACATGTGCGCGCCGCTCGCAGGGATGCACATCAGACGTCGAGACCTTTGTGTCCCAGACAGTCCCTGGCCACGCTGTCCTAAGACGCCCTACAGGCCGTCCAGGCAGCGACGTGCTTTATTGTCTGCGCTCTTAAGTAGATTAGGGCCTTCTGGATCCCAATATGTTTATATTAAGGGGACCTGCCATTACTGCTAATGTGCAAGCCCTTCTGTGTTCCACAGCATGTCAAACCATGTTAGAGGAGGGGAAGCCCATAATTTCATCTGATGGCCGCTGTCATGCTGCAATATCAGATGCTGCACGAGCAAAGGTGAAACATGGACGTTTGAGAAGTCGTTCTTAAATGATAGAGCAATAAAGGGCCACGAAAAATAAAAATCATTAAAAGATACACTGTTACGCACTTTATCTATTTTTTAAGTGCTCAGGGTGTGTAGCGTCTCACCCCTTCTCCCACCCCACTGCTGCCCTTAGCAGGTGTAATCGCAGGGTGAAGTGGAGGAGTTTTATCCATCCACCCAGCGTCACCAGCAGCTGGGATTTTGAATTTCCCGGCTACTGGTCAGTAGATCAGACACTAGAGACGTCAGCATAGAGACAGCATGACATCGTCGTCGTCATTCACTCTGAGACCTCCTGCTCATAGAGGCTGTGTTGGGCCGGATTTGTGCATGCGCATGCAGCTCTGATCCATCATTCTGCGCAGGTTAGGGATGTGCGTTTCGGGTTTCAGAATTTCGGAATTTTCACGAAATTTCCCGATTCGTGTTTTCGGATGCGGCCGATTTTTCGAAAATTTTTAGATCCGAAAACGGCAGATCCGAAAAGTTTTCCGAGCCGAAACGAAATATTTTCGGAATTTTCGAATGGACTTGAAATGTGTCAAATCGAAATTTATTGCTTTGAAACGAGGAGAACAGACGTTCCGAAAAAAACGAAAATTTCCGAAATCACGAAAAGTCGATACAAAAAACGAGCAAAGTGACACGAAAATACGAAAAATGGTCGATATTCCGAAAACATGTACAATTCCAAAAAACGAAAATTTCCGAAATCACGAAAAGTCGATACAAAAAACGGGCAAAGTGACACGAAAATACGAAAAATGGTCGATATTCGGAAAAAAAATGTACCCGAAAAACGAGTCGAACCGAACCGAATCGAAACAGAAATCGGTCGAAACGAGCCAAATCGAAAAGTTTAAACATCCGAAAAATCGAATCGAACCGAAAAAAAAATCGGTGCACAAGCCTAGCGCAGGTGCTATAGAACTTGTGTATGTAAAGCGCGCAAGTCTGCATCACTGAGCAATTTGCGGTTCCTACGCTACGTAAGGTGCATTGGGTCGCAAAGTGGCTTCTGAAATCCAGAAGACTATGTAGCTTTTTAACTCAATTTGTGTACGTATGCAAAATGCATTGCGTAAGGTACGCCTGTGTAAAGGGCTGCCATTAGAAATCATGGGGCCCCTTACTGAACCACTAGTCGGGCCCCCCGTGCCTCAGCAGTCCAATTCAGTAAAACAATTAATAATGAATCATCTGCCTCCCCTGCTGCTTACCTGCAGGTTACAGTGCTCTTACAGGCCTCAGATGCTGCAGCCCACCAGGAAATTTCTTGGTATCTTGGTGGGCCAGTCCTCGATGGCATGGAGGGACCCTTAAATCTGTTTCACTAAACCAAGCTGAACAGGGTTTGGCCAGGGCCCCCTGGAGCCACTGGGCCCATGAACAGTTCATGGCTGCTTTGCCTGTATATAACGATGGATTGTAGCCACATGGGCCCATGAACACCTGATGGCTACCTTGCCTGTATGTAACGATGGTTTGGAGCCACATGGGCCTGTATATAACGATGGATTGAGAGCCACATGGGCCCATGAACACCTGATGGCTGCCATGGGCCCATGAACACCTGATGGCTTCGTTGCCTGTATGTAACAATGGACTGGTGCCACATGGGCCTGTATATAACGATGGATTGAGAGCCACATGGGCCTGTATATAACGATGGATTGGAGCCACATGGGCCTGTATATAACGATGGATTGAGAGCCACATGGGCCCATGAACACCTGATGGCTGCCATGGGCCCATGAACACCTGATGGCTTCCTTGCCTGTATATAATGATGGATTGAGAGCCACATGAGCCTGTATATAACAATGGATTGAGAGCCACATGGGCCTGTATATAACAATGGATTGAGAGCCACATGGGCCTGTATATAACGATGGATTGAGAGCCACATGAGCCTGTATATAACAGTGGATTGAGAGCCACATGGGCCTGTATGTAACGATGGATTGAGAGCCACATGGGCCTGTATATAACGATGGATTGAGAGCCACATGGGCCCATAAACACCTGATGGCTGTCATGGGCCCATGAACACCTGATGGCTTCCTTGCCTGTATATAACGATGGATTGAGAGCCACATGGCCCTGTATATAACGATGGATTGAGAGCCACATGGGCCCATGAACACCTGATGGCTGTCATGGGCCCATGAACATCTGATGGCTGCCATGGGCCCATGAACACCTGATGGCTGCCTTGCCTGTATATAACGATGGATTGAAGTTGCACACACGTGTACAGAACCGATCGATCGGCTGCCTCTCTCAGGACACATCCTATCGGGGGCGGTCTAAGAGAAGGTGATGTCAGCACGCAGAGCTGCCGACCTCACCAGTGACTGATTTGGTTGGCGACAGCTGGGTATTTTAAAATCCCGTCAGCCTGGTGACGTACGTGTGGGTGGAGGAAACTACTCCTCTTCACGCTGCGTTTCCTGACAAAGGAGGCAGGAGGGAGGATGGGCTCTCCTCACATCCTGACCACAAAAAGATAACTTGGTCAGGATGTGTAGAGCGTCCCTTTACGAATGAGGCTAGGGTCAGACGAACGCATTTTTCGCGTCGACCGTGGAAAAGTGCGGTCGAACGAACGGACATATTTTTTCACGGAATACGCGGTAGCGGTCATACGATGCGCCTTTTCGTCCGTGATTTTGTACGGATCATCAATAAAACACTTTTTGTGTCTGGACGTTATGTTGGCCGGACATTAGCAGCGTCTGATGTCTCCCAATCACACACACACGCCGCTATGCGGCCGCAGCGCACTCTGTACGTCAGTAGTAGCGGTTTGACGTTCTCGAAAAAATGCGTTCGTTTGCCACTTGCGTTGCGCGACGAACTTTCGTGCGGCCGTACTTCGTGTGTTCCCGGCATTGGACGTCATTTGCTGCTAGCACGGCCGTGATTTTGTGCGGCTAAACGCACGTTAAAGCTGCGTTCGTCTGACCCTAGCCTAATACTTTTTTTTTAAAAAAAATCAAATATTCATTAAGCAGCCATTGAGGTACGTCGACGACAGCCAAGGTCTACCATTCACTCTGAGGCAGATCATGTTGACACCATTAGTGGTTATTATGGCAAATTCTAGGCCAAAATAACTTAATTTTACCATTATTATTCTTTATTTACAAACACAGTATCCCCGTTGATTATTGTGACCTTAAAGTTCCAATTCTTCACCAATAACCTCCGATGTTTCATCATCAAAAAACATGTGTCACTGCCGTATGAAACAACACTGTGTCACCCTTAGCCACCTCACCTCAGTCGGAGATGAACAGCTAATCCTCGCAAACTGAACCAGTTATAAAGATTAATAATTTGTGTTTAATTTGAAGGTTTTTGTTTCAGGGAAAAAAAAACAAGCAAATACTGCAGTAAACAGGATACATCTTGATTTTGGGAGGTAGCAAATTATTTTTTTCATACAGCCAATAAATTGCCGCCTACGACAATTCCGTTTTCCAAAAATGCACCCAGCGCCTTCTTACCTGTTTTTGCTTCTATATATAAGTATCTTAGAAATTGGTGACGGCAGACACGTGCGTGTCCAAAATCCGATGCTGAAAAGATCTGTAGAATTGCAAAAAAGCCGCTTAGAAATGTTAACGCGGGCTCGTAAAAAGAACTCACAGCACTTTCCAAGGTCAGGAAGTCCTGCAATATGGGACAGCGTCTATACAAGGACAGTAAAGGCCTCTTAAAGCTGGAGAAAATACCAAAATATGTAAAAAAAAACTAATATTCGTTCAAAAGGCAACCTACTTATAGCAGAAGAGTTTGGTGACCCTCTTAAATGCCCAAATTCCTCTACACACCCCATTGTACCTCTGCCTCATTAATCTTGCCCCATTGTGTGCCTCTGCCCAATCCCATTCATTCCATCGTGCCTCTTCCCCATCCCTCTCAACCTCATTGTGAGTCTGCCCCATCCCCCACTGGACCTCTCTCTGCTCTATCTATCCATCCATGTACCGGCTGGATGGAGTAGAGCTAACACCACTGCTCTATAACCGTGGAGACGCAGGTTGTAATCCCGGCCAGAGCACCTCTCCAGTAAGTGTCCTTGGACAAGACACATAATGGTACATACTTGCCACCACACAATATCGGCTGTGGAGTCCAGTGGTAACGTCTCTACCCTTCGACCTTGGAGAAGCAAGTCAAGGTCAAGGTCCCATTCAGCACATCCCTCCAATACAACTGTGTAGAAGCAAGTCTCGACTTTACGAGAAGCGGGTTCAACCCAACCACCAGGTCACTGCTCTACAATCATGGAAAGACGACTCGATCCCACTCAGAAGACGCCACCAGCGCGTGTCCTTGGGCAAGACACCTAACGATATGGATGCGCCTACCTCACAAAATACTCGTACATCTCATAGATTGTAAGTTCCCTTGGAAACAGGGTCCCCTGAATCAGGCCGTATCATCCATGTGTGGTATTACAATGTATCAACCCCTTGTACACTGATCTTGTAAAGCTCTGCGGAATATGTGGCGCTATATAAATAAAGCAGAATAATAATAATAATAATACTTATAATTTTATAACTTGTATTTAATTATCATTGTTTATAAAAAAAACAAATATTCTATAGCATGAAAATTTAGCAATTAATGTGGACACAGAGATGATCTTACCCCAATGTGCTTGTTTTAGATCTGGCAACAACAAATTGTTGAAAAAAAATCACAACAAGGACAAGATTAGAACAAATAATACATATTTTATTTTACGCTTTCAATAAACTATCAGGTCTATTCAAAGAAAGGTGAAACTCAGGAGAACGACTGGAGAAGTGAAAATTCTAGGTCAAAATGCTCCCATTTATCTCACTTTCCAAATCGGCTATTAGGTCTAGATTGTTCTCTTCTCCTGCCAGTTCTCCTGGTTTCCACCTTTCTCTGAATAACCCTGTAAGACTTGTAGGGTTTGACACTGTTTGAAATATGGAGGCAAACATGGCTGAGATCGGAAAAATATATAATAATATATGCTTCACCTCAGATGACTGATAATGGATAAATAATAATAAATAATAATATTATGAATTATTAGTTATTATTTATTTGTATGCAAAACAGATTCATTACTAGATATAATACGCATATTAATAATATGATTTCTTATTATTTACTGAGTATTAAACCACAGGACAGCAAATTCATTCTTTAAAATTAAATAATATAAATATTGTCTCCATCTCGTGTTTGTTTATTTGTGTCTCGTTCTGTTTGGTTATTGTAAATGCAGAAACTGTTGACGCTATATAAATTATTATTATTATTATCATCATTTATATAGCGCCAACAGTTTCCTCAGCGCTTTATAATAACCAAAGGGAATGAGATACAGATGAACGGACATAGATGGAAACAAGAGGTGTAGAGGGCCCTGCTCATAGGAGCTTACAGTCTATGATAATAATAATATGAATTGTTAATTATTATTAGTAGTATACAAACAGCATATCCATTACTTATATAATGTGTAAATTAATAGTATGATTTATTTATTATTATTTATTAAGTCTTTAAATGCAAAATGCTAATTCGTTACCAAAATTAAATAAATGATTATCAATCATATGAATTATCAAATATTTTTATTATTACAAACAGAAAATCCACTACTAAAATCATATGTAAATTAATAGTGATTTATTGATGATTATTTATTATGTCTTAAAATGCAAAATTGAAAATTCATAACTAAAATTATTAATCATATGAATTATTAATTATTTTTATTATTACAAACAGCAAATCCATTTCTAAAATAATGTGTAAATTAATAGTACGATCTATTGATTATTTATTAAATCTTAAAATGCAAAATTGCAAATTTGTTACTAAAATTAAATAAACTTATTAATCATATGAATTATTAATTATTTTTATTATTACAAACAGCAAATCCATTTCTAAAATAATGTGTAAATTAAAAGTACGATCTATTGATTATTATTTATAATCTTAAAATGCAAAATTGCAAATTCATTACTAAAATTAAATAAAATGATGATTAATCACATGAATTATTAATTATTTTTATTATTACAAACAGCAAATTCTCTATAAAATAATATGTAAATTATTAGTAGGATTTATTAATTATTATTTATTAAGTCTTAAAATGCAAAATTGCAAATTCATCGCTAAAATGAAATAAAATTAGTTTTAATCATATGAATTATCAATTATTTTTACTATTACAAACAGCAAATCCGCTACTAAAATAATATGTAAATTAATAATCTGATTTATTAATTATTTTTTATTAAGTACTAAATTGCAGATACTAAAATTAAATGTAATAATAATAATAATGATAATAATAAATAAATAAATAAATAATAGCAATTTAATAAAAATAACATCCATTTTATATAATATTAAAATAATAAAAAAATATAATATAATATTACTATATTAAATATGTGACTTAATGTTATTTTCGCAGATGGTGACCCACATCTCTTTATGGTGATCATGCCGCAATGTATCTGTCGGATAATTTCTAACGATTCCAAGGATGTGATATATAAAAAGCAGGATTGGAAGCAGAGATGGAATTCCACAGATTGCCCAAAGAATATTAATCTACAATGTATACTTGGACCTTACTCAACCAGCCCAAACTGAATGGTGCAGGGCTATGGCTGGTATGAATGAGGGCACTCCATGCCAATCATGTGCCAGTCTGCCACATGGCAAATATATACACCATGGGCTTTAATTATCACAGGCTGCATAAGGGCATGTTCTGTTACAGTGTGTGTGTGTGTGGTTGATTAACAAATCAAATTAAAATCAATGGAACAAGCTGCCATGCAGTGGAAGCCTGGCTGCTGGCCTTCCCTCCCCCCCAGCTCTGCCTCCATTGGATGGTCTCCTTTGTCTTGGGGGAGAGGCAAGCTGTATAAGATAGCTCCTGCCTGCTCCAGACCCCCCCTCCCTTTTGTGTAAGGCAGCTGCAGCACATTTGAATGTATATAGGGGGGATCTGAAGGGACCATTTTTCCATGGGCCATCTGTCTCCCAGCCAGGAGGAGCAGCAGCAGCAGGACACATAGCTGGAGGATCAGCCCTCTACAGACACCCAGCACCAAGGGACACACAGCACCCAGGGCAGGCAGCCTGGCAGGATGGTCCTTGTACACGTTGGATATCTCGTTCTTCCAGTATTTGGCTCTGTGAGAAACAGAGGTATTGCCTTCTTATCTATTCTGCACTGGGGGGGGGGGCTGGGGGGCTCTGTCTTGTGGGTATGTAACAGAATGCATTGGTCTGGCTGACATTGGGATCTGCTGTGTCTGGTCAGCAGGAACACTGGGCTTGCAACATTGTATCTCCAGACTCAATGTGTCAATAAGAGGACCTGGATAGATTGTATCTCCTGACTGTGTATACAATATATTGATAGGGGGGGGAGGGGGGCACAGATACCTTGTATCTCCTGACTGTATGCTAAAGGTATCAGTATGGGGACCTGTATACATTGTATCTCATGTGTTGTTACATATGGAGCTCTGGATAGATTGTATCTCCTGATTGTTTATCTGCTCAGCTGATGCGAAAATAATGCTGTTTCCTTGATCTGATGAAATGACTAATTTCCACCTTATTAATTAAACACCCTTTTATTATCAGGGATGCATCTCTCCCCCCCCCCATCTATATGTCAAAATCCTCCCCTGTTACCATTAATATTAGATTTTATTCTAATTATTGGCATTATGATAATCATACTACTTGTTATATAACACAAAGAGCCATTTATTAGTGTTACTATTATTTATTGTTGTGTTGTTTATATTGATGATGCAAACCTATGCCTGAAGGTTCTGCACCCCCTATGATCCTTCTATTTCTCTGAGGTTATCAGTATATCATTCTTATGCTTATTGAAGTATACAGAGATGCATCCTTTTATATAAACCCCCTTTATATATAAATAGCTGTTTTATTATGATTATTATGATAGAGGTTTGCATTCAGTATATTAGTTCTAGTTTCCAGAAAGACAGATCTGAGCATTAACACATGAATGGCTGCTCCCCTGTCTCCAAATCAGCTGCTTTTTTTTTTTTTTTTTAGGTCTCCAACCCAAATCCTCCAGCCCAGGTTCCTGCAGAAATGCAATGATATAGTTATTATTCACCCATATTATATCATATATTGCAAACTCATCCTTTTGAGTGGCTGGATTTGGAAAAAGGTGGGAGGGAGGGATGGGTGGGGGGGGTTTGGAGAGATGGGGGTCTCCAATTTCACCATTTTATGGACTTGTTCTTAAGATGCATCTTATGGTTAACCCTTTCCCCGATAGGATAAAAATGCACAGAGGCCGCTAAGTTAACCCTTTCCCGATATATAGGATAAAAATGCACAGAGGCCGCTAAGTTAACCCTTTCCCGATATATAGGATAAAAATGCACAGCGGCCGCTAAGTTCTATATTGTAGAGCACCGGTGGAAATCACCGGTGGAAATCACATTTGTTGTGATCCAACAAGAATATATATATATATATATATATGAGTCATTGGCCTTTTTGCACTGAAAAGCTTAATTATCTGTGCAAAAAAAATATATAAATATTATTTATATTTCCATAAGTGTGATTTAAGGTGAATTTAATTCAGCGGCCATTAATTTTCCATTAAATCCTAATTTATTATTTTTTTTTTTAGATTTAATTTTTATTTATTACGAGCCGCCATAGCTCACCCATTTGAATACAGAAGGTGGGGTCTGGAGGAATAATAAGTGTATGAGTGTGCGCAAGGCTATGCTTATGTGTACATGTATACACCAGTTGAGTATTTGCTGACTGTTGCATTTTGGGTCACATATCTCAACCAACAACCCCCCCCACTCTCCCCATCTCCCCACCTCCTGTTCGGTAATATATTTAAAAGCCATGTCAGAGCCCCTTCTGCACTGCAGAGACCAGAGAGAGGGAAATCATTGTTTTCAGATAATCCCATGGCCTATTCAATCAGGGGAGGAGGTAGAATAGGACGAAATTGGCACCCTTAGAATTATGTGATCTTAACTGCAGCCCCCCCCGCCCCACCCCCTTGTCCTTATGGAATAAAAAGTGGGAAAAAAATGAAATAAAAAGCATAAATTAAAAAAAAAAACACAATAATGATTAAAACATATAAGACTGTGTCTATCTCTATTGTGACTATGGGATAATGACATTTTGCATTTATCAATTGTTTTTTTTTTTTTCTTCATTGTGTAGCGCAATTGAAACCTACATGCTGCTCTGTGGTGTGAGCCCCCTCTGCATTTAGCTGTATTGTGGCACCCCTTCTTAACCATTTTCCTGTTTCCATCTGAAGAAAGCATTGATATTTATTTAACCCCAGTCAGCCACCGAGGGGTGGGCCAGACACTGCCAGTCAATACCTGGCCCACCCCTCTGGCACCTGTGGGGTTAAAGCGGCAGTATCCCCCCTATCTCATGGCTGCTTTTGTGTTTTATAGGGGGGGGCGGCTTACTATCTGGGCAACCCTTGTGTCTGCACGCATATGCAAACCCCTCCTTTCTTTAATTTTTTTTCCTTTTTTTGTATTAAAACATTTATCCATTTATTTATTCACGGTTTCATAATTCCAAAATGAAAATGATGTCATAGCAAATATTTTTTATCTTTAAAAATTTTTTATCCGCTCCCCCCCACCTTGTAAAATACATTTTTAATCTCAAAATATGATGTAAACATTTTTAAAGAATTTTATATATTTTTTTAATTTATTTTTAATTTTTTTAATCATACGAAAATTACAAATATGTAGAAATTGGCACTCAAAAAAAAAAATAGTCGCTTGAGACTGGCTTACAGGACCCCCCCACAAACCCCTATTAAGACCGTCCCTCCCCGAGGGGTACGATGAAGAAAGCCTGTGACAGAGGATACTAATGCTTTAAAATGTAGATGCTATGAAAAAAATAAACCATAATTTTCTTGTTAAACTTGTAGACTATGTAACCTTGAACCTGTATTTTTATTTTTAGTTTCCATTGTAGTAACATAAGGTCATTCTAGTAGAGCTGTAGAGAATAACAGCCATTTTTTGTATCTTCATCCTGTCTAGCTAAGTACATTGCACTGTAAATCTCTGTTAAGTGGATTCATTTTGCTTCCGGAAAAAATACTCCTATTTATTTATTTATTTTTTAATTAAAAAAAAATTTAAACAAAAATTACAAAGATTTTAAATTTTATAAAATGAAAAATTTAAATATACCTTTTTTATTTTTTAATTAAAAAAAAAATATTAAAAAAATATATCTTCAATAAAAATATTACACTGGATGTTACAAAAAAAAAATAAAAGTCCTGCAGAGAATTGTATTCTGCCCATCCGTATCAAGAAATCTCAATCTTCAAAGTGCTTTGCAAATTTTCCACCATTACATTATCATTTTTTTTATGTCCGTAATCTTGCAGGCAAAATGCATTATCCATTTAACAGGGATATTCCTTTTTTTTCTGCTGTGCTAAAACAATTTTCCTGTTCTGTATCTGAAATCCTTTCTTTTATTTAATTTAATTATCTTTTTTTTCAATTTGTGGATCTTTCCACCTTTTTATTCTTGTACTAAGATTTTTTTTTTTTTTTAAAAAAAAAGCATGTTCTGTATTTTTTTTAAATTTCTATTAATTTCTATTTTACATTACCTAGTTTCTGATGTAAATCTTTCTGTAGAGACATACCCTGCTATAATGTAATGTGCTATAGCGTATACATCTATTCATTGTATGCTGCTTTTTGTATTGTTCACCCCTCCACAGCATGGTGGGCCTTGCCTTTTTTGTACTTTGTGTGCATGTCATACGATTCCACTAATACAACTATCTTTCAATAAAGAAACTAGTTTTCCTATATTAACCTAGTGTGCCTTTTCTATTGCTGTTTCCCATTTATTGTCCTCTTTCTCCTGCTCTCGTAGATTCGATTTTCCTTGCTCCCCCTTCTTCCTCCTCTTCTGTAAGTTCCGAGCGACAACCCAATGGCTCCTCGCTTATCGGAGCTCATTTCAATACACTATCACACCATATCTGTCTCGTTCATACTGCTGCACTGATATAAGAGATACATGTGCTCATCACGATGTCTTATCCCATGAATTCGTTGAGCAAGTAAAGAAATTTGCCTTGAGATAATCCAATCCCCGAGTGTCGGACATGCACTAAGAATATGCCCACATAAATGCCAACTGCCTGTTAAATAGCGTAGGGTTTCGTTAGACTTTTGTCTCCTAAAGGTGCCAGTTAGAGGGTGGTTGTCGTTGACTAGTACGATGTCGAGGTCAACATCCCCCATATTGTGGTGAAGTTTGAAATTCTCATCTCCTCCGCCCTACCCATAAAATCTCTTCAGTAGTTTCACATGAGCCATCTTGGGCCACGTGGAGCAAACAAAGGGTGTTGACGATAACATCAATGAGAAGATGGTGCTGACAATGGCCAACCACTAACAAAGAGCTGACACGTCGAATACAGATAGCACACTCATTATACTATAGATCGTCTAGTGCCGGGGACAACAGAGTGTCCTCATGAACCTAATGTCCCAGTGATGTTTGTATGGAGATAAGAAGTGGTTTGGAAAAACAATTGAGCCATGTTCTGCCTGCGATAAGGAAGCCCTAAAAAGAGGTGTGCACACAAATATTCCAGGTGAATAACACTTAAACATGGCTCCCTTTATGACACAACTTTGGTTCAACATGCAAAAATTCATAACAAATAGACGGAACACTCCTGTACAACACACCAAACATGGATATGTTTATAAAAATAGGGTATATTGACTTGCTGTTGGCAGTTTGTCCCAGATCTATTGGATTTATGATGATTGACATGCTTGAGAATGGATGAAAAACATGCCGGAACTTGTCGTTTTGAGTCATCAAGGTTGCCATAACTGGCCTAGACTGGATAACGCCACCTCTTTCATTTCATGGACCTTGATGGATAGTCAATAGAAGCCAATTCTGTCCGGGGTTTGAGTTTTCCTTTTACATTTTACCCTTTTTTATTTGTGTACGCAGAGACCTTTCTTTCAAATGCGTACCAAGGTTCCCCCCCTTGCTTGGGCTGGTGACAGGGTCATTTGAGTGAAAAATATCTCCTGTGCTGCAACAAAAACGGAACGTACCGAAATGAACTCAAAGAATGCCAGAGCTCGTTCTAATCAATGAAAATGCTTCTGGTGCTCTTTGTGTTTGACCAGCCTCAAATCAAGTGGCCGCAATCCCACCGATTAGTGTCTTAACTGGGTCAAAACGGAGAGCCCCGCTTAATTAATGCAGCACCCATGGAGTCAAATCACCCTTCATTGAAAACCTCCCCTTTTCTTTGTGAAGACAAACGTCTAGCCTATTCTAAATACAGACGGGCTGCTGCTTCTTCACGCTCAGGAAATAGAATTTTTCATAACCTTACGTTTCAAGGGAGTCCTTTTGATATGTCCGTTATATAAACTTTATTTCAGAAATGTTCTAGTGAAGATATTACGTAATGGACAAGCTGCTGTTAAAGCTGTCCTCGTGGGTCCTACAGATAATCAGCACTGCTGCCCTTCCAACACTAGTTACTGTAAGCATTTAGCTTTATCCTCATATTGTGTTACAGGCCTGAGTAGTGCTGGAGCTTCACATGCTTCACCTCGACCTCTATTGTCCTTAGGTTTCCAGAAACGTACATTTGCAGGGCAGACGAGATCCACTTGGCTCCTGTCGTCTGTTTATTCAAACCTACTAAACTGACGTTATCTATTAAACCTTCTATGACTCAAATTTCGACGTGTCACCAATTGCCGACTACAACAATTAAATGGGGGTGGGGGCTGATTGGAAGTAAAAAAAAATTGTGGAGAGGTGATGGCCTAGGCTAGTTAGGTTAACTTTTTAGGTGGACCAGCCAAGGTGGAAAATATCTCCAAAATGATTGGAATATCTTTTGCTTCGATAAGTGGTGAAACTCTTGAAACATGTTGACGACTCCCCATAAATCTGTTTAGTGGACTATTTGGGATTATACAAGATTAGATTTTCTCACTAATGTTATTAAGCGTGGTGTAATAATATCGACTGAAAGTCAAGAGCCATCGCCCTTACATAACTTAAATTTTGACTCTGGACCACCTATTGCTGGCCACAATAATTAAATGAGGCTGATTACTAAAAAAAACCACAAAAGAAATTGTGGAGAGGTGATAGCCTAGTTAGGGTAACTTTAGGTGAACCAACCAAGGTGGAAAATATCTCGAAATAAATATCTTTGGTTTTGATATGTGGCCAAACTCTTGAGAGGTAATGTCAACTCACCATACACCTATTTATTGGACAGACTACTTGGGATTATACAGGATTAGTTAATCTGGCAGGCATGTTAATAAGCGTGGTGTAGTATTATCGACTGAAATTTAAGGGTCATCGACAATGCTTGGCCCTTATATAATTCAAATTTTGACTCGGACCACCTATTGATGACCATGACTATTAAATGGGGGGGGCCGAATACAAAAAAAATCGTGGCAACGTGATGACATAGATCGAGTAAATTTAGGTGAACCAGCCAAGGTGGAAAATGTCTCCAAAATGAGTGGAATATCTTTTTACTTCGATGTGTGGCCAAACTCTTGAGGCGTTGTCAACTCAACATAAATCTATTAATTGGACAGACTACTCAGAATTATTCTAGATTGGTTCATCTTGTGGACATGTTATTAAGCGTAGTGTAATCATATTGACTGGAATTTGAGAGCCATCAACTACTTGGCTCTTAAAAGACTAACATTGTAACTCGTCATGATCACCAATAGGTGGCTCCAATTAAATGGGGGACTGATTAATAAAAAAAGCTAAATTGTGGAGAGGTGGTGGCCTAGTTCGGTTAACTTGAGGTGATCAAGCCAAGGTGGAAAATATCTAAAAAATTAAATATCTTTTGGCTTCAATATGAGGCCAAACACTTGAGAGGTGTTGGTTGACTCTGATTGGTGGACAGACCTCTTGGTATTATACAAGACTAATTCTTCTCGATAGGTTATTAAGTGTGGTGTAATATCGACGGCGAGTCGAGAGCCGTTGACTACTTGGCCCACTCAATAAAAATTATCAAATGACCTAAATGATTCTAAAAAAATGATTTAATATTGAAACATAATGATAGATGCTACATTGACATTAAACAAGTCCACGGAAACAATGAGGGCATGAAGACCGGTATATGAATGAGTGTTTTTGGCTTTTATCTTCTGTCCTTCACATCCACGTGCTTTCTATTTTCTTTTGTCTATCCTTTATGCCGAAAGCGTAAGGAATGGCTGTGGCTTAAATCATGCTCTTTTGCCATGCACACGCACGAACACACACACACACGTTGCTCTCTTCATCCTAATCTGGATTTGAAAAAGCTTAGCCCTTAACTCCAACCTGTGCTCATCTGAACGAAGGGAGGACCAGCTCCTGTTTTGCATGAACGGAACCATGCATGTGTCTGCGGGCTGCTCATTATCAAACTATGATTTCATGTGTCCAAAAAGTATCCTCACATCCATCAAAAAATACTACGTAGAAACTTCAAAATACGTAGAAACCATGTTACAATCAGATCTAAACACAGTGACGCCAGAAAATCACAAAACCATGACCCCAGAATCGGAAGTCGTACGCTCATTCAACTCACAAACCTACAGATTGTTTAAGGCCATTGATGCTCTGGTCCCTGGCAGAACCGATTTGATAAATAGGACAGGTATTTTATGGAATGATGGCGACGGGTGCAGATGTCACTGGCATTAGGACTGAATAATACTACTAATAATTAGTAATAATGACTTTTCTTCTGAAAATGTGTTGGTAAGAAAGGATGCGGATAGATTTCATTCATTTTGCTGAATAATCAAGAATACATGCTGCCGAATCGAATGTGATGTCCTGTCCACTGTTCCGTTCCTGATGTATACAAGGTGTGGGGTTTACAATGCTGGGGAAGATGGGGAATTTTTTTGATGAGATTATACTAAGATGTCATCTTGCTACAGAGGTCCATTCGATGTGTATAGAGATAAAAATGATAATCTTGATAGTTCGATGCGTCTTCGATGAGGTTTTCCAGTTTTGACTGGACAAATGTCTATGCATTAAAGGGGTAAAGTAATATTACATTGCGTCAATCTTTGGTAATTAATATTAATAGGCACCATACCATACCATACATTGGCGATACCTTAAATAGGTCTGTAAGGTGCCCCAGCATGCACATGCCTCTTTATATTGGGTTTTAATGGTTTTCAATATGTTTTAACTCTTATGTCAATGTACCACTTGCCCATGGTGTAGTAAAACCCCCTCAAAGAACCTGAGACTACTGAGGTGTTGACGGCCATATTCACAGTTACTTTACTGTTGTTCTTGCTTACAGGTAAACCCCAAAGAACACCCCAGATCACTTTCATTGAGCTAAACGCGTTATTTCTATTTGAGATTACGGACTATGGGCAACAGCAATAGTGTCCTGTCCTACGGTGGGTTCCCCTTAGGTCTCACAAGGTTTTGGCTCAATGGCGCCATTACAGAGGAGCCGAAACATATGTAAATTACACTTGTTAGCGCTTATTAATACTTGTAACTGTTATCACACAGAAAGGGCAGCCAGAAGTGAAATGCAAGGAAGTCCTGTCCGTATGAGAGATACAGCAACCCCCGACAATGGTTTTGGCTTTGTTTGACCTCGTCAGGAGGGTATAGCTGCCACCCCTCTAGGTACCCCGAGAAAGGGATCCACATCTGTTCTGGATTACCCTGTATTCTTAAAGTGAGAAAAATAATAAGGTTTGTGACTGTACCGAGAAGGCGCAACAGAGTCCTATTCAACAGAGTGCTAGCAAGACTGAGCATCCATATGGATTAATTAATACTGGTTTGTGTAGTCCACTGTTCTGGGTTATATGAATATTAGATTTCTGCATGCCTTAAATTACACTGAACCACTTTCCTTCTTTTTTTCTACGAACTACTGGAGGAATGAAAAATGTATCTTGTTAATTCTGTAGTGTTCCATACCTCGTTCCGTTCTATTCCATTCAAGGCCGGCCATGTCCCAAAGCAAGGTAGCCATGAGTTTCATGTTTTGTTTTCAATGCTTAAAATTCATGTACCGCTTTAGGGTGTTAAAACCTACACAGTAATGAATCCGTATGCTCGGTGTACACTAAGGTTAACAGTTCATCACTTTTAATTGGATACTATCCATAGAGACGTTTTCCTGATCGTTTCCATGTAACCTTCCGGCTTTGCTGTGTGATATCACCACATACGTCTAGAACTTCTATTATTTGTCTTCCAGAAACTCTACAATAATGCAGTAAAATGGATTAGAACAAAAACTGGAGTAAAAAAATAAGGTACGAACCACCTTAGGACCTATATTTTTCATGAAATCTTTAGGTTTGGATAGCACTCAAGTTCCTACGCCTATAGTTACCAATGATGGATAGCTAGGATTGCCCATCTCCTCCAACTCTCAGCATTACTTTCTCTAGAGCAGGCGTCTCAAACTCTGGCCCCTAGATGTTGATGGCCTACAATTCCCAGAATCCTTTGACGGCAATAAACGGCCAGAGACTCATGGCAAACACCTGGGGGGCCAGAGTTTGAGATGGTCTAACAGAACAATTGGCATGTCTATGATATAACATGTATGAATGGCTTTAATATCATGCCATGTACATGGAACTGGGGACGACGACGACAGAGGAACAGATCCCATCCATCTATCTTCATAGACCTGTTCACAATGTGTGTCTGAGACGGAGGATTTGTTGTATGGATGGAACTTGGTTTACCATGCTAAAGTTACAGCCTTCCCATAATTTAGAAATCATTAAGGCTAATGTCAGACGAACGCAGTCTGAGCGCGCTCTGCGTGCGTGCATAACGGACAGACGTACTGATGGAAGATACTATAGACACCACACGGTCCATATTTTTGGACGGACGTAGGAAAAAAAAGGGAAATAAAATTAATTAAAATTAAAAGACCGGTACAGTCAGCCAGTCTAAAAAAACTTTTGAATGTCAACGTGATGGACATCGCAAATGCGCTGCGTCTGACGTTGTGTCATCACTCACACAGGCCACTACGCAGACATGGCGCACTCTGGGTGTCCGTCGTAGCACTTTTACGTCGAGGCCTAAATGGCGTCCGTTGCCACCGGCGTGGTGCGTGCGCACTTCGGTGCGCACATACCTAGTGTGTCGGTCTCTATTGATCACAAATCAATGTTACAACGGACGTTAAACTGTGCGGCGACACGGACGTGATGACTGCGGTCGTCTGACACTAGCCTAAAGAACAAACTGAGCTCCCTCCATCCCCTCCAGCTCCTAGACCCATTCCTATACCCATGGTATGACATTTAAATGCTTTTATCAAGATTTTAATAATAAAATAATGGGCACACATACGTGTCACGTCGTACACAAATGCACGTCTACAATTCTTTTAGCGAAACCTAAGCCAAGATTAGAAGAATGGTAATCTTAGCCAATCACCATTGGTAGTGACTCGGTCACTTGAGTTCTATCCAAACCCAGATGATTTCCTGTAAACTGTAAATCCTAGATAGATGATCTGTTGTATGGATGGAATTTCTGCTTAGTTTTCCACCCTAAAATCACTGCATTCCTATATTTCATATGTCACTAAGACAGTAAACTAACAAACTGAGCTCCCTCAATCCCCCCAAGTTCCTACGCACGTTCCTGCACCCGGGGTATGACATTTAAATGCTTTTAGTTAGATTTTAATGGTAACATATTGGGCATACATACATGCAATGTTATGCAAAAAAATGTGTGTCTATAATTCCTTTAGAGAATACATGGTCGAGAGTAGAAGGAGATTGGTAATCTCAGCCAACCACCATTGGTACCGATTTGGGCTCTTGAGTTTTATCAAAACCCAATGATTTCTTCTAGATTATTGGTCTTGGTGTGGTTCAACTTCTTACTATATATTTATTTTTTACTCTTTTTTGTTATAACATCTTTTACTGCATTAATGAAGATAGGTAATAGTATTTCTAGGTCTAACTCAGAAGTATGGACATTATTCTCATCATTTATATGGCGCCAACAGTTTCCGCAATGCTTTACAATAACGGAAGGGTGTGAGATACAGATACACGGACATTGGATGGAAACACGAGGTGTAGAGGACCATGCTCATAGGAGCTTACAGTCTAGAGGGAATGGGGTTGAGGTTCATTACAGATTGCATAGAGGCAATACGGAATTGGGGAGGCCAATAAGGAGCGAGTTGCAGTAATCAAGCCGTGAAATGACAAGTGCATGAACCAGCACCTTTGCTGTATCTTGTGTCAGAAAGGGGCGGATGTGAGCGATGTTCTTGAGTTGAAAGTAACAGGATTTGGTCGATGTCTGGATGTGGGGAGAGAACGTTAGGTCGGAATCAAAAGTAACACCAAGGCAGCGAGCTAAAGGCGTCGGGCTAATGAGCGTTCCATTTACTCGTAGAGCGATAGGTGGTATTGGGTTGTTCTTGGAGGAAGGAACGAATTTCAGTGTTTGGCAAGATTGAGTTTAAGGAACGGGAAGACATCTAATTTGAGACGGCAGAGAGAGAGTCAGTGACTCATCCAGGAGAGCCGGAGAGAGATTGGAGAGCAGAGGTATATATGAGTGTCATCAGCGTAGAGGTGGTACTGGAATCCAAAGGAGCTGATCAGTTTGTCTAGAGAGGCCGTGTAGACTGAAAAAACAGAGGGCCCAGTACTGAACCTTGGGGCACCCTAACAGAGACAGGCTGCCGGGAGGAGGTACTTCCAGAAAATGAGAACCAAACGTTCGACATGGGCAGTGTGGACAACGGTGGCTTCGATCCTCAATGTAAATTGATTTCATTCATTGCTTTATTAAAGCCAACAAGTATATGCTCCTATTCATGGAGAGCTTTAATGGAAATATCTAGCCTTGTAATATCTCAAGTTTGTCTTCTAGGAAATGATTGACATGAGGTGGCGGTATAATGACGCAACAAGAAAAAAAGGCCAATAATTTACAGTGCTAAGCAGACATTGTTTTAGTTTCACCCAACAGAGAGCCTAGGTGAAGCCAAAATACCAGAGTTATGAAAACCTAATCTCCGACACAGCCGACTCCGAAGGTTTTATACACAGCTCCTCTAAGAGAAATCAGTCCATGATATTCCCTCAGCCGGCCGTGTGAATATTGGGTTTATTCCAGTTTACTGAAAGCCATTAAAGTCCCTGACGCTTAAGAAGTATATTCTGCAGTCTTTGTTAATATTTTTAAAGGGATACTGTATGGAAAATAGAGTTCCCTCTGTGTGCTGACGTCACTAGTGACCGGCTGCCAGGAAATTAAAAAATCTCAGCTGTTGGTGATGCTGGAAACTCTTCCACTTCCCCCAGCAATTTTACCAGATTGGAGGAGCTGAGGGGTGGCACACCTCGCATACTGACCACTTTAGAGGCTGCTGACTGACTCTGCCAAATTCGTTTTTAATATTTTTCCTTAGATTTTATTCAACTTTTGTCATCTGCCGCGCGTTGCTCCTCCTCTGCAGCTCCGAGACCTCCGAACCCGGAAATCCCCGAAGCGTTTTTGCACAATTTCCGCTCCTACGCAACATGTGTAATGTAGGAATTGCAAGTTGCACAGCACTACGGGACTTGCGAACTTTACGTATGCAAGTCCTGTAGCGCCTGTACAGAACAATGGATTGGAGGTGCGCGCATGCACAGATCCGATCCATCGGCTGCCTATCTGAGACCGCTTTCTACAGTGATTGGTCTCGGAGAGGGTGACGTTGGAGTGCTGACTGGTGACTGGTTATCGGCAGCCAGGAAATTAAAAAATCCTGTCTGTTAGTGATGATAGAAACTCCTCCACTTAACCCAGCGACTGTACCAGATTGGAGGAGCTGGGAGGGTGGCACTCCTTGCATACTGACCACTTTATAACTGTAAAGCAGTGAGGATGAGTAGTCTTCCTTTAAAGCTACAAAAAAGATCTGCATACAACTGTCATGTTTGCTTCAGATTATTTATTCTCCAGTTTGCTGTTTCTAAATAGCAAAATAAATTGCAAATATACGGACAAAAAAGACACCATTTTTTTTAGTACCGGCTGGGTGGAGTAGGGGTAACATCACTGCTATATAACCATGGAGGCACAGGTTCGAATCCCAGCAAGAGCACCTCTCCAGTAAGTGTCCTTGGGCAAGACACCTAATGGTACATACTCGCCACCCAGGACATACTTGAAAACGACAGAAATCTCAAAGCATCCTTCCTGGTAAAATACTTTCTCAAAAAAAAATAATAAAAAAAAAATAAAAAAAAAAAATATATATATATATATATATATAATATATACACGTAATTATTTTCAAACTACTTCAATTCTATTATTTTGGCCTAAAATGTGCAATTCCACTTGTATTTCTTCACCATTCCACTTCTTGGAGAATAACTACGCTAGTGATTCATTGTGTGGAAATAGAAGCCAAAGACAGCTGAGGTGATCAGGGTCACCCGCGTCTGGTGTCAGTAATGGAAATGAGTCCCTAAGCCCTTTGCGGAGTAACTGGAGATTCAAAATAATGAAATAAAGATATTTGTAAAATCAGTGTTTCTTTTTTGAGGATATCACACCAACCCGTTTAAAAGAGAGATATAAACCTCGGCTTTAAGCTACCCGACCTCGACTCGTTTTAACCCCCGTGGCTTTTGTAAAATCTGGAAATTGAGATGAGAAAGGAAGAAAAAATCTGGTGTATTTCTCCATCTGGTGATCAGTGCAATGGGTAGTAATGCATTTCTTCCCTTTGTCCTTAGCCACCTGTCAGGAGACCAGGACAGGGAGGGAGTAGGGGGGGTTCCTTTGTGTCGTAGAGACCCAGCGAGACAGGCCACAAAGCCTTGTGTCTTGTTCTGCAGGCGCGCCGGCGTTTTACACCGCGTTGGATTCTGGTACAACGTTTCCATAACAATGGGTCTCGAGCGTGGCTTTTGTGCTACGTTTTGGTTTAGCCGTGCTTTTTAGAGAATGGAGCTTTTCAACAAAAACATTTAAGGACATTTATCCTTATCCTCCGGCAAGTCTTCAATTTTATTGATTTATTTAAAAATTTAAATTTTTAATTTCAACATTATTAAAAAAAAATGTAATCAAAATTTACCAGCTTATTATTCTATTTTTTTTTTTTTTCATGATAGTGTCTTTTGTTTTTTTTTTGTTTACTTTGGAAAGGCAGTAGGTTGAAATAGGTGCCACTGTTTAAAGATAATCTAAAAATTACAAAAAAGTTAACAAAAGAATCTGAGAAACGCAAAGACTCAAATTTTATTGTTTCCTCTTCCCTACTGCGTAGAAATAATATTATTTACAGTATACCATCTGACAATGGAATCTTAATAGTCCAAAACAAAGGGTCAACTTTAGAATATAGACAAAAAAATCTGCAAATAAACAAAAGAAAATATTGCGTCTTGTTCTGCAGGCGCGCAGGCGTTTTACCCCGCGATGGATTCTGATACAACGTTTCCATAACAATGGGTCTTGAGCGAGGCTTTCGTGCTACGTTTTGGTTTAGAAGTGCTTTTTCAACAAAAACATTTAGGGACATTTATCGTAAAGCTCCGACAATTTGACAATTTTATTGATCTATTTAAAAATTTAAATTTTTTTCATTTCAAAACTGTTTTTTTTTTTTTAATCAAAATTTTACCAGTTCTTGTCTAATTATTCTGTTTTTTTTTATTTTTTTATTCTAGTGATTTTTTTTGTTTACTTTGGAAAGGCGCTAGGTTGAAATAGGTGCCACTGTTAAAAGATAATCTAAAACTACAAAAAAGTTAACAAAAGAATCTGAGAAACGCATAAACTCAAATATTACTGTTTGTGTAGAAATAATATTTTTGAAACCATCTGACTATTTAATCTTGGACGTCCAAAAATTAGGGTCAACTTCAGAATATAGAGAAAAATTCTGCAAATAAACAAAAAGAATATACGAAAATAATATTTACACTCGCTTCAATACATATATATTACTGGTTATTAAAAGCAACTTTTTAAGAATAAATAATTTAGTTTTTATGGGTGTACGCTCGGTAAGAAGAGAAGCCTGATCTTCCGCAGGTATGTAGTTAGGAATGGATGTTATTTTAACTTAGCAACCAGGGTCAGGTCATTGGTCCCTAGGTCACTAGGTCACTCACCCTAAACTTTAGCCATGTCTAACAGCTCCATATTATCAGCCTGCATGGAACTCAACCAGCTGATAATTCCCATGGAGGGCTTCCCAGACGACCCCACAGCTTGTGCGTTAGCAGAAAACCACTGTATACACAGGGACTGTGACATGCGAAATTGATTGGTATATGATGGTGAAGGGAGAGAGAACACATAGTGCTCCAGTACAAACACATATGAGATAGTCATGGTTTTTCCCACTTACAGATTGAGTTTCCCTTATGCAAAGTGTTTAAGATCAGCCATTTTTGGGGTTTTGGAATATCTGCATATAATCATGAGATATCTTGTGAACGGGACCCAAGTCTAAACAGGAAATCCATTCATGTTTCATACACATCTTTATTTATAAAATGATTTACCAGGAAGGATACATTGAGATTTCTCTCGTTTCAGTATGTTCTGCATTCAAGAACATTGAAGTGTTACAGAAATACAAAGTAATAAAATGTAAGATATTAAAAACACAAACACAAATATACAGATTAACCCAGAAAATAAATATGTAGGAAATATAGTCACTGTGTTACATGTTTACAGGTGCATTCTGTATATAGTCACTATGTTACATGTTTACAGGTGCATTCTGTATATAGTCACTATGTTACATGTTTACAGGTGCATTCTGTATATAGTCACTGTGTTACATGTTTACAGGTGCATTCTGTATATAGTCACTATGTTACATGTTTACAGGTGCATTCTGTATATAGTCACTATGTTACATGTTTACAGGTGCATTCTGTATATAGTCACTATGTTACATGTTTACAGGTGCATTCTGTATATAGTCACTGTGTTACATGTTTACAGGTGCATTATGTATATAGTCACTGTGTTACATGTTTACAGGCGCATTCTGTATATAGTCACTATGTTACATGTTTACAGGTGCATTCTGTATATAGTCACTGTGTTACATGTTTACAGTCGCATTCTGTATATAGTCACTATGCTACATGTTTACAGGTGCATTCTGTATATAGTCACTGTGTTACATGTTTACAGGTGCATTCTGTATATAGTCACTGTGTTACATGCTTACAGGTGCATTCTGTATATAGTCACTATGTACATGTTTACAGGTGCATTCTGTATATAGTCACTGTGTTACATGTTTACAGGTGCAATTCTGTATATAGTCACTATGTTACATGTTTACAGGTGCATTCTGTATATAGTCACTGTGTTACATGTTTACAGGTGCATTCTGTATATAGTCACTGTGTTACATGTTTACAGTCGCATTCTGTATATAGTCACTATGCTACATGTTTACAGGTGCATTCTGTATATAGTCACTGTGTTACATGTTTAAAGGCGCATTCTGTATATAGTCACTATGTTACATGTTTACAGGTGCATTCTGTATATAGTCACTGTGTTACATGTTTACAGGTGCATTCTGTATATAGTCACTGTGTTACATGTTTACAGTCGCATTCTGTATATAGTCACTATGCTACATGTTTACAGGTGCATTCTGTATATAGTCACTGTGTTACATGTTTAAAGGTGCATTCTGTATATAGTCACTATGTTACATGTTTACAGGTGCATTCTGTATATAGTCACTATGCTACATGTTTACAGGTGCATTCTGTATATATTCACTGTGTTACATGTTTCCTGGTGCATTCTGTATATAGTCACTGTGTTACATGTTTACAGGTGCATTCTGTATATAGTCACTATGTTACATGTTTACAGGTGCATTCTGTATATAGTCACTGTGTTACATGCTTACAGGTGCATTCTGTATATAGTCACTGTGGTACATGTTTACAGGTGCATTCTGTATATAGTTACTGTGTTACATGTTTACAGGCACATTCTGTATATAGTTACTATGTTACAGGTTTACAGGTGCATTCTGTATATAGTCACTGTTACATGTTTACAGGTGCATTCTGTATACATTCACTATGTTACATGTTTACAGGTGCATTCTGTATGGGTGCATTCTGTATGTCAATAGAGATCTCTTAAGTGACTTTAGACTTGGGGAAGATTTGATGGTGTCTGGGAGGTGATTCCATACCTGTGGTGCTCTGTAGGAAAATGAGGATCGAGCCACTGTCTTTTTGTATTGTGGTATTGCAAGTAAGGTGCTGGTCCTAAATCGGAGGTTATAGGATGAGGGAACTGCTGGGGGAAGCAGCCTATTCAGGTAGGGTGGTAGCTTCCCAGAAATGCTCTTAAACACCAGGTTGGAAAGGTGAAGGGTGCGTCTAGATTCCAGCGACGGCCAGTTTAGCTCTTTTAACATGTCACAATGGTGGGTCATGTAGTTACATTTAAAATAAAAAAATATAGCCCACTAATACTGAAGAGGACAGCAGCAAAGACAACTCTGATCTCCACCTGATCAATAGAATGCAGCAGAAAAATATAAAAGTAGTGCTTGATTAAGGCACTTCGCCGAAACGTTGCTTGAACCCAGCTGCCCCTGAGGCCGTTCAAAAATAAATGTATATTTTTGTACCATTAAGCTCCTGATGTGGTCCACTGATTGTTGAATATTTCTGCTTGGTTTACGGCTCCCTGACGGTGGAGCACCCTGGCACTAACCTGGCATCGGTGAGCCCCCCCCCCCATGAGAGCCACGCTTTGCTTGACTTTCTCTGTTTAGAGAGAAAGTTATCGCGTTTCAGAAAATGTTAACGTGGTATCTGGAATCTGATTGGTTACTGAACAACCACAAAGACTTACGTTGATGGTTCATCGAAGAGATAACGTGTAGCTGTAGGCCAGTCGTCTGCAAAGTTTTTCTATTGCACTGGTTCCTTCTTGACAGGGGATATGTTTCTTGTTTTCCGGTGGGAATTCCAAACGTATTCTTCATTAAAAATGATGAGAACATTCAGTCCCAAATATATAAACCTCGTGACGGAGAGAGCTTGATTTATAAACATACCGTTCATTGGCCGAGCATTTTGAAGGACGCCGAGTACAGTCAGAATTCCTCCCACGCAGGCGACGAAACCCTTTTCGTACTTCATGGGAAACTCTGTTGAAAAATAGTTCCCTTTCTTGCCCTTAAGTGGGCAGATGCTGCTCGATTACTTTTTTCTTTTTTAATCTCTTTGGGGTAATTTTCCTCTCGTCGAGCGCTGCTCCTCCTCCTCTTAGGTTTAGCGACTTCTGAACCCGGAAGTCCCTAAAGCTTTGTAATGCAATCAGCGCTCCTACGCAACTTGCATAGCGTGGGAACCCCAAATTACGCACCGCTATGGGACTCGCGCATGTTACGTACACGAGTTCTGTATCGCCAGTGCAGAATGATGGATCAGAGCCGCGTGCGAATTCACAGATCTGATGCGTCAGCTGTCTCTATGAGAATGCGCACTCGATTGGTCTCAGAGAGTGACGGCGGCATGCTCTCTGCATGTTTTGGCGAATTGCCTGCACGTACGGTGCCTGGTCGGCGGCAGTGAAAACCCCCCATAGAGAAGCAATGGTTAATCTAGTCAAAGACACCGAACAGCAGAGAAATGTCAGTGAAATGCCCTGCTGTTCTGTGTTTTCATTCGGCAGGTTTATTCAGGCGAATCCCATAGGCTTCAATGCTAACAACATTCCCGTTTTAAATTAATATCTAATAAACCGTTTATTATTTTAATCTGCAGCAAAAAGTCTCTTTATTGGTAGATTTTTTTTAGGATCTTTTAGGCATTTTTCAGGATTACTTTCAGCAATTTTTTTCCCCGTTTTTTTCGTTTTCCTGTAACAGACCTTTTTATTATCATTCATTGGATCTTATATGTTAATTCCAGCCATTTCGTTCAGTAGTTTTTTTGCAAACAGCGTTTAAATTTTGACACCTTCAAGCGTATTGTTTTTTTTTACCCCATTCGTCAGCTTGTCGGCTTTTTCTGGCGGCTGCTCTTCGTTGTGATGGGCAGCTTGTCAGCTTTTTCCAGCAGGTGTTCAGTGGGATTGCGGCGGGTTTGTGGCGGGTTTTCCCTGCACGCCGGGGACCCTGCAGTGAATGCTGAATTCACCGCCGGGTGGGGAACTTTGATTCCCGGCAGTGCAGGGAACAAGAGAGCACGGACATGTCGGTGACATTTCGGTGCTCTCTGAATAACCTCCATAATCTATTTTCTGTATAATCCTCAGTAAAACAGTGGTAGAAAAGTACAGCATATTTAACGATTCTTAAAGGGACGCAACCACTAACATAAACTGTAACTAGATTACTTGTTCCTTACAAATAAAACACATTATAAAACACACGCTGCTGTTTCTTTGTTTGAAGTAATTGCATGTAAAAAGGAGAAAAAAGATACAGCTCTATTCACTAAACGGTGAAACTCTGGAGATCTTTTGGAGAAGTGAAAATTCTAGGTCAAAATAGTTGATTTGGAAAGTGAGATAAATGGGAGAATTTTTCTGGTTTGGCTATTTTGACCTAGAATTTTCACTTCTGTCAATTCTCCTGAGTTTCACCGTTAGTGAATAGACCTGTTAGTTTCTTATCTCCTGTTTCCATATAGTGGACGTTTTCCATGACGTAACCTTTACCAAAATCTGTGCCAAAGTTTTACTTTACTGCTGTAGTTTAACAGTCAATGGAGTGGAAGAGTGACTGTTTAGATAAGGCTGCAGGAGGTCTATTGCCCTGCCTCTGCTACCTGAGATAAGAGCTGGCAGCTGAATGAGATAAAACAGGGAGATTAAAAAACCTTAAAGACCTAAAAGACCAATCTACCCCCCCCTGGTGATGTCCTTTGAATATATCCCACACAATACACTGGCCGCAGAATATAAACCGTGTAGCCCCAAAACTGCCTTCATTGATTCTTCGTAAGAGGTCATCCAGTGACTTGTTAAATCTTTCCATGACGAGCTTTAAATTTCTTCCAGACTTACCATTAGCCATCTGGCCGTCTTCATAAGTCGGTAGCGCTGGCCTCTTTGTGTAGCATCTTATCCTTAACGCCCAGCGTGATGGGGAGACAGATGGTCACCTGTCTTTGTACTCATGTTAGTCGTACCATGTTTTAGAATAAAAAGAAACACCTAAGAATAGAAAGACAATTACCAGTGACACCTTATGAAAAAATACCATTCGGGAATCGCTGGCGTGATCTGTACTGTCTATAATTAACTTATAAAGGATGATACGGTGTGAAACATTTTTATTAGCTGTTCGAAGATGTTTTTAGTAGCTAATGCCTGTCTTTAAAGGGACACTCTACATATCCGGACCACTTTATGGTTTTAAAGTGGTCAGGATGTGAGTAGTGCCCCCACTTTCTCTCCCCATGCTGCTCCGATCTGGACAGAACTCCTCTACTTCATCCAGTTTTTACCACCCAACCAGCGTCACCACCAGCCGGGATTCTGAAGCTGCCACCGTAGTTCTCCATACTTTTCGCTGTTCTTTCCACCGTAGCGTCTGACTATGTTAAGCCTAGATGTGTATGTGTTTCATTTGAAGATGCCTAGTGTTGTTTCTCTATTGTTTTCAACCTTGATTCTATAGAGATCTTGGGGGAAATCCACTGTTTACTCATTTTATGGTGTGTGGGTGTCCTTTTAGGGGCTCCTCCATATATTCAGGGTGTGGGTGTCTTTTCTAGGGGCTCCTCCATATATTCAGGGTGTGTGGGTGTCTTTTCTAGGGGCTCCTCCATATATTCAGGGTGTGTGGGTGTCCTTTTAGGGGCTCCTCCATATATTCAGGGTGTGTGGGTGTCTTTTAAGGGGCTCCTCCATATATTCAGGGTGTGTGGGTGTCCATTTAGGGGCTCCTCCATATATTCAGGGTGTGTGGGTGTCCTTTCAGGGGTTCCTCCATATATTCAGGGTGTGCGGGTGTCTTTTTAGGGGCTCCTCCATATATTCAGGGTGTGTGGGTGTCCTTTTAGGGGCTCCTCCATATATTCAGGGTGTGGGGGTGTCTTTTATGCGGTTCCTCCATATATTCAGGGTGTGTGGGTGTCCTTTGAGGGGACCCTCCATATATTCAGGGTGTGCAGGTGTCCTTTCAGGGGTTCCTCCATATATTCAGGGTGTGCGGGTGTCCTTTTAGGGGCTCCTCCATATATTCAGGGCGTGCGGGTGTCTTTTTAGGGGCTCCTCCATATATTCAGGGTGTGTGGGTGTCCTTTTAGGGTCTCCTCCATATATTCAGGGTGTGGGGGTGTCTTTTATGCGGTTCCTCCATATATTCAGGGTGTGTGGGTGTCCTTTGAGGGGACCCTCCATATATTCAGGGTGTGCAGGTGTCCTTTCAGGGGCTCCTCCATATATTCAGGGTGTGCAGGTGTCCTTTCAGGGGCTCCTCCATATATTCAGGGTGTGCAGGTGTCTTTTTAGGGGATTCTCTATATATGGAATATGTGGGGTTCTTTATAGGGGCTTCTCCATATATTGAAGGTGTTGGGTGTCTTGGTAGGGGTTTCTCCATTTATTCAGGGTGTGCGGGTATCTTTTTAGAGGTGTGCAGGTGACTTTTTATTTAAGGGCAACTTCACATATTCAGTATCCGGGCCGTCTTTAACGTGGGGCAAAAAGGGGCAGTTTTTGTAGATTTTGGGGGTCAACGTTCAGAAAAGCATGTTTTTTCAATTTTTTCAGAATTTTTTATAGTAAATTATATGATATGATGAAAATAATGATATCTTTAGAAAGTCCGTTTGAGCGAGAGAAAAAACGGTATATAATATGTGTGGGTTCCATAAACGAGTAAGAGAAAAATTAGAGCTAAACACAAACAGTGCAGAAACGTAAATACAGCAGTGAGTACTTTCGGACTGACAATGGTAAAGCAGTCTGGTCACTTTGGGGTTAAGCAAGTTTTGCAGATGCAAAATCACTTACAGGCACCCCAAAGGTGATTTTATCTGGTTTCAGTTTTTACCTGCAAGAGAGGATAAATGTCGACATTAGAATTACTTGTTATTCTTCAGATTCTCTCGAGTAACACTTCCTATACAAAGTATTATGTATCTACTTTTAAGTGACACAAAGCAATGGGTTTCTCATCATGCCTGGCTGCAAAAATGTATTAGCCAATTGAGATGTGCAATTTGTTTTGTTCCAAATTCGGACGAAAATCACCATTTTCGTATTACGGGAGCATTTCCGAAAATGCAATATTGGCCGTCCAAATTTTTCAGAATTATCATACTATATGTCACTTTCAGGACCATAGTTAAAGGTTCAGAACTGTCCATGGTTCTGCCACAATGTATCCAATTCATTGCTGAACGCAGACAGACTGTACGAAAATAATACAGCTGCATGTGTACAGCAAAGAAAAAAACACACCTCGTTATTACATTTAAAATAAGTTGGGAAACCTAAAGTTTAACCCAAAAATTCCTGAAAAATGCCTAAAAAAATCAATAAACAAAATGGCTTATTGCTGCAATGGAAAATAATAAACGGTTTAATAAATATTTAATAAAAACGCAAATATTTTTTTACATTGAAACATATGCTGGAAAAAGCCTTGTTTCTTTAAAATAAGTTAGGAAACCTAAAGTTTAACCCAAAAAAATCCTAAAAAATATAAACAAGTATGGAAACTTTCATTTTATTGGTAGTAATCTGTTTCCCATTCTGAAATAACCAATAAAAAACGAAATAACTCATAAAAACCAAATACAAATCAATTCAAAATACAAAATAACTCTAAAAAACAAAATAACCCATTAAAACAGCGTGCCGAATCGATCCAACATTCTGAAACGAAATGGACCGAAACGAAACCTGTCTGAAATGACCCGAAATGAAAAAAAAGTCCCGAAAAAAAAACATACTGTGCATTGCTGTAGAGCAATGGTCCCCAACCCTGGTACTCAGGGCCCACTAACAGGCCAGGTTTGCAGGATATGTGAAGCACAGCACAGGTGATATGATTCGCTGCTCAGTGATTGAAGGATTCATTCTGCATTTCCCCAAGGAGATCCTTAAAACCTGTCCTGTTAGTGGGCCCTGAGGACCAGGGTTGGGGACCACTGCTGTAGAGGGTGTACGTGCTTTCACATTTTCGCTACGAAGGACATCCACTCGTGTTGGTTACATCAATGGACGTCAGAAGCGTTATTACGGGTTGAGTGACTCATGGCGAGTTCCAGTTCATGCAAGACAATGGCTGAGCACAGCTCTTCACCCAAACGGTGTAATTTCCCTTTGTTTAGCCGAGGAGTTATATATTTAGCCGGTTCAACCGCAAAGCACGTCTCAAGTTGGGCGTTTAATTTCTGACGTCTTGGTGATAAATTGGAATCGGTGGAGATGCAGGATCTTCCCATGATACACTGTGGCTAATTTATGCTTTGAGTACTTCCGACGCAGCACTCGCATCACTGGCTTTCAGATATCTTTGTGTCGTTTCGTATGCAAGAGTCTGAATTTCCAGCAATTAAAATGATTAGCTGCTACATGTTGGCTGTTTAAGGCATCGGGATGACAGTAGGGAAACTTGTGAATAGGAGGATAACGTTTCAATTAAAATCCTGACTTCACTGGGTGACCGCATTTAATAGGCAGGTACTCGAGACCGGTTTGTTCTCTCTGTTAGGGACGGTCTCTACTAGACATGTATGATTCCCTTTGGACCAATTTGGAATTCGGCCGAAAAAACAGCAATGCGGTTCGCGTCAAATTCCAAGCTGCCGATATCCGAATCGAATCGCTCGCCACAGAAAAACATCTTGAGTTGATCTGAACCGCTCCGATTATAATCGGCCACATCCGAATACTATCGGATTAAGTTGGATCAATTCCCAATAGCTTTATTGGTACCCACGCGTCAAGCTCTGCATCATTTTGGAGCACGTGCTTTATTCGGTGAGTCATTGGAGCATAGACTTCATTCCATGCATCGATTTTGCAGTATATGCTTCATTCAGGGCATCTTTTTGGAGATGCTTCATTCAGTGCATCATTTTTAGAGGAAATGCTTCATTCATTGCATCATTTTTGGATCACATGCTTCATTCAGTGCATCATTTTTGGATCACATGCTTCATTCAGTGCATCATTTTTGGATCACATGCTTCACTCAGTGCTTCATTTTTGGATCACATGCATCATTCAGTGCATCATTTTTGGATCGCATGCTTCATTCATTGCATCATTTTTGGATCACATGCTTCATTCATTGCATCATTTTTGGATCACATGCTTCATTCAGTGCATCATTTTTGGATCACATGCTTCACTCAGTGCATCATTTTTGGATCACATGCATCATTCAGTGCATCATTTTTGGATCACATGCTTCATTCAGTGCATCATTTTTGGATCACATGCTTCACTCCGTGCATCATTTTTGGATCACATGCTTTATTCAGTGCATCATTTTTGAATCACATGTTTCATTCAGTGCATCATTTTTGGATCACATGCATCATTTTTGGATCACATGCATCATTCAGTGCATCATTTTTGGATCACATGCATCATTTTTGGACTCCATGCTTCATTCAGTGCATCATTTTTGGATCACATGCATCATTTTTGATTTCACATGCTTCATTCAGTGCATAATGTTTGGATCACATGGTTCACTCATTGGATTATTTTTGCAGCATATGCTTTATTCTGCACATGTTTGGATCTCATGCTTCATTCAGTGCATCATTTTCAGACCCCATGCTTCATTCATTGCATCATTTTTGGATCACATGCTTCACTCCGTGCATCATTTTTGGATCACATGCTTTATTCAGTGCATCATTTTTGAATCACATGTTTCATTCAGTGCATCATTTTTGGATCACATGCATCATTTTTTGATCACATGCTTCATTCAGTGCATCATTTTTGGATCACATGCATCATTTTTGATTTCACATGCTTCATTCAGTGCATAATGTTTGGATCACATGGTTCACTCATTGGATTATTTTTGCAGCATATGCTTTATTCTGCACATGTTTGGATCTCATGCTTCATTCAGTGCATCATTTTCGGACCCCATGCTTCATTCATTGCATCATTTTTGGATCACATGCTTCATTCAGTGCATAATTTTTGGAACACATGGTTCACTCATCGGATTATTTTTGCAGCATATGCTTCATTCTGCACATTATTTTGGAGCATGTGCTTCATTCTGGGTGTCATTTTGCTGCCTATGATTCCTTCCAGAGACACAGGTGCGAATTTCTATAGGTTTTTACATTCTATTACATCTCGGTTCCGTATATCGGAAACGGTCCAATATATTTGGATGCTTCCGATGTTCTGAATCAGCCCGATCCAAAATATTGGAAGCTTCCAATATTCCGAATTGTCTGGTTCTGAATATTTCGGAATCTGAAATTTTTGGATTCCGAAATATTCTGAACCGAACCAAATGTTTTGCCTGTGCACATGCGCAGTTTCTCCATAGTTTCCCTATGTATACATCTATTATTTCCCATGTTACTGCAGCATGCGCGGTGCCACTTTTATTCGTGAAAGCAATATTGAATATACAAGTGATGCAAATATGTTATTTGGACAACATAGAACAGGTAACACCAAGGACCCCCGCTGTCTGTGGCCTTTTTATACCTTACAATGTTCTTCACAGCAGTTGTTATCCAACAAATCAGGGTGAAAAATTGATAGGGCTCTACTGCACTCCTCGCGCATCAGTTTTGCACGCACGCAAATGCGCATTTCTGCGAGGACAAAACCATTTGCGCAGAACGTCGTATTTCGACGTTCGCGCAAACGATGTGTGTAATCATCTACCGCGATTGACCCTGCGCGAACCCAGCGCAAGCGCAAGTTCCTGCGGGCATCCTATACTTAACATTGACAGCGCAAATGCGCTTGTGCGCTGGTACGTGGATGGTATTACAATCTTTGCACGGCGAAAGTTTGCGCGCATTTTCGTAACGTCTTTGAAAAGCAGGTGGTAACTGTAAATTTGATCGTCCTGGCCGAAACGAAATACACCAGCAGGAAAAAAAACATACAGCACAGTACAGTTACACATTCTACACATACCCAAACAATAAAATGTATAAATTGTGTCATTGTTAAAAAAAAAATTCTCCTTTTTTTTTAGTTTGTAAATATTTTATTGGAAATGGGTGATTGATGTTGGCTGAATCCTGTGACAAAACAGTCTGCCCACCGAATTCTGCACGCAATGTTCATTTGAGAACGGCTTTGCGCGTCGGATTTGAGCACGAAAAATCTTGAATAAAAAATGTGCTCGGATCGGAATACCACGTTAATGTTCGCGCGATAAAGTTTTTTTGTGCGCAGAAAAATTTGCGCTTCGCGAGCGCAATTGCGTAGAGAATGTAATAGGGCCCATAGTGTCTGTAACAGACCTCTGTACCCCGACAGGATCACATCTGCCAATGCTGCTTCCTTGCTGGACCCCCCCGTGTTCTACCAAGCCAGACTCCTGAGCCTCCCTCCAGTCCTCAGACGCAGCTCAAGGACCGGGACACATAGGGGCCCTCTAGCATCCCCCAGAAATAAGGCAAGGCTGAAGATCTGAGGTCTTTCGGGGTTAGAATGGAACTGTTTCAATCAGGGACACACACATACATTTTATACTGTCAGACGTGGGTCATCCACATACACAAACCTTCCCTAAAAACTGCCGGGTGACCCAACCAGACTGAAACAGACAATTGGACAACCATCTACTTCCTGAAATGTGAAACACAACCAGACCAGGGACAGACAGTTTAAATTAAACACCACCTAACACCTCCAACGAGGCAGGACAATGGGAATCGGGATAACAGATTACAGTCAGCAGATTTACAACCTATTCAAACCTTAAAAGATAAGCATTCCTGAGACAGGGCAAACCGAGATGACGATCCTCTCAACAGACAACAGATACAGAAGGACCAGACAATAGACAACAGCATTCTTGCACATTCACAGACGACACCAACATTCTACACTCAAGAGGGCAACGGGCTAATATTGACCATGAGTCATGGACCCCACAAATATGTCTCCATGTCCATGCACTCCAAGTTCAAAATGACTCACTTCAGTGTCCAACAAGGGCTTTTGCAAGAAGCCTTGAATGATGATTGGTTAAATTGAAGGGAACAATAATGTTCCACAAGCGGAGATCGCAAAAAAAATCAGAAGACGAATGTGTGCTTTTTGTTGAGTTTCACAAAGATGAAGAACCTTATTCCAAGCCAAGTGGTGGAGTAGCCACGGTTAGTAACACCACTTACAGGTTACCGCTCAACCTAGAATCTGGCCAAACTTGGTCATTGCCGAGCTGAGCCTCATTAGCAAAACAGAAGCTCAGCTCAGGAGGGTCCAATCCACTAACCCCAGTCCAAGAGTGTATGGGAGAATACAACAAATAAAGAAACGGCTGTGCTTTCTCCTTCCTGAAACACATTGGTAGAAAATATCTACAATTTGTCTGCTTTTTTGGTGTCAGAAGTGGGATTTTTGTCCTTCATTGCTGAATTGCATAAGATAGGAAATAATAACTCCAGTCCATTAAAAGAAAATAAAAAAACTGCTGCTGTAAATGTGGAAAGTCAAACTCGTAAGAGTTCTTAAAGGGTCTCTACCACGAAAAACCTGCGTCATGTGTTTTATAATGTGTTTTATAAGGCTTTTGTTTGTAATGCACAAGTAATCGAGTTACAGCTTATGGAAGTGGTCGTGTCCTTTTAATACAGTGGAAAGGATTAAATGACACCAAAGAGAGCTTCATTCATGAGTATTGCTGGCCCTGTTTCAACGTTAATAAACACTACGAGATGAAAATCTTTGTGATCCACTCATGGATCCATGTTACACTGCCGTCACCATCTGGTGATACCAGCTTGCTTCCCTCGCAGCACAGGATGATGCAATGAGTCCTTAGGTACCATTGTAACTAAGCCCCCTGCTCCCCATCTATTTCGCACGTGCCTGATTCACTGTCTGGTGATCCGTTTCCCATTCAGCTAGTCTGATCTCTGCTTCCCTGATCCCGCAGTGAGCTTGGTTACTTATTGCTGCTGCTTTTCTAGAATTTATTTTCCCCCAGTGGTTGGTACATATCTTCATAGTGAAATCCCCAGCGAGCACCTCTCCAGTAAGTGTCCCTGGGCAAGACACCTAACGGTACATACTCGCCACCCAGGACATACTTGAAAACGAGAGAAATCTCAATGTATCCTTGCTGCTAAAATACTTTCTCAAAAAAAAAAAAAACGTTACCCTGTGCTGTAATGCACTGGGTGTTTTAGTGGCATTTTAATCACATAGTGGTATGTTTTCATATTTGTAATATATGTAAATCTACTTTGTTCTGTTAAAGATGTCATCAAAAATTTGGTGAACCGTCTACCCATCTATCCATCTATCCGTCTACCCATCTATCCATCTATCCGTCTACCCCTCTATCCGTCTACCCCTCTATCCGTCTACCCCTCTATCCGTCTACCCCTCTATCTATCTACCCCTCTATCCATCTACCCCTCTATCCATCTACCCCTCTACCCCTCTACCCGTCTATCCATCTACCCCTCTATCCATCCCCTCTATCCATCTACCCCTCTATCCATCTACCCCTCTACCCCTCTACCCGTCTATCCATCTACCCCTCTATCCATCTACCCCTCTACCCGTCTATCCATCTACCCCTCTATCTGTCTACCCCTCTATCCGTCTACCCCTCTATCCGTCTACCCCGCTATCCGTCTACCCATCTACCCGTCTATCCATCTACCGTCTACCCCTCTATCCGTCTACCCCTCTATCCGTCTACCCCTCTATCCGTCTACCCCTCTATCCGTCTACCCATCTACCCATCTACCCCTCTATCCGTCTATCCATCTACCCCTCTATCCGTCTACCCGTCTATCCGTCTACCCGTCTATCCGTCTACCCCTCTACCCATCTACCCATCTATCCGTCTACCCATCTACCCGTCTATCCACCTGTCTGTCTATCCATCCATCTATCTATCCATCCATCCACCTGTCTATTAGTCTATCCATCCATCCGTCTATCCATCCATCCACCTGTCTATTAGTCCATCCATCCGTCTATCTATCTATCTATCTATCTATCTATCTAGTTACAATATTCACAAGTATCTGCATAAGATTTTCATGCATTCTGTGCATTTAGAAAGACTGATACAAATTGTTAAAGAATATATTTTCTCTTAAACTGAAAGCGTGCTGTATTAATTCCGGCAGTGCGCTATGAGCGTGCTGTATTAATTCCGGCAGTGCACTATGAGCGTGCTGTATTAATTCCGGCAGTGCACTATGAGCGTGCTGTATTAATTCCGGCAGTGCGCTATGAGCGTGCTGTATTAATTCCGGCAGTGCGCTATGAGCGTGCTGTATTAATTCCGGCAGTGCACTATGAGCGTGCTGTATTAATTCCGGCAGTGCACTATGAGCGTGCTGTATTAATTCCGGCAGTGCGCTATGAGCATGCTGTATTAATTCCGGCAGTGCACTATGAGCGTGCTGTATTAATTCCGGCAGTGCACTATAAGCGTGCTGTATTAATTCCGGCAGTGCGCTATGTGCGTGCTGTATTAATTCCGGCAGTGCGCTATGAGCGTGCTGTATTAATTCCGGCAGTGCACTATGAGCGTGCTGTATTAATTCCGGCAGTGCGCTATGAGCATGCTGTATTAATTCCGGCAGTGCGCTATGAGCGTGCTGTATTAATTCTGGCAGTGCGCTATGAGCGTGCTGTATTAATTCCGGCAGTGCTCTATGAGCGTGCTGTATTAATTCCGGCAGTGCGCTATGAGCGTGCTGTATTAATTCCGGCAGTGCGCTATGAGCGTGCTGTATTAATTCCGGCAGTGCGCTATGAGCGTGCTGTATTAATTCCGGCAGTGCGCTATGAGCGTGCTGTATTAATTCCGGCAGTGCACTATGAGCGTGCTGTATTAATTCCGGCAGTGCGCTATGAGCGTGCTGTATTAATTCCGGCAGTGCGCTATGGGCGTGCTGTATTAATTCCGGCAGTGCGCTATGAGCGTGCTGTATTAATTCCGGCAGTGCGCTATGAGCGTGCTGTATTAATTCCGGCAGTGCGCTATGAGCGTGCTGTATTAATTCCGGCAGTGCACTATGAGCGTGCTGTATTAATTCCGGCAGTGCGCTATGAGCGTGCTGTATTAATTCCGGCAGTGCGCTATGAGCGTGCTGTATTAATTCCGGCAGTGCGCTATGAGCGTGCTGTATTAATTCCGGCAGTGCACTATGAGCGTGCTGTATTAATTCCGGCAGTGCGCTATGAGCGTGCGGTATTAATTCCGGCAGTGCGCTATGAGCGTGCTGTATTAATTCCGGCAGTGCGCTATGAGCGTGCTGTATTAATTCCGGCAGTGCGCTATGAGCGTGCTGTATTAATTCCGGCAGTGCACTATGAGTCACAGTATAAGGTTAATCAGCTTGTCTCCCCGCAGTACAGCGCTCTGGTTAAATCACACTGGCAGCGAACATTTTAATTATCACAGCGTTGCTAGACGTTGGATGTATCACCGGATCCGTATCATGTTTAGCAACTGGCACAAGTTCATGCCTTGTTTTATTTTTAAATATATATATTTACATATTCTGTTGATCCTCCCCCCCCAAAACAGATACCGGGCCTTTTTTCAGCCGAGTATTAGATTAACGAGTGGCTCTAATGATTTAGTGGTGAAATTTATATCAGTGAAAAAACCTAAATAAGTATATATAACGACGATTCCTAAATCCCAGAGTAATGTGATGCAGGGAGTAATGTGACGACACCTTTCTCTTGTACTATCTTGATACTTAAATTCATTATTTTATTTGCCGCAATTTGGCGTTATTTACCGACATTCAATAACTGCTTCAGTGACTTCAGTTTTCACAAACTATGGTGACCATTCGCTAAATAGGGAATTCACCATATTTTCAGCTAAATGGATTCCCCAAAATGTAATGAAAAGCAAAGGATCTAACGATCCTAGATTGTGACTTCCATAATAACCCCTTAAATGCCATAAACCCAGGGAAATACAATAGAAAGTAATAAACCGTGTGGCATGTAGCCTACCCATTAACCCCTAAAATGCCATTAATCAAGGGGAAACATGAAATAAATACACTGTGAGGCATGTAGCCTACCCATTAACCCCTAAAATGCCATAAATCAAGAGGAAACATGAAATTAATACACTGTGAGGCATGTAGCCTACCTATTAACTCCTAAAATACCATAAATTAAGGTAAAACATGAAATGAATACACTGTGAGGCATGTAGCCTACCTATTAACCCATAAAATGTACCGGCTGGGTGGAGTAGAGGTAACATCACTTCTCTATAACTGTGGAGAGAGACTGCGGAGACACAGGTTCAATCCCAGCAAGAGCACCTCTCCAGTAAGTGTCCTTGGGCAAGACACCTAACGGTACATACTCGCCACCCAGGACATACTTGAAAACGAGAGAAATCTCAATGTATCCTTCCTGGTAAAATACTTTCTCAAAAAAAAAAAATGCCATTAATCAAGGGAAAACATGAAATGTATGCGCTGTGAGGCATGTAGCCTACCTATTAACCTCTAAAATGCCATTAGTCAAGGGAAAACACGAAATGAATGCACTGTGAGGGATGTAGCTTACCTATTAACCCCTAAAATGCTTTTAATCAAGGAAAAAAAATAAAATGTATACTGTGAGGGGACGAAGCCTGACCATTAACCCCCAGGGCTTGACAAATTTGCTTTGAATCTAGGAGCCAGGTACAAAAGTTAGGCGCCAACATTTCGGCGATGATTCGCCTTTATCAAGGTATACCTTTTGTGCATGTGGTCTTTTGGCTACTTTTTTGAGCCTAGAAGTGTAGACCGTTGCTTCTAATATGAGTAGGCCAGGCTCTATCCTTTCCAGTGACATTTCACTTGACCTTGTGGGGAGTACAGTATGGTGATGCAAGGGTTCAAAGGACCCCAGCACCTCTTGAATTGGGATTCCCCTGGGCTGGGGGACTTCCTCACGATGATGCCCGTGGCTGGAGGGCAGTCCCACAGCGAGGGCTGACATGCAAGAGGTCAGCCTGCTGTGGTTGAAGCCCCAGATCAGCTCCAGATTGGCACCAAACTGGGGCAAGGTGTCAGACGGCCCCTGCTTGCAAGTGCCCCCTCCCACCCTCCCTCGCTACACCACTGAGTAGAACCAGTAATGTAGCCGCTAAGGTAGGCAACCTCAGCCCTTCACATGTTTTGGAGCTACTTATTAGTTGGCTAAGCTTCATTAATGGTATTTCCAAAACAACTGGAGGGCTGAGGTTACTGACCCCCGCACCAAGGGATATCGGATAATGCTGATATTTACTTTAAGCGGCTCCCTGTTACCGGCAACGCTGGAATATGGTCTTCTGTTGGCAAGTCACGGATCTGCAGTGGGTTGGACTGCATAATCCTCTAGCTGGCAATGTCAAATCAAAGCCATCATTCTTGACTGGTTCATACGGAGCAATTTGAGCTTCGGAGGTAACCCCGTGTAGCGCGATCCGATGAGTCATGAAAACACTCGCCATGTAAAATTTCCACCGAGATTCCTTCTTCTGGAGAGACCATGCTACATGTTTATCTCGCGATCCGTGCAGAACCCTCCACTTTCCTTAGCGGTTATGACAATTAAAGGTTAACATGCTCCTGGCGACAGACATAGGTCCTCCTGATTGATATGATAATGGCAGCAACCTCTTCGAACGCGGCCTTTTCCAAACCGTCACAACGATTCCCCGGGATAAAGAGACGTATCTCCAGTCATTATCCGAAGCCATCAGGAATCATGATTCAATCTGCATAATGCGCGACGTCTATTAAGTAATTATATTTAGTTAGCTTATCCAAATTATACGAAATGTGCCGCAGCTCTTTAGAGACAGAATTCTCATTTACCTTCAGGAGATAACAACCTCCGACTGTTAAAGGACCCAGGAAAAGCAGATGGACGGGTTCTTCCTAGGGGATTTGTAGCGAAGCATGTTAGCATGGATTCCACCTCTTGCAAACCCAACTTCCAGTTGTCCCACTCGTTCGCTCGGTTAGACTCCTTACATCGGGATAAAGTGACCTATCAAATGTACCTGCAAGTTTTTGTCATCTCTGGTCTGAAATATCGGCTATTTGGCAATTCGGATCGATCTAAATTCCGGATTGCCGATATGTACCAGATTGGTTTCTGATTAAAGAATTTCAGAGCAATCTGAATTTTTGCGATTAAAACCAGCCATGTCTGAATATAATCGGGGGAAAAAAATCTGATTTAATTGGAATCATAAAAAAAAAGGAACGCCTAGCCCTAACCTAAGCCTAAACCTACCCTATCCCTAGACATAACCCTAACCCTATTCATAAGACCCACAGAAACTGTAACCCTAAACTTAACACTAGCCCTAACCCTTTCCCTCCCTAGACATAACCCTAACCCTATTCATAAGACACACAGAAACTGTAACCTTAAACTTAACACTAGCCCTAACCCTATCCCTAGACATAACCCTAACCCTATTCATAAGACACACAGAAACTGTAACCTTAAACTTAACACTAGCCCTATCCCTAGACATAATCCTAACCCTATTCATAAGACACACAGAAACTGTAACCCTAAACTTAACACTAGCCCTAACCCTATCCCTAGACATAACCCTAACCCTATTCATAAGACACACAGAAACTGTAACCCTAAACTTAACACTAGCCCTAACCCTATCCCTAGACATAACCCTTACCCTAGCCCTAACCCTAGACCCCCTAACCATTTTTTAGGTCTTGTACATAAAGGTTCTAAAAATCAGAAACCGTCGCATATATCACACATTTCTGATTTTCCGAATTGGGCCGATACCGAAATATCGGAAGCTTCCAATATTCTGAATTGGCTGATTCCAGTTATTTCAGAATCCAATACTTTTGGAATCCAAAACAATCCAATCCAAACAGAGCTGAATTCATTCGCTGTGTGCGCACATGTTTAGCGTGCATCAATCACAAGTTGGACCGTCCATGACGTGTCCTCCTATTCTTGTGTGGCCCTACTGTGGAATACAACTCTATGGCGCATTTCCGGAAAGATGCCAACACCGCTCAAGATCCGGCTACATTTCCAGTGCGCTGACTTTCACAGAGAAGTTGACAAAGATCAGGTGAACTGGCTGGAAGATAAATATTGGCCCCTGTTGAAGCTTGGAACAAGATGGCGGTTCCTTATATGTAAGCTTGGCAGAGGTCGAGTACACCGCAGGGGCAGATTATGCCGTGCTGGCGTCAGAGGGTCCTAGCCACCGCATTGAACTCAGGCAGTTTCTCTGCAGCCAATGAAGTCGATTGGCTGCAGGAAATGGAGGTGGGCGTAGGGTTGCCAGCAAGCTGGAGGGTGTGCCATGCTTTTAAGCCCACCTACCTCCTGGAGGACTCCCAGCACTAAGAGGTTAATTGAAAAGGGGGTTATGTCAAAGTTATGCATAGTCAACAAAAGGAACACCGGTGAGCTTTTTGTTCTCCATGTTCTTCCATCTACAAAGAGAGGTGGTGGCGGATCGCACCTTCCTGTCCTGTAGTAAAAATCTGTCCAGATAATAAAAAAAGGTCCTTTAATACATAATAAAAAAGGAATGTTACAAAATAAAAGTCTTCTAAAAAAAAAAATACAAAACGGTCTGTAAATAATTTTGAAGAAAAGGGTTTTTGCAAAAAATAATAAATAGTCATCAAAAAATAAATAAAGATATTACATTGAAACCTATGGGATTCGCCTGTTTTAAATCTGTTGAATCGAAACGTAGAAAATCGGATGGTTTTTCCGAAATTACGGGGGAAGTTCAGCGTTCTGTGAATAGAACACACCATAGTCTTCTATGGAACAATTGTGATGCGTCTGAATTGTGGCGAATTACGGTGAAATGCATCGTATTCTGCTGTCAGTTTACCTGTTCATGGCAATTCATGTCACATTGTCTAAAGTAAGAGAAAAATCCATAAACGACCCTGCCCCTCACAAAGGAAGTCGACATTTTCTACTTAAAAATAACCGGCTGTAAGTTTGAAACTATCAGGGTTATTCAGAGAGAGGTGAAACCCAGGAGAATGACTGGAGAAGTGAAAATTCTAGGGCAAAATAGCCAAAACTAAAAAAATTCTCCCATTTATCTCACTTTCCAAATCGGCTATAGTATTTACAGGGTTATTCAAATCGATCCGAATTGGGGCCGAAAGGTAACTGAATGCTGAAATTCAACATACGGTTACCTTTCCTGGCCATTCGGCTATTCAGAGCAGGCAATTCGCCAAATCCTGTCGAATTGCCTGCACATTCGGTGCCTGTTCGGTGCCTGTTCGAGGGCAGTGAAATCCCCATGAAAAGCACTGCTTCGGCTATTCAGAGAACACAAAGCCAGCAGTGAAAGGTTCCCCTAATGCCCTGCCGTTCGGTGGTTTAATTTGGCAGGTTTATTCAGGCGAATCCCATAGGCTTCAATGTTAAAAATATACCCATTTTAATCCAATATCTAATAAACCGTTAATTATAATATTCTGCAGTAAAGAGTCTCTTTATTTATAGATTTTTTAGGATCTTTTAGACATTTTTTGGGATTTTTTTGCAAACATTTTTTTTCCATTTTTTTTTTTAAATCTTTTTTTTCTTTTTTCTGTGACAGCCCTTTTTATTATTATTCATTGGATTTTATATGTAAATTTCAGACATTTTCGCTCAGTAGTTTCTTTGCAAACAGCGTTTCATTTTTCAAACATTCAAGCAAACTGCTTTTATTTCTTCTTCACCTCCTTCGTCTGCGGTGTCGGGTTTTTGCGGTGGCTGCGCTGTGTGTGATCAGCAGCTGCTCGGTTTTCTCCTGTGTGTTCGGCGGGTTAATCCAGATGTTTTTGCGGGTTTCGGTGTGCATTCGCCGGGTTTTGCGGTGCGTGTTCGTCGGGTTTGTGGCGGGTTTTCCCTGCACTACGACGGCCCTGTGGTGCTTGCTGAATACAACGCAGGGTCGCCGAAATGGGATCGCCAAATCAAGCCGAATTGAAGAGAACGAAAAGTTACCGAAAGTGCGGTGGCTTTTTCGATTCTCTTTGAATAACCCTGTATGTCTAGATTGTTCATTCTCCTGGCAATTCTCCTGGTTTTCACCTCTCTCTAAATAGCCCTGTAGATTTTGCTTTCATGCCTTTTTAATGTATCTTTTGCAATGTGTAGCAGAACTTTCTGATTCCCTCCAGCCCTCTGTAAGGTGATCTCAATCCTCTTCCTTCAGCTAAGCAGACCAACTACACGCGGACAACCACAGGAGAACCTCCATCTCTTCCCCTCTCCCGTTTAAAGGTCAATACTGTAATTATTTTTATCATTTTATCAAGCGCAACATAATTTTTAGGTTTTCTACTCAAAAATATTCTGCTTAGATGTCATATCCACAGCGCGGGCAGACAGGCAAACCAGAGCACCGTGCGTGCAGCGATGCCGGGTGGTCTGCGGTATACGTATTCGGGACTCACTCCTCATCTTTATACACGTCCCACGTGTGAAGGTGGTTACAAGACCAGTAAACTTAATGGAGTCCTATAAGCGTCGTGTAGCGAATGCCGTCACATGAGCAGGATTTTATGACCTTTTCTATCATTGCCCGAGGGACCTATGAATTTTATATGACATCATTTTATTTCATTGTATGAGTTAATTCGGCTTGTAAGCAGTAATGGGTAAATGTGTTACAGTGTAAAACATCGTAACGTCCTGGAGATCTTTAACAATACCAGCTCCATTATTATTCTAAAGGAGGAGGTTGTGCAACGCAATGCATGAATACACGCACGCACACGTACGCGTACGCGCACGCGCACACGCACACACGATATATACAATAAAGTTTATTATTGAAGTCATTCACACATCCCAGCAATTCACAGAACTGCTTCACAGAGCTCACCTGCTATACTTTGGGCATTCTCCGCGCAAAAATGCGCGCATGCGCAAAAACGCATTAACGCGAGGGCAAAACCCTTCGCGCTGAACATCGTATTACAATGTCCACGCAAAAAATGCGCGATAATGTGTAATGCGAGTGAGCCTGCGCGAACGCAAGTAGGTGCACGCATCCCATACTTAACATTGTGAGTGCAAATGCGTTCGTACGCTGGTATGCGGATGGTATTACAATCGATGCGCAAATTTTTACGAACGACGTTTGCGCGCATAATTTTAACGTCTTTTAAAAGCTGGTGGTAACTGCAAATCTGAACGTCCTGGCTGAAACCAAATACACCAGCACGAAAAAAAAAAATACAGCACAGTATAGTTACACATTCTACACATACCCAAACAATAAAATGGAGAGGTTGCACGTGTTTTTATTATTGCTGCAGCATATATACTCAGATTGATTTTGACAGGCGCAAAAACTGATGGGAGACAATTGTGGTTCTTACTTCTGATTGGCTGAATCGCGTGAAAAAACAGTCTACACACGATTTCTGCGCGCAACGTTATTGGGCGCGCGTTTTTGCGCGTCTTCTTTATGCACGTTATTTAGAAATAGAATAGAAAGTATTTTAAGGTTCAAGAACATTCAAATGATTCGATGCTTATCTGTGTGGTTTAAGGCCGGGTGTACACTAGCGTTTTCTTCTGCACACTAGCGCACTTTATGACGCTCTTTATGACGTGCGCTGTAGCATATAATTACATGGATAGAGAAGAACACACGTAGTACGCACGCAACGCATAACGCGCGCTGAAGACGTCTGTCGTGGAAACACCAAGGCTGTTGTGCTACGATTGACGCGACGTTGGCCGCGTGCTGAACGTCAAATTTTAAAAGCCCAGGTTTTTTTTCATTCAACTGAAAATCTGTTTTTACGACGTGCGTCAAAAATTAACGCATCGTCTGGCGTCTACCATCTCTTCCGTCATAAAGTGCGTCCTTTTTAGTGCGCAGAAGAAATCGCCTAGTGTGCACCCAACCTTAGACTGCGGTCACACGTGCGCACTTTTTGCGTCCGTCTGACCGCACTGTTTGCTGTCCGTCGTAGCTTTTCAAAGGAATCAATAGAGAACAACACACGGAGCACGTGGCACCTTTTCACGCATGGGCAACACATGTTGCAATGGACGCCAAAATGGCATCAACGTTTTAAAGCAACAACGGACGTAGAGAGACCCCGGCATACAGCTTCTTTTTTTTTCCTCAACGTCAGTCATAACTAACTGATACAATGTGACCACAATCTCATCCGTTATAAAGTGCATCCGTTTCAACGGACACACTGTGCGCAATCAGTGCTCTCGTGTGCAGGGCAGCCATCAGGGGGTGACAGCCCATGATATGTTCAGGGGCCCGGGGCTCAGGGGGGCCCTGACCCTTACCAAACACTATTAACTTCTTCGCGCAAACGTTAACGTATGCGCAAAAACGCATTAACGCGAGGGGCAAAAACCCTTTGCGCAGAACGTCTTATTACAATGTCCGCGCAAAAAATGCACGTTAACGTCTACCGCGGGTGAACCTGCGCGAACGCTGCACGAGCGTATTGTACGTTGCGCGTCCTATACTTAACATTGTGAGCGCAAATGTGTTTGTGCGCTGGTACGCGGATGGTATTACAATCTATGCGCAAATTTTAACGAACAGCGTTTGCGCGCATAATATTAACGTCTTTTAAAAGCTGGTGGTAACGGCAAATCTGAACGTTCTGGCCGAAACCAAATACACCAGCACGAAAAAAAAATACAGCAAAGCATAGTTACACATTATACACATACCCAAACAATAAAATTGAGCGGTTGTGCGTGTTTTTATTATTGCTGCAGCATATATACGCAGATTGATTTTGACAGGTGCAAAAACTGAACGGGAGACAATTGCAGTTCTTAATTCTGATTGGCTGAATCGCGTGAAAAAACAGTCCGCACACCGATTTCTGCGCGCAGCGTTACCGTTACTGCGCGCGCATTTTTGCGCGTGTTATTTTTTGACGGATGAAAAAATGCACTCGGATTGTAATTTACGCGTTAACGTTTAGTGCTGCGCGCAAAGAAAAATAGTGCTGCGCGAGCGTTTTTGCGCAAACAAGTTAATAGAGCCCTATGTTACTTGTTGAAGTGCCGCCGATGTCAGGACCCTCCATGCCAAAATGAACTGGCCTATCAGGATCCCAGGAAATTTCCCGGTGGGCCGGGGAATCTGGTACCGGTAAAAGCACTCTGGCAGAGTGATCTCTCTCCCACCAGGAAACATATTTTATCTACCAGGGATTGTGCCCGCTGCCTGGAAAATAAGGTAAAAAGAAAACAAGGCAAAATGTTTTATTTTTAATTAGTTTATGGAAATATCCAGCTGAGGGAAAGGGGGCCCGACCGGTGGTTCTGTAAGGGACCCCACATTTTCTGATGGCGGCCCTGCTTGTGTGACCGCAGCCTTATGGGCCTATGTTCTGTCCTCTGTTTACCTTACTTGGCCATACAATTCCACTGTTAGCATTTACGACATCCCCCACCCCACCCCCCCCTTCTGCGTGGCTCTTTATTGTTCTATTCCATGATTATACTCGGTATAGCTTCAAGACCTGAGGAAGAAAGGTAAACGCACCAAAGCTTGTCTTTTAAATGTAACGTTAGTCCAATAAAAAAAAGTATCACTACGCACTGTTATATACGCATTTATATATATATATAAATCACAAAATATATCCACGAGAAACCAGCACTCAAGGATTCATTCCACTAGCTATGACATGTTCTAGATTTTAAGTTTCCATGGCAATAGGGACCTCATTTCCTCCTGTGTTGTTTGCTAAATGTTGTTTGGTCTCAATGTATTGTAATACTATCTATATTATACCCGTTATTCAACGCCGCAGAATATGTTGGCGCTATATAAATAATGAATAATAATAAAGTACAATCAGAAATAAATGGCGGCACTCTAGGGTCTTGGTTACCAGTTCAGATATTCTTTTTTTAGCGCATCAATGTTTCAGTTTGTTCACCACAAACTTTCTATAGATAATGTATCTTGTCATGAGATATCTAGATATCTAGAATATGCTGACATGTGAAGTCTCGCCGGTTCAATGACTTATTCCTAGAATGCTTGTATGGAAAGCCTCATGAAGTCAAAGATACAATGTTACAGAGAGAGCAGCTGGTGTCAGGATACATGGATATAGAGAGACCTGCAGATCTCAGCGTACAGCGCCACAGAGAGACGCCGGCCTCAGTATACATAGAAGCAGAGACGCCGGCCTTAGTATACATTAATATATAGAGGCAGAGACACCGGCCTTAGTATACATTAATATATAGAGGCAGAGACACCGGCCTTAGTATACATTAATATATAGAGGCAGAGACACCGGCCTTAGTATACATTAATATATAGAGGCAGAGACACCGGCCTTGGTATACATTAATACATAGAGGCAGAGACGCCGGCCTTGGTATACATTAATACATAGAGGCAGAGACGCCGGCCTTGGTATACATTAATACATAGAGGCAGAGACGCCGGCCTTAGTATACATTAATATATAGAGGCAGAGACGCCGGCCTTGGTATACATTAATACATAGAGGCAGAGACACCGGCCTTAGTATACATTAATATATAGAGGCAGAGACGCCGGCCTTAGTATACATTAATATATAGAGGCAGAGACGCCGACCTTAGTATACATTAATATATAGAGGCAGAGACGCCGGCCTTAGCATACATTAATATATAGAGGCAGAGACGCCGGCCTTAGTATACATTAATATATAGAGGCAGAGACGCCGACCTTAGTATACATTAATATATAGAGGCAGAGACGCCGGCCTTAGTATACATTGATCCATAGAGGCAGAGACACCGGCCTTAGTATACATTGATACATAGAGGCAGAGACGCCGGCCTTAGTATACATTGATACATAGAGGCGGAGACGCCGGCCTTAGTATACATTGATACATAGAGGCAGAGACGCCGGCCTTAGTATATATTGATCCATAGAGGCAGAGACGCCGACCTTAGTATATATTGATACATAGAGGCAGAGACGCCGACCTTAGTATACATTGATACATAGAGGCAGAGACGCCGGCCTTAGTATACATTGTTACATAGAGGCGGAGACGCCGGCCTTAGTATACATTGATACATAGAGGCAGAGACGCCGACCTTAGTATACATTGATCCATAGAGGCAGAGACGCCGACCTTAGTTTACATTGATACATAGAGGCAGAGACGCCGGCCTTAGTATACATTGATACATAGAGGCAGAGACGCCGACCTTAGTATATATTGATACATAGAGGCAGAGACGCCGACCTTAGTATACATTGATACATAGAGGCAGAGACGCCAACCTTAGTTTACATTGATACATAGAGGCAGAGACGCCGACCTTAGTTTACATTGATCCATAGAGGCAGAGACGCCGGCCTTAGTATACATTGATACATAGAGGCAGAGACGCCGACCTTAGTATATATTGATACATAGAGGCAGAGACGCCGACCTTAGTATACATTGATACATAGAGGCAGAGACGCCAACCTTAGTATATATTGATACATAGAGGCAGAGACGCCGACCTTAGTATACATTGATACATAGAGGCAGAGACGCCAACCTTAGTATACATTGATACATAGAGGCAGAGACGCCGGCCTTAGTATACATTGATACATAGAGGCAGAGACGCCGACCTTAGTATACATTGATCCATAGAGGCAGAGATGCCGACCTTAGTTTACATTGATACATAGAGGCAGAGACGCCGACCTTAGTATATATTGATACATAGAGGCAGAGACGCCGACCTTAGTATACATTGATACATAGAGGCAGAGACGCCGGCCTTAGTATACATTGATACATAGAGGCGGAGACGCCGGCCTTAGTATACATTAATATATAGAGGCAGAGATGCCGACCTTAGTATACATTGATCCATAGAGGCAGAGACGCCGACCTTAGTATACATTGATACATAGAGGCAGAGACGCCAACCTTAGTATACATTGATCCATAGAGGCAGAGACGCCGACCTTAGTATACATTGATACATAGAGGCAGAGACGCCACCTTAGTATACATTGATCCATAGAGGCAGAGACGCCGACCTTAGTATACATTGATACATAGAGGCAGAGACGCCAACCTTAGTATACATTGATCCATAGAGGCAGAGACGCCGACCTTAGTATACATTGATACATAGAGGCAGAGACGCCGACCTTAGTATACATTGATCCATAGAGGCAGAGACGCCGACCTTAGTTTACATTGATACATAGAGGCAGAGACGCCGACCTTAGTTTACATTGATACATAGAGGCAGAGACGCCGGCCTTAGTATACATTGATACATAGAGGCAGAGACGCCGACCTTAGTATATATTGATACATAGAGGCAGAGACGCCGACCTTAGTATACATTGATACATAGAGGCAGAGACGCCGGCCTTAGTATACATTGATACATAGAGGCAGAGACGCCGGCCTTAGTATACATTGATACATAGAGGCGGAGACGCCGGCCTTAGTATACATTAATATATAGAGGCAGAGATGCCGACCTTAGTATACATTGATACATAGAGGCAGAGACGCCAACCTTAGTTTACATTGATACATAGAGGCAGAGACGCCGACCTTAGTATACATTGATCCATAGAGGCAGAGACGCCGACCTTAGTATACATTGATGCATAGAGGCAGAGACGCCAACCTTAGTATACATTGATCCATAGAGGCAGAGACGCCGACCTTAGTTTACATTGATACATAGAGGCAGAGACGCCGACCTTAGTATATATTGATACATAGAGGCAGAGACGCCGACCTTAGTATACATTGATACATAGAGGCAGAGACGCCGACCTTAGTATACATTGATCCATAGAGGCAGAGACGCCGACCTTAGTATATATTGATACATAGAGGCAGAGATGCCGACCTTAGTATACATTGATCCATAGAGGCAGAGACGCCGACCTTAGTATACATTGATCCATAGAGGCAGAGACGCCGACCTTAGTATACATTGATACATAGAGGCAGAGACGCCGACCTTAGTATACATTGATACATAGAGGCAGAGACGCCGGCCTTAGTATACATTGATACATAGAGGCAGAGACGCCGGCCTTAGTATACATTGATCCATAGAGGCAGAGACGCCGGCCTTAGTATACATTGATCCATAGAGGCAGAGACGCCGGCCTTAGTATACATTGATCCATAGAGGCAGAGACGCCGACCTTAGTATACATTAATACATAGAGGCAGAGACGCCAACCTTAGTATACATTAATACATAGAGGCAGAGACGCCGACCTTAGTATACATTAATACATAGAGGCAGAGACGCCGACCTTAGTATACATTAATACATAGAGGCAGAGACGCCGACCTTAGTATACATTAATACATAGAGGCAGAGACGCCGACCTTAGTATACATTAATACATAGAGGCAGAGACGCCGACCTTAGTATACATTAATACATAGAGGCAGAGACGCCAACCTTAGTATACATTAATACATAGAGGCAGAGACGCCGGCCTTAGTATATATTGATCCATAGAGGCGGAGACGCCGGCCTTAGTATACATTAATACATAGAGGCAGAGACGCTGGCCTTAGTATACATTGATACATAGAGGCAGAGACGCCGGCCTTAGTATACATTGATACATAGAGGCAGAGACGCCAAACTCAGGACACATAGATGCAAAGAGGGAGAGAAGCCGATCGATCTTAGGATAAATTGATGGCGAGAGAAAAACAAGTCACTGCGAGGATGCATTGATTGAGGGATAGAACATGTTCATGTTTTTATTAAAGGAAAATATATAAATAATAGAAAGAGATAATTGATCTATGATGTAAACAGACAGATTATATATAAATTATAATATCAACAGTTCTATATATATATATAGATATGTTGATAGGTAGATAAATAGGTTCTAGACAGATATAGATTGATAGCTAGATTGATAGTTAATAGAGATAGATAATCGATTGATAATCAAGTTAGATACACCTGAGATAGCTAAAATAAGTTGATAGATACAGAAACAAATCCTGCCTGAGCCCCGCGGTAAGAAAGCAGATTGTACAACAAATGCTTATGCCGGCTATTGAATACAGAGATGTAGTGTATGCAGCCGCCCCGCAAATGCACCTCCAGAAACTTACTACTTTTTATAACTCATTCTGCCACTTTGTGCTACAATGTAACTACATGACCCACCATTGTGACATGTTAAAAGAGCTAAATCGGCCGTCACTGGAATCCAGACGCACCCTTCACCTTTCCAGCCTGGTGTTTAAGAGCTTTTCTGGGAAGCTGCCACCCTACCTGAATAGACTGCTTCCCCCCCCAGCAGCTCCCTCATCCTATAACCTCCAATCCAGGACCAGCACCTTACTTGCAATACCGCAATACAAACAGAAAGTGTCTCGATCCTAATTTTTCTACGGATCACCGCAAATATGGAATAACCTCCCAGACGCCAATCAAATCTTTCCCCAGTTTAAAGTCACTTAAGAGATCCCTATTAACATACCTCGATACAGAATGCACCTGTAAACATGTAACACAGTGACTATATACAGAATGCACCTGTAAACATGTGACATAGTGACTATATACAGAATGCACCTGTAAACATGTAACATAGTGACTATATACAGAATGCACCTGTAAACATGTTACACAGTGACTATATACAGAATGCACCTGTAAACATGTAACATAGTGACTATATACAGAATGCGCCTGTAAACATGTAACACAGTGACTATATTTCCTACATATTTATTTTCTGGGTTATTCTGTATATTTGTGTTTTTCATATCTTGCTTTTCATTACTTTGAATTGTTACAGTCGTTACAGAAATACAATGTTCTTGAACCCAGGACATACTGAAAACCAGAGAAATCACAATGTATCTTTCCGGGTAAAACACTTTATAAATAAATACATATAGATGACAGAGCTAGCTAGAGAACAGGTGGATATATATATATATATAGGTAGATACAGTTTTATATAGATATGTGCTGGATAGATAATACAGTATATACAGACGGAATTCAATAACAGGTAGTTGATAGATATATTGATAAATGGATTAGATATAGATATGGATGGATAGATGATAGATATATGGATAGATAAATAGATATGGGTAGATGATAGATCAATAGATATATTGATACATGGTCTAGATATAGATATGGGATAGAAAGATAGATTGCTAGCTAGATATGTTCCTAGGTAACGCGTGGCAATATCACCCCATTAATATGACGGTACTTGTGGTTGTCACATGGTGGAGTACCAGTGGAGTCACGTATTTAATATATATATACTGTGAGCGCCTCTTCATGTTGTCGCAGTGAAATTAATGACACACTTGATGATTTGCAGCTGCAGGACGAATGTGAGAAGCGCATCCGCCTGCACGCGTGAAGTACCATCCCTCTAAAACGACACCGCAACTAAATTCAGATGAGACAATCAGCCTGGGGCTGATTACAGAGGTATATTAATGACACTGCCGGAATGCCTAATAATGAAAACGACAGAGAGCATGATGAACGAGCCCAGGGTTTCGTAGCTATAAACTTCTGCTGATAATCGGAGGTATTAGTATTCCGCACGATCGCAAAGAATTATTGTTGACTGTCTGGGCAGAGAAAGTGTCTGAATGGTATCCAAGTCTATCATCAGCCCGGGTTCCTGGATTCATATATAGATATCTAGATACTGTCCCGTCCCCCCACCCGCCATGTAATCATGCGGCACACGCGCCATCACAGCCATTCTATTCAATACCGATCACACGAGGCACGCAGAGGTCATCCACCTAGCCGTCGTATGTAATCCTTCGGGCGGCAATCAGCGGACCTCACCGGCTTCAGTTTGCCCTCCAATATCTGGATACCAGAGATCTCATTTCGTAAGGACTTCAAAATGAGGCCCAAACGTAAAATTCCTATAGTTTTTTGACATTTATTACCGTTTTCCACTCGCTGTAGAGAATTGAAAATATAATTGCAGACTGGAGGCCACAATGGCCAAACTGGATAATCTTCCCAACTCATCAGTTTCGGCCGGCGTGTTGCAAACTGTATCCATTGAACATTTCTCGATTTAAACTCCCTAAAAACGGTACATTTTTTTCCCCCATTATGTTTTTCTATTTTGCCAAATAGATTTTTGTACTGGACCATCAAGATGCTCATTAACCCTTTCACTACCGGAGTCGAGTAAACTCGATTTTGCATTGTAATACATTGAAAAGCAAGTCAGGATTAGTGTGCCCCAGGGCTGCAACTAACGATTATTTTCATAATCGATTAGTTGAGCGATTATTTTTTTGGACAGATTTATCGGATAAAAGAAGAACATACGCAAATTGCATATCTTTCGCACATAAAGTACACCAGCACCTGGTCACAGTGATGGATTGATGCTGTGTTCGCATCTTAAGCCCATGTCTGCTTTCTCCCCAAATGAACGCTGCGTCAAGCGCTCAGACATGATGATGTCAGCACGAAATCAGGGTGAGAACGAGGGGCTCCACGCAGCCTGACCACTTCAGCTTATTAAAGTGTAACGTTACAATAATTTCATGAACAGACTGCGCAGGAGGAGGGTCAGGAGCTGGAAAGGAGTGAGTTTGGGTAAGAGACTTGACCCGAGTGTGAGAGGGACGGGATTTGGCCAAAAGACCGGACCTAAGTGTGGGAGTGAGTTTGTGGGAAGGGACCGGAACAAAGAGAGAAAATGGCAACTCCAGACCAAAGAGGGGGTGGCAGGGAGGTTGAGGTGGTGGCACACGACAAAGTAGGATCCGAGGTTATAACTTTTAACACACTCTAAGCAGTGTGTGCTGTGCACAAATCGATTAACCGACAGCCGATTAATCGATAACGAGAAGAGTTGACAACTATTCTCATTATCGATTAGTTGTCGATCAATTGATTAGTTGTTTCAGTCCTAGTGTGCCCCCTGTGGAGAAACAAGATTCACTGTGAAAATTCTCTCTTGTCCCTCCGTACTACTGTAGAACAACCTGCAAACAAGAGCCCCAAACCTCACTGTAATAAAAAGCTCAACAAACTTTACCGCTCCATTCCAGCTGCCAAGGATTTGGCAGAATACAGGGAGAGCTGGGGGGTCACTCACTGCCGTACAGGGATATTATAATGAGTGTAAATCCCTGTACAGTACAGATACAATGTGTTTCAGTAATTGCCACACACAGGCATTATGCGGCACATACAGATACAAGGTGTTACTGTAATTGCCACACACAGGCATTATGCGGCACATACAGATACAAGGTGTTGCTGTAATTGCCATACACAGGCATTATCCAACACATACAGATACAAAGTGTTGCTGTAATTGCCATACACAGGCATTATGCAGCACATACAGATACAAGGTGTTGCTGTAATTGCCATACACAGGCATTATGCAGCACATACAGATACAAGGTGTTGCTGTAATTGCCATACACAGGCATTATGCAGCACATACAGATATTGCATTGCTAATAATCTCATTCTGATCTCTACAAACCCCAATAAGCAGGAGATCTCACCATTTGATTATCTGTCTGCAGCACATTTACTGACACAAAGACCATTTCTGCCTGTATGCTGATAAAGTGACATTGTGAGAGACAAGGGATGCCACCTAGAGTTCAGAACCTTTCATTCCTACAATATTTCTGTAACGGATAAACCAATGCATGGAAAATTAAACATGAGCAAATTTACATTATTTTAACTTTTGTAACTATCTCGGAACAACAATATCTGTGAAAAATTCTATTTTACCCTATACTTTTTTTTTATCTTCGCATCCCAAATTTGAAATAATCATTATGAAATAGTTTATTCAACGTAAAGAGCTTGGTAGTGAAGGGGTTAAATATGCAGGTCTTTTACAGAAGTGATCATCAACGGCTGCTTTTCAACCTTTCTTCACGGTAACACAACCTTGCTAATGATGCTTTATAAACACAAACCAATGATTCATGTTCACGAGTAGAAAAAAAAAGAGGATAAAGAAGAATGAAAATAGGACAATTTTAGGTCAAAGTCCTTACAATTTATCTTCAGGAGGGACCTACTACTGATTTCCAAGCATTCTTTTTCCTCGAAAACAGGTTTATTTACCCTATTTTTATCTGTGACTGGTTTCTGTTTCTTTCATAATTTGAGTTATATTTATTATTATTCTTTATTTATAAAGCGCCAGCATATTCCGCAGCGCTGTACAATAAGCACAGTATAGACAGGGTTACAATACAATACATTGAACAACATTTGACAAACAGTACAGGAGGAGATGAGGGCCCTATTCCCGTGGGAACTCACAATCTGGGAGGGTTGGGGTTGGAAACAGGAGGAGAGGACTGTAAGGTGAGAGTGATTGATGGATGCGTCAGTGAGTTGGGTGGTAGGCTTCCCTAAATAGGAATGTTTTCAGGGAGCATTTGAAGGAAGAGAAGTTAGGGGAAAGTCTGACAGTACGAGGGAGAGCGTTCCAGAGAGTGGGGGCTGCGAGTGAGAAATCCCATACTCCTTCCTTGCATCTTGGTCAACGTACTCGTACGGTTCTAGGGCTGCCAGATCAGCCATGTTTTCCTGGACACATAACTTATTCACGCTGATGGGCAGCACTTTTCCCTATGCTCCCATCTGCAAGAAAAAGTAGCATGTATCCAGGAAAACATGGCCGATCTGGCAACCCTATACGGCTCCAGTTCCTCGTCTTCTGACTCTTGTCCCATCTCTGCTGTATACATGCTCACTCTTCAATTCCTCCATATCATAACCAAATAGTTTGACTCTCGGACTGCCAACGCCTTAGTTTGTCTTCCGTTGAATCTCCAGGACTGATGACTACTCTGCACGTCAGGGCCATGCCCTGTATTGTATGCAAGGAAGACTAGGCAGTGGGTGTTTAGAGGAGGGTCATTTATTAGTAGGTAGGGGTTGACTGGGTCTACTCTAAGGTCTCTGACCCATGGGAGGCCTCACATCAGCTTCTCTACCTTCAAAACTCAAGGTTGAAGCTCCAGTGTTGGGTCAATCAAGATGAAACTGGTGCTTCACCAGTCATCCTCTTTGATGGGCAGGTCAACTAAGAAGAGGATACATGATTTTTGTTTATGTTCCGATCAACGCTAATCGAAGGTACCTCTGAAACTTTTCCGTAAATAGTGTAAACTGAGGCTATTCTCAATGTACTGTTTGCTCCATCAGTGAATATACTTAATCAGTTTTAAAGTAGTGATCTCCATATAACTCTCGAACTTTCTTTAGAATGTTAGAGAACAAGGCTGGACAACTTTCACTACTACACATGGAGTAACTACGGTAAAATCTAGCAAGACAAGAAATTGAATAAAGGCCAGCTCCAAAGTTACCAGATTACATTATGGATTTATTCCAATGGCACAAGTGACGACCTTTCGACCCTACGGGGTCTTTATGAAGACTTGATAAAGACCCGGTAAGGTCGAAACATTGTCACTTTTCCCATTGGAATAAACTCCTAATTTAATATACAGGGCGTCCATAAAGTCTCTTTACAATTTCATAAATTTATTCCAAAGACAAATGAAAAGACAGATGAGTGAAAATTATTACAAAATGAGACGTATATATTTAAGTTTTTTTTTGCCTCATTTAATACACCTTTATATGGGCACCATTAGTTGCATGAAGCACATCAAGACGGTACTGGATTTCTTGCCATGTTGGCTGTAGCATCCCCTCATCAATGGTGGCAATGGCCTCAGTGATCCTCTGCTTTAGATTAGTGATGTCCCTTTGTTCCATACACCATATCTTTAACATAACCCCATAGGAAGAAGTGGAGGGGAGTGATATCTGGTGAACGAGGTGGCCAGGGAATCGGGTCACCCCTTCCAATCCACCGCTCTGGAAATGTTTCATTTAGGAACCCACCAGCATGCCGTCCCCAATGTGGTGGTGCAGCATCTTGCTGGAAAATGATGGTTGGTTGAAGGTCGTGCAGTTGTGGTGCCGCGTATTCAGTCAAAAGGTAAACATTTGCAGTAATTGATGTCTCGCCGAAGAAAAACGACTTCTTTCTATGGGGTTATGTTAAAGATATGGTGTATGGGACAAAGGTACAAAGGGACATCACTAATCTAAAGCAGAGGATCACTGCCACCATTGATGAGGGGATGCTACAGCCAACATGGCAAGAAATCCAGTACCGTCTTGATGTGCTTCGTGCAACTAATGGTGCCCATATAGAGGTGTATTAAATGAGGCAAAAAAAAAACTTAAATATATACGACTCATCTTGTAATAATTTTCACTTATCTGTCTTTTCATTTGTCTTTGGAATAAAGTTTTGAAATTGTAAAGAGACTTTATGGACACCCTGTATATAACTTGGAGCTGGACTTCATTGTTTCTTTTTTTTTTTTGTATTGCTTGACTGGACCTGGGAGTGAGGATCACAGAGCATGCTGACATCATCGGTCCCTGAGTTGGTCCGCAGCAGGTAGGATATTCAAAAACATCTGCCGAGTGACAGCTGTGCGGGCAGAGGAAACTGCAACGTCACACAGCGGCATCTTCAGGGAGGGAGGGGAAGAAGGGGAGGAACACTCCTCGCAGCCTGACTTTAATTGGATAATACATAAATTAATTAATAATATGCACTCATATAATATCCAAGAATCCATCAAGCTCATCATTTTTAATGCAGGGATCTCAAACTCTGGCTCCCAAGAAGCTTATGGCCTACAACTCCCAGAAATCTTTGAATGCAACTGATGGCCAGATAATCATGGGAGATGTAGTTCAGAAACGTCTGGGGGCCAGAGTTTGACCAGTCGTGGGTCAAAGGGTCTGCTGCGTTAGAAGAACACACAATATTCTTTTGTTGAGTGGAGCAAAAATTGCAACCGAAATGAGAAACAAATGTAACTTAGAAAGCAAATTATAGCGTGTAAAAATAAAAAAACGTGCACGTTCCACTTCTTACCCAGGACTTGGAGTTTTTTTTCCCTTTTTTAAGTAGACCTGACGTCTACTCGACGTCTCACAGAACAGACGGTTGCTTGACATTTTCGGATCGTTACACTGCTGTGCTATTTTAGAAACAATGTATCCTAAGGAGACTTTATATAGAAATTCGAACCATAATTTTGCCGGTATAAATTGTGCTACCCTGCAGTAAATTAAACGCTAGATCAAACGCCGGAACGAAAGAGGAAGAAAATTATACCACTGGCGCAAAGCCTTAGAGGTTTTTTGACATGACTGGGATTATTTTAATGCCAAAACTATGGATTAGAAGCATGTAAAGCGGCATTAGACGTGTAGAATTAAAATCCTGGGAACGATAGGAAATATGAAAACATGTATTTAAGTCTGTTTTATTTTCGGTGGCTGACTGCTACACCCTCCAAAGGAATCTCTCAAGGAGTCAGGGTTTCCTCGATGTTTCAACAAAGGGCGACGAGCTTCAGATCAGGCGAAGTATATGCTACATGAAGTAGCCTGTGAGTAAAGTGAGCAAAAATAGAGTTTTCGAGAGCACCGAGAACGGGCAACATGTAACGGTTTCGGTAGATCTCTAGAGAAACCTAAATGGAAAACGAAGAACCCTTTACGCTAAGTGAGGTACTAGTCTTAAACCCCTTCGCTGAGGATTACGTTTGCGGGACGTCCTGGGGATTCCTTGCTGTGTGCAGAGTACGTCCCCCAAACGTGACTGGGTCATTACAGCGAAGGGAGAGACCCCAGCCATCCCGGGGCACTCAGACCCTCCCTTTAGACCCCTCCTGACGTACTGACATCTTCATGCCAGCATGCCATGACGTCAGTTTCAGGTGCCCACCCCGGCAGAGCTCCCTCCCGATCGGTAAAAAGTTACAGAACTAAAGAGAGGCATCGATGGAAAGGTCACAGTCTGACCTTTCCAGCGATGCCTCTTTTTAACACCTTAGGTGCCAATCTGGTACCGGATTGCGGACTTCTCTTAGAGGGGGCTGACATCTTGGATGTCAAACTAGGCTCTGAGGCCTCTCACTGATGTCATCGCGCATGGGCATGATGATGTCAGAAAGGGAATTAAACAGTAGCTGTCCAAGGACTTCCCTTTGAAAATCCCTATGGTGGAGATAGGGTGGGGGAGTCCTGATCGGTGGCAGCTAGAGCATGGTTTTTCCAATGATACCAAACATGACCAGGTTATTCGTAAAAATAAAATAAATAAAAATATATATATATTTTTATTTATAGTGCAGCACTATTGTTCACTTTTCAAATATAACGTGAACAATGATGCGGCACTAACTAAAAATTAAGTTTCAGTTTTAGCTAAAATCTCGTAACAGGAGGCGGAGCTAGCTGTGGAACTGAGTGGTTGCATGCTTCAGAGCTCCTCTGAGAATCTGTTTTCTATTGCTGAAATTCCTCTGATTTATGGGCTAAAACCAGGTTTCCTGGTGAACTTGAGATCCACTGCTGCCCCTGGACTCCGGTACTGCGACTCGCCGGGTGATAGACGACGTATTTCTGGGCGGACAGGATCTGGGCCTAGTGCGGCCTAGTCAGAACAGTCTTCTTTCTGGAGCCGGGGAGTTTCCCAAAGGTCAGCACAGCCGTTTCTCCTGATTACTTCCCTATACACAGCGGATGGGTAAGAAATTGCAGCCCCGCCGGGACGTCTCGGAGGGCCCTCGTCAGAGGGATATCAGAGACTCCCTGTACAGCAGCAGACTCTCCTGTAGCACGGTCCCATCACCGATGCTCCCTGCAGGCTATGGCTCCTCAGATGAGGATGATGGTTCCTGGCCCACTGCAGCAGGAATAGACTGGCTGGCTCCGTTGTCACGGGGAGATAGTGCAGCGAAGGGAAAAGCGGCAAAAAAAAGAGCACAGAAACTGAGGAAAGCAGCGGCTGCGGCATCATGTGGGGCCGTGGGACCTGCTGCAGGCCCTATACGGGGTCCCTCTGATGGAGATAGAATACCCTCACCCAGTGGCGTGGAGGTATCGCAGAGGTGCGTACTTTTGCCACGGGAGAATGTGATCCGGGAAACGAATGCCTCTGTGGGGACAGAGGCCTCTTTGGAGGCCTGTCCACCTTCCTTGAAACCCTGCACTGTTGCTACCCCTACTACGGAGATAGATGACGCTCGTCCCACCACGATGGGAGACTACCGCCGGTTTATAGATGAAATAAAATCCCTGTGGACGACGGAGGTGTCTGGACTGCGGTCAGAGGTTGCGTCGGTGCGCTCTCAAGTGGTGGCAGTACAGGCTCAGACCTCGGATGTGGCTGCAGAGCAGAATATATTTACATCGCAAGTTGACACCTTACGATCCCAAGTTGACTTACTGACTCGCTCGGTGGAGGCCCTCGAATCTAGACACCGCAGACGCAACATACGAGTACGAGGTGCCCCGGAGTCGGTGCCAACGTCTGATTTGCTTTCCTATGTAAATCGCCTCGCTCATCATATAATAGGATCGCCCCCCAATGTTTCAGAACTGTTCGTCTCAGCCTCACGGATCCGTAAACCCGCGACGGCCCCCAGAGATTCCACGAGAGATATTATTGCGATTGCCCGGGACGTAGCGACTAAGACTCGGATTATGTCAGCTCCTGGGGCCAGGATGGCGGTGAAGTTTGAAGGGGCAACGCTGTCACTATACCAAGACCTACCGTTTGTCACCCTGCTGGCGCGACGTCGCTTCCGACTGGTGACAGGGTTTCTCCGTCTTAAAGAGGTTCCTTACCGTTGGGGGCTGGCTGGCTCGCTCGTGGTGACCCACGGGAACATACCATGCATCATCTCTGACCCGGCCGAGGCTTGGCCGATGCTAGCCAGTATTGGCTTGTCTCAGGATCCGGCGACTACTTCACCAGGCTAATTTTCTTGTTGTCTAGGACATTACCTGTTGCTTTTTCTACTAGGACTTTTTGAGGCAATGTTACCCCGCATACGCTTGGTTTAGCCAGTTCTTTTCAAGTTCTTCGTTGCTCGAGAGAGTGCTCCCCCCTCCCCCCCCTCTTTTTTGCTATTTTGGCATTTTTGGGCTGTACAGAGGAGTATCCTCGGTCGCCCTGGCCTCGTGACTAATTCACTCCTTGGCCTTCCCCACGGTCCTTGGGCTATGAGGTTTGTGCCGGGAATGTCACTTTTTGGCCTTTGCCATATTATTAATTTTTTTTTTTTTTTCCTCTGTATTCTATAATTTTTTTATTTTTATTTTATTTTCTCCTTCTCCCTCCTCCTCCCTTTTAATACGATGCGTATTCTAGTTCTTTTGATGTCCTTCTCCTGCTCCCCCCCCTTATTATGAGACGTATTGGGCACTTTGAGTATGCTTTTATTTCTATGAGTCTGTCCTCTATCAAGGACATGTTAGCCCTTCAGTGTGTTATTGCAGATGACTCATTATGACCATTGGTAGATGTTGTTTTATTTATACCGATGCCCTGTATTTACTTAGATGGCTTTATGCGGCCCTGCGTGGCCACTTTCTCAACGCTGGTTTTTTGTCTGACTATGCAAAACTTCTAAAATAAAGAATTAAAAAAAAAAAAAAAAATCTCGTAACAGGTTCCCATTTCTAATATCTTTTGAACACGCTTAGAATAGAATAGAATAGAATAGATAACCGCAACGGCTTAGATGATAAAATGTAAATTATTGAAATCTGATTGGAAATGATCATTTTTTTAAAAAAATAAAAAATTATTGTAGCATTCCGACAGGACATGACGTATACATATAATAATGATATATTATGAATCTGCAGAGTCTGCTGAAAATAAGGATATAGAATTTGTCCGGGTCATGCAATAAAATATTACTTCAAATCGCATTGAAACATGAACAGCACGAAACCGTCAAAATGAGCTCAGCGCACAGAGGTGAAATGGTTCAGCAGTGAAAGGGTTAATATGGCTGGACTTCACAATAATCGCAACAGGGGAGAGGCCCAACACGCTGTAAATGTAAGCACACACAACTAATCCTAACCTGCAGTCCTTAGCGAGGCCACATATAAAGAGAGAAAGAAAAGTGAAAAATTAAGCCAAATGAATATAGTTCTGCCTAGTTAGGTAAACAGAGTGTCGCACAAACAAGTAAACATAGCGAAGGTCAAAGGGAGATAGAGTGTCATACAATAGAGTAAACATAGCCAAGGTCAAACACAAAACTAACTGGTCAAAGAGACCACTATAGGGCAATGTGAGACATACAGAGTCTGACTTAAATAGTGTTCACTGCCTCCTGATTGGTTGGCATCATCAGGGTGCACCAAAACATGTGGTATGGGAATGAGGCACTTGTGTCGGTGCTCTGAGAATGATGCGGCACGTGCCTGGAAATAAATGAGTGACCAATGTCAAAATCACTAGCAGTTTGAGGAGAAATTACTCTCTCGCTGGAACTGTCTAAATGGGGGTCAACTGCTGGAACATGGTCAGCCGGTAAGCCTTGTACCCCAGTAGCCACAACAGCACTGGTGTCCTGGCCCTATGGAAAGTCCCCGCTCATGTCTCACAAAATTTTGGCTTGATGCCTCCATTATGGAGAAGATTATTCCATATGCAAATCAGAATGGGTGGCCAGTACTAAAACGCCTAGGAAGTCCTCTCTGCACAAGAGATGCAGCAACACTCTACGCTCATTTCAGCCTTGCTAAGCCTTCTCAGGACCCTCTAAAACCTTGTGATGTTGCTTGCTCTCAGGGCCTTCACATACATTTAAGCAATTACTGGATGACTTCCTGCAAAAACAGAATATTAAGGGTTACAATAGTTAATATGTGGGCAAAAGCTGCTTGATCCAAAGAGAAATCTGACACCATTCTGTGGTCAAAAAGTAATTTTTTCCCAGTATGTTGCATGTTGGCGATCGCTTCAGACTGGGTTTTTTGCCTTCTTTTGGATCAACAGCAGTAGGTGATGTGTGAAAGGCTGAACCCGATTGACACATGTCTTTTTTCAGCCTATGTAGCTATGTGACTATGAAACTTTGCTCACATCCTATGAGTAAAGAGTAGACATATTTATGTTCTGCCATTTGTAGGAGAGTGAAGAAGGACAAGCCAACTAGGATTTTTATTTATCCTTTTCCCCATGACATCATCAGTATGGAGACAGAAACTGTGCTGAACGGAGCAATTTCGCTCTGCTTACCTCAAAGCGTGAACTGGAAAGGCCAGGGACACATTCTCCGGCTTCCTACATTACACATTGCTCTCCTTGGAACATTTTACTCATAAATACAAATAATTGTTGTTGGTAATGATTAGAGGAGACTTGATGGCTTATGTGCTCTCTCTCTGTTCCAATGTGTGTCTTCTACGGCACAGGGTGTTCTTCTTATTTCCCATTTTCCGTGACCTGTAGGACAACCCATTCCAAGGCTGACGTAATGACCAGATGTTGATGGTTATGATTTATAGCCAAATGAACCATTATGTTCCATGCCTAGGTCATCACCATCAGCCAAAAATGGCACCGGGCACTCCAGAGAGCATTGTGGTATCTATTGAAAGGCACACAATGTTTCGGCCACATGGACCTTTCTCGAGCATCCAGGCTTTTAATTGTGTAATCTTGTCTTTGAGCTATTTCTCGGGATAACATGAGATTCTATTCACAGAGATACTATTCACAGCCAATTGTCTCAATCAGTCGTGTCAAACTCAGGGCCCCTAGATATTGATTCCTACAATTCCCACAATGCTTTGAATGCAATAGATGGCCAAGGAATCAATGGGAGTTGTTGTTCAGTAACATTCTGGGGGCCGGAGTTTGACAGCGCTGTTCTAGAAGCTCTTTCACTGCGTATTAAGGCCATGATCAAGTCAAGGCCATGGGAAATGAACCGTTGTGTGGCTCACATAATTATTAATGGAGCTGCAGTTAATATGCTATCAGCTCTGGTAACAGCTGTATTTATCTTAGAGGGTTAATGGACCTGCTGCCAAATGTCGAGCTACAGGTTCCATGAATGACAAGAGCAGTAGCGTACTGAGCGGCAGCCCAGGAAGGAGACAGCGCCAAGTGGCACGTCCAGAAGGGCAGCAATTTCTCGCTGCCTATAATATGCCAGCAATCATAACAAAAATGGCCACTGGCAATGAAGTTGGTCACAGTACATGCACTGCTAGGATGTCACACTCAGCGCGCATGCGTAGTGACGGCCATGAATGCATGGTGAAGGCCTGCCATTGCCATTGGCCATTTTTCTTATGGTTGTTGGCACTGGCCATTTCGCCCCAAACAGTGAATAGACACGGTACGTCCCTGAATGGTAGACCAAGTATTTGGGGTTTTGGAAGCAACGTGGTTGAGCGAGACACTTTTGGACAATGGAAGATCAATGTAAAAGCTGTAAAGCCTTAGGATGTAGAAAAATGCGACCCTGTTTAATAATTTGTTATAACGCCAATTATTCTCCTAGTCAGGGTTGCACAACCTCACCCTTCCAGATGTTTTGGAACTACATTTCCCACAATACTCAGCCACTCATTAGGTTGACAATACCTTCTGGGAGATGTAGTTACAAAACACCTGGACGGCCGAGGTTGTGCTCTTAACAAAACATGGAAGGACTTTCAGGAAGAAAAAATGCCACCCCTCCAATATGCTGCCCCAGGCCCAGGCAGAACTCTGTGCATTTGGATCGCTCCATTGTAAAGGGAACAGTCAGGTAGTTTCACTCGGTTGCAACAGAGACAGCCAAGGAATTGACTGTATTCCGATTTGATCGAGTAGTCCTGCATACTCTGCCAGTAGAGGTGTGCACGGCTGGAAAATTCATTTTGTTTCATTTCATTTAAAATTTAGTTTTTGTTTCCTATTTCGCTTCGTAATTTTGTTTAGTTTTGTTTGATATCGAGTGAAGATCAATTCGATAGTTATTATTGAGTCGAATTTCGTTTCATAAAGTCGTTTGCTGCAGTATTTCTATGTATTGTAGGTTAATATCAATTCGATAGTTGATATTGATTCGGATCAATAAATAAAATCCCAATTAATCAAATTTTGCTGTTAAAAGGCAAGCTAGGGTTAAATGTTGAGCTGCCCATTGCCCTGTGGTGCTGACAACAGTTTCAGCACCAGAGGCCAATGGACAGGTACAGGGGTGCTTTGTGTAACAGTGAAACGAATCTGATTCGTTTCATAAAGTCGTTTGTATGTATTGTAAGTTATGATCAATTTGATAGTTGATATATCAATTCGAATTAAATTCGTTTTCAATTCGGATCAATAAATTCGTTATTTCGGAAGTACTTCTGAAATACGGATCAGCAAAATTCATTACGAATTTCAATCAGTTACGAAACGAGTGCACACCTCTATCCGCCAGCTGCACCCTGACGCATTGAGCTCTGGAGATGTGAAATCATGGGCTGGGTAAGCGAGCGTTACGTCCATGGAAAGCAGGGGCTCCTTCACCTTCCATGTCACAAGGAATTTTACTGAAGAGCAACATTTAACTGAGCAACCACACTCAGCACTCCTTGGTTGGATGCCAGATAGGTGTCGAAATGGGGGGATGGGAGGACAGATTCCCCCCAGTTATCTACATAGCATACATAAGGGCCCTATTCCAAGGTGGTCATTTAAAGTCTGAGGTTGTTAACCATTAGCATCTCACCTTTAGGCTACCGTCAGACGAACGCAGTCATCACGTCTGTGTCGCCGCACAGTTTAACGTCCGTCGTAGCATTGATTTGTGATCAATAGAGACCAACACACGAAGTATGTGTGCACCGAAGTGCGCACGCACCACGCAGGTGGCAACGGACGCCATTTAGGCCTCGACGTAAAAGCGCTACGACGGATGCCCAGAGTGCGCCGTGTCCTTGTAGTGGCCTGTGTGTGTGATGACACAACGTCATACGAGGCGCATTTGAGACGTCCATCACGTTGACGCTCAGAGGTTTTTTTGGTCTGGCTGACTGTACCGGTCTTTTAATGTCAATTAATTTTGTTTCCCATATTTCCCTTTTATTTCTACATCTGTCAAAAAAACCCGGACCGTGTGGTGTCTACAGTATCTTCCGTTAGTACGTCCATCCGTTATGCATGCACGCAGAGTGCGCTCAGACTGCGTTTCGTCTGACATTAGCCTTAACGTCCGTATTCCATCCAAGACGCTAAAAGTCGGCTGGAGACGTTAGAATCTCTTAGTGAGACGTTATGCAGTGTGTGGAGCAGTGAAATTATCAGCTGGCGCTACTGAAAGTGGACATGCGCGTAGCTAACGGTCATTAAACCCCTGTGGATGCATTTCAGCCCTGGTGTAAACTTAGCCAGAGCTTTAACAGTTCCTTCCTTAGACTTCACCTCCTCAGGGAAGTTACACCAGGGTTTACGTGTCGTTATGAGCGTCACACCAGCATTTAGGAGGGGTTACATTTACCTGGTTTGCACCTAGAAGTTCAGTTTATCCACGACCTTGGAATAGGTCGCTATTCTTGTATTTCTTAACGTCTTGCGTGTCCCATGTTAAGTATAGGAGACACCGAGTACAGTAAGCGCTCGCAAGCCGCGAGACGCTAAGGTCGGAACAGCAAGGCTGGAATAGGACATGAAAAAAGTAAGTTGATAACGTCTGCCGTTATGTTGCACGCCTTGAACGCTGAGCATGACGACAACCATGGAATAGGGAGCAAGGTTTTGTTTTATCGAATTTTGGATTTTGTGCTATATTTACCTCCTTAAAGTTATTCTGCAGCAGTTTCCTTATTTTATGCCTCTGCACTGCCTCACAGCGAGACGAATATCCTACGCCCCCTCCCCCCCCGTGTTTTGGGGATCCTACGCTGGTGGAAGGACGGACGGATAAGACTTCAAAACCATCGCTTGCATATTCGAAATGGAAAACTGAAAGTGCAAATGCTGCTGGCGCGTCGTCGCCGTGTGGGAGTACGCGGGTTAACCTCACTTAATTCTTTCGCAACAAAAGCCTGCAGAAACCGTTTCAATGAACGCCGGTCCCTTATTATTGAGCGTTTTATTTATTTATTTATTTTGTGCCGCCTAAACAAAAAAAAAAGAGCCCAGGCATTGAACAGGACGACAGCTGCGGAGAGCTGACAAATATTCTATGGATTTCGGAGGGGCCAGGCTCCGCGCCAAGAGCAAATTGAAGCAATACGCGGGGAGCCGGGACACACTGTGCTTTCCTTCTCCTCAACACTTTTCACGTGAAGTTTCCTCTAAACGTTACTTTCTCGCTGCTTTCCCTCAGAGGAGACCATTAACCTCGTGAGGACCGGCTGGATTCAGCATTAAAGCTCACAATGTATCGATGAATCTCTCGTACGGAATGATCGAGTGGACTATCAGGTCTGCAGGCAAACTGGGCAACTGCCTCATGGGCTGTGATAGCCGGGAATAAAGGCTGACTTGGATTTTCCCGACTCCAAATCATGACCGCTGTTGGGTTGTACAACCTGTGCAGCACAGCGGAGACTGTGAGAGTCTGCTTTTAGTGTGGTTATATGTTTGCCAAATGACAAATGATTTAGGTAAACTAAAAAAATGGTCGGAGCTGTTGCAATTGAGTTTTAATGTGGATAAGTGCAAGATAATGCACCTGGGACGTAAAAACCCAAGGGCTGAATATAGAATATTTGATACAGTCCTAACCTCAACATCTGAGGGTTGGGATTTAGGGGTTATTATTTCAGAGGATCTAAGGGTAAGTAGTCAATGTAATAGAGCAGCAGGAAATGCTGGCAGAATGCTTGGAAATGCTGGCAGAATGCTTGGTTGTGTAGGGAGAGGTATTAGCAGTAGGAAAAGGGAAGTGCTCATGCCACTGTACAGAGCACTGGTGAGACCTCACTTGGAGTACTGTGTGCAGTACTGGAGACCGTATCTCCAGAAGGATATAGTCATCTTAGAGAGAGTTCAGAGAAGGGCTACTAAAATGGTGTACGGCTTGAAGGAGAAAAGTTACCAGGAAAGGCTTAATGATCTTAACATGTACAGCTTGGAAAAAAGACGAGACAGAGGAGATATGATAGAAACATTTAAATACGTAACGGGAATCCACAAGGTAGAGGAAGGGAGTATATTTAAAAGGAAACAAAGTAGCAAAACAAGAGGACATAGTCTTAGATTAGAGGGGCAAAGGTTTAAAAGTAACATCAGGAAGCATTATTTTACTGAGAGGGTGGTGGATACATGGAACAGCCTTCCAGTAGAAGTGGTAGAGGCCAAAACAGTAATTGAATTTAGGCAGGCATGGGATAGGCATAAGGCTATCTTAAACAAAAGATAAATCCAAGTAAAGTATCCATGTAATTGGGCAGACTAGATGGGCCGAAAGGTTCTTATCTGCCGACATTTTTCTATGTTTCTATGTTTCTATGTTTGGGGCCTTTATTGTCTATTATTATTATTATTATTATTATTGTCATCATTTATATAGCACCAACAGTTTCCGCAGCGCTTTACAATAACCAAAGGGAACGAGATAAACGGACATGGGGTGGAAACAAGAGGTGTAGAGGGCCCTGCTCATGGGACCTTACAATTTAGAGGTATTGGGGGTTGAGGAAGACCAGAGGAATTTTACTAGATAGCAAGATCATTAGTGCCAGTGGTTTGGGAATGGTGGGGCCATAGAAGCAGCTTCAATCATGTGTGAGTAGGTGAGCAGAGGGATGAGTTGCTTCAGTGATGTAGTACACTAATCTGAAGAGATGGGTTTTGAGGGATTTCTTGAAGGCCTGAAGATCAGGGGAGAGTTTGATTGGGCGAGGCAAGTCATTCCACAGGACCGGAGCTGCCCTTGAGAAGTCTTGGAGGCGAGAGTTGGCCGTGCGGGTGTAGACAGATAACAGGTGGAGATCACCTACTGAGCGGAGTTGTCTAGATGGGACGTGCTTGCGGTGTAACAAAGACATGTAGGGAGGGGTTGAGTTATTAAGTAATTTGAACGTGAGCGTCAGTATTTTAAACTGTATCCTGGACCGTACAGGAAGCGAATGGAGGGACCGGCAGAAGGAGGAGGTACGAGAGGTGCGAATGGTGAGAAAAATAAGCCTGGCCCCTGCATTCATTACAGATTGCAAAGGGGCAATACGGGAGTTGGGGAGGCCAATGAGGAGTGACTTGTAGTAATCAAGTCGTGAAATGTCATTGTGTGCGTGTGTTTGGGAAGTTAAGTGTCTGTGTGTTCAGAGGTTTTAATGTCTGATTCTGCAGGTCTGGGGGGTTTTAGTGTCTGAGTCACTGAGTATGTGTTTGGGTAGGTTATTGACTGTCTCAGTGTATGTGTGTATGTTTTTTTTTAGTGTCTGTGTTTGCATGTTTGGTTTTACTGTCTGTGTCAGTGTGTGTCCATTGGGTTCAGGGCCTGTCTCATTGTTTGTGTGCAGGTCTACGAGTGTGACCGTTACTCTCTTCGTATCTGTTAGTGTCTCGGTGTTTGTTCCTGTCATACATCTATATGTCTGTCAGTGTTTTTGTCTGTGCCTCAGTGTCAACGAAATATACCCTGCACGTAGATCCTAAATCCAAAAGCGAAAAAGGTGTATTTCTAGTCCTTAGACTGGCCGGGTTAAACCCAATACCCAAAAGGAGGGTCAAAGGGAGTAAGTAAAAGCAAGCCAAGGTCAGGGAGTATATAGAAGCAGGTAAATAATAGCCAAGAGGGATTTGGTTGGTCGGAGAGGTATACAGTATCGAGAAGAACAGATATCAGGAATGTCAGACGCACGCATTAACTTTGGGCTTATTGTCAATTCAGCAATTATCGGTACGATTCAGCGTTTTCGACGACATCTGATAACTAGTAAATCAAATCCAATTTTGGCAAAATGCAGTGACCATTCGCTAACCAGTAAATTCACTGTATATGCAACAAAATGGCCAAAACACAAAGCACCAAAATTGCATGCAATTTCAGGGCTTTGTGACTAGACCTCTGTTTTTGTCAGTGTCTGTGTGTGTTTTTCTCTTTCTCTCTCTTTGTCTCTGTGTGTGTTTGTCAGTGTCTCTGCCAGTGCCCATGTGTGTGTTTTTTTCTCTTTCTGTGTCTCTGTGTGTTTGTCAGTGTCTCTGCCAGTGCCTGTGTGTGTGGTTTTTTCTCTTTCTGTGTCTGTGTGTGTGTTTGTCAGTGTCTCTACCAGTGCCTGTGTTTTTTTCTGTTTCCGTGTCTCTGTGTGTGTTTGTCAGTGTCTCTGCCAGTGCCTGTGTGTTTTTTTCTCTTTCTGTGTCTCTGTGTGTGTCAATGTCTGTGCCAGTGTCTTTGTATTTCTCTCTTTCTGTGTCTGTGTGCGTGTGTGTTTGTCAGTGTCTCTGCTAGTGTTTGTGTGTGTTTTTCTCTTTCTGCGTCTCTGTGTGTGTTTGTCAGTGTCTATGCCAGTGTCTGTGTGTGTTTTTCTCTTTCTGTGTCTCTGTGTGTTTGTCAGTGTCTCTTCCAGTGTCTGTGTTTTTTCTCTTTCTGTGTCTTTGTGTGTGTTTGCAATGGTCTCTGCTAGTGTCTGTGTGTGTTTTTCTCTTTCTGTGTCTCTGTGTGTGTTTGTCAGTGTCTCTGCTAGTCTCTGTGTGTTTTTCTCTTTCTGAGTCTGTGTGTGTCAATATCTATGCCAGTGTCTAAGTGTTTCTCTTTCAGTGTGTGTGTTTGTCAGTGTCTCTGCCAGTGTCTGTGTGTTTCTCTTTCTCTTTCAGTGTGTGTGTCAGTGTCTCTGCCAGTGTCTGTGTGTGTTTCTATTACTTTCTGTGTCTCTGTTTGTTTCTATCTGTCTTTCCGTGTCTCTGTGTGAGTTTGTCAGTGTCTCTGCCTGTGTCTGTGTGTTTCTCTATTTCTGTGTGTGTTTGTCAATGTCTCTGCCAGTATCTGTGTGTGTTTCTATTACTTTCTGTGTCTCTGTTTGTTTCTATCTGTCTTTCCGTGTCTCTGTGTGAGTTTGTCAGTGTCTCTGCCTGTGTATGTGTGTTTCTCTATTTCTGTGTGTGTTTGTCAGTGTCTCTGCCAGTATCTGTGTCTGTTTCTCTTACTTTCTGTGTCTCTGTGTGAGTTTGTCAGCGTCTCTGCCTGTGTCTGTTTCTCTCTTTCTGTGTCTGTGTTTGTCAGTGTCTCTGCCAGTATCTGTGTGTGTTTTTCTCTTTCTGTGTCCCTGGGTGTGTTTGTCGGTGTCTCTGCTAGTCTCTGTGCGTTTCTCTTTCTCTTTCAGTGTGTGTGTGTCAATGTCTATGCCAGTCTCTGTGTTTCTCTTTCAGTGTGTGTGTTTGTCAGTGTCTCTGCCTGTGTCTGTGTGTTTCTCTATTTCTGTGTGTGTTTGTCAGTGTCTCTGCCAGTATCTGTGTGTGTTTCTATTACTTTCTGTGTCTCTGTGTGTTTCATCTGTCTTTCCATGTCTCTGTGTGAGTTTGTCAGTGTCTCTGCCTGTGTCTGTGTGTTTCTCTCTTTCTCTTTCTGTGTCTCTGTGTTTGTCAGTGTCTCTGCCAGTATCTGTGTGTGTTTTTTAGGGATGAGCCGAACACTCCCCGAGTTCGGTTCGAACTTTCCAAATGTTCGGATCCGAACCCGAACCCGAACTCGAACTCCATACAAGTCAATGGGGCTGAAGATTCGGTTTTTAGAGTGCCCTCCAAGAGGGCATATATGCTAGATATTTGCCATAAAAAGTGTATGGGGGTCTGGGTAGTGCCCTGGGGGACAGGAAACAAGGACAAAAAGTAAAAGAAAAAAGTTTTTAAAGGGACAGTGAGTTTTCCATGAAATAAGGGTTAAAAATAAAAATGAAAAATTCCTTTAAATATCGTGCCTAGGAGGTCCCCATAACCTGCCCGTGAAGTGGCGGATTTCTAGGATGTATATAAATATGTAAAAACCAAAAAATGACATTTCAAATGACGGTAAATGCTTTTCCTTTAATCTATCCATAAACAACTGCTTGGGGCGGCAGTCTGTATGAAAAGAGGAGACATTTTCGGACACGCAGAAAAAGTTAACTGATTTTTTGGCGGTGAAAAGCAGGAGAATGACTGGAGAATGGAAAATTCTAGGTCAAAACAGCCAAACCAGAAAAATTCTCCCATTTAGGCTAGGGTCAGACTAGCGAATTTTAAACGTGCGTTTAGGCGCACTTAATCACGGCCACACTAGCAGCAAATGACGGGCAATGACGGCCAATATACGAAGTATGGTCGCACGAAAGTCCGCACATCCGTTCTAGCAGTATTACGTTCTTGCCTAACCTGCGTCCATTTGCCGCGTCCGCCATGCATACGCACTTCCGTGCAGACGTACTTCGTGTGTGGGGCGCAAGTGCAAGTGGAAAATGAACGCATTTTTTCGAGAGTGCAGAACCGCTAGTACGGACGTACAGAGTGCGCTGCGTCCACTAGCGGCGTGTGTGCGTGTTTTGGAGACGTCAGACCCTGCTCATGTCCGGCCAACATAACGTCCAGACACCCAAAGTTTCCTGGTTTGGATCCATAAAAAATCACGCACAAAAATGCGCATCGTATGACCGTTTTCGCGCATTCCGTGAAAAAATACGGCAATGTGTTCGGACGCACTTTCGGTCGCTGTGAAAAATGCGTTAGTCTGACCCTAGCCTTATCTCACTTTCCAAATCGGTTATTTGGTCCAGATTGTTCTCTTTTCCTGCCATTCTCCTGGTTTTCACCTTTCTCTGAACAACCCTGAGAGAGCGGTGAAAGCCAGGAGAACTGGCAGGAGAAGAGAACAATCTAGACCAAATAGCCAATTTGGAAAGTGAGTTAAATGGGAGAATTTTTCTGGTTTGGCTATTTTGACCTAGAATTTTCACTTCTCCAGTTATTCTCCTGATTTTCACCGCTCTCTGAATTACCCTGTGAATGTTTAATCCCGAGGTGAAAAATAACATTGCTTAAGGCTGGGGTCAGACGAGCGCAGTTATCACGTCCGTGTTGCCGCACATTTGTACGTCCGTGGCAGCATAGCATTCTGACCAATGGAGCCCCACACACGAAGTACGTCCGCACGGAAGTGCGTATGCATGGCGGACGCGGCAAATGGACGCAGGTTAGGCAAGAACGTAATACTGCTAGAACGGATGTGCGGAGTGCGCCACGTCCGCAACGTCCGTGTAGCTCTGTATGTGAGTGATAAAACGTGGTCAGATGGACTGCATTTATACGTCCAGCATTTTTGACGGACAGAATGTTTTTTCATTTTAATTTATTTTCCCTGCTACATCAGTCAAATAATACGTCAGTGAAAAAAACCGACTGTGTGGCCACTACCTTGTTGTCAGTCAGTACGTCCGTACTGCACGGACGCACAGTCCGTACAAAATGCGCTCATCTGACCCTAGCCTTAGATGTTGTTTTGAATTTTTTTCAAACACCAGTTAGGCTGGGGTCAGACCAGCGCACATTTAACGTGCGTTCTGGCGCACATAATTACGGCCGCACTAGCAGCAGATGACGGGCAATGACGGCCAATATACGATGTACGGCCGCACAAAAGTCCGGCCGTGCAACGCAAGTGGAATTTGAACGCATTTTTCTGAGAACGCTGAACCGCTAGTACTGACGTACTGAGTGCGGAGCTGCGGCATAGCGGCGTGTTTGCGTGATTAGGAGATGTCAGACGCTGCTAATGTCCAGCCTACATAACGTCCAGACGCAAAAAGAGTTTTATTGACGATCCGTACAAAATCACGCCCGAAAATGAGCGTCGTCTGACCATTTTTGCGCATTCCGTGAATAAATACGTCGATGCGTTCGGACGCACTTTTTCACGTTCGCGGGGAAAAATGCTTTCATCTGACCCTAGCCTAAACCACTTGGCTGCTATGGACGCGCTCAGCGCGTCCAGCCAAGTGGTTCTCCTGTGCTATGGACGCTCTGAGCAGCGGATTGCAGCACCCCCCCCCCCGGTGCGGGCTGACATCTTGGATGTCAGCCCAGCACTCCGGGACCCCGGCGGAGCAATTAGATTACATTGCGGCGGCGCAATGACATCTAATTCAGGCGCCCCCCCCGCATGTGTGGAGGAAGCGCCTGAAAGGGACCTCCCTCCCGATCGCCGGGGGGCAGAGGGTTAATCCAGGCACCGTTTGGAAGGGCACAGCCTGCCCTTCCAAACGGTGGCTGTGATTAACCACTGGGGAGCAGGATCACGAATCGGCGCTGAAAAGCGCCGGATCGTGATCCTCTCCTGGAGCTGGCCGACATCTTGGATGTCGGCCAAGCCTCCAGGAACTCCCCCTGAGTCCTGGAGTTAACCCCTAGCTGCCACCAATGGTGGAGATAGGGGGTTCCAATGAACCCCCTATCTCTCGATCCGTGGCAGCTAGGGGTTAATGTTTGATATCGTTGGATCAGCCAGAGCATGGCCTTTCCAAGGATACCAAACATGAGCATGAAAAATGTTTAAAAAAATATATATATATATTAAAAAAAATTCTAAAAAAAAATAAACAAGTTTTTTTTTGTTTTTGTTTTGTTAATGCAGCAATATTGTTCCCATTTCAATTATAATGGGAACAATAATGCTGCACTAACGATTTTTGTATGCGGTGCGTTTGTTAAAAAAAGCAAAATTTACAAAAAAATGTAACGAGACCCCATTTCTAATTTTTTTAACAAGCACACCCCATACAAAATATAACCGCAAACGATCGCATGTTAAAATGTGAAAAAAAAACACTTTACACATAATAAATTATTGAAAATTCAAATTTTATTGCATTTTTGTTATAATATACAGACATGACATTACGTATACATATAATAATGACATATTATGAATCTGCCAAGTCTACCGGAAAGAACGATATATAATATGTCTGGGTCATATATCAAAATATGGCTACAAAACGCGGTTAAACAAGATGAGCGAAAGCGGTAAAAATTACCTCAGCACAGAGGTGTGAAAAGCCTCAGCAGCGAAAGGGTTAAATGCAGCATATTAGGATGTTTTAGGGAAATTAATTCTCAAATCTCAATCAGAAGCAGACACCACCCCACCCTCAGTATGGTGTACAATGTATCAAATTGATTACCAAACTAAAAACACCTGGTGTTATGCTCGTTTGTGAACAGAGGTCATTTAGAGTTGATAATCTTTCCACGTACACATTAGTTTTTAATTCAATATCTAATAAACCGTTGCTTATAATATTCTGCAGTAAAGAGTCTCTTTATTTCTCGATTTTTTTTTAGTATTTTTTTAAGCATTTTCTATACTTTTTTCAAAATTTCTTTTTTTTTTCGAACTCGAACCGAACACACCCAAAAAGTTCGAAATTTGCGAACTTTCGAACTGCCAAAGTTCGGGTCGTACTCCGAACCGTCCGAACCCGAACAACTCATCCCTAGTGTTTTTCTCTTTCTGTGTCACTGTGTGTGTTTGTCAGTGTATTTGCATCTCCTTCAAAATGTTTGTTATTGTTTGTGTCGCTTCTTTAATGTCTAACGGTAATGCCTGCCCCAAGGATTAATCTATCCTGGCAATGCAGGGCTGGGGCTTGTGCAGCGATGGATGTAGTAGATACTGTTTACAGCCTCTGCCCAATGATTTTTTCTTTATTTTGAATTTGGGGAGATTCTACTCTCCTTTTCTCCCTTGCCGCCCACTGCTTCTCCTCTTCGGCTCAGAGACTTCCAAAGCCGGAACTCCCTGAAACTTTTCTGCGCAATTTGATCTCCTGCATAACTTGCATAGCGTAGGAATCGGAGATTGTGCACCTCTATGGGATTTGTGCAGTTCCGTTGCGCCTGCGCAGAGCGATGGATCAGAGTTGCACCCATGGACAGATCTGATCCATCGGCGTCTCTGAGAACACTCGATACAGAGATTGGTCTCAGAGGTTGACATTGGCCGCTCTCTGTGTGGTGACATCGGTAGCGACCGATCTGGTGACCGTCAGTCGAGAAACATCACCCTGCGATTTCACCAGATCAGAGCAGCTGGGAAGGAGGGAGGAGAAGGGGGCGGGGTCATACCACCTCACATCCTGTTAATCAATAAAGTGGTCAGGATGAATAGAGCGTTCCTTTAAATATTGCCTACAAGACCCGAAACTCTTATTTTCCTTCTCTGCAACTGATATAATGTCACAGAAACTCCTAAGTCATATTAGACTTCCCCCTCATTTGCAGTTCATTAAAAACCCACGGAAATTCACTTCTTCATAGAAGCCAATCAACCGTTTGATTAATTGCATTCTCTTGAGCATTCCTCCCCTGCATCACCTCGTACAGCGTGTCCTTCAATACCCTGCTCCAAACATCTTTCTCCTTCTCACTGTGCACTTAACACACGTCACGTAAATTAATTATATAAAAATATATTCCGTGCTGTTAATACGCCGAGCAAGCTCGTTTCTCTCCTGGATAAATTGTAACATTTGCATTATTTTTTGTAATTAACACCAAAACAAACTCATTTGTGCCGAACCTTCATTTCATCAATTCTACTTTCAAAATGTTTATTTTGTTTAGTCACAATTGTGTACGTGCGTGTATATGTATATATATTCATAATTTATATAGCGCCAACAGTTTCAGTAGCGCTGTACAATAACCAATGGGAGCAAGACACAATTAAACAAACATCGGAACGGAGACAAGAGGTGTAGGAGTCTTACATGTTGCCAGGATCATTAGTGCCAGTGGTTCGGGAATGGTGGGGGGGCATGGAAGTGGCATCTGTCATGATGTGCGGGTAGGTGAAGCAAGGGATAGTTATTCAGCAAAAAACTGTACAGAGTAGGATTTTGTCAATGTTTGTGCAAGGGTCTTTGTCTTTCTCAGTGTGTCATTGTGCCTGTTAGTGCTTTTGCCTTTCTCTGTGTGTCGTTGTGTCTGCTAGTGTCTTTGCCTTTCTCTGTGTGTCATTGTGCCTGTTAGTGCTTTTGCCTTTCTCTGTGTGTCGTTGTGTCTGCTAGTGTCTTTGCCTTTCTGTGTGTCGTTGTGTCTGCTAGTGCTTTTGCCTTTCGCTGTGTCATTGTGTCTGCCAGTGTCTTTGCCTTTCTCTGTGTGTCGTTGTGCCTGTTAGTGCCTTTGCCTTTCGCTGTGTCATTGTGTCTTTGCTAGTGTCTTTGTCTTTCTGTGTGTGTCGTTGTGTCTGCTAGTGTCTTTGCCTTTCTCTGTGTGTCGTTGTGTCTGTTAGTGCTTTTGCCTTTCTATGTGTGTTATCGTGCCTGTTAGTGCTTTTGCCTTTCGCTGTGTCATTGTGTCTTTCCTAGTGTCTTTGTATTTCTGTGTGTGTCGTCGTGTCTGCTAGTGTCTTTGCCTTTCTCTGTGTGTCGTTGTGTCTGTTAGTGCCTTTGCCTTTCGCTGTGTCATTGTGTCTTTGCTAGTGTCTTTGTCTTTCTGTGTGTGTCGTCGTGTCTGCTAGTGTCTTTGCCTTTCTCTGTGTGTCGTTGTGCCTGTTAGTGCCTTTGCCTTTCGCTGTGTCATCGTGTCTGCCAGTGTCTTTGCCTTTCTCTGTGTGTCGTTGTGCCTGTTAGTGCCTTTGCCTTTCGCTGTGTCAGTGTCTTTGCTAGTGTCTTTGTCTTTCTGATTGTGTCGTCGTGTCTGCTAGTGTCTTTGCCTTTCTCTGTGTGTCGTCGTGTCTGCTAGTGCTTTTGCCTTTTTATGTGTGTTATCGTGCCTGTTAGTGCTTTTGCCTTTCGTTGTGTCATTGTGTCTGCTAGTGTCTTTGTCTTTCTATGTGTGTTATCGTGCCTGTTAGTGCTTTCACAGTTTCAGTAGCGCTGTACAATAACCAATGGGAGCAAGACACAATTAAACAAACATCGGAACGGAGACAAGAGGTGTAGGAGTCTTACATGTTGCCAGGATCATTAGTGCCCGTGGTTCGGGAATGGTGGGGGGGCATGGAAGTGGCATCTGTCATGATGTGCGGGTAGGTGAAGCAAGGGATAGTTATTCAGCAAAAAACTGTACAGAGTAGGATTTTGTCAATGTTTGTGCAAGGGTCTTTGTCTTTCTCAGTGTGTCATTGTGCCTGTTAGTGCTTTTGCCTTTCTCTGTGTGTCGTTGTGTCTGCTAGTGTCTTTGCCTTTCTCTGTGTGTCGTTGTGTCTGCTAGTGTCTTTGCCTTTCTCTGTGTGTCGTTGTGCCTGTTAGTGCTTTTGCCTTTCGCTGTGTCATTGTGTCTTTGCTAGTGTCTTTGTCTTTCTGTGTGTGTCGTTGTGTCTGCTAGTGTCTTTGCTTTTCTCTGTGTGTCATTGTGCCTGTTAGTGCTTTTGCCTTTCGCTGTGTCATTGTGTCTTTGCTAGTGTCTTTGTCTTTCTGTGTGTGTCGTCGTGTCTGCTAGTGTCTTTGCCTTTCTCTGTGTGTCGTTGTGTCTGCTAGTGCTTTTGCCTTTCGCTGTGTCATTGTGTCTGCCAGTGTCTTTGCCTTTCTCTGTGTGTCGTTGTGCCTGTTAGTGCTTTTGCCTTTCGTTGTGTCATTGTGTCTGCTAGTGTCTTTGTCTTTCTCTGTGTGTCGTTGTTGTGTCTGCTAGTGCCTTTGCCTTTCTGTGTGTCATCGTGCCTGTTAGTGCTTTTGCCTTTCTCTGTGTCATTGTGTCTTTGCTAGTGTCTGTCTTTCTCTGTGTGTCATTGTGTCTGATAGTGTCTTTGTGTGTCATTTTATCTGTTAGAGTCTTTGCCTTTCTCTGTGTCGTTGTCTGCTAGTGTCTTTGTCTTTCTCTGAGTGTCGTTGTGTCTGCTAGTGTCTTTGCCTTTCCCTGTGTGTCGTTGTGTCTGCTAGTGTCTTTGTCTTTCTGTGTGTCATTGTGTCTGGTAGTGTCTTTGCCTTTCTGTGTGTCGTTGTGTTTGCTAGTGTCTTTTACTATGTCCGTGTGTGTTTCTGCATCTTTTCTGGCGTATCTTTGCCTTTGTCACTGTCTGACTGTTTGCCAGTGTCTCTGACAGTGTCATTGTGAAGCTGTAAGTGTCTAGTTTCATCATACTTTTTAACATTTTAGGGCTTGATCTACTTTGGCTCCATAGTCAAAATCAGCACCTTTTTCGGCTGCATTTTGGCCATTTTCCAGTTCAGTAGATTCAAATTCGTATTTACCGGCAGGTCGATTCCTGATAAAAATCTCAAACTCTCCAGAAACACTGTTAGTAACCAGTGTTTTTTTGTGAAAATCATTTTTAATTAATTACATAGTAAAAAATATATAGGAATATTCCCAATGTATTCCTTACTCTAATAACCTGTTTAGCAGGGACATGTCACCATCTGCTGGACAAATGGAGTTACTGCAGTTCAGGTTTCTGTGCAGGATCAGCTGGGGAGATGTCAGTGAGACACATTTCCAGTAGGTTTTTAAAAGTGTCAACTTCTTGGGCTTCATGTCCAGGGTGCTAAAACTTTAGGGGCATGTTCCGGAGCCCAAACGCAAACTAAATTGCTAAATCTTGAGCTGCTATTACTGCTGCTGCTAATCACGTGTACACGATCATAGTAAGGAAGGGGTTAATGGAAATATTGGCTAAAGTGATTCAATCCGAATTTATCAATAAGACGATTTTCCCAAAAAATTACAAATGATGAAAGGATTTTTAGGCCGATAGAATAATGTCGACCCCCTGAGATTGCTTAGTGCTGATTAATTTGATAATTATGCCTATTAATTTTTATTTGATGGGAGGTATTGGGCGGGTGAGAGGGTGTTGCCAGTGAAAGGTATGTCCAGTGACGGATGTTGGAAAGATTTATCGCATGAGGCACCTGAAAGAATAAAGCCTGCCCTGCATAAAGCATAGGAAGGGTTATTTTACAGTGAGAACAATAAAGCTGTGGAATTCTCTGCCTGTTGAGGTGGTTGGGTCAGAGACTGTACAGACTTTTAAAAAGCGACTGGATGACTTCCTGCAGACACAGAATATTAAGGGTTATAATATTTAATATGTGGGTAAAAGCTTCTTGATCCAAGGAGGAATCTGACGCCATCTGGGGTCAAGAAGGAATTTCTTTCCATTATGTTGCATATTGGCGAGCGCGTCAGACTCGGGTTTTTGCCTTCTTTTGGATCAACAGCAGTAGGTGATGTGTGAGGCTGAACCCAATGGACGCATGTCTTTTTTCATGTAACTATGTAAAATATACACAAAATCAGGATTGAACATATATTTTCCTTTAAAACGTCCCTGGCTGTTGAAAGCTTTTAAAGGTCGATATGATCGGGACATTTCTCTTACATTAGAATTCATTTTATGGCGCCTTCAGTTTGTTTTCTGAACAAGAAACACCACACGACAGTCATTAAGTTCTTAACATTCATTCGAGCGAGTGGAAACAGTGCGGAAGGCGATGTGCGATTATTTCTGCCATCTAGAAGTCAACATTCTAAAAGAATATCCCAAAAAAGACAAGAGGTCCTGTGTATACAATTAATTCTGCCATTTAGAAACTGCAATTACTCCTTCTGACTTCCTGAAAGCAAAAACGTCGCAAAAAAAGTATGGGCTTGGCTTGACAGTAGTTTTCAATACACTGTTCGTTGCAAACAGCAAATAAAAAAATATATAAAATAAAATAAAAATCACAATACACTCACTGCTCGGCCAAAATACATGTCACAAGCTGTAATATGTGGTTGCGTCGTCTTTTGCTGTGATTCCGTCACGCGTTCGCTGCCGCATCGTGTTGATAAGCTCATGCAATGTCACAGCATTTATTGGCATCCAGAGTGGCATTAATTTGTGGCCAAGATCTTGTATTGATGATGGGAGAGTCGCGGCGCTGCGTAAAGTCTTCTCCAGCACATTATCCCAAAGATTAACCTCAATGGGGTTAAGGTCTGGACTGTGCGGTGGCCAATCCATGCGTGAAAATGATGTCTCATGCTCCCTCAACCGCTCTTGCACAATTTGAGCCCGATGAATCCTGGCATTGCCATCTTGGAATATGCCCACTGTGCCATCAGGGGAGAAAAAACCCATTGATGGAAAAACCTGCTCATTCAATGTATTCAGGGAGTCACATGACCTCATTTTATGCTGAAACCTATTATTATCCGCGGTCGGACCTATTGGCTTAGATAAATCCAGGTGGGGGCTTTTTGTGGCCAGGCAGTGTATAAAGCATGTCATATATATAGAACAATACACTGTAACGTTAAAGATAAAAAACACCTCCATGTGTATAATAGGTATGTACACACACGATATAATTCCATACTTCATAATCTTTCATAATGACACATATACAGGGTGTCCATAATGTCCATACACCATATCTTTAACATAACCCTATAGAAAAAGTCGTTTTTCTTCGGCGAGACATCAATTACTGCAAATGTTTACCTTTTGACTGAATACGCGGCACCACAACTGCACGACCTTCAACCAACCATCATTTTCCAGCAAGATGCTGCACCACCTCATTGGGGACGGCATGTTGGTGGGTTCCTAAATGAAACATTTCCAGAGCGGTGGATTGGAAGGGGTGACCCGATTCCCTGGCCACCTCGTTCACCAGATATCACTCTCCTCCACTTCTTTCTATGGGGTTATGTTAAAGATATGGTGTATGGAACAAAGGGACATCACTAATCTAAAGCAGAGGATCACTGATGCCACCATTGATGAGGGGATGCTACAGCCAACATGGCAAGAAATCCAGTACCGTCTTGATGTGCTTCCTGCAGCTAATGGTGCCCATATAGAGGTGTATTAAATGAGGCAAAAAAAACTTAAATCTATACGTCTCATTTTGTAATTTTCACTTATCTGTCTTTTCATTTGTCTTTGGAATAAATTTATGAAATTGTAAAGAGACTTTATGGACACCCTGTATATAAATCTGTCCTTTTCGGATCTGCTTTACAGACTGCTGCAGGTATCTTGAAGACTCACATAATGGATTTGTTGACCTTTGGATTTCCAAAAGTCACACGATTACATAGAATGACAGATGAGATTTAGAAATTCCTATACTAAGCCAGGTTGAGGCCTTGATCTGGTGGTGATGGAGAATATATATATATATAGTAAAGTCAAGTGGTAAATACATTTTACCTTAATTGTTGCAGAGTTCATTTGATACTTTTATGCTTTACCCATCTTCCGCTGAGCCAATCTTGTTTGGGAAGTTTACCTTCTAGTTCACACTATAAGGGAGATATATATATATATACTTGTCATTTCTGATTTCAACCATCAATACACCCATCGGACATTTAGCATGTTTAAGGCTAGGGTCAGACTAACGCAGTATTAACGTGCGATTAGCCGCACTTAATCACGGCCACGCTAGCAGCAAATGACGTCCAATGCCGGGCAGCATACGAAGAACGGCCGCATGAAAGTGCAGCTGTGCAACGCAAGTGGCAAACGAACGCATTTTTTCGAGAACGTCAAACCGCTAGTACTGACGTACAGAGTGCGCTGCGTCCGCATAGCGGCGTGTTTGCGTGATTGGGAGACGTCAGACGCTGCACATGTCCGGCCAACATCACGTCCAGATGCAAAAAGTGTTTTATTGATGATCCGTACAAAATCACGGACGGAAAAGCGCATCGTATGACTGCTATTGCGTATTCCGTGGAAAAATACATACATCCATTCGTTCGAACGCATGTTTTCACGGACAACGCGAAAAATGCGTTAGTCTGACCCTAGCCTAAAGGGCCAAATTACCACTCTTCCATTCGGCCCTGCTTAAATTTCTACCAGTCCTGGCCAGTGCCCGGGCGAGTGGAAATTTTGAGCCCAAGACCTATATATACAGTATCTGACAGAAGTGAGTACACCCCTCACATTTTTTGTAAATATTTTATCATATCTTATCATGTGGTGACACTGAAGAAATGACACTTTGTTACAATGTAAAGTAGTGAATGTGCAGCTTGTGTAACAGTGTAACTTTACTGTCCCTCAAAATAACTCAACACACACAGCCATTAATGTCTAAACCGCTGCCAACAAAAGGGACGACACCCCTAAGAGAAAATCTCCAAATTGGGCCCAATTAGCCATTTTCCTTCCCCGGTGTCATGTGACTCGTTAGCGTTACAAGGTCTCAGGTGTAAATGGGGAGCAGGTGTGTTAAATTTGGTGTTCTGCTCTCACTCTCTCATACTGGTCAACATGGCACCTCATGGCAAAGAACTCTCTGAGGATCAGAAAAAAAGAATTGCTGCTCTACATAAAGATGGCCGAGGCTATCTTGATAAGAGTCACTGCAAGCCCTCACTGGCCTCTTGGAAGATCAGGTCCCTTTCGCCCTCTATCATACCTCATGTTCTGGTGGTATGGTGCATCGACGCAGTTCACATATACTATCATAGCATTACCATAAAAAATAGTGTGAGCTGTACAGAGTGTGAAGCTCCAAAACGTACAGGACCCTGGACCAGTTTACGCCACCCTATGGACGGAGCTGTGTTTGACGGATGCATTTGACCAAGTTTTCAGCTTTTGAATAATTGATGTTAAAGAGCAAACACCTATAACAAGATCCCAACAAGCACAGACGGCTACCAATCCAAAGAATCCAGTCAAAACCAAATCAGAGGCTGGCCGCACTGCAGGGATCAAGATGAGCTGGTTTATTAGGATCTAGGAGTAGCAATGTTTCGGCTCTGCACTCAAACCTTTATAAAGCCTTTGCTAAAGCTTGAGTGCAGAGCTAAACATTGTGGGCCCTATTACATTCTTTGCGCACAATTGTGCGCGCGTGCAAAAACGCATTAATGCGAGGGGCAAAACCCTTTGCTCTGAACGTCGTATTACGACGTTCGCGCACAAAATGCGCGTTAACGTCTAACGCGAGTGACCCTACGTGAACCCTTTGCGATCGCAATTTAGTGTGCGCATCCTATACTTAACATTGTGAGCGCATATGCGTTGTGCGCTGGTACGCGCATGGTGTTACAATCTTAGCGCAAAATTTAACGGACAACGTTTGCACGCATAATTTTAACGTCTTTGAAAAGCTGGTGGTAACGGGAAATTGTAACAACCTGACCGTACCAAACTGCGGATTCACAACGGAGAACGTCGATGCGCACGTTTTTTTTACTAGATCCGTCAAAAATGACGCCCACTACCTTGTCTTCCGTCAGAACGTACGTCTGTTGTGCGCAGTCCGCACAACAACGTTAAAAATTACATTGCGCTCACTGATTTCTGCGCGCAAAGTACTTTGCGCGCAATTTTGCGCGTCGGTTTTACGAGCGCATTTTCCCGATGGATGAAAAAATGTGGGAGGAATGTAATTCCAGCGGTGATTTTCGTGCGTTAACGTTTAACGCTTCGCGCAAAAAAACACACGATTAGCGTGCGTTTTTGCGTTAAGAGTGTAATAGGGCCCTGTATCTCTTACATCTTAATAAATCGGCTCATCAAATTCTCAGCTTTGGTAAATGATCTTTACCGTATATCTATGAATACATATCAATCATCAGAAGGAAACAATGTATTACTGTCTTCCCCAGGTCCTTAGTTCTTCGATTGCTTTCAGAGACAGCCCAAGACATTGTGCTGCCTGGCAGGGGGGATGAAATGCTGCCTCCCAAAACAGAGCCCCACAGCAATAAAATTCACAGTAATGTGCAGTGTTTATGAGTGTATCACAGAGCTCCACAGCAATAAAACTCACAGTAATGTGTGGTGTGTATGTGCGTATCACAGAGCTCCACAGCAATAAAACTCACAGTAATGTGCGGTGTGTATCAGCATATCACAGAGCCCAACAGAAATAAAACTCACAGTAATTATATTAAAGTAAAATTAAATATTAAACGCATCCGAAAAAGCTGACAATCTGCCAAACAGAGTGCCGTTCAGCTGCAGGAAAAAACCAACAAGTTGACGAACAGGGTAAAAAAAACACACACACACACACCGCGATTTTGAAAAGCTGTTTGCAAAAAACTACTGCACAAAAATGCCTGGAATTAAAATTTAAGCTCCTATGAATATTAATAAAAAGGTCTGTTACAGAAAAAAAAAGACGCTATTTAAAAAAATAAATAATAATTATCGGAAAAAAAATTCACCGAAAAAATCCTTAAGAATGCCAAAAACCTCAATATATAGACTTTTTGCTGCAGATTAAAAAAATAAACGGTTTAATAGATACTGGATAAAAACGTGAATATTTTTTGCATTGAAGCCTATGGGATTCGCCTGAATAAACCTGCCAAATGAAACTACCGAACAGCAGGGCACTTCGGCAACTTTTCTCTGCTGTTCGGTGTCTGTGAATAGATTAACCATTGCTTCTCTATGGGGATTTCACTGCCGTTGAACAGGCACCGTACGTGCAGGTAATTCACCAAAATTTGGTGAACTGCCTGCTCTCTGAATAGCCGAATGGCCAGGAAATCTCACCGTATGAGGTAATTCACTGTTTGGTGCAATTGTTATGTTAAACTGTTGTGTGTGACTCGCAGCTTGACCTTGAGCAGTATCTAACGGGATAAATATCCTTCCCAATTAGCCAAAGGAAATTCGAATTTGACATTACCGGCCCGGCTGAATGCTTGGCTTCCAAAAATTAATAAGTGGACGAGAAGAATCAACAAATTCGCAATAAAAAAGAGCGTCCGTCCACGAGATTTAATAATTTGGGTGCTCCATGCTATATTTTTATGAGACACCAAATTCCCGCCCCCCCCCCCTCCGGTAAAGATGATGATTTATTTTTGCAGTTGACACTCCGTAAGTAAAATCCGGACAACCGCTCGTCTTCTAAAGCGACGAGGCTCGGAGATAATCCCACAGCTATGACAGAGACAGATCGACCAAATAACCATCTGATTTATCACATTCCGCTCTTCTCCTCCAATATTAGGAGAGATAAAACATGCGCGGCCTTTGGAGAGCTCAGGGATTATGAAAGGAGACTAACTCATGCTTTTTTTATCATTACTGTTTCTTGATTCGATTTGTTATTATTTTTTTTGTCCTAGTTGTTTTTTAAATCTCCATAAATCAATTCTGTATGGTTTTTTTTCTGAGCTTGTCGCGGCCTGAGTGACAGCCTTCTGGGCGGAGGGTAGCCTTTAGGGATGAGCTGTTCGGTTCGAAAGGTTCGGAGTTCAATTTGAACATCGCCTGTTCGCATGTTCGCGAACTACGAACATTTCCGCGTGTTCGCCGCATGTTCACCCACAATGGACCACAATGCACTTTTCCACTGGCCTAAAGCTTGTAATTGGCTACAACCTTGCACCTGACCACAGGTCAGGTGCAAGACAGGTTCAAGACTATGCCAATCACGGCTCAGAGTCCTGATTGGGCAAATTCTGGGCAGCACACTTTGAGAAGAGATTGTTGTTGTGTTAGTGGGTGTTCTCACTGCCAGTCTGCCACCAGCTACTGGGGGGGTCTCATTTCTACAAAATATCTTGGAATTGTTCTAATCTTTGTGTTCTCACTCCCAGCAACTATTTTGGTGGGTCAGTAATTTCTACAAAATATCTGGGAATTGTGGTAATCTGTTGGTTCTCACTGCCACCAAGTATTTTGGGGGTCTCATTTCTACAAAATATCTGGGAATTGTTGTAATCTTTGTGTTCTCACTGCCACCCATCAGGGGGTCTCACTGATTTATAGGAGGTTTCTGGGAATTGTAATCTGTGTCTTGTCACTGGCTGCCAGCTATCAGGGTGTCCCACTGAGTTATACCAGAGTTCTGGAAATCTTTAATCTTTATACCAGAGTTGAATCAGAGTTCTGTATATCTTTAATCTATATATCACTCACCATGTCAGAAAGACCAAAAAGGACAGGCAGACGCTCCCAGACACAGATAAGAGGGCAAGCAGCCTCTGTGTCATGAGGCTGTGCCTCTGGTCGTCATGGACGTGGTGCATCCTCTGCATGGGCACGCTTGTCCTTTCTAACTGGTGCTGGCCGTCTTAAGCAGCAGCAACATACAGAGGATTTGGTGGATTGGCTAACCAGGCCATCCTCATCCTCCGAGTCCTCTGCCAGCCAGGCTTGTAGTGCTTTACAGTCCACCTCAGCTGCCAAAGCATCTAATGCAGCCTCCATGTCCACAGCTACTCCTGCCGTAGCCTCACTATCACACACAGAGGAGTCAGCTGAATTGTTTGACTACAATGACAGTGACATGCTGCTTGAGGATGCGCAGCAACTACAGTGCTCTGATTCAATCTCTGAGGTTGATAAAGTGAGTATAATGAACCTAGAGGAAGGGGGTGCCAGTGACAAACAAATAACTGGCACTCCTGTTGCCCCAGCAGCTGCAGCATACTGCCGAGTTGGCTCCAGTGACGAGGAGATAGGGGGTGATGACAATGATGATGAGGTTACTGACTCCACCTGGGTGCCTGATCGAACAGAGGAGTCAAGTGAGGAGGAGGAGGCACAACAAACACGAGGCACAATGTCCTCTATGACCAACCGTAGCACTAGCCAGTCCAAGGCATCAGTTGTCAGAGCTGCTCAGGTGCAGAGCACTGTTGTCTCAAAGCACACATCCAGGAACTCTGCTGTCTGGGAGTTCTTTAAGAAATGTGCAGCAGACCCCACCGTTGCTATTTGTAATCTATGTCAGATGAGGCTCAAGCGTGGGAAAGACACTGGACGCTTGGGTACCACATGCTTGAGGTGACATATGACTACCTGCCACGCATCCCGTTGACCCAAAACTTTGCGTAGGTCCTCCTCCTCACCTGTCTCTACCCCCACTATATGTCCTGCCATGCCATTGATTCCAACCTCCACTGACTGGGATGATGCTACAGTAATGGATGTACCAGGTCCTTCCTCACAATGTGACAGCATCCCATCACCTGAAGATTTACGCAGTCAGATTACGTTGCCCCAGCTGCTGCAGCATAAGATAAAATATAGTCCCAACCATCCCCAAGCACAGCGTCTAAATGCCAGTTAAAATTACTCGCATTACAGCTGCTGCCTTTCCAGCTGGTGGACTCTGCTTCCTTCCGTGAATTTGCTGAATGTGCTGTACCACAGTGGCAGGTTCCAAAATGCCATTACTTTTCACGGAAGGCCATTCCAGCACTATACCAGCACATGGAAGACAATGTTATCCAGTCATTGGGAAAGGCAGTCAGCAGCAAGGTGCATGTGACTTTAGACACGTGGTCCAGCAAGCATGGACAGGGCCGTTACATTTCCTTCACGGCACACTGATTGCAGCTGGGAGGGATCCAAGACGGGGCTCTGTGCTGGAGCTTGTTCATCCACCATGCCTCCAGAAAGCTGCTTGTATGAGGTCTGTCTGCTTCACCAACACCTCTCCCTCCTCCTTCTTTGTCTCTGCAAGGTGGCAGTTAAACCAACGCGTGACAGGGGCTACGCAATGGTTCAAGCAAAAAGGTGCCATACTGTGCTTGAGCTGGTTTGTTTAGGGAACAGGAGCCACACCGGGCCAGAAATTCTGTCAGCTCTGCAGGGGCAGGTGCAGAGATGGTTAACACCACGCCAGCTTGAGCTGGGAATGGTCGTCTGTGATAATGGCAGCAACCTTTTCTCCGCCCTACGCCTGGGTAAATTGACACATGTACCATGCCTAGCACACATCCTAAATCTGGTGGTACAGCGTTTACTAACCAGGTACCCAGGGCTGGCAGAGCTTCTCAGCCAGGCCAGAAAAGTCTGCAGCCACTTCAGACGGTCATTCCCAGCAAGTGTTTGCCTGGCAGAAATTCAAAGAGAATTCCACCTTCCCACAAACCGTCTGATCTGTTACATGCCCACCAGGTGGAACTCGACATTAGCAATGCTGCAGCGTCTGCACAAGCAGCAGAAGGCCATCAACAAGTACCTGTGTGAGTATGGCACAAGGACAGGTTCAGGTCAACTTGGTTCCCCCCCGCAGTGACTGATGATCAATGATGCATGCACTGTACTGTCACCATTTGAGGAGGCAACGAGGATGGTGAGCAGGTACAGTGCATGCATCAGTGACACAATTCCTTTAGTGTTCCTGCTGGAGCACACTCTGCAGGGAATTATAGATGTGGCTCTAGAGGCAGAGCAGCGGGAGGAAGAGGAGGCCTTCCCTAGCAGTCTGAAGGCCCCAGTCTTTCCACAGACAGCATTCCAGCGGGTCCTCCTCAGATCAGACAGGCGGAGGAGGAATATTTAAGTAGTGGGGGCATTTGCTGCATTTTATGCTGCTAGGAGCATATCCTGTTAAAACCGGAAGTGATCGCTCCAGAGAGCCCGGCAGCTGAATTCACTATTACAGGATGCCTCCATGCCGAAAATCCCTGCAATAGCGATACAATCTCTTCCAGCGCTCTGTTTACTAAACAATAGGCTTGTGCACTGATTTTTTTTCGGTTCGATTCGGTTTGATTTTTCGGATTTTTAAACTTTTCGATTCGGCTCGTTTCGACTGATTTCTGTTTCGATTCGGTTCTGTTCGACTCGTTTTTCGTGTACATATTTTTTCGGAATTTCGACCATTTTTCGTATTTTCGTGTCACTTTGCTCGTTTTTGTATCGACTTTTCGTAATTTCGGAAATTTTCGTTTTTCGGGATTGTACAGGTTTTCGGAATATCGACCGTTTTTCGTATTTTCGTGTCACTTTGCTCGTTTTTGTATCGACTTTTCGTAATTTCGGAAATTTTCGTTTTTCGGAATTGTACATGTTTTCGGAATATCGACCGTTTTTTGTATTTTCGTGTCACTTTGCTCGTTTTTTGTATCGACTTTTCGTTAATTCGGAAATTTTCGTTTTTCGGAACGTCTGTTCTCCTCGTTTCAAAGCAATAAATTTCGATTTGACACATTTCAAGTCCATTCGAAAATTCCGAAAATATTTCGTTTCGGCTCGGAAAACTTTTCGGATCTGCCATTTTCGGATCTAAAAATTTTCGGAAATTCGGCCGCATCCGAAAACACGAATCGGGAAATTTCGTGAAAATTCCGAAATTCCGAAACCCGAAACGCACATCCCTACTAAACAAGGACGTCCCGGGTATGTCCTCGGTCGTTAGGAGGTTAACAATTTATTATGGACTAAGGACCTCTTTACCACCGTAAGATGGAAAAGTTATATTCTCCTGTGGAAAGGTTTCTCCCACACACTATGCAACACAAGCAAGAAAAATTTCTCCGTGATGTCAATCGAGTGCTGCCCCCTCTCCCAACACGGCATCTTCTGGTTTTCTCGGCATGTTACTGATGTCATCGTTGTGGTTTCCCAGCGCTTAGTAAAAGCACTCGCATTAAGTAGCAGGAGATATGTGAGATATGATTTGGAGATTTAATTAATGCTAGTAGTGTGTGTGATACCGGCATACCACAATAAATTCAAGGAACACGCTATTGCAAAAAACAGAGAGTTCTGTTTTTTGCCCTCAAATCATTGGGCCGAGGCTGCTGACAGCTTCTGCCCAATTATTTTATCTTTATTTTTTCAGGTGATTTTTACTCCCTTTTTCTCCCTCACCGCGCGGTAGCTCCTCCTCTTCGGGTCAGGGACTCCTGAACCAGGAAGTTACTGAAGCCTTATGGATCAATTTGCGCTCCTACACAATTTGCATAGGAGCAGCACATTGCGCATCGATCCAGGACTTGTGCACTTTGGGGCTCTATCCCCTACTGCATGCTAACGCTAGCGTTTGGGTGAGTAAGCGTTACCGTCAGGATAAGTGAGTTTAACGCATGTCCCCCCATATTACCTTCCTAAAGCTAAACCTCATAAAAATAACTTAGCGCATCAGTGATTGCGTTAGTTCCCACAAGCTTACTGTGCTTTGCGCATCCAATACTTAACATGGGGAGCGCAATCACTGATTAGCGTTTGGATAAGTAAGGTATTACAAAGTCTGAGCGCTAATTATGCACCGATGCGGTAACAGAAAAGCAAACCACAGCTAGACACTGGTGCTGATACCGCTTCTGCAGAATCAGATAGCACCATCTGAACCCCACCCCAAAGAAAATCAGATGCCTCTCATTATGTGGGAAGAACTGTGGCCTGATCTGCTGCTTCTGGCCGCCGGGAGCAGAGTGAAACTGGGGACAAATAGTCCCCAGTCTCCCTCCAAAACCAACCCGTGACCCTAAGCAATTTCATAAGATTTCCCAGGTCTTGTGGCGGAAGTGCAACCCTCTAGGAGATGATAGACGAAGTGATAGACATGTGGGATAGATGGGTATGTGGCTAGATGGGTATGTGGATATGTGGCTAGATGGATATGTGGCTAGATGGATATGTGGGATAGATGGATATGTGGGATAGATGGGTATGTGGGATAGATGGGTATGTGGCTAGATGGATATGTGAATATGTGGCTAGATGAATATGTGAATATGTGGCTAGATGGATATGTTGCTAGATGGATATGTGGCTAGATGGATATGTGGCTAGATGGATATGTGGCTAGATGGATATGTGGATAGATGGATATGTGGCTAGATGGATATGTGGATAGATGGATATGTGGAAAGATGGATATGTGGAAAGATGGATATGTGGATAGATGGATATGTGGATAGATGGATATGTGGTTAGATGTAGATGGATATGTGGATAGATGTAGATGGATATGTGGCTAGATGGATATGTGGATAGATGGATATGAGGATAGATGGATATGTGGATAGATGGATATGTGGCTAGATGGATAGATGGATATGTGGCTAGATGCATAGATTGATATGTGGCTAGATGGATATGTGGCTAGATGGATAAATGGATATGTGGCTAGATGGATAGATGGAAATGTGGCTAGATGGATATGTGGATATATGGCTAGATGGATATGTGGCTAGATGGATATGTGGCTAGATGGATATGCGTCTGGATATGCGGCTAGATGGATATGCGGCTAGATGGATAGATGGATATGTGGATAGATGGATATGTGGATAGATGGATATGTGGCTAGATGGATATGTGGCTAGATGGATATGTGGATAGATGGATATCGATCAGTGACTGAATTTAAGCAGGCATGGGGTAGGCATAAGGCTATCCAAAACAAAAGATAAATCCAGGTAAAGTATCCATGTAATTGGGCAGACTAGATGGGCCGAAAGGTTCTTATCTGCCGACATTTTCTATGTTTCTATATGTGGATAAATGGATATGTGGATAGATGGATATGTGGCTAGATGGAAATATGGATAGTTGGATATGTGGCTAGATGGATATGTGGCTAGATGGATATGTGGCTAGATGGATATGTGGCTAGATGGATGTGTGGCTAGATGGATGTGTGGCTAGATGGATGTGTGGATAGATGGATATGTGGATAGATGGATATGTGGATAGATGGATAAGTGGATAGTTGGATATGTGGCTAGATGGATAGATGGATATGTGGATAGATGAATAGATGGATATGTGGATAGATGGATATGTGGCTAGATGGATATGTGGATAGTTGGATTTGTGGATAGTTGGATTTGTGGATAGATGGATATGTGGCTAGATGGATATGTGGCTAGATGGATATGTGGATAGATGGATATGTGGCTAGATGGATATGTGGCTAGATGGATATGCGGATAGATATATGGATAGATGGATACGTGGCTAGATGTAGAGATGGATATGTGGATAGATGGATATGTGGCTAGATGGATAGATGGATATGTGGATAGATGGATATGTCGATAGATGGATATGTGGCTAGATGGATATGTGGCTAGATGGATATGTGGCTAGATGGATATGTGGCTAGATGGATATGTGGCTAGATGGATATGTGGCTAGATGGATGTGTGGCTAGATGGATGTGTGGCTAGATGGATATGTGGATAGATGGATATGTGGATAGATGGATAAGTGGATAGTTGGATATGTGGCTAGATGGATAGATGGATATGTGGATAGATGAATAGATGGATATGTGGATAGATGGATATGTGGCTAGATGGATATGTGGCTAGATGGATAGATGGATATGTGGCTAGATGGATATGTGGCTAGATGGATATGCGGATAGATATATGGATAGATGGATACGTGGCTAGATGGAGAGATGGATATGTGGATAGATGGATATGTGGATAGATGGATATGTGGATATATGGATATGTGGCTAGATGGATAGATGGATATGTGGATAGATGGATATGTGGATAGATGGATATGTGGCTAGATGGATTTGTGGATAGTTGGATTTGTGGATAGTTGGATTTGTGGATAGATGGATATGTGGCTAGATGGATATGTGGATAGATGGATATGTGGATAGATGGATATGTGGATAGATGGATATGTGGCTAGATGGATATGTGGATAGATGGATATGTGGATAGATGGATATGTGGATAGATGGATATGTGGATAGATGGATATGTGGATAGATGGATATGTGGATAGATGGATATGTGGCTAGATGGATATGTGGCTAGATGGATATGTGGCTAGATGGATATATGGATATGTGGATAGATGGATATGTGGATAGTTGGATATGTGAATAGATGGCTATGTGAATAGATGGATATGTGGATAGATGGATATGTGGACAGTTGGATATGTGGATAGATGGACATGTGGCTAGATGGATAGATGGATATGTGGATAGATGGATAGATGGATATGTGGCTAGATGCATAGATGGATATGTGGATAGATGGATATGTGGATAGATGGATATGTGGATAGATGGATAGATGGATATGTGGCTAGATGGATATATGGATATGTGGATAGTTGGATATGTGGATAGATGGATATGTGGATAGATGGATATGTGGCTAGATGGATAGATGGATATGTGGATAGATGGATATGTGGCTAGATGGATATATGGATATGTGGATAGTTGGATTTGTGGATAGATGGATATGTGGATAGATGAATATGTGGATAGTTGGATATGTGGATAGATGGATAGTTGGATAGATGGATAGTTGGATAGATGGATAGTTGGATAGATGGATAGTTGGATAGATGGATATGTGGCTAGATGGATATGTGGATAGTTGGATTTGTGGATAGTTGGATTTGTGGATAGTTGGATTTGTGGATAGTTGGATTTGTGGATATGTGGATAGATGGATATGTGGCTAGATGGATATGTGGATAGATGGTATGTGGCTAGATGGATATGTGTCTAGATGAATATGTGGATAGATGGATATGTGGATAGATGGATTTGTGGATAGATGAATATGTGGATAGTTGGATATGTGTATATATATATGGATAGATGGATGCGTTGATAGATGGATACGTGGATAGATGGATATGTGGCTAGATGGATATGTGGATAGATGGATATGTGGCTAGATGGATAGATGGATATGTGGATAGATGGATATGTGGAAAATGGATAAGTGGATAGTTGGATATGTGGATAGATGGATATGTGGACAGATGGATAAGTGGATAGTTGGATATGTGGCTAGATGGATAGATGAATAGATGGATATGTGGATAGATGGATATGTGGATAGTTGGATTTGTGGATAGTTGGATTTGTGGATAGATGGATATGTGGCTAGGTGGATATGTGGCTAGATGGATATGTGGCTAGATGGATATGTGGATAGATGGATATGTGGCTAGATGGATATGTGGCTAGATGGATATGCGGCTAGATGGATATGCGGATAGATATATGGATAGATGGATACGTGGATAGATGGATATGTGGCTAGATGGATATGTGGATAGATGGATATGTGGATAGTTGGATATGTGGCTAGATGGATAGATGGATATGTGGATAGATGGATATGTCGATAGATGGATATGTGGCTAGATGGATATGTGGATAGTTGGATTTGTGGATAGTTGGATTTGTGGATAGATGGATATGTGGCTAGATGGATATGTGGCTAGATGGATATGTGGCTAGATGGATATGTGGATAGATGGATATGTGGCTAGATGGATATGTGGATAGATGGATATGTGGATAGATGGATATGTGGCAAGATGGATATGTGGATAGATAGATGGATATGTGGATAGATAGATGGATACGTGGATAGATGGATACGTGGCTAGATGGAGAGATGGATATGTGGATAGATGGATATGTGGATAGATGGATATGTGGATAGATGGATATGTGGCTAGATGGATAGATGGATATGTGGATAGATGGATATGTGGATAGATGGATATGTGGATAGTTGGATATGTGGATAGATGGCTATGTGGATAGATGGATATGTGGACAGTTGGATATGTGGATAGATGGATATGTGGCTAGATGGATAGATGGATATGTGGATAGATGGATAGATGGATATGTGGCTAGATGCATAGATGGATATGTGGATAGATGGATATGTGGATAGATGGATATGTGGATAGATGGATATGTGGATAGATGGATATGTGGCTAGATGGATATATGGATATGTGGATAGTTGGATTTGTGGATAGATGGATATGTGGATAGATGAATATGTGGATAGTTGGATATGTGGATAGATGGATAGTTGGATAGATGGATAGTTGGATAGATGGATAGTTGGATAGATGGATAGTTGGATAGATGGATATGTGGCTAGATGGATATATGGATATGTGGATAGATGGATATGTGGATAGTTGGATTTGTGGATAGTTGGATTTGTGGAAAGTTGGATTTGTGGATATGTGGATAGATGGATATGTGGCTAGATGGATATGTGGATAGATGGTATGTGGCTAGATGGATATGTTTCTAGATGAATATGTGGATAGATGGATATGTGGATAGATGGATTTGTGGATAGATGAATATGTGGATAGTTTGATATATATATATATAATATATATATATATGGATAGATGGATGCGTTGATAGATGGATACGTGGATAGATGGATATGTGGCTAGATGGATATGTGGATAGATGGATATGTGGGTAGATGGATAGATGGATATGTGGATAGATGGATATGTGGAAAAATGGATAAGTGGATAGTTGGATATGTGGATAGATGGATATGTGGATAGATGGATATGTGGATAGATGGATATGTGGCTAGATGGATATATGGATATGTGGATATGTGGATAGATGGATATGTGGATAGTTGGATATGTGGATAGTTGGATTTGTGGATATGTGGATAGATGGATATGTGGCTAGATGGATATGTGGATAGTTGGATATGTGGATAGTTGGATTTGTGGATATGTGGATAGATGGATATGTGGATAGTTGGATTTGTGGATATTTATTTATAAAGGATTTTACCAGGAAGGATACATTGAGATTTCTCTCGTTTTCAAGTATGTCCTGGGTTCAAGAACATTGAAGTGTTACAGTTACAGAAATATAAAGTAATACAATGCAAGATATTAAAAAAACACAAATACAGATTAACAGAAAAATATGTAGGAAATATAGTCACTAGGTTACATGTTTACAGGTGCATTCTGTATTGAGGTATGGATATGTGGATAGATGGATATGTGGATAGATGGATATATGAATAGATGGATATGTGGATAGTTGGATATGTGGATAGTTGGATATGTGGATAGTTGGATATGTGGATAGATGGATATGTGGATAGTTGGATATGTGGATAGTTGGATTTGTGGATATGTGGATAGATGGATATGTGGCTAGATGGATATGTGGATAGTTGGATATGTGGATAGTTGGATTTGTGGATATGTGGATAGATGGATATGTGGATAGTTGGATATGTGGATAGATGGATATGTGGATAGATGGATAGTTGGATAGATGGATATGTGGATAGATGGATATGTGGCTAGATGGATATATGGATATGTGGATAGATGGATATGTGGATAGATGGATATGTGAATAGATGGATTTGTGGATAGATGGATACGTGGCTAGATGGATATGTGGATAGATGGATATGTGGATAGATGGATATGTGGCTAGATGGATATATGGATATGTGGATAGATGGATATGTGGATAGTTGGATATGTGGATAATTGAATTTGTGGATATGTGGATAGATGGATATGTGGCTAGAAGGATATATGGACCTCAGTTAGGAGAGAACACTAAAGAGACATTTACATATCAGTTTACAGAGGAGGAGGTTCTACAGCAGCTGTCTAAAGTAAAGACAAATAAGTCAATGGGGCCTGATGGGATCCACCCTAAATTATTAAAAGAGCTCAGTGATGTAATAGCAAAACCATTAACAGATTTATTTAACCAATCCTTGTTAACGGGAGTCGTCCCAGAAGACTGGAAATTAGCAAATGTTGTGCCCATTTACAAGAAGGGTAGTAGGGAGGAATCGGGGAACTATAGGCCAGTTAGTCTTACGTCAGTAGTGGGGAAATTAATGGAAACCATGTTAAAGGAAAGGATTGTTGAACATCTAAAAACACATAGATTACAGGATCAGAAACAACATGGGTTTACCTCAGGGAGATCATGCCAAACTAATCTTATTGATTTTTTTGATTGGGTAACAAAAATAATAGACACAGGTGGTGCAGTAGACATTGCTTATTTAGATTTCAGTAAGGCTTTTGATACTGTTCCGCATAGAAGGCTTATCAAAAAATTGCAATCTTTGAGTTTAGATTCCAATATTGTTGACTGGATTAGGCAGTGGCTGAGTGACAGACAACAGAGGGTTGTGGTAAATGGAGTTTATTCGGCACAAGGTCTTGTTACCAGTGGGGTACCTCAGGGGTCAGTACTTGGACCCATTCTCTTTAATATTTTTATTAGTGATATTGCAGAAGGTTTTAATGGAAAAGTATGTCTTTTTGCTGATGACACAAAGATTTGCAACAGGGTTGACGTTCCTGGAGGGATCAGCCAAATGACAAATGATTTAGGTAAACTAAAAAAATGGTCGGAGTTGTGGCAATTGAGTTTTAATGTGGATAAGTGCAAGATAATGCACCTGGGACGTAAAAACCCAAGGGCTGAATATAGAATATTTGATATAGTCCTAACCTCAACATCTGAGGAAAGGGATTTAGGGGTCATTATTTCAGAGGATCTAAGGGTAAGTAGTCAATGTAATAGAGCAGCAGGAAATGCTGGCAGAATGCTTGGAAATGCTGGCAGAATGCTTGGTTGTGTAGGGAGAGGTAATAGCAGTAGGAAAAGGGACGTTCTCATGCCACTGTACAGAGCACTGGTGAGACCTCACTTGGAGTACTGTGTGCAGTACTGGAGACCGTATCTCCAGAAGGATATAGACATCTTAGAGAGAGTTCAGAGAAGAGCTACTAAGATGGTGTACGGCTTGAAGGAGAAAAGTTACCAGGAAAGGCTTCATGATCTTAACATGTACAGCTTGGAAAAAAGACGAGACAGAGGAGATATGATAGAAACATTTAAATACGTAAAGGGAATCCACAAGGTAGAGGAAGGGAGTATATTTAAAAGGAAACAAAGTAGCAAAACAAGAGGACATAGTCTTAGATTAGAGGGGCAAAGGTTTAAAAGTAACATCAGGAAGCATTATTTTACTGAGAGGGTGGTGGATACATGGAACAGTCTTCCAGTAGAAGAGGTAGAGGCCAAAACAGTAATTGAATTTAAGCAAGCATGGGATAGACATAAGGCTATCCTAAACAAAAGATAAATCCAGGTAAAGTATCCATGTAATTGGGCAGACTAGATGGGCCGAAAGGTTCTTATCTGCCAACATTTTTCTATGTTTACCTTTTTAATTTTAATTTTGCCTCCTCTCTTTTCAGGTGAATCCCATAGGTTTCAATGTAAAAATATTCCTGTTTTTATTAGATATTAAGTAAACCGTTTATAGAAAATTTGCAACAAAAAGACTATTTATTTAGCATTTTTATTTTTATTTATTTTTTTAATGCTTGGTTAGCTGGTTGTGCCTCTTGAGGTGAACGTGTAAAAACGCCAAGAAAGAAAAGCAGGAAAATATGAAAAAATATCAAATCTACTTGCTTTTTATGGCTGCTGAATGAAACGACTGAGGGCTCTATTAACTACTTCGCGCAAACATTAACGCTCGCGCAAAAACGCATCAACGCGAGGGGAAAAACCCTTTGCGCAGAACGTCGTATTACAATGTCCGCGTATAAAATGCGCGTTAACGTCTACTGCGGGTGAACCTGCGCGAGCGTAATGTACGTTGCGCGTCCTATACTTAACATTGTGAGAGCAAATGCGTTTGTGCGCTGGTACGCGGATGGTATTACAATCTTTGCGCAGTTTTTTAACGCACAACGTTTGCGCGCATAATTTTAACATCTTTGAAAAGCTGGTGGTAACGGCAAATCTGAACATCCTGGCCGAAACCAAATACACCAGCACGAAAAAAAAATACAGCACAGTATAGTTACCCAAACAATAAAATGGTGAATTTGTGCGTGTTTTTATTATTGCTGCAGCATATATACTCAGATTGATTTTGACAGGCGCAAAAACTGAACAGGAGATAATTGTGGTTCTTAATTCTGATTGGCTGAATCTCGTGAAAATACAGTCGGCACACCAATTTCTGTGCGCAACGTTAACGTTTTTTACGCACGTTATTTTTTGACGGATGGAAAAATGCACACGGATTGGAATACCACCGTTTTTTTTTGCGCGTTAACGTTTAACGCTTCGCGCAAAAAAAATTGCGCTGCGCGATGAATTTAATAGAGCCCTGACTCGTTCAAAAGGAATTGCATGTTTTTAAAGGCACACTGACAAAGCGTGCATGTCCCTTTAAGGCGTGTTTTTTTCATAAGATTCTTCTTGAAGCCCTGCAAGGGTTAATTCACCCACTGCAGGAGGGAGATCCCATAGATTTTCTTCTATGTGCTTGGGGTTAATTATTATATAATTAATTCTCCCACCGCAGTGGGTCAACAAGAAGTTAAAGGGTTTATTCAGAGAGAGTCGATCGGGCCCCAAAATGTCACCGAACAGGGAATTTCCCCGTACGGTGACATTTCGGGTCCATTCAGATATTCTCAGAGCAGGCAGTTCGCCAAATTTTGGCAAACTGACAGCAGGTTCGGTGCCTGTTCGACGGCAGTGAAATCCCCCATAGAGAAGCAATGGTTAATCTATTCAGAGACACCGAACAGCTGAGAAAAGTTGCCGAATTTCCCTGCTGTTCTGTGTTTTAATTTGGCAGATTTATTCAGGCGAATCCCATAGGCTTCAATGTTAAAAATATTCCCGTTTTAATCCAATATCTAATAAACCGTTTATTATTTTATTCTGCAGCGAAAAGTCTCTTTATTTATAGATTATTTTTTTTTAAGATCTTTTAGGCATTTTTCTGGATTTATTCGGCAAAGTTTTTTGTTCCTTTTAAAGTGTTTTTTTCTGTAACAGACCTTTTTATTATCATTCATAGGATCTTATACTGTATGTTAATTCCAAGCATTTTCGTTCAGTAGTTCTGTTTGGAAATAGTGTTTCAATTTTGACACTTTCAAGCGTATTGTTTATTTTTGTTTGTTTTTTTACCCCGTTCGTCAGCTTGTCGGCTTTTTCCAGTGGCTGGTCTGCACTGTGTTCGGAGGCTTTTTTTTGGGGTGGTTCCTGCGGGTTTTCGGTGGGAATTCACCAGCAGGGTTATGCAAAGAGAATCGAAAAGTCACCGCACGTTCGGTGACTTTTCGTTCTCTTCAATTCGGTGCGATTTGGCAATCCCATTTCAGCGACCCTGCGGTGTATTCAGCAAGCACCACAGGGTCCCCGAATTGCAGGGAAAAGTCACCGCAAACCCGACGAAAACTCACAGTAAAACCCAGGCGAATGCACACCGAATCCTGCAAAAACATCTGGATTAACCCCGCCGAAGACGCCGGAGAAACCCGAGCAGGAGCCAATCACAGCGCAGAGCAGCCGTCGGAAAAACCCGACACCGCAGACGAATGGAGTGAAAAAAAACAAAAACAGTACGCTTGAATGTTTGAAAGTGAAATGCTGTTTGCAAAGAAACTACAGAACGAAAATGTCTGAAATTTACATATAAGATCCAATGAAAGATAATAAAAAGGACTGTTACAGAAAAAAGAAAAAAACGATTGAATTTTTTATAAAAAAAAACCGAAGTTGTTTTGCAAAAAAATCCCCAAAAATGCTTTAAAGATCCTAAAAAATCTATAAATAAAGAGGCTTTTTACTGTAGAATATTATAATCAACGGTTTATTAGATATTGAATTAAAACTGGAATATTTTTAACATTGAAGCCTAAGGGATTCTCCTGAATAAACCTGCCGAATGAAACCACCGAACAGCAGGGCAATTCGGGAACTTTTCACTGCAGGGTTTTGCTCTCTGAATGGACGAAGCATTGCTTCTCTATGGGGATTTCACTGCCCTCGAACAGGCACCGTATTTGCAGGAAATTCACTAACATTTGGCGAATTGCCTGCCCTCTGGATAGCCGAATGACCAGGAAAAGTAACTGAATGCTGATTTTCAGCGTTCGGTTACCTTTCGTCAGCAATTCGGAGCTCTTTGAATAACCCTGCAGGTGTTTGGCGGGTATGCGTCATGTTTGCGGCGGGTTTTCCCTTGCTTCGAGTTGTGATCTGGCCCATGGTTCAAGTTGTGATCCGGCCCTTGCTCTGACTTGTGATCCGGCCCTTGGTGCGAGTTGAGATCCGGCCCTTGGTGCGAGTTGTAATCCCGCCCTTGGTGCGAGTTGTGATCCGATCTTTGCTTTGAGTTGTGATCCAGCCCTTGGTGCGAGTTGTGATCCAGCCCTTGGTGCGAGTTGTGATCCGACCTTTGCTTTGAGTTGTGATCCAGCCCTTGGTGCGAGTTGTGATCCGGCCCTTGCTGTGAGTTGTGATCCGGCTCTTGGTGCGAGTTGTGATCCGGCCCTTGCTGTGAGTTGTGATCCGGCCCTTGCTGTGAGTTGTGTTCCGGCCCTTGGTGCGAGTTGTGTTCCGGCCGTTGCTGTGAGTTGTGATCTGGACCTTGGTGCAAGTTGTAATCCGCCCCTTGCTCTAAGTTGTGAGCCGGCCCTTGGTGCGTGTTGTGATCCGGCCCTTGCTTTGAGTTGTGATCCGGCCCTTGGTGCGAGTTGTGATCCGGCCCTTGCTGTGAGTTGTGATCCGGCCCTTGCTGTGAGTTGTGATCCGGCCCTTGCTGTGAGTTGTGATCCAGCCCTTGCTGTGAGTTGTGATCCAGCCCTTGCTGTGAGTTGTGATCCGGCCCTTGGTGCGAGTTGTGATCCGGCCCTTGCTGTGAGTTGTGATCCGGCCCTTGCTGTGAGTTGTGATCCAGCCCTTGCTGTGAGTTGTGATCCGGCCCTTGCTGTGAGTTGTGATCCGGCCCTTGCTGTGAGTTGTGATCCGGCCCTTGGTGCGAGTTGTGATCTTGCCCTTGGTGCATGTTGTGATACGGCCCTTGGTGCAAGTTGTAATCTGGCCTTTGCTTTGAGTTGTGATCCGGCCCTTGGTTCTTGTTATAATCCGGCCCTTGCTGTGAGTTGTGATCCGGCCCTTGCTGTGAGTTGTGATCCGGCCCTTGCTGTGAGTTGTGATCCGGCCCTTGGTGCGAGTTGTGTTCCGGCCCTTGGTGCGAGTTGTGTTCCGGCCATTGCTGTGAATTGTGATCTGGCCCTTGGTGCGAGTTGTAATCCGGCCCTTGCTCTGAGTTGTGATCCGACCCTTGGTGCGTCTTGTAATCCGGCCCTTGCTGCGAGTTGTGATCCGGCCCTTGGTGCGAGTTGTGATCCGGCCCTTGCTCTGAATTGTGATCCGGCCCTTGCTCTGAGTTGTGATCCGACCCTTGGTGCGTGTTGTAATTCGGCCCTTGCTGTGAGTTGTGATCCGGCCCTTGGTGCGAGTTGTGATCTTGCCCTTGGTGCTGTCACGTGGAGTGTGCGGGTCAGGTGAGAGCCAAGCAGGCGGCGACACAGAGGGGAGGCCAGACAGGAATCACACAATGAATAAGTTTAATGAAACTTAAATAGGCCTTGGCAGCAGGCACTTGAAAGAATAAAGAAATATATAAAGTCCAGGGAGAGTTCTTGGATGGAGAGTCAGGATAGTGGACTATGCAGTCCCAGACTGCAGACAGGGTCCCACTAGGAATAAATCCAGATAGCTGACAGTGGTACTTCGAGATTAAAAGGTCAGAGACGGTGGTAAACACTTGTAATCCACAGGTAGAGATCGCTGAGAGTCCCTTGTACAGACAGATGTATCCAGGAACAACAAGGTAGACAGATGGATTAGCAGGAGCAGGTTTGCACACATCCAGATGACCTCAGTCAGGGAGCACAATGCAGCACCACTGCTGGTTCAGTCTCTCTGCCTTTTAAGGAGGTTGAATCATAGATGGGCCTCAGCTGGAACTCCTAGGCTGGACGGGAAAGCCCAGGCTGGATCTCCAGGAGCCTGGACATGGCACTGGGCTGAGGTAAACCCCGGATTGGAACCCAATACAAAAGCATACCAGGACAAAGGCTGTTAGGACCAGGCTGTGCAATATAGGTACCTCAGTAGGTACCCTGGGTGGACCGTGACAGTACCCCCCCCTGACGGGTGCCCTCCGGGCACCGAGTCTGGAACAGGGGATGGAGCACGAATCACCACCCTCCAATGTACTCAGAGTCTGGATTGCCATAAACGTCACCATAAGCACGCAGGGCCCTCTCAAAATGTGGCAGGTTCTCTTTTCGGACCAACTTGCCATTGGATGACCAGATGCAGCCCTCAGGAGCAAGACGTACAATGGGTGATGGGCCTTTGGCACGACCCGGTAGGGCAGCACCATTGGCAAGGCTCGATGGGGCAGCGCCCTTGGCACGGCTCGGTAGGGCAGCGCCCTTGGCAATGACCGGTGGGGCAGCGCCCCTGGCAAGGCTCGATGGGGCAGCGCCCCTGGAAAGGTTCAATGGGGCAGCGCCCTCGGCTAGGCTCGGTAAGGTGGCGCCCTTGGCGATGACTGGTGGGGCAGCACCCTTGGCACGGCTCGGTGGGGCAGCACCCTTGGCAAGGCTCGGTGGGGCAGCACCCCTGGCAAGGTTCGATGGGGCAGCGCCCCTGGCAAGGTTCGATGGGGCAGCGCCCTCGGCAAGGCTCGGTAAGGTGGTGCCCTCGGTGATGACCGGTAGGGCAGCGCCCTTGGCACGGCTCGGTGGGGCAGCACCCTTGGCGATGACCGGTAGGGCAGCGCCCTTGGCAAGGCTTGATGGGGCAGCGCCCCTGGCAATGTTCGATGGGGCAGCGCCCTCGGCAAGGCTCGGTGCAGCAGCGACCTGGGTACAGCACAGCTCTGCGGCGACCTGGGTACCATCCTGCTGCTGGGCAGTGAGCGGCTTGGCTTTCCGGCGACGGCCCCGTGCCGGAGACACCTCTGGAGATCCTGCGAGATGCAGGGCAGCGACCTCTGGAGATCTTGCGGGATGCAGGGCAGCAACCTCTGAAGATCCTGCGGGATGCAGGGCAGCGACCTCTGGAGATCCTGCGGGATGAAGGGCAGTGACCTCTGGAGATCCTGCGACGTGCAGGGCAGCGACACCTGGAGAGTCTGCGACGTGCAGGGCAGCGACACCTGGAGAGTCTGCGACATGCAGGGCAGCGACACCTGGAGAGTCTGCGACGTGCAGGGCAGCGACACCTGGAGAGTCTGCGACATGCGGGGCAGCGACACCTGGAGAGTCTGCGACGTGCAGGGCAGCGACACCTGGAGAGTCTGCGACGTGCAGGGCAGCGACACCTGGAGAGTCTGCGACGTGCAGGGCAGCGACACCTGGAGAGTCTGCGACGTGCAGGGCAGCGACACCTGGAGAGTCTGCGACGTGCAGGGCAGCGACCTCGATAGTCTGTGTCAAAGCAACCTCCATGGGCATATAAGGCTCCGAATCTGTGGGCAAGATAGGTTCCATGTCCATGGGTTCAACGTCAGCAGGCTCAGATGGCAGGGTCTCCAAGTAATCAGAGAGGGAGTCATCCTCTGTACTCTCCACATCAGAGAAGGCTTCCCTAAATTCAGGTCTCTTAGATCTGGGTACCGGAGTATGGCGAGACTTGCCAACTGTGGTAGCCTGGCGAGGCCTAGCAGGAGCAGAGACTGGGTGAGGCTTGATAGTAGCTTGGCGAGGGCTGGCAGAGACAGGGTGCTGTCGAGCTTTGGCAATTGGAGGTCTCTTGGATATTGATGGCAAGGACTCAGCAGGTAATGTCTTTTTGCATTTAGCATGCACAGACACAGGAGGAGCAACCAGCTGAGAAGCAGGAGTAACAGGGTTGACTCTGGTCTGTGATAAGGATGGCTTGGGTGGGCGCACAGGGCACGAAGATATGAAATGTGAGCCCGCACTACAATAGAAGCACAGTCCTAAAGACCTCCTCCTGGAGCGTTCCTCCTCAGACAAGGGTCTCCTGCAGCCAGACTTAGAAGTTGAAGAGCGCACCTTAGGTGAGGTGCCTCTTAAGTCTAGCAGCACTTTCATTAACATAGAGTCCAGTTGCTGCAGGAAGTTCTGCACAGCCATTTTCATGGATGCCACCACCGCCTGTATCACCGCGGACTCGTAATAAGATGGGTTCTGCATTCTGTCACGTGGCGTGTGCGGGTCAGGTGAGAGCCCAGCAGGCGGCGACACAGAGGGGAGGCCAGACAGGAATCACACAATGAATAAGTTTAATGAAACTTAAATAGGCCTTGGCAGCAGGCACTTGAAAGAATAAAGAAATATATAAAGTCCAGGGAGAGTTCTTGGATGGAGAGTCAGGATAGTGGACTATGCAGTCCCAGACTGCAGACAGGGTCCCACTAGGAATAAATCCAGATAGCTGACAGTGGTACCTTGAGATCAAAAGGTCAGAGACGGTGGTAAACACTTGTAATCCACAGGTAGAGATCGCTGAGAGTCCCTTGCACAGACAGATGTATCCAGGAACAACAAGGTAGACAGATGGATTAGAAGGAGCAGGTTTGCACACGTCCAGATGACCTCAGTCAGGGAGCACAATGCAGCACCACTGCTGGTTCAGTCTCTCTGCCTTTTAAGGAGGTTGAATCATAGATGGACCTCAGCTGGAACTCCTAGGCTGGACGGGAAAACCCAGGCTGGATCTCCAGGAGCCTGGACATGGCACTGGGCTGAGGTAAACCCCGGATTGGAACCCAATACAAAAGCATACCAGGACAAAGGCTGTTAGGACCAGGCTGTGCAATATAGGTACCTCAGTAGGTACCCCGGGTGGACCGTGACAGGTGCGAGTTGTGATACGGCCCTTGGTGTGAGTTGTAATCTGGCCTTTGCTTTGAGTTGTGATCCGGCCCTTGGTTCTTGTTGTAATCCGGCCCTTGCTGAGAGTTGTGATCCGGCCCTTGGTGCGAGTTGTGATCCGGCCCTTGGTGCGAGTTGTGATCCGGCCCTTAGTGCGAGTTGTGATCCGGCCCTTGGTGCGAGTTGTGATCAGGCCCTTGGTGCGAGTTGTGATCCGGCTCTTGGTGCGAGTTGTGATCCGGCCCTTGGTGCGAGTTGTGATCCGGCCCTAGGTGCGAGTTGTGATCCGGCCCTTGGTGCGAGTTGTGATCCGGCCCTTGGTGCGAGTTGTGATCCGGCCCTTGGTGCGAGTTGTGATCCGGCCCTTGGTGCGAGTTGTGATCCGGCCCTTGGTGCGAGTTGTGATCCGGCCCTTAGTGCGAGTTGTGATCCGGCCCTTGGTGCGAGTTGTGATCCGGCCCTTGGTGCGAGTTGTGATCCGGCCCTTGGTGCGAGTTGTGATCCGGCCCTTGGTGCGAGTTGTGATCCGGCTCTTGGTGCGAGTTGTGATCCGGCTCTTGGTGCGAGTTGTGATCCGGCCCTTGCTGTTAGTTGTGATCCGGCCCTTGGTGCGAGTTGTGATCCGGCCCTTGCTGTGAGTTGTGATCCGGCCCTTGGTGCGAGTTGTGATCCGGCCCTTGGTGCGAGTTGTGATCCGGCCCTTGCTGTGAGTTGTGATCCGGCCCTTGGTGCGAGTTGTGATCCGGCCCTTGGTGCGAGTTGTGATCCGGCCCTTGGTGCGAATTGTGATCCGGCCCTTGGTGCGAGTTGTGATCCGGCCCTTGGTGCGAGTTGTGATCCGGCCCTTGCTGTGAGTTGTGATCCGGCCCTTGGTGCGAGTTGTGATCCGGCCCTTGGTGCGAGTTGTGATCCGGCTCTTGGTGCGAGTTGTGATCCGGCCCTTGGTGCGAGTTGTGATCCGGCACTTGCTGTGAGTTGTGATCCGGCTCTTGGTGCGAGTTGTGATCCATCTCTTGGTTATTTCATAGTAATAAAAAAAAAAAAAAAAACAGGAAAGATTATTTCGTGACAGATTTTAAAAGTGGAATTTACACGTATTCCGTGGGTCCGGACACGGGGGCTTCGCACACCTCGGCCAGATAAAACCTGAAAACACCAGCTCTGTGTGTTCCAAGGCGCGCACACGCCGTCACTGAGTCGCAAACTGCTTCTCATTCAAGGAGAACAATGAATGAGACAACTCACGCAAACTAATGGACAGTTTCCGTGAATGAAAGGCATTGGATCATGCTGCACGGACAGTCACTTCCAGCTTTTTATGGATTCTCTGCGCATCCAGGAAATCTAAGCCGCAGATTCTGCCACATTCTGCCAAAGGGTTATTAAAGGAGACATCTTTTAATCTGCATAATACAGATACAGGTTGCACACACCTTATCCGGAATGCACGGGACACGAACGAGCGGCAGCTCCTGATCTGGAATTACTAAAATCAGGAAGGCTCCTAAAATCCAAATTTTCCAGTCTTCCTGATTCTAGAATTCCAGATACATAGGGGGCGCTCTATCCAGGGCCGGCGCTGCAGCTAGGCGGCCGCCTAGAGCGCCGTGACCGCCTAGGGCGCAGCCGGGCCCAACCACTTTACAAAATAAAATTGTGTCAGCGGCCCAAAGGGCGGCCGGGCACCGCAATTTACTCGCGGTCAGCGACATGCGTGCTCGTTCGGTAGTGGTACAAGCACCTAGGCTCCACCTCCGCAGCACGCCAGCGGCTAACATGGAATTGCCGCCGGCACGTGTTGGGGCTGGTGGCAGCATGCGCGCCCTCACGTCAGGCGCTGGAAGGAGGCGGAGTCGAGGAGGAGTCGAGGCGGAGTCACGTCGTCGGAGAAAAAGAAGGCACTCTGTCTCCTCGGCTCCTGGGGTCCTCCTGGTCTTATGTGTGTTTATGTGTGTGGTGGACTGTACACCCGATTTGAACAGGTATAGGGGGTGCCGCGCAATAATATCCATGATGTTAGCTGGGGGCAAATTGGCAATATATATCCATGCCATGGTGTGAGCTGGGGCAATATATATCCATGAAGTGAGCTGGCCTGGGCAATATATACATGATGTGAGCTGGCCTGGGCAATATATATCCATGATGTGAGCTGGGGGGCAGTATATATACCCATGATTTGAGCTGGGGGCAATATATACCCAGATGTGACCTGGGGGCAATATATACCCATGATGTGCTTTGGGGCAATATATACCCATGTGTGCTGGGGCAATATATATCCATGTGTGCTGGGGCAATTCCCATGTGTGCTGGGGCAATTCCCATGTGTGCTGGGGCAATATATACCCATGTGTGCTGGGGCAATATATATCCATGTGTGCTGGAGCAATTCCCATGTGTGTTGGGGGCAGTATATATCTATGTGTGCTGCGGCATTATATATCCATGTGTGCTGGAGCAATTCCCATGTGTGTTGGGGGCAGTATATATCTATGTGTGCTGGGGGCAATATATACCTATGTGTGCTGGGGCAATATATACCTATGTGTGCTGGGGGCAATATATACCCATGTGTGCTGGGGGCAATATATATCCATGTGTGCTGGGGAAATTCCCATGTGTGCTGGGGCAATTTCCATGTGTGCTGGGGCAATATATGTCCATGTGTGCTGGGGCAATTCCCATGTGTGCTGGGGGCAATATATACCCATGTGTGCTGGGGCAATGTATATCCATGTGTGCTGGGGCAATTCCCATGTGTGCTGGGGGCATTATATTCCCATGTGTGCTGGGGGCATTATATACCCATGTGTGCTGGGGCAATATATATCCATTTGTGCTGGGGCAATTCCCATATGTGCTGGGGCATTATATACCCATGTGTGCTGGGGCAATACATACCCATGTGTGCTGGGGGAAATTCCCATGTGTGCTGGGGCAATTCCCAAGTGTGCTGGAGCAATTCCCATGTGTGCTGGGGGCAATATATACCCATGTGTGCTGGGGCAATATATATCCATGTGTGCTGGGCCAATTCCCATGTGTGCTGGGGGCATTATATACCCTTGTGTGCTGGGGGCAATACATACCCATGTGTGCTGGGGCAATTCCCATGTGTGCTGGGGCAATTCCCATGTGTGCTGGGGGGCAATATATACCCATGTGTGCTGGTGGGCAATATATACCCATGTGTGCTGCGGGCAATATATACCCATGTGTACTGGGGGCAATATATACCCATATGTGCTGGGGCAATACATACCCATGTGAGCTGGGGACAGTAATGTGCGGTGTTTATGAGGGTATCACAGAGCTCCACAGTAATGTGCAGTGTTTATGAGGGTATCACAGAGCTCCACAGTAATGTGCAGGTTTGTTTTGGGGGGGCGCAAGTAGCTGGTCTTGCCTGGGGCGCAAAATAGTCTAGCACCGACCCTGGCTCTATCTGTATATTCTTCTTACATAGGGTACTATTCGCTAGTGTGCGCTAAAACGGGGAGGCTAATGGCGAAAATCCGCGTCTGCAGGTTTCCCTGTATCGTCCCCATTTAACCGTGATATTCAGGGGCAGGCGCTATCTGAGCACCTTGCCCCGGAAAGCAGCGCTAACCACCTGGATACCTACAGTAGCGCTTACACACCGCTGCGAGTATCACCTCCAGCGGTCCAAAAGGACTCCATAGAGGTTTGCGCTTCAGGGACACAAGCCCTGTGTGAGATCGCTCTTGCAAAACACTGTGCCTGAATGACATCTCTCCAGCTGATCCTGTACAGAGACCAGAACTGCAGTAACTCCTTTTGGCCAGCAGGTGGAGACATCTCCCTGCCAAATAGGTTATTATTTACAATTAGGAATACACTGGGAATATCCCCAAATAATTCTTACTGTATAAATAATTAATAATAATTAAGAAGTAGGGCCCTCATGTCCTCCTGTATCTGCAGGCAGGAATAGTGACCTGTCTCCTGTATGTATTGTGGAATTGTCCTGTCTTTACTCATCGCACCACTGTACAGCACTGCGGAATGTGTTTGCGCTTAATAAATAATAATAATAATAATAACACATTCAATTTTAATATCAGTGTTGATTTATCAATAAAAACCCAACAAAAACCATAACCCTAACCCTAAAATAACACTGAAATAACTCTAACCTTATCCCTAAAAATAATCCTAGCTCTAAAATAAGCCTAAAATAACTCTAAAATAATTCTAACCCTGAAAATAATCCTAACCCTATTACTAACCCTAAACAGAAGGACATCCCTAACTACTAAAATCCCTAACCATAAAGTACAGTTACAGTTTCATAATGCGCTAACAAGCGCTGTACAAAGCTACAAGTAGTTCTAACCCTATCCCTGAAAATAAACCTAACCCTAAATAACACAAACCCTAACCCTATAACTAACCCTAACCAGAAGTACATCCCTAACCATTAAAATCCCTAACCCTAAAGTACAGTTACAAGTTCATAAAGCACTAACAAAATCTGTAGCATTGTACAAAGCTACAAGTAGCTGTAAACCTAACCCTGAAAATAAACCTAGCCTTAAAATAACCCTAACCAGGACACCCCATAACCCTAAAATAACCATAATCCTAATGTAGCTCTAACCCTAACATTAAAACTAACCCGAACCCTAAAAATAACCCGAACCCTAACCACAAACACAAATTTAACCCTAAAATAACTCTAACCCTAAAAGTAATCCCAACCCCCTTTCCCCAAATAATCCCAACTCTAAAGGCCCAGGACACCACAGGTTTATTTTAGAGTTCGAGGTTGTTTTTAGGGTTAGGAATATTTTTAGGGTTAGGGTTACTAGCAGAGGACATACAGATTGAAGATACATTGTTTTAAGGCTTATTACCTTCTCGAATTTGATCCATAAGAGCTTGTTTATTTGCCGATATTTCAACAAACATACCGGTCAAAACTCAACAAAATACAGGTTATCAGAGAGAGCCGATCTGGCCCCGAAATGTAACCAGACGCCGAAATTCAGCGTATGGTGCCGTTTTGGGGCCGTTCAGCTATTCAGAGTGCAGGCAATTTGTCAAGTTTTGCGCCTGTTCGGCGGCAGTGAAATCCCCCATAGAGAAGCAATGGTTAATCTATTCAGACAACGAACAGCAGTGAAATTCCCCACTGTTCGGTGTTTTCATTCGGCAGGTTTATTCAGGCGAATCCCATAGGCTTCATTGTTAAAAATATTCCCCGTTTTTAAGCAATATCTAATAAACCGTTTATTATTTTAATCTGCACTGAAAAGTCTCTTTATTGATTTTTTTTAGGATCCTTTATTCATTTTTGGGAATTTTATCAGGAAAAAAAATTTCCCCGCTTTTTTTTTAAAGCATTTTTTCTTTTTTCTGTAACAGACCTTTTTATTATCATTCATAGCATCTTATATGTAAATTACAGGCATATCCATTCAGTAGTTTGTTTGCAAATAGCGATTCAATTTTGACAATTTAAAGCGTACTATTCTGCTTTTTTTACCCCGTTCGGCAGCTTGTTGGCTTTTTCCAGCAGCTGGTCTGCGCTGCGATAGGCGGTTCGTCGGCTTTTTCCGGCGGGTTTTCAGTGGGTTTTCGGCAGGTGTTCGACTGGATTGCAGGTGTCGGCGACATTTCGGTGCTCTCTGAATAACCTCTTATTTGAATAACCCCTAAATATGTGCAGATTGAATTGTAATCTAATTCCATGTGTTCTAAAGTATCCCTGGATACATTTTAAATAATCTGGTGAGGTTTGAGTTGGCATTGTGTGTTAGAAACATAGAAACATAGAAAAATAAGAACCTTTCGGCCCATCTAGTCTGCCCAATTACATGGATACTTTACCTGGATTTATCTTTTGTTTAGGATAGCCTTATGCCTATCCCCTGCTTGCTTAAATTCAATTACTGTTTTGGCCTCTACCACTTCAACTGGAAGACTGTTCCATGTATCCACCACCCTCTCAGTAAAATAATGCTTCCTGATGTTACTTTTAAACCTTTGCCCCTCTAATCTAAGACTATGTCCTCTTGTTTTGCTACTTTGTTTCCTTTTAAATATACTCCCTTCCTCTACCTTGTGGATTCCCTTTACGTATTTAAATGTTTCTATCATATCTCCTCTGTCTCGTCTTTTTTCCAAGCTGTACATGTTAAGATCATTAAGCCTTTCCTGGTAACTTTTCTCCTTCAAGCCGTACACCATTTTAGTAGCCCTTCTCTGAACTCTCTCTAAGATGTCTATATCCTTCTGGAGATACGGTCTCCAGTACTGCACACAGTACTCCAAGTGAGGTCTCACCAGTGCTCTGTACAGTGGCATGAGCACTTCCCTTTTCCTACTGCTAATACCTCTCCCTACACAACCAAGCATTCTGCCAGCATTTCCAAGCATTCTGCCAGCATTTTCTGCTGCTCTATTACCATAATGTAATAATAATGTAATGCCATACACAGGCATCATGCAGCACATACAGATAAAAGGTGTTACTGTAATTGCCATACACGGGCATTATGCAGCACATACAGATACAAGGTGGTGCTGTAGTTGCCATACACAGGCATTATGCAGCACATACAGATATTGCATTGCTAATAATCTCATTATGATCACTACAAACCCTCATAAGCAGGAGATCTCACCATTCTATTATCTGTCTGCAGCACATTTACTGACACAAAGGTAATTTCTGCCTGTATGCTGATAATGCAGACCCTGTGTTGACATTGCGCATTATAAGGGACACCATCTAGAGTTTAGAACATGTCATCCCAGCGATATTTCTGTAAAGGATATACTAATACATGAAAAATTAAAAATGAGTAACATTGCATTATTAGATTTTTTTAAATCTCAGAACAATTTCTGTGTAAAATTTATATTTTACCCAAAATTTGATTAACTTTGCATCCCAAGTTTCAAATAAATGTTCTGTGCTGAAGGCGTAAAGATCTAAGACAGATAGGAACAAAAAACAATCCATGTGAATTTCAAGGACAGCTGAAGCGATAGCTTGCACAAGTAGTCGATGTTGATGTCTATATCGTGTAACAATGTAGACACATGGTGCGTGCCATGGACCATTGACATCAATGTGTAATTTAGCGCACACCGGTATTGCTGAACACATCCCAGCAGGCCCCTATTACAGCATTAGGTGTAATGCAGCCGAAAGAACCAACTTGTCCTATGATTAGCTCTGCATTATTTCACGCGTTGCAGGAGACCGTGGCATGCTGTCGTTTGGCCGGCTGAGACTGATGGGTCCTTTACATGGAATATTGCTCGCATTCATGGTTTAGTAATTCCTAGGCCGTCACCTCCCGGAGCAACATATTGGTGGGAAACACAAGTGCAGGACGACATTCCTGCGATCTGCCACATAATTGCCGTGGAGTAAGGGCTCTCGGAGCTGTCAGTGGGAGCAGCACATGCTGCACGGTCGCTTTTAAATAGAGCCAGATAGTTTTCTCTGGACAGTTGCTCTAAGATTAGCCTCAGATCAGCTGTTCAACTGCGCAGCAGGTGCCGGGACCTTATGCTCCGCGTATATTAACCGTACATAGGGGACACTGTGCTGAGCGAGACATTTACTGCATTATTCTCTGAAGATCAGTGACACTGTCACATTCTATGACACATTCACATCTATCTATCACCTACAATATCTATCTATTTCAGTGTCTATCACTTATAATATCTATCTCCTATAATATCTATTTCCTATAATATCTATCTCCTATAATATATATCTCATACAGTATATTACCTATAATGTCTATCTATTTCAATATCTATCTCCAATATCTATTTCCTATAATATCACCTATAATATATATCTCCTATAATATCAATCACCTATAATATCTATTTCAGTATCTATCTCCTATAATATCTATTTCCTATAATATCACCTATAATATCTATTTCAGTATCTATCTCATATAATATCTATTTCCTATAATATCTATTTCCTATAATATCACCTATAATATATAACTCCTATAATATCAATCACCTATAATATCTATCTATTTCAGTATCTATCTCCTATAATATCTATTTCCTATAATATCACCTATAATATCTATTTCCTATAATATAGCCTATAATATCTATCTCCTATAATATATATCACCTATAATATCTATTTCCTATAATATCACCTATAATATATAACTCCTATAATATCAATCACCTATAATATCTATCTATTTCAGTATCTATCTCCTATAATATCTATTTCCTATAATATCACCTATAATATCTATCACCTATAATATCAATCACCTAAAATATATATCCATTTCAGTATCTATCACTTATAATATCTATCTCCTATAATATCACCTATAATATCTATTTCCTATAATATCGCCTATAATATCTATCTCCTATAATATATATCACCTATAATATATATCTCCTATAATATCAATCACCTATAATATCTATCTATTTCAGTATCTATCTCCTATAATATCTATTTCCTATAATATCTATTTCCTATAATATCACCTATAATATATAACTCCTATAATATCAATCACCTATAATATCTATCTATTTCAGTATCTATCTCCTATAATATCTATCTCCTATAATATCACCTATAATATCTATCTCCTATAATATCACCTATAATATCGCCTATAATATCTATCTCCTATAATATATATCACCTATAATATCTATTTCATATAATATCCATCTCCTATAATATCTATCACCTATAATATCTATTTCCTATAATATCACCTATAATATCTATTTCCTATAATATCACCTATAATATCTATTTCCTATAATATCACCTATAATATCTATTTCATATAATATCTATCTCCTATAATATCTATATATCACCTATAACATCTATCTCCCATAATATATATCTCCTATAATATCACCTATAATATCTATCTCAATATCTATCTATTTCAGTAACTATCACTTATAATATCTATCTCCTATAATATCTATCTCCTATAATATCTATATATCACCTATACTATCTATCTCCTATAATATCACCTATAATATATATCTCCTATAATATCAATCACCTATAATATCTATCTATTTCAGTATCTATCTCCTATAATATCACCTATAATATCTATCACCTATAATATCTATCTATTTCAGTATCTATCACTTATAATATCTATCTCCTATAATATCTATTTCCTATAATATCACCTATAATATCTATTTCCTATAATATAGCCTATAATATCTATCTCCTATAATATATATCACCTATAATATCTATTTCCTATAATATCACCTATAATATCTATCTCAATATCTATCTATTTCAGTATCTATCACTTATAATATCTATCTCCTATAATATCTATCTCCTATAATATCTATATATCACCTATACTATCTATCTCCTATAATATCACCTATAATATATATCTCCTATAATATCAATCACCTATAATATCTATCTATTTCAGTATCTATCTCCTATAATATCTATTTCCTATAATATCACCTATAATATCTATCTCCTATAATATCTATATATCACCTATACTATCTATCTCCTATAATATCACCTATAATATATATCTCCTATAATATAAATCACCTATAATATCTATCTATTTCAGTATCTATCACTTGTAATATCTATCTCCTATAATATCTATTTCCTATAATATCACCTATAATATCTATTTCCTATAATATAGCCTATAATATCTATCTCCTATAATATATATCACCTATAATATCTATTTCATATAATATCTATCACCTATAATATCTATCTTCCATAATATATATCTCCTATAATATCAATCACCTATAATATCTATATATAACCTATAATATCTATCACCTATAATATATATCTCCTATACTATCACCTATAATATCTATCTCCTATAATACGTTTAACCCATAAAAAAAATCTATTTGGTGTATGTATCAGTGATTGCGCTAGCTTCCGCGAGCTTCCTGTACTTTGCACATCCTATACTTAACATGGGGAGCGCAGCATCCCCCCTATCCCCCCCCCCAATAAATCCCATGCTCATCTCTCATCCCGTGAATAGAACAGTGGCCCGATCCGCTGCTTCTTGTTGTTGGGAGCAGAGTGAGACTGGGAAGAAATAGTCCCCAGTCTCCCTCCATGATAACTCCACCGTGCAGGGAGTAACCCGCCATGGAGTTCTATGGACTTTAGGAAGTGATACTCGCAGTGGGCGCAGAGGTGTTAACGCGAGTATCCCAGCGGTAACACTGCGCTCCAGGGCAAGGTACTGAGGTGGAACCTGCCCTGGAATCTCACGCTACAATGGGAGTGCTACAGGGAAACCTCCCTTCACAGATATATCCTGTTAGCGTCCCCATTTTAGCGCACAGTAGGGAATAGGGCTTTGGGTGGGTGGAGAAAACTCCTAGACTTCACCCAGTGATAAAACCAGATCGGGGCAGCAGGGAGGGAGTGAGAAGGGGGAGCACTCCTTACATCTTGACCACTTTAAAACGATAAAGTGGTCAGGATGAGTAGATTGTGGATATCTGACTGATGAACAATATTCCAATCAGAGTCACAGACTTACAATGTAGCCGTACCCTGCCTGCGTCCATTCAGTGCTGCCACCCATAACTATGTAGAATATTTTCCTTCACCCACAGCAGGCATTTAAATCGCACAGCTGCTCCTCATATGTCAGAACTAAACTGTGCAGTGTTACATCACTCGCATGAAACTCATATCTGAGCTGCCGGCAAAATTCATGAGTTTGTGATTGTATAACTATGTACCTCTTTAACTGAGATCCAGGCTGAGTTTCCCTTCCGAAATGCTCAGGACCAGAAGTGCTTCCAATTCAGGATTTTGGAATATCTGTATATAAAAATTAGATATTCTGAACAGTAGCGTACTTAGGGGGGGAGCAGGGGACGGAGCGTCCCGGGTGACAAGCTGTGAGTGGGTGTATATGGCTGACCTGGGTGTCCTCAGCGCTGATCCAGGCAGGCAGCCTCTCGTGCTGTCTGTTCGAGTGCTTTTTAGCACGCGGCCGCAGTAGGCTGCCTGCGAAACTAGATGTCCCGGCTGGGGTGTCATGTGGGAGTATGTGGTCTGTGTGATGATGTCTCCACCCCCCTGCTTCACCTCCGGACCATCCACCACAGCAACTGTCCAGACTCCCAGGAAGCATTGTTTACCCCTTAGCTAGACCACCAAGGATTTCTTCCACTCCCTGATGCCCGCAGTAGCGCCTCCGTGCCACCGCAAGTATCAGCTTTTGGAATTCATAGAAGCCTGCGGTTTTGGGCTGCGAGCTCTTCGCAACTTCGCTGTTGCGAGATCATGGAGTGACCACGGAGGGACACTAGGAGCCATGTGTTTCCAGTCTCACTCTGCTCTTGACGAGCAGAAGCGGCGGATCGGGCCACCCTTCTCGCCACGGGATGAGAGGCGAGTATGGGATTTAATGGAGGGGGGGTTTACAGCGTATTAAATGATTTTGCATTTGCAGAATCATTTACCACCAGCTTTTAGGACGTAGTAAAATTTTGGCTTACGCATCCCGGCGGTAATTTGCACCAGCACTTTGTAATACCTCACTTGTCGGGACGGTAAAAATTGTTTGCGCTCCCTATGTTAAGTATAGAGGACGCAAACTACAGTAAGGTCACGCAAGCGGCGAGGCGCAAAACTTTTTCACCTGACTGTAGTGTCAAGATGGGAATATAGAACCCAGGCGTCAAACATACTTCTAGCACTAACAATTACATATCGAGAAGTGACATTAGCACCAACTATGGAGTAAATCACCCTGAATTTAATTGATGGGGTTACCTAAAAAAATGGTGGGAGCTGTGGCAAGTGAGTTTTAATGTGGATAAGTGTAAGATAATGCACCTGGGACGTAAAAACCCAAGGACTGAATATACAATATTTGATACAGTCCTAACCTCAACATCTGAGGGTTGGGATTTAGGGGTTATTATTTCAGAGGATCTAAGGGTAAATAGTCAATGTAATAGAGCAGCAGGAAATGCTGGCAGAATGCTTGGAAATGCTGGCAGAATGCTCGGTTGTGTAGGGAGAGGTATTAGCAGTAGGAAAAGGGAAGTGCTCATGCCACTGTACAGAACACTGATGAGACCTCACTTGGAGTACTGTGTGCAGTACTGGAGACCGTATCTCCAGAAGGATATAGACATCTTAGAGAGAGTTCAGAGAAGGGCTACTAAAATGGTATACGGCTTGAAGGAGAAAAGTTACCAGGAAAGACTTAATGATCTTAACATGTACAGCTTGGAAAAAAGACGAGACAGAGGAGATATGATAGAAACATTTAAATACGTAAAGGGAATCCACAAGGTAGAGGAAGGGAGTATATTTAAACGGAAACAAAGTAGCAAAACAAGAGGACATAGTCTTAGATTAGAGGGGCAAAGGTTTAAAAGTAACATCAGGAAGCATTATTTTACTGAGAGGGTGGTGGATACATGGAACAGTCTTCCAGTAGAAGTGGTAGAGGCCAAAACAGTAATTGAATTTAAGCAAGCATGGGATAGGCATAAGGCTATCCTAAACAAAAGATAAATCCAGGTAAAGTATCCATGTAGTTGGGAAGACTAGATGGGCCGAAAGGTTCTTATCTGCCGACATTTTTCTATGTTTCTATGTTTTACCTTTATAATTTTACTTTTGCCTCCTCTCTTGCATTTTTGTAAATTTGTTCATGAATGAAAAAGCGGCTTGGACTTTAGAGATCTTCTTGTTCGTGATCACCAGGACTAGACTAGGGCAACCCCTTCTCAGCCACAGGTCGGACAGGGTGGCGGCCATGTGGCAACTTGGAAAAGATGGCCGGTTGGCCAACTAGATTGGGTAGGGTACAGGCACAATCCAGCTGATTCTAGCAGTCAGAGCCACGACACACGGTATACATTGGGCCACCAGAGGAGATAACGTAATATCCTCTTTCAGCCCGTGACCCCTGGCCATTGTGATCCACCAGCATCTGTCCAGCTTTTTCCAGTTCCAATCTGAGCCTTGTGGTTTCTTAATGGGTTCTTTATTCTTGTTACACACAAACACCAACCTTGCAAAAAAAAAAACTTGAGATTTGTTCCGGCATTCTTGGTCAAATAAAAAAATCACAAAGAGACTGTACTCTACGGAGCCTTCCCAGTGCATTATTAAAATATCATGGGAGGGGGGATGATTTACTGGAGTCCTTGTGTTTCGGTGTCAAAAGATGTGCTTAGGGTTTGTAGTGTAATTCGGAGCAGATTTTGTCCATGCTCAGCGGCCAGGATTCTGGGCTAAATTAGATCTTACTGATAAGAGACTTAGGTTGGGTTGGATTAAACTTGAATTTTGAAGAAAAAGCCTGGCGGAATGTAACCGCGTCTGACAACAAGTACTACGGCGACGGGCTGAGGGACCTGGTAGTATAATTATATTCATGGTGGTGGAACAGTTTACGGGAGTGTGCACATTGGGTGGATTCAATGGGTCTCCAAGTTAGGACCTCCAAGTTAGGTCTCCAAATTATGTATAAAACAGTGAACTTGCTCCCAGCGTGGGAAATGAGAAGGTGAGTAATGGTAATGTTATTGCTCATTTTATGTGACAAATGGACAATGCCATCGCTTTGGAACTAAAAATAAGTCAATAAAATTTTTTTTTTTCTTTTCTTTTAGATTTTACATGGTCACGTTTGGTGTCAATGCAAAGGCCAGACTCTGACCTTTCCAATGATGCCTCCCTTGACCTTGTGAGGTGTAAAGATTAGTGACGCAGGGTTTCAAAGTCCCACCCAGTGCACTTTGCTGCAGTGCTGCGGTTTAGGTTTTTGATGTAACAATTTGTAATAACAGATTGTGCCATCACCTCCACACTTGAGACGGTGAGTTAGTGCAGCACCATTGTTCCCTTTATAATTGAAATATTTATTATTTTATTTTTATTGTTACATAAAACCTGGTCATGCTTGGTATCATTGGAAAGGTCATGCTCTGGCCTTTCCAGTGATACCTAACATGACAACGTACATGCTATGGATTTGGAGTTACAGGGGTCAAAATGCCCACCAATGCAAAGTTATCCTTTCTCTGGGCCTATTCTGGGGCATGGGCCTGGAGCTGCTGCTCCATCAGCCCCTATGTTAATCCGGCCCTGCTGGTACATATCTGTCTGTCTTTCTGTTTACGTTTGTCTATTTATATCTATTGTTTGTCTGTCTGTTTATATCTGTCTGTTTATTCCCACTTTCCATCTGTCCTTACCACTCTATCTGTTTATGTACAGTATATCTGGTGATATCTGTCTGTCTTTCTGTTTATGTTTGTCTATTTTTATCTGTTGTTTGTCTGTCTATAATATATATATATGTAGTTTTATCTGTCTGTTTATACCCACTTTCCATCTGTCCCTTACTTCCTGTCACGTACCACTCTATCGGTTTATGTATATCTGGCGATATCAATCTGCCTGTCTGTTCTGTTCTTGTCTGTCTGTTTATGTCTGTCTGTCTGTTCTGTTTATGTTAGTCTATTTACATCTGTCTATTGTTTGTCTGTCTATGTCTGTCTCTTTATGTCTGTGTGTTTATTCGTTCTTCCGATCTCGCTCTTAGTCCCTGACTGTCTCATCCCACCCTCTCTACTCTTATAAATGTATCTCGAACAGACCCTATTCTGGTCATTTCTCTTCAATAAATACGCTCCCACCGATGCTCCAGGAACCCCAACCCCTCTAGAAGGTAAGTTGATGTGTGCAGGGTGTTCTATTATTATCATTATTATCTCATATATCTATGTAGCTTCAACATATTCCACAGCACCGTGGAACCAGGAGATCTCACTTGGCCGTTGAAGGGGTTAAGGCAGGGGTCAGACGAACGCATTTATTCATGTCTACCGTCACAAAGTGCGTTGATGCGTCCAAATGCATTTTTTCATGGAAGACGCGATAGCGGTCATACGATGCGCAATTTCGGCCGTGATTTTTTTTTACGGATCCTAACCAGGAAACTTTGGGTGTCTGGACGTTATGTTAGCCGGACATGAGCAGCGTCTGACGTCTCCTAATCACGCACACACGCCGCTATGCTGACGCAGCTCACTCTGTACGTCTTCCACGTTCTTGCGAAAATGCGTTCGTTTGTCGCTTGCGTTGTGCGGCCGAATTTTCGCACAGCCATACTTCGTGTGTGAGCCTGCGTTGGACGTCATTTGCTGCTACCACGGCTGTAATAAAGTGCGACAAAACGCACGTTCGTACTGCGTTCGTCTGACCCCAGCCTTAAACTGTAAAAATCGAGAGTGTTGTGAATCTTTGCTGTTTAATAACCTTGATTGTCCTTGAGGTAACGAATACATGACATTGTAATATAAAGTGATTTTTTTGTTACTGGCAATATTATTCGACTTTGAATATGTTTCCGTAGACGCTCTACAACCAAGTGTATGTTTTGTTCTTTTTTTCCCCATAGGTGCACCATTTCAGCGATCTCAGCATGCTCACGCTACCTCGTGCCGTCACTTCCACCTTAGCCCTCAACCTCAGCTAGCTGACTTCCCTCTCCATCATCATCCCGTCCAGACGCAACAAGGAATGGCTACACACATGGCAACAGCCCACCAGCATAATGGACCACTACACCAGCCCCTGCCACCCTTGCCTGGACTTCAGTTCCAGGAGGTGGCAGGTCCTTCCTTCCTACCTCAGGCCCTACACCAGCAATACCTCCTTCAGCAGCAGCTCCTAGAAGCCCAGCACCGAAGACTTGTTCCTAACCCCAGGTGAGATCTATCGAACAATCCTGAAATTCCCATAAACATCACTTTCCGTATTAGATATTTGGTCAGTGGTGGATGTATTGGCATGTCTATGCAGTTGCATGAAAGCTGGTGGAGACCATCGCTGGTTTAGGAGCCTGGATCCTCAAGTTTTAGTTGGATAAGTTTATGAGTGATCCATATCAGACTAAACTCTATCACCAAGGTGTCCTTAAGGAAACGAGTTCCACATGCATGTAACTGTCATGAGGACAATGCAGGAGACCAATTGTCACATCTAAATGTCATCCTTAAGTCATGTTCAACCTTTTTGCATTCATTCATTTTTCATGTTCTCTTCCATCCTTCGCCTCCTTCCCATGGTACCTTTAATACTAACTTTTCATCTACAGGACAGTATGAGGAGATCAGGGAAAAGTCTTAAAACCTAAATTTAGGTCTTAAAGAATTCCGATTGGGCCATACTAATGACCTCAGTTTTGGTTTAGGCACATGGTACACACATTTCTGGATTCATCAGATGTTGTGTTATTGACATGCAAGAAGAGGTTGTAGAGTTCTCATGCAAGGAGAAACCTTTCAGCACCAAAACCTTCTAACCAAAACCCAGTTTTTATAATATCCGAAGGCTTAGCGCATCGTCCTATATATTTTCTAGGAGCCAGGGAACCTCGGTTTTATTCACGTTGGACTAAAATGTGAGTTAAAATTCCACCATTTGCCAAGTAGACAGAAGTGCTCCCATCTCAAGTGGAGTGTAGCGTTGTCGCTTGAGATAAACCTAGAATTTGGAGGTACAATCCTCTTGAACTTGGTTGTTTGTGAAAACAGTTTGCCGTTTTTGTAAGATTTTAGACCCTGATTGATGGTCACAGGTCCAGCTGTAGAGCTGACCAAACTGGAAAAGAGGTAATTTGGTAAATTGCAATGGCCAAAATGGTGGAAAATTTGCTGACATTTAATGGGTATTATTAAAAGTGGAACAGATTTCAGGTATTTTAAGACCCACAATGGGTTTATACCGTTACCTATGATGATGTCCTACCACCTGCTTTAACATCTTCTGCAACTCATGTTCTCCAAGGTGCATCTACATCTTCTCCAAAACCTTTCTCCTCATTTTTCTTTCATTCGTTAAGGTTAAGACCAGACATCTATAACTTACTCTACCTTAAATTAAATAACTCACATGCCCTTTGATGTCTCCTTAACCAGTGAGTCTGTATTCTCTCACAGGAGGACTCAGGAGCGCATGTCTGTCCATCCTCACCGGTTACGCCCAGGCTTTGACTTCAGCCACCAACTACAAATTTCTCAACCATTGGGGCCTAGGTACTTGGCTGAAGGCACAGACTGGTAAGTCTGTAACTTGCAACGACTGTGTGTTCATAGGCATAAGTGGGACAATTGGTTTGTCAGTAGGTCAAATTGGTTCCCTTCTTCCACTAGATCTTAATATAATGACATCTCTGGGTAAGAATGAAATGGAAGCAATACACTGTCCGGGGCCACGACTACATATATTAAGATGATATTAGAGGAGTAATTCATGAAACGCCAATGCCCAATGTTGTTGCAAACATGGTAAATATCACCGTTGTTAAAGCTGTGGTGACCTTTGACTGTCTACAGTAGTAAAATACAACACAGTCAAGTAACCTTGATGGTATCAATTGTGCACCACCACTGTATTTCCATAAAATGAGTAAACCGCGGCTATTCGCCATACAGCGTTCTATGGTTTTATGCAACACCGGTGAGTACGGTACGGAGATTTTAAAATGATGATTTCCAAAGACCTACCATACAAACGTCAATGATAGAACAGTGGAAAATGTGGAAGAATGTCGACCGAAACACAGATGGGGGAATCTTTAATTTTCTACGAGAGAATCTACAGTGAAAACCCCATTGGTACCTACACTGAGATTTACGCTAGACAACAGGCCCTATTCCAAAGTTGGTGCTAACTTAACCAGAGCTGTTGTAAGTGTACCAGAGCCATTATAGTCTATTAAGTCTGTTAAGCTTAAGACTGGACGTCCACTGGCACCATATTCGTGCGATGGTGCGATCATCCAATATCGTCTGAAATCGTCCGACTGATCTTACAACATGCAGGTGAATCAGTTCCCGGCACCTACCCCACAGCGTTTTTTTTTTTTAACCCGGTGGCCTGCCCAATGGCCGATCTGAGTCGTTCACAGGTGCCTCCAGTGGACGACCCCAATCGGCCGATGGCGTTGTCCTTAATTGGGTGACCAAATTGGTCGCCCAATTACAGGCCAGTGGACAGCCAGCCTAAAACAGCTTTTTTTTTATCACAATTTTTAATTTTCCAAAATAAGAAAGGAAAGACAGACAATAATAAAAGTGCACAGTGAAATATAAAATCGTCATTAAACAAAAACGATCAAAACAGGTGACAGAAAGCATATCACGTACCAAGTGATGCTGGGGTGAAAACCATACAGGTTGGGATCAACTCCACCACAAACCCTCTACCCATGGTGCGTTAAAGTCGAAAGAAGAGCGAGGAAAGAAGAAAAGGAATGGAGGAGGAAACGAGAGGAGAGAAAGAAAATTCTGAGGTGAAGGAAAGAAAGGGAAAAAAAATATTCTTAAAAGTAGGGGGAAGTGTTAGGCGGGGGAAGGAAGGTAAGAGCAACCGGGTCTCCAGAAAGACAGATCCCACCCCAAAAAGCCACAACCCAACACCAGTCAGCGGAAGCAAATATACTATGAGGGAGAGCCATCCGCCACAGACAACGGCAAGAACCCATGTACCTGAAGCAGGAAAGCCAGGTCTCAGTAAGACGTTGACGCTCCTTATCTGAGGTCACCAAGGTGTCCTCCATATCGAGTAGCAAGCTTACAACAGCTCAGGTTAAGTTTACACCAACCTTGGACTAGGGCCCAACGACGGCAGGAGCTATAGTGGAAAGAACAGAGAAACGTGCGCTGGATTGTGGTAGAAGTTCCCTAACCAGTGAATTCGCCATTGTTTCACCGTACTTGACCCATCGTGGTTCTCCTAAGTAAAATTGCCATTCTTTCAATGAGAGAACGCTGTTTAGTGAATAACTCCTTCGATATATTGTACATTCTCTTTAGATCCTTCAAAGACATTTTCACACGGAGCTTTTATGTGCATTTTTGCTGAATGTTGGTGTGTGGGAATGTAGTAGTGTGTTTGTGAGTGTGCGTGCATGGGGGCACTGTTCCTGGAAATGTAATTTCAATGTGTGAGGTGTTATCGGAGCGAGGTGCCAGCGTATGTAAATCACCTGCAATCACACACGTGAATCGCCAGAAGTTAAATGCAACTCTGGATTTGTAAGATGTGTCAACGTATGGGTGTGAATGCAGCAGTTTGCTTGTAAGAGATGTGTGTGAATGCAGGGATTTATTTGCTGATATACTTACGCGTATGTGGTATATATGAGCAGCATGGCAGCATTCATTTTGTAGGGCATAGTGTGGGTGGGGGATTGTAAGTGTGTACTTTTGTCAGTGTGTATGATGGGAGTACGTGGTTGTGAATGTATGCGTGTGGTTGTATGAAGTGTGCATATGTGGTTGTGAATGCATTCATGTGTTTGTATGAACTGTCAGTACGAGGTTGTGATTGCATGTGTGTATATGTATGAACCATCATAAAATGGTTGTAAATGCATGAATGTTTTTGTATGAAGTATACGCCGAGTAGGGAATGTATTCTGCTTCCCTAAGCAAAGCTGTGAGGCGTGGGTGCTTTAGACTAGCTAAGTCTGTATTTGACCAGTACTCACACGATGAAGTTCAGCAGATAGTTTCAACTCAGCAAAACTGACACATAGAAAGATGAATCCAGTTGAAGAGTTTAATGCTCAGTCTGACAATCTTGTAATAGTGTACAGCAATGCAGGTAAAAAGACATTAGATTTGTCCAGCAGTGAGCACAGAATGGCTGCAATGTAACCAGGAAGTAACTAACAACAAGACACTGAGCAGAGGGGTGAAAACTAGCTGGATACAGAAAGCTAAGGAAACCCACCAGGGACAAAGCAGCAAGCAGCAAAGGAGGATTCAACACAAACAGAAAAATATACAATAAATCCTAAATCATGGAGCATGACAGAATGCATGTGTGTATTTGTATGATCTGTCAGCGTGTCAGAGTATTTGATTAGTGTGGCAGTTTACCTGTAAATACAAGGGTGTGTTTGTTTATATGACACATTCATATGGGTTATACATAAACAGAGTATCCGTGTCATATTAGATTGTGTTGTTGCAGAATGCTGAGGACATGAGACCTCTTGGTCTCACCATCACACCCACATTTCTGTGCCTCTCCCCATCTTCCTCTTTCTACTGCAGCCTTCGATTGTCCACTTCCTGTGGTCCTTTCCTCATCTTACCCTTATATCTCTGACCCATTCCTAAACACTATGGGCTTTATTCCCTAGTTGGCGCCTCGATATGTAAGCGTTAGCGGCGCCAGGATAAGGGACTTTAACGCATGCCTCCCATATTACATTCCTGACGCTACCCCCGTTAGCAATCCATTAGCACATCATTTTTTGTGCAAGCTTACTGTACTTTGCGCATCCTATACTTAACATGGGGAGCGCAAACCTACAATAGCGTTTCGATAAGTGAGGTATTGCAAAGTGCTAACGCTAAATACCGCAGGGATGCTGAGAGACATATTTTAGCACCACGTATATAGTTGGCGGTACCTGATTCCGCATTTCCAGAATGCTGTAGCCCGGCCTAAACCCCCCACAATAAATCCCATACTCACATCTCATCCTGCGGTGAGAACGGTGGCCCGATCCGCTGCTTCTTGTCACCGGGAGCAGAGTGAGACTGGGAGCAAATCGTTCCCAGTCTCACTCCGCGATAACTGCGGGGCACATCTCAGAAGCGCAACCCTCCGTGGATTCCTATGGATACTTGCGTTGGTGCAGAAGCAATTAGCTTTCGACAGGCTTGGATCATCAGCCCTTACATGGACAGCAGATGGAGGAGATGGACGATTGGACCATACACACAAGGCCTGGCTATAGCAGCAGCTTTACTGTAGGAGCAGCAATGTTTTGGTCCTGATAAAGGTCCTTACAATAAAGCCTCTACTAAAACCAAAAGGGTTATTCAAAGAGAATCGAAAAGCCACCGCACGTTCGGTGACTTTTCGTTCTCTTCAATTCGGTACGATTTGGCGATCCCATTTCGGCGACCTTGCGGTGTATTCAGCAAGCACCACAGGGCCGGGGTAATGAAGGGAAAAGTCACCGCAAACCTGCCGAAAAGTCACTGCAAAAACCCGGCGAATGCACGCCGAAACCCGCAAAAACATCTGGATTAACCTGCCGAAAACACCGGAAAAACCCGAGCAGGAGCCGATCACACGCAGGGCAGCCGCCGGAAAAACCCGACACCGCAGACGAATGGAGTGAATAAATTAAAAAAATAGTACGCTTGAATGTTTGAAAAGTGAAACGCTGTTTGCAAAGAAACTACTGAGCGAAAATGTCTGAAATTTACATAAGATCCAATGAATGATAATAAAAAGGGCTGTTACAGAAAAAAGAAGTAAAGCTAAAAAAGAAAAATCTGATTTTTTTTAAAAAAAACAAAGCAAAACGAAAAATGCTTAAAATATCCTAAAAAATCTATAAATAAAGAGACTCTTTACTGCAGAATATTATAATCAACGGTTTATTAGATTTTGAATTAAAACGGGAATATTTTTAACATTGAAGCCTATGGGATTCGACTGAATAAACCTGCCGAATTAAACCACCAAATGGCAGGGCATTTTGGCAACTTTTCACTGCTGGTTTTTGTTCTCTGAATAGACGAAGCATTGCTTCTCTATGGGGATTCACTGCCCTTGAACAGGCACCGTATGTGCAGGCAAATTCGCCAGGATTTGGCGAACTGCCTGCTCTCTGAATAGCCGAATGGCCAAGAAAGGTAACCGAACGCTGATTTTCAGCTTTCGGTTTCCTTTCGGGAGCCATTCGGATCTCTTTGAATAACCCTGCAAGCCTTGTGTGACCTCCTTCTCCTTCTCCTCCTTCTACTTCCGGTTATCCTCAGGGTACCTAAATTTAGAATGAACGTCCTTTGACCAATAGGATTTCAGTATTACTATTTTCTGTGAATGTAGGGAACTACAGTGTAACAACAGCTGATCCACAGCATCTAGAAGTATGTGTACTGTAGATACTCGAGTATACCGCTAGAGTTTGGGGACAAAAATTTACCTTAAAATTGGAGGGGTCGCGTTATATTCGAGACATCTGCATTGCGTGTAAAAAAAAAACTGGCCTTGCTCTGGATCCCAAGTCTCCTGGAAGTTCCGGTAGTCTCGCTGAAGTGAATGCGGGCTCCCTGATGCTTGCAAACACTTCAGGGACTCCCGGATTCGGGAGAGGTGGGATCCATCATAGCCAGAGGGCAAGCTCGGTTTAAGCCAATCAATCACCTCGCTCTCCTCCACCGGCCATCTAATCGCTAGTAAAGAAGGCGAATGGCCATCAGCTTCATACTTAGTAACAACTGCAATCATTCTAGAGCAGAACACCCTGGCCTGAGAGGGAGACTGACTGTGTTGAGAGAACCTGTAGGGATTTTGTTTACAGGTACAGTATAATTTTGCTCCTCGCGTTATATTCGAGTCTTGAGTATTCTCACATTTCCATAATAAATCTCTATCCATCGCGTTATATTCGGGTCGCGTTATACTCGAGTATCTACGGTAATTAAAACTTTAGAGGGACCTCTGGGACTGGTAGGTTTTTAAATCCACACATTTATACAGACGCAGATGGGAAAAAAATGTAAATATATATATATATATATAGCTCTGTTAAGCACAATCTGCGAGGTGATCTCTTTCTGTGGATCTTTAGTATTTTAATAGAACATTTGCATCTTGCATTTTGTTAAGCAGATGGAGCTTCTGATTTCTGCTTGATTTATGGACGCCATCTGCCGCGAACGCCGGAAAGAAAAATAATTGTGCATTTCAAGTAACAATTCGTTGAATGATTCAAACTATTTTAGATTTCTCACTGCGGAAGACGGCGGTTTTTCGGAATTAAGATTCACGCGGCGTGGTTTTTCGGGTCTGGCAAGAATGTAGCGTTTTTTTTATTTTTATTATTAGAGTCTGTCGAATGGGTCGAGTTTGTATGAGCAGGAGTTACACGTACTCAGAGAGGGAGGAAAAATGAGGAATTCCACGAGGACGAATTCAGTAACGCGGAATTTTACTTCGCATGGGTGTATACACTCGATGGGTGGAAAATTTGTAATTGAAACGTTAAAAGAATGAAACGAAAGCGAAACAAAGAATAACTGAAACAAATTCAAGAAAATGGAAGCAAAGGGCATAAAATGTTTGGCTGGAACATTAAGGGGGTTATTCAGAGAGCACCGAGATGTCGCCGATATTTCAGTGCTCTCTCGTTCCCTGCACTTCCACGCACTTCGGGGAATCAAATTTCCCCAGGGAAAACCGGCCGCAAACCCGCCAAACACCTGCTGAAAACCTGTCGGAACCACCGCAAAAAACCCGCCAAGCCCCTGCTGAAAACCTGCCGGAACCACAGCAAAAACCTGCCAAACACCTGCTGAAAACCCACCAAACACCGGCCGGAACCACCGCAAAAACGTCAGAAAAAGCCGATCACAGCGTAGACCAGCCGCTGGAAACAGTCCGACAAGCTGACGAATGGGGTAAAAAAAAAAAAACAATACGCTTGAAAATATCAAAATTTAAACGCTGTTTGCAAAAAAACTACCGAACGAAAATGTCTGGAATTTACATATAAGATCCAATGAATGATAATAAAAAGGGCTGTTACAGAAAAAAGAAAAACCCGAAAAAAAAATTGCCGAAAAAATCCTGAAAAATGCCTAAAAAGATCCTAAAAAAATCTATAAATAAAGAGACTTTTTGCTGCAGGTTAAAATAATAAACGGTTTATTAGATATTGAATTAAAACAGGAATATTTTTAACATTGAAGCCTATGGGATTCGCTTGAATAAAACCTGTCGAATGAAACCACCGAACAGCAGGGCATTTCGGCAACTTTTTTCTGCTGTTCGGTGTCTCCGAATAGATTAACCATTGCTTCTCTATGGGGATTTCACTGCCGGCCGAACAGGCACCGTACTAGCTGGCAGTTTGCCAAAATTTGGCGAACTGCCTGCTATCTGAAAAGCCGACTGGCCCCAAAATTTCACCGTACGGGGAAATTCACTGTTCGGTGACATTTCGGGGCCAGATCGGCGCTCTCTGAATAACCTCTTATGTAATGGATTGGGTGGCTCATAGGTTTGCAAGAGTGGAGGAACTGGATATACCAGATACAGGACATTATTCCCTTGTTCACTCTAATATGGTTCCCCATGTTACCCCATGTGTCCCCATGATACTGTGATATTCCGGGCGGCTGCTAGTTAAGCACATACCTGCAGAAGCGCTTCCATGCTTCTACGAGTATCACCTCCTGGGTCCATAGGACTCCATGGAGGGTTGTTCTTCCGGCCAGCGAGCCCTGCGCGTTCTCACTCTCGTGATATTGCAGAGTGATCGCGGAGGGAGACTGGGAACTATTTGTTCCCAGTCTCACTTTGCTCCCTGCAACAAGAAACGGCGGATCGGGCCTCCGTAGGAAAAGGGAAGAGCTCATGCCACTGTACAGAGCACTGGTGAGACCTCACTTGGAGTACTGTGTGCAGTACTGGAGACCGTATCTCCAGAAGGATATAGACATCTTAGAGAGAGTTCAGAGAAGGGCTACTAAAATGGTGTACGGCTTGAAGGAGAAAAGTTACCAGGAAAGGCTTAATGATCTTAACATGTACAGCTTGGAAAAAAGACGAGACAGAGGAGATATGATAGAAACATTTAAATACGTAAAGGGAATCCACAAGGTAGAGGAAGGGAGTATATTTAAAAGGAAACAAAGTAGCAAAACAAGAGGACATAGTCTTAGATTAGAGGGGCAAAGGTTTAAAAGTAACATCAGGAAGCATTATTTTACTGAGAGGGTGGTGGATACATGGAACAGTCTTCCAGTTGAAGTGGTAGAGGCCAAAACAGTAATTGAATTTAAGCAAGCATGGGATAGGCATAAGGCTATCCTAAACAAAAGATAAATCCAGGTAAAGTATCCATGTAATTGGGCAGACTAGATGGGCCGAAAGGTTCTTATCTGCCAACATTTTTCTATGTTTCTATGTTTCTATGTTGCAGGATGAGAGGTGAGTATTGGATTTATTGGGGGGGGGGTTCTGGCGGTGCTAAATGATTTTTCATTTGCAGAATCATGTAGCGCCAGCTTTTAGAAGGTACTAACCTTTGACCGTCCGCATCCCGGCGGTAATTAGCGCTAGCACTTAGTAATACCTCACTTATCGAAACGCTAATGTAGGTTTGTGCTCCCCATGGTAAGTACAGGATGCGCAAAGTACAGTAAGCTCGAGGAAGCTAATGCAAGAAAAAGATGCGCTAGCGGTGGTCGCGTCAGGAATGTAATATGGGTGGCATGCGTTAAACACTTATCCTGGCGCTAACGCTTACATATTGAGGCGCCAGCTAGGGAATAGAACCCAAATTCTTTACTTCCTCTGGCTTTTTTTTATATTATAATATTTGTGGTATGGGTAAAGTCGTAACATGGGCATATCGATGGATGATTCGCCAGAAACTGATGCTCCCGGGGCCGGCGCCAGACAATTTTGTGCCCTAAATAGGGCCAGCTATCCTAGCAGTCCTAAAAAAATAAGTGTGTGAACTCACCAGGATTTCTGTCCATTTATGATTCCAGTTCTGAGAAAGATTGCCAGGAGCTGCAGCAGCTGCGGCGCTTCTTTGTGCACGAGCATGCCATTCCTCTGGCAAATACTGAGAATTTGTCTTTCACATGCATTCCCAATGTACTTAATCCCTGGAAAAATCCTTAAATACAGAAATGTTTATAAAATTGTCTCTAAATAGAATGGTAACGCAGCAAGGGCATACCCATAATATCCTGCAATCCAGTGCTGCTTTTTTTTTTTCCTCCCGTCCCGCTGGGAAGAGGTGACATGTTATAATGTCTTTTCCTCCTAACGCTGTCGCAGAAAGAAGAATAAGTATTGGAAGGAAACTGGCAGGCAGGGACCACTTAATGAGACCGGCCGGCACAGGACACACCGGTACAGGGCACACTTAATGAGACCAGCCGGACGCATTGATACCAGAGATAGGACCAGCTGCAGTATGCAGGGACGGTCTTAACATTTATATTAGTGCGTCAGGCCAATCTCATTATACCATTTTGAGACCTAGGCAGCTGCCTAGGTGGTCTAATGCTAGCGCCAGCCCTTGGTACGTCTGAAGGGAAAAGTGGGCATACCAAGGGAGTGAAACGTGTGGAGGCTGTGAAAAGCGGGAGCATGGATCGGGAATGTTCCTGCTGCGGCAGAACCGATGATAATCCCCAAGAGAAGAGGAGGTATGTAGTTAATGTAGCAAAAAACACTTTCACAACTCCAGGCCTACTGCCTTACAATGTCATCTTGAGTTAGCATTTTTTTAAATTGGTTTTGATTTCATATAATTGGGTATTTGGTGCTGAAAGGTTTACAGTATTTTAAGTGCTAGAGAGTCACCACATTCAACCTCTTGCCAAACAAATGCCCACCATGATGCTTCAATTTTAATTAAACTCAGCCAGAAGTCAGTTGGGAACTCTTGGTAAATCCCAGTTGAGTTGTCCACCGTTAGGGACACATTGACGTAAATGTGTATTAGGATCTATAGATGAACTCAAGGAAAATCGATGTTCTAGATCACCTGGACCACTAGATGTTCTGTAACTACATTTTGTATGAGTCTCTACCATCCTAATGAGTTGCTAAGAATTATGGGATATGTAGTTCCCAAACATCCGGCGGGCCAAGGTTGATGATCCATGCACTAGGTCAACTGCCAAGTCATAATCCAACTATATAGTATGCAATAATTACATAGGTACCTAGGCTGAAAAAAGTTTGTCCATCAAGTTAAGCCTTTCACACAATCAACCATAAGTGGAACAAATCCTGAAATATTTTTTTATAGGGTGCCAACACATACCAGGACCAGCCAATTCCCAAGTGATCATCCAAGAAGAAGGTGCGGGCACTCCGGATCTCGATCTCTGATTCAGAGCAACTTTTATTGGAGTAACATCATAGAATGAGACAATGTTTCGACTCTTGTCCACTTGACAATGACTTGCCATGAGTCACCTGCACCTTCTTCTTCGAAGTCAACAACAAAGGGCCTTAATCCGACTGAGCCATTGTGAATAATGAGTGAGCTGTGACATATAACAGTCCCGCTCATTGATCAACGGTTCCAGTACTATTCCACATGAGCCCTAAACTTCCCATGCTGCTCGGCTGCTCAACTGGGAACAGGGCTGCCATCAGAAATCATGGGGCTCCCCTTCCCTCAGATGCCCATTTCAGTAAACTATTCAAACATTTGTGTCTTCTGCTTACCTAATATTACAGGGAGTGGACTAAATTCTTGGTGGTCCAGCAAGAGGCTAAAAAGTGTCCACTTGTGGGAAAGCATTTGTTTTGCCCCCTACCAAGTTCAGACCTGTGACGGAACCGTTCGCTTCTGCCTGTCCTGACTCTCCAGACACCTCTTCGTTGCGGTCAGCACAGCTACTGGAAGCGCTGTCCTCAGCGCCTCGAGCAGCTTGACCCGCCTGCTTCTGTTTCTCTGCCCTGGAACCGTTAGGAATTTCCAGAAGGCCGTTCTGTGCCTTCTGAGGTTCGGTGTGTAGTGTAGCGTAGCTGAAGGAGACACCAGACGCGTCTGTATGTTCCAACAGGATTCTCTCTCTGTCTCTGAGCTCTTTAATGAACAAAAACGCCACAATTTATGCTGAGATCCAACAGCCATAATTTGCATAAATGACCCACATTGACCTACTAAAATGATAATTACATTATGTCAGATATTTACAATAAACATTCTTCTTTCTTCATATCACACATCAGTTACATAATCTATCGTAAAGGAAATCAGTTAGGTTTTGGCTGAGACAATGGTGACTCCCAACCTCTGAGACATGTAAACAGATAGCAGATGAACAAAGAGAAAACCCTTTTGCCTAATCACAAATTACTCAAACCTATTTTACAATCTATACGAAAGAAAGCATTTGAACTCGCTGCAGGTAGTATCTTTAAAAAAAAACACATTTCTACCTAAAGAAGTATAAGTATATTTGAAACTAAAGCTACGCAATTTACACTAATCTAATTTAAACTAAAACCAAACAATGTAAAATATATTTAAAATCACACGATACAAATGAACACAAAGTCTCTTGGGGTCTGAAGCGCGGAGCGCCACGTCAGCTCCATGACAAGACCATACTAGTCGCTCCATCGGTGATTAGTCAGAGTGCTCTTAACGGCCCTAGATGCTTTGGCCCACCAGGAAATTCATTGGTATTGGTGAGCTAGTCCTGGGTGACATGGAGGCACCCTTACATCTATGACACTTAGATAAACTGCATAGGGTTTGGCAAGAGATTGTGACCCCTGGAGCAACTGGAAACTGAAGATATCATGGGCTGTAACCCCCTGGTGGCAGTCTTGGCTGGGAAATATCATCCAAACATATGATCTGAGGGAAAACCTCAAACTGTGATATACAATATTGCCCAAATATCAAAGAAATTACTTCACTATCATACCACCTAACTCTACAAATAATTTTTTGGTTTATATATTTTAAGTAATATTTAAAATGGTTCATAAATATTACAGCTCACAAAAATACCTCTTTTGAAATGGATTTTTACCAAATCCTGCAACCTTCGGTAGCCCCCCCCCCCAAAAAAACATAAACACATATTTATATAAGGGGTTTAAGGCTGCTAACTGAAATTGGGCTAAAAATGTAAATCTGTCAAATTCTATCATGAAAACGTATATATACAGTATATATACAGTATTTATATATCTGTGTTGACATATGAAGTGGCCAACATTTTGGTCAAAATGTTGCCTTGCTTGCACTAATATGTTGGTTCCACCGACCACCAGAGATTAATCCTTGATCATCTGTTATTATTTCTTTTTGTAAATTCGAGACTTCATGGAATCCTGATGCCAGGAGGAGATTATTTTCATGATACCCGATCAGCATTAAGGCTGGGGGAGAATCACCAGAGAAGATTCAATCTAAAGCTCTGATAGATCCAGAATAGAATCGAGCTAAAACCTTGTGAGACCTAAGCGAGGACCCACTGTTGAGAGTACACTGTTCACAGGACCCTCACAAACCTCATCAGGTTCTCCACATGTTTTTGCAGATCTAGAATAGAGCCCAAAAGTCTCTTGTGATCTCCTAGACTGGAAGAATGAGAGATTAAATAGAGATCGCTGTATGGAACAGGAGCTGACTGGTGAAAATAGAATATAAATTATACGTAAATAAATATTATCCCTCATCCCTGCAATCAAGACTTTCTAGGTGAAGCTTCTTAGTCGATTAAAGTCAAAAACCCAATTTTAAACACATTTACGCCTTTTATAAGTTGAAATATTTTACATTTCCTTCTAAATCAACTTGACCTCAATCTCCACCCCCAAGCTTCCTACAGCATTTCCTTACTCAGTTTAAACCGTGGTGCAATAATGACATGCAATAACCTTATAAATGCTAAATGATCTCTAACGGATCCAATGACGAGCACCACCCCCTTCCCAAAATGTCTGGTTGAAGCCCTTGGTGCCCAAGGTCTAGTGGCCTCCATGTGGTCAGATCCTCCCCTTCCCAATCCTCACAGCCGAGAGCTCCTCTACATGAACGGATTAATCAATATCATCTCTAGTGAAGACCCTCTCCTTCATGGATAGTGTTAATGAATCTAGCCCATGCAGCGTGTTTCTGTGGGACATCTTGGATGCCCAGGTTAGTCATCGATATGACGGGCTAATCGCAGCTTTTATTTGCTAATTTTAGTAAATTTTGTTTTGTTCACATCGAGCTTCTGTTTCCCGATCCCAGTTTAAGCATGAAGAGTGCTGAGTATAGAGTGATTGCAAACCTCAAGATCACAGATTCTATTCCGAGCAAGGTCAATCCTGCCTGTCGTCTGCAAAAAGTAATAATGTCTACGTATACTCGGAAACAAGGGCAGATCTCCGTGCATTACCTTTTTCCTGGTAAAATGTTCTGATCGTTACGATTACAATGCAATCAAGTGCTTTCGTTTCGATTGCACATTAAAGAAACCTTGAAGGCCGTAACCTAAGAGCGCTCAAGCACCAACCTCCAGCTGTTAGCAAAATATACAACTCCCTCACATGTTCGCGAGGCAATCACCGCGTCTGTTTCTGACGAAGGTTTATTACCGTCACTCTGGTCACGTCTCGAAGGAGGTTCTTCTAATGTCATATAGATTATTGTATTGTTATGTCTTCCTGATGACTTGCGTTCCGTTATTGCTCCTTTCTATCGAGGAAAATGAATGTCGTCGGCTGGAGAGGTCTTCCCTCAACGGAAGTTCTAATGTTTCCCGTGTGTGTTTTCCCATTTCAGGGACCTCAGTGTAGACGCCGGTTTGACACACGCTCAGTTCCAGGTCAGGCCGGTCCATCAGCACTATCAGCATTACTTAGCGAGCCCTCGATTGCACCATTTCCCAAGGAACACGTCGTCGACGCAGATGGTAAGAGTTCACCGTCATTGGAATTCCAGACGTGTAATATGTCGACTTGACAAGAAGTGCTTAGAATCTGACCGTCATCTATATTAAGTAAGATTCTACTCAATGCTGGTTCGATATCCCTGATTCATTGGAACGACTACAGTCTCCACTGGTCTCTTTATAGGGGTGAAGACTGATGGCAGTGGCCCAAGTCTACTATACCATATAATTGAGTAGCGTACTCAAGAGTTTATTCTTATTTTACACATGTAACACCAAGGAATAATGGAAAATCATAATGGCCACTAAGGCACATGATCACTATACGGTCTTAAAATGATATAGGTTTCCTGACGAGTTTTTAATCGAGGTATAATGTCCTACATTAAATATATGCCTGTACACTTAAGCATTTTAAATCAGGAAATACAAGGTTCCCCAAAAATTGTAATTCAATGAGGATTTCGACAGGACATGGCAGATGGGATATTGAATTTTATGGGTGATCCTTGTCACCGGTCAGACTTAAAATTGGAAAGGCTGTGACAGCTGCAAATTAAATATCAAGAAACCCCAGCTTCCGCAACGCATGCATTATTCAACAGGGGCCACAACCACAACTTTGTCATCTTTGAGATGATAACGTCTGGCCAGAAACACCCAAAAATGGTCTTGACTTAATTCGGCCGAAAAACGGGACCTTCCTTGGCCAATTTTCTGCTTCTGGAGACTCAGACGCTGGCTCAACGGCGTTCCTATTCCTGGTAAAAACTCAGATCAAGTATCAGCTCTCGCGGCTGTACTTTTTATTGGAAATATGAGCTTCGTGGATTCAATTCCGACTTATTGGTATGGCGAATTATGAAATGATATTGAATGCTGAAAGGTACAACTAAACATAAACATGAATCCCCTTCAGTGCCCCCAGTGTGAAGCTATTCACAAAAAATCGGGTTAAAATGTGGACAGATAATACAATATTTTCACCGATCAATAAAGGGGTTATTCAGAAAACACTGAAATGTCACCGAAATGTCACCGAAATGTCGGTGCTCTTTCGTTCCAAGCACTTCGTGGAATCAAATTTCCTGGCCCTGCGGTGAATTCAGCATTCAACCATTGCTTCTTTATGGGGGATTTCACTGCCGTCAAACAGGCACCTTATTTCGCTGACAGTTCGCCAATATTTGGCGAACTGCTTGCTTTTGAATAGCCGAATGGCCCTGAAATTGGACCATACGGAGAAATTCACTGTTCGGTGCAAGTTTGGGGCCAGATCGTCTCTCTCTGAATAACCCTGTAAATAAAATAAAAATCAATAACAGTGTTTTGTCAAAAAACAAATTACAACAATACTTATATCAGTCTTATTCATCCAGAGTCACCCGGGGAACGGAACAGCATGTATGGAAAATACAAAAACACCAAAGCATATAGGGCTATATTACCTTGATCACGCTAAGGAAGGAAACCTGCGCCCGCAGGTTTCTCCTTATCGTCCCCGTTTTAGCGTGATATTACAGCGACGGCGCTAATCCAGCCGCCTGCCCTGTATAGTGTCGCCAAGCCTCGGGAGGACTCCATTGAGGCTTCCGCTGCTAGTCACACGACCGGCAGAATCTCGTCTCACGGGATTCCGCTGTTCGGCGTAGCGATTCGCAGTGAGAGTCTGGGGGACTTTTTTCCCCCAGTCTCTCCCTGCTTTCGGCAGCAAGAAGAAGCGGATGGAGCCACCGTTGTCACCAAGGAATGGGAGGTGAGTAAGTATCTGATTTTTTGTTTTTATTTTTGGCTGGCGCTGATTCTGCAGAAGCCGTATCCTTTAGCACCAGCTCCAAGCTGTGAATAACTTTTCAGTAACCGCAGCCGAATGGTAATTAGCGTTAGGACTTTGTAATCCTAACGCTAATTATCTCTTTGCGCTCCCCATGTTAAGCCTAGGGAGTGCAAAGTACAGTAACCTCGTGCTGAAAAGCGCAAGATCCGAATCACTAACGGGTTTTTTAACCCGTTAGCGTTCGGATTGTAATATGGTAATATGGTGAGCGCTAACGTTAGCATTATGAACGTGATATGGCCCATACTGTATATGGTGCAGCACGTTGTTTGTTTCGGTTTAAAAGTATATGTATAGAATATCCACACTGGCATCTTACTGTAGATACTCGAGTATACCGCTAGAGTTGGGTGATAAAAATTTACCTTAAAATTAGGGGTCGCGTTATATTCGAGACATCTGCCTCGCGTGTAAAAAAAAAAAAAATTGCCTTGCTCTGGATCCCAAGTCTCCTGGAAGTTCCGCTAGTCTCGCTGAAGTGAATGTGGGCACCCTGATGCTTGCAAACACTTCAGGAACTCCCAGATATGGGAGAGGTGGGATCCATCATGGCCAGAGGGCACACTCGGTTTAAGCCTCTGCCGGCCATCTACAGTCATGGCTGAAAATGTTGGCACCCCAGACATTTTTCCAGAAAATCACGTATTTCTCACAGAAAAGTATTGCAGTAACACATGTTTTGCTATACACATGTTTATTCCCTTTGTGTGTATTGGAACAAAACAAAAAAAGGGGAGGAAAAAAAGCAAATTGGACATAATGTCACACAAAACTCCAAAAATGGTCTGGACTAAATTCTTGGCACCCTTAACTTAATATTTGGTTGCACACCCTTTGGAAAAAATAACTGAAATCAGTCGCTTCCTATAACCATCAATAAGCTTCTTACACCTCTCACCTGGAATTTTGGACCACTCTTCCTTTGCAAACTGCTCCAGGTCTCTCTTATTGGAAGGGCGCCTTTTCCCAACAGGAATTTTAAGATCTCTACACAGGTGTTCAATGGGATTTAGATCTGGACTCATTGCTGGCCACTTCAGAACTCTCCAGCGCTTTGTTGCCATCCATTTCTGGGTGCTTTTTGATGTATGTTTGTGGTCATTGTCCTGCTGGAAGACCCAAGATCTAGGACGCAAACCCAGCTTTCTGACACTGGGCTCTACAGTGCGACCCAAAATCCTTTGGTAATCCTCAGATTTCATGATGCCTTGCACACATTCAAGGCACCCAGTGCCAGATGCAGCAAAACAACCCCAAAACATCATTGAACCTCCACCATATTTCACTGTAGGTACTGTGTTCTTCTCTTTGTAGGCCTCATTCCGTTTTCGGTAAAAAGTAGAATGATGTGCTTTACCAAAAAGCTCTATCTTGGTCTCATCTGTCGACAAGACGTTTTCCCAGAAGGATTTTGGCTTACTCAAGTACATTTTGGCAAACTGTAGTCTTGCTTTTTTAGGTCTCTGTGTCAGCAGTGGGGTCCTCCTGGGTCTCCTGCCATAGCGTTTCATTTCATTTAAATGTCGATGGATAGTTCGCGCTGACACTGATGCTCCCTGAGCCTGCAGGACAGCTTGAATTTCTTTGGAACTTGTTTGGGGCTGCTTATCCACCATCCGGACTATCCTGCGTTGCAACCTTTTATCAATTTTTCTCTTCCGTCCACCCACATAGAGATTAGCTACAGTGCCATGGGTTGCAAACTTCTTGATAATGTTGCGCACTGTGGACAAAGGCAAATCTAGATCTCTGGAGATGGACTTGTAACCTTGAGATTGTTGATATTTTTCCACAATTTTGGTTCTCACGTCCTCAGACAGTTCTCTTCTCCTCTTTCTGTTGTCCATGCTTAGTGTGGCACACACAGACACACAATGCAAAGACTAAGTGAACTTCTCTCCTTTTTATCTGCTCAGGTGTGATTTTTATATTGCCCACACCTGTTACTTGCCCCAGGTGAGTTTACAGGAGCATCACATGCTTGTAACAATCTTATTTATCCACAATTCTGAAAGGGTGCCAAGAATTTTGTCCAGCCCATTTTTGGAGTTTTGTGTGACATTATGTCCAATTTGCTTTTTTTCCTCCCTTTTTTTGTTTTGTTCCAATACACACAAAGGGAATAAACATGTGTATAGCAAAACATGTGTTACTGCAATACTTTTCTGTGAAAAATACTTGATTTTCTGGAAAAATGTCTGGGGTGCCAACAATTTCGGCCATGACTGTAAATCGCCAGTAAAGAAGACGGATGGCCGGCGACTTCATACTTAGTAACAAGTGCAATCATTCTAGAGCAGAGCACCCTGGCCTGAGATTTAGCCTAACCGTGGTGAGAGAACCTGGAAGGATTTTAATGGGTTTACCGGTACAGTATACTATTATAATTTTGCTCCTAGCGTTATATTCGAGTCTTTAGTATTTCCTCATTTCCATAATAAATCTCTATCCATCGTGTTATATTCGGGTCGCGCTATACTCGAGTATCTACGGTACTTATTCCTCTCTTATATCTACTTATTCATTGTATAGGTTTGGGTGTATTTTGCACAGTTTTGGCAACAGATAGGAGGTAGTGTTTGCCAAGTCCCCATAAATTTTTTAGCTGCGCAGTACATGTAGAAAGATAATATTTGTAAGATTCAGAGGGCTCTATTACATTCTTCGCGCAAAAAAACTTTAACGCGAGGGGAAAAACCCGTTGCGTTGAATGTTAAATTCCGACATTCGCGCGCAAAATGTGCATTAACGTTTAACGCGAGTTACCCTGCGCGAGAGAAAATTCGTGCACGCATCCCATACGTAACATTGTGAGCACAAATGCATTCGTGCGCTGGTACGCGGCTGGTATTACAATCAATGCGCAACTTTTTACGAACGACGTTTGGGCACATAATTTTAACGTCTTTGAAAAGCTGGTGGTAACGGCAAATCTGAACGTCCTGGCCAAAACCAAATACACCAGCACCAAAAAAAAAATACAGCACAGTATAGTTACACATTCTACACATACCCAAACAATAAAATTGAGAGGTTGTGCATGTTTTATTATTGCTGCAGCATATATACTCAGATTGATTTTGGCAGGCGCAAAAAATGAACGGGAGACAATTGCGGTTCTTAATTCTGATTGCCCACCGATTTCTGTGCGCAACGTTAAAGCGTGCGCGTTTTTGCGCGGAGAATGTAATAGAGCCCAGAGAATTTCACGGCACCACACGGGAAACATTTATCTATTAGTGAGGAAAAGGGGGGGTGGGGGGGGTTGTGAGGGTCCTGAGGACGAGCAACAGCACTAGTGGCCTGCTCTACGGTGGGGCCTGCTCAGGTCTCATAAGGTTTTAGCTTGCTTGTGCCATTACAGGGATGAATGCTCCATATGCAAATCATTCTGCTCTCACCCAATGAGGGTGGCCAGTACTGACTGCTAGACATGTGCACAGCACAAAATTTCGTTTTGAACTAATGGATTAGTCCTAAAATGCAATTTATTTAGTTGCTAAAGAAATTCGTTTTCAGTTCTTTAGTATGAAAACTAATTTCATTCATTCGAAAACCAGTGGATACAATTACTATTGTAGTGGCTCCTCAGAGGGCTGAGATCGCTACTTGTTACAGTATCTCTCACTCTCAGCACTATATGTCAGGCAAAGCTGTTACAGTAACTGACTGCTGCTCATCACAGCGCTCAGAGTTTCAGTAAAACTAGTAAATAATATTTTTATATATAAGAGGTTAGAACAATATTATTTCCTTGTTTTACTGAAACTCTGAGCGCAGTTACTGTCATTTACTGTAACAGCTGAGCCTGATACATTGTACTGAGAGATAATATAACAAGCAGCCGATCTCAGCGCTCACAGCCACTGGATTTAAAGGGCTAAAAAAAAGGCTCCTCTCTGTATAATGTATAGAACATCCTCCTGCATTAATACCCCTCTCTGTATAGAACATCCTACTGCATTGGCATGTGGAGGGTGCAGAACTTCGGAATGCAATGCTTATCCAGCACAGGAGAGGGAACTTTTACTTTAACTTTGTATCTCTGTGGGGGAGACACAGGAATATAAAAGCAGGGGAGAGGGAAAATATTAACGTAAATCGGTCTGAAAGCTCAGAGAAGAGATGACTGGTGCAAATTTATATTTATAATAAAATAAATCACTTTAAATCCAGGGAAAACCTTCAAATAAATCACACTGAAGGCTCATAATGACAGAGTAACTGTGAGAGCTGGATACTAAATGTATCAGACTTAAAAGAAAACCTTTATAACAAGCAGCACTGGGAAAGGGACTTTATATAAAACGTGTATTATAGATGAGGAAAAGGGGGATAGTGCTCCTGGATAATATAAAATGTATCAGACCTAAGCCCCTATTATGCAGAGCGGGAGGGGAGATCACACACGTTTTATAAAGTCCCTCTCTTCTCCCAGCGCTGCTTGTTATAAAGGGGTTTTTACTATCCAGCCCTCCTCTGTCATTAGCTTTCAGTGTGATTTATTTGAATGTTTTCCTTCTCCAGCTGCTTTTATCATCTTGTCTGCCTCATAGACATGCAAGGGTTAAGTAAAGGTTTCCTCTCCTGTGCTGGCTGTCTGTGCTGTGAGTGAGTATTCTGGAGCTCTATCACTGTCAGATTTTCGGGTAGGGGTCGGGAAGGATTACGCATACAGACTTTTCTGTAGCTTTGCGATGTTGCGCTCTTCATTGCTGGTCTCCTTCACTCAATGTAATATCACAAAAAGGACTGAAACTAAAATGTAGTGCATTTTATTTTAGTTTCTTTCGTTTTTTGTACTGGGCAGTTTCGTATCTCTTGAGTCATACGAAAACTAAATTATCCCAAAATTTGGACTAAATCGTTTTAGTACTAAAATGAATGCACATGTCTACTGACTGCCAAGGACGCCATCCCTGCACGAGAGGTGCAGCGATCCCCGACGATCGTTTCATCCTTGTTAGGCCTCGTCAGGAGGGTATCGTTGACACCGCTCTAGGCACATCAAGCAAGGGGTCCACGTCTGGATAACCCTGTAGACTAATAGTGAAGTAAAGGGGGGGTTGCTGCACCTCTCGTGCAGGGATGACGTCCTTGGCAATCAGTACTGGCCGCCCTCATTGGGTGAGAGCAGGCTGATTTGCATATGGAGCATTCATCCCTGTAATGGCACAAGCAAGCTAAAACCTTGTGAGACCTCAGCGGCCCCCACCGTAGAGCAGGCCATTAGTGCTGTTGCTCGTCCTCAGGACCCTCACAAACAAACCCCCCTTTTCCTCAACATTTATCTATTGAACACTTTATATGCTGAAAGGTGCTGATAAATGGATTTTCAGGCAAACAAATATATGGAATAAGAGCAAAATCTTTTTTAAAGGGCCAGTACCACAAAAAAAATGAAATGTCCTTATTGTGTTTATTTGATGTTGCTGATATCTTACATGTGTTTTGTTTTTCTCTTGTATGTTTAGCTAAGAAAATATTTTCCTCTATATGTGTCACTGGGCGCATCCACTGTGTGATATTTTCCTCTATGTGTCACTGGGCGTATCCATTGTGTGATATTTCCCTCTATATGTGTCACTGGATGCATCCATTGTGTGATATTTCCCTCTATATTTGTCACTGGGTGCATCCATTGTGTGATATTTTCCTCTATATGTGTCACTGGGCGCATCCACTGTGTGATATTTTCCTCTATGTGTCACTGGGCGCATCCATTGTGTGATATTTCCCTCTATATGTGTCACTGGATGCATCCATTGTGTGATATTTTCCTCTATATGTGTCACTGGGTGCACCCATTGTGTGATATTTTCCTCTATGTGTGTCACTGGTTGCATCCATTGTGTGATATTTTCCTCTATATGTGTCACTGGGCGCATCCATTGTGTGATATCTTCCTCTATATGTGTCACTGGGCGCATCCACTGTGTGATATTTTCCTCTATGTGTCACTGGGCGCATCCATTGTGTGATATTTCCCTCTATATGTGTCACTGGTTGCATCCATTGTGTGATATTTTCCTCTATATGTGTCACTGGGTGCATCCATTGTGTGATATTTTCCTCTATATGTGTCACTGGTTGCATCCATTGTGTGATATTTTCCTCTATATGTGTCACTGGGTGCATCCATTATGTGATATTTTCTTCTATATGTGTCACTGGGTGCATCCATTGTGTGATATTTCCCTCTATATGTGTCGCTGGGTGCATCCATTGTGTGATATTTTCCTCTATATGTGTCACTGGGCGCATCCATTGTGTGATATTTTCCTCTATATGTGTCACTGGGCGCATCCATTGTGTCATATTTTCCTCTATATGTGTCACTGCGTGCATCCATTATGTGATATTTCCCTCTATATGTGTCACTGGGCGCATCCATTGTGTGATATTTTCCTCTATATGTGTCACTGCGTGCATCCATTATGTGATATTTCCCTCTATATGTGTCACTGGGCGCATCCATTGTGTGATATTTTCCTCTATATGTGTCACTGGGTGCATCCATTATGTGATATTTCCCTCTATATGTGTCACTGGGTGCATCCATTGTGTGATATTTCCCTCTATATGTGTCACTGGGTGCATCCATTGTGTGATATTTTATGTTGTAAACTGACCCCCCCCGCAGTCGTCAATATTACATACTTAACGCTATCGTTAGTGCTCAGCTGTGTCAGCGTTAACGTTAGGTTAAGTGACCCTATCGTGGGCGCACCATATTACATTCCAAACGCTTAAAGGTCAAAAAACCCACTGCTGGATTAGCGCCTGCCTTGTAATATAGAGCTAAAACGGAGGCGCTAAGGAGAAACCTACAGGCGCACATTGTTTCATATGTAGGAATGAAGACACTGCAAGCTGCTTGTGTGAGGAATCATGTTGGATTATAGAACTGCCTCCAGGTCAGAGGTCAGAACAGGAAACAGGAAGTATAAGCATAATCAATACATAACAATTAATCCACCTTAGCGTCCCCGTTTTAGAGGCATTATGTAACTCTTATATAAAAGGAGAATCCATAAAGCGCATCTGGCCATTGCAAGAGCCAGGGAAGGCAACAAACAAAGGCTGTATCATTAGCCGTGTGCCAATAGTAATCCAATGAGATAAAAAAGCAATAAAAATGATATACAGTGATGAGGATAAACATACTGATAAATCAATAGTCCTCCTAAAGGTAATTCATACACAAGAAGAGAACATTAAGCGCATTGTAAAGTGCAATAAATATTGGCCAATAACAGTTCAATAGGGTAACCGTGGTGGTACCAGTAAAAAAGATAAAAATATTAACAGGTGGTGGTATAGTCAAATAAAGATACTCGTAAGTCAGGGAGGTCCTCCTTAATAATGCAGGTTCTTGCGATCACGTCTCTCAAAGAGAGCAGAAACAAAAGCAGGCAAATAGTGCAGAATTGCAAACAAATGGGTTCCCCTCCTCCTAAATAAAGGCAGGAACTCACATTTCTCAGAGCCACACTTGGTCCCGGCTCTAGGAATATGGGCCTCTGGCCAAATAGAGTGTGGAGCTACGACTACCCTTCTTTCCTGGTGCAGGTCACTTAGAAGAGATAAGAGGAACATGGAGACAGCGCTCCCATAGTATGACAATGGAATGATAAGAGTAACACTCACTGATTGAAGGAGCCCTGTATCATTAAAGTGCATCAGGTACTTCTATGGTGGATACTCTGACCTCTTGGTTCGCCAGTCCTCAATTCCTGAGTAGTTGCTGGAGGCACAATCCTTCCTGGAGCTCACAAGCAGCTCAAGGCCTTTACAGGCAGCCAAGATGAAAACACACATGTGAACAGGGAGTATGTAATACTGCCCAGTATCTTTCCATCAATTGCTCCTCACTGTGTGGCTTTGGCCATAGACTGGAGTGAATGGATCAATCACCGACTCACATCTTTGTATTGTGTGGGATGTATTCAAAGGACATATAAGTATTTTAAGCTCCCTGTCTTATCTCATTCAGCTGCCATCTCTTATCTCGAGTAGCCTGGAGAACACAATAGCCCCCTGCTGCCTTAGCTAAACATTCCATCCCTCGTTTCATTAAACTGTTTAATACTGTAGATTATATAAAACACAGAAGCAAAGAAAAACCTTTGGTAAATGTTGCCTCATGGAAAAAAATCAACAAAGTGGTAGGGAGATAAAAAAAATAATTACTTTATTTTTTTTTTTTCATGCAATTACTTCAAACAAAGAAAAAAACAGCAGCATGTGTTTTATAAGGATTTTCCTATAGATCGAATCCTTACACCAACGGCTAAAGCCAACCCGTACCCTGAATTACAATCTGTAACCCTTACTTTTAAGGCTAATGAATATCATCCTCCAGCCTCAAACCAGGGATCTCAAACTCCGGCACCTCAGATCTTGCTGAGCTACCACAGATGATTCTCTGGCCATCTTCTGCTTTCAAAGAATTCTGGGAATTGTAGGCAATCAACAACTTGCATGCCAGAGTTCAAGGTGCCTGCCTTCAACCATAACCTGTATTCCTAACGTCTCCATCACTAAACCTAAATGCCAAACCCAGTTATAACCTCCATCCCTAAGGCCTGGCTCTAACCTCTCTAATACGGCATTATTATTGCATGGTGGGAATACCGCCAAACATTTAAGATAATTAAAGCACTTAGTGGCTTGGTGGGTAATGATACATCTCATTACAAAAGGTGCGTTTTTCATTTTGGTGTTGCGGTTAATGGAAGAATAATTATTGTGGGAGGCCTAGGGGTTGTGGTCAACACTCCGCCCATGTTTAAAATAGAACTCAAGAGGCCAAACTGGAAAAAAATGGACCTGAAGATGCCTGATCTTAAGCTTGGGGCCACACGAGAGCGCACCATGTGCGTTCGTGGTGACCCTTCCTCCCAACGTCTGCCGTAGCGTTCAGATGACTCAACTTGGAGTAACAGGCAGTGGATGAGTACTTATCAGAGGAATAACAGAGTTCCGCTTTCTTTTTTCTTCTGCAGTCCGGCGGTCTTCGGCGGTGGTTTTTTTTTTCCCGTCAGTCTTCGGTGAGCGTTTGGCTGTGTGTCCGTCGGTCGACCTGGGTCGTCCATAGTTGGACACCAAGTCGGTCGTCCAACCATGGACCCAGTGGACGGTCTGCTTTATTTTTGCATAGCTGATTTTGCAATGTATGATAAAACTTATAAATAACGAATTTATAAAAAACCAATAAACCGAAAAGGTTCCTCTACTGATCACTGTTGCTAGATATATGAACGAGAAAAAAGCCGCTTTGGATTTCCATAAATCCCTACAAAAATCATCCTTTTCTTGTTATCGATTAGTTATTGGTAGATTGGTTATGTTAGTACATAATTAATCTTCTGCTTAATCCACCAATCGTTGGCAGTGGGTGAGGAGGACTTAATCGAAAGAGCGGTTGGACGGCCAGGAAGTCCACCTGCTTCCAAACCCAGGGACTTGCAAAGATATTGGGGACTTTTTGGCCTCTCTCTATACCCCCCCCCCCCCCCGCTCATAGCCAGCAAGTGAGGGATTTAATCAGAGGAGGACAAACAGCCCACTGGCTCTGATTTAACCCTTTACCTGCTAGCCAAGGACGGGGAGTCATGTTGTGCCAAATTGCTCTGATTTCAATTTAAAGCAGCCAAATTGTACACCGACACGAATCGAATCGTGCAAACGAAGGTCGTTCCCATATGATTTTTTTGGATCGTCCATTGAGGCTCGTGTCAGATGAACACATTGACGTCCGTGGTAGCATAGAATTATGAGCAATTGAGAACAACACACAAAGTGCGTCCGCACCGAACTGCGGACGCACAACGGACGCGGCAAACGGACGCAAGTTAGGCAAGAACGTCAATCCGCTAGGAAGGACGCACAGAGTGCGCCACGTCCGCATAGCTTTGTGTGTGAGTGATGGGACGATGTCAGGCGGTCCGCATTTTTGACATCCAGCACCTTGACGGACAAAATGTTTTTTGATATCATGTATCAATTTGTATCATTTTTCATATTAATATTATTTCCCATAGGTCCCTCTTTTTCTCTAAAGTCAGTCAAAAATAACGGATCGTTTCGCCACTACCGAGTCTTCCGTCAGAACGTGCGTCCGTACTGCACAGACGCACAGTCCGTACAAAATGCGCTCGTCTGACACCAGCCTGAGTCGGCCGTTCATTGATTTGCATTTTGGACAAATCGTCCAAAATTTTAATAGATGGAGAGTTGACCAAAGCCAAAAGCACGTGTCTAGTTGTAACATGGTCGGCTCTCGGCAAAAACTTCCTACACTGTCCATAATGGGCATGAATCGTAAACTCGCCCATGTTTCAGATATGCTTTCTGCGTTTTCCTCAATTTGCTTGAAGGCAATTGGCTGGTTTGGTTGGGAAAATAATCGTCAAACCTGGAGAACGACGCCGCAATAGCTTGCACCTTCCCAGCTTTCACTCGCGCTCTTCATAAATTTTAAGAACTAGTTTTATCAGACACCAGCACAGACCTCTGTGACGAGCATAAGCTCCACTCGGGTCAGAGGTACGGACCCCCAAAGCTCAGCCACAGCTGGCAGATCAGCACACAGGGTTGGATTTGCATCTCTGGAAACATGTAGGCACAGAAATCTGAGTGCCCCCATCCCCCGCCTCAAAACAAAAGACAACAAAAAATTTTACAAAATGTCTAAATCGCAAAATATTTTTTTAAAGTTTTAATGGTTTTTTTTAGATTTTTTTTTTTTTACAGTTTTTACTTTTATCGAAAAAAGGTGTCCACCACAGAGGGCCGCTCTGGACCTTGCTCTGTAAAATGTAAAAAAAGAAAGAAAAAAAAAGAGAAAGAAAGAAAAGAAAACCTAAAAAAAAAAAAAAATTTTTTTTTTTTTAAATTTTGTTTTCTATTTACATTTTTATTTTTACTAGTCTTCTTTTACAAAGAAAGGTGTCCACCACAGAGGGCTGCCCTGGCCCTTGCTCTATAAATAAAAGCTAAAAAAAAAAAAAGCTAGAAACAAAAGAAGTGCTTCTAAAAAAATAATAATAATTATCCTTTATTAAAAACAAAATTTCTTTTTACATTTTTTGTTACAGCTTTTACTTTTACAGAGAAAGTTGCCCATCACAGAGGGCTGCACTGGTCCTTGCTCTGTAAAAAGCTTTAAAAAAAAAAAAAAAGAGAGAACTTTTTTTAAATTTTGTTTTCTCTTTACAATTTTTTAAAATTGTTTATTTATTTTACTTTTCTAGAGAAAGGCGCAGCCCCGTTGTAGGTGGCTCTAGGCATATGCCTGATTTGCCTAGTTGTAAATCCTGCCGTGTCAACACAGGGAGAATAAGGCTAGGGTCAGACGAACGCAGTTTTAACGTGCGTTTAGCCGCACAAAATCACGGCCGTGCTAGCAGCAAATGACGTCCAATGCCGGGGAACACACGAAGTACGGCCGCACGAAAGTTCGTCCGCGCAACGCAAGTGGCAAACGAACGCATTTTTTCGAGAACGTCAAACCGCTACTACTGACGTACAGAGTGCGCTGCGGCCGCATAGCGGCGTGTTTGCGTGATTGGGAGACTTCAGACGCTGCTAATGTCCGGCCAACATAACGTCCAGACGCAAAAAGTGTTTTATTGTTGATCCGTACAAAATCACGGACGAAAAGGCGCATCGTATGACCGCTATCGCGTATTCCGTGAAAAAATATGTCCGTTCGTTCGACCGCACTTTTCCACGGTCGACGCGAAAAATGCGTTCGTCTGACCCTAGCCTTAGGTATCCGGCGGCGCTCAGGTTTCCAGTTTCAGAAACGCGCCTTTTATCCCATTTATTCATATTCGCGCTGTAATAAATGAGCTTCCCTAAATTAAAAAGCTACGGAGCGCCAGACACCTTGTTTTTCCCGTCTTCAAAAAAATTGAAGTCATTCCTTGACGTGAAACATGAAGCAGGATATTGAAACACGGCAGCAGATTGTGATAACATGCCGACCTTGACCAGGCAGGTGGACCCTTATGTCCGATTAGGTTTTTCAGAGCAATCCGCTTCCCGCGCGCGTTCCTCACTGCAAAATCTAATCATTTCTGAAGCACCGGGACGTGGCAATCATTCCGGAGGCAACGTGTAAGCGTAGGTCACCTCCAGGCATGTCCGATCTGTGTTGCATCTCAGAGTTAGTGTTAGCGAGGGACGGGTTCCACAATTGCAGGTAAAACGAAGCAGCGGGTAGAGGAGCTCCTGCAGAGTCGTCTTTCATGCGGTTTTACGGAGCACTTTGCACGCCTCGTTTTCTCAGGTTTTTCCCGAGTAAGTGCTTCAGGGTCCTCTCATTTAATGTTCCTTTTGCATTGTGTTGTGATAGTTAAGCTGCTCTCAGTGCCGTGTGTGTTGCAATCCCTGAGATGTCACAGTTAACCACTCGACAACCTACACGTTCCCAACTCGACGCATTAAATTGTCGGAGAAACTCGTCAACACCACATATGGTGATATTTTGGTCTCAAAACCAACATTATTATGAATTTCACATGTGATGTGTCTGGACTGAAACGTTTAATTAATTACAAAGCTACGCTTGGAAAATTAATCCCAAAATACACATTATTAGAGTAAAGGACATTCAAAGACGTGTTGACAACACCAAGGACTGGCCGAGCAGACCAGACGACTACCTGGTTTGACACTACAGGAATCTTCTGATGTTCCTTCAGGGCCATTGACAATTAAACATGAAATAGAACATTGTGTAAGACAAAACACAAATATAAAAGTTAATGATATACTCTAAGCTTTTATATTACACAATGTTCTATTATCATGTTTAATTGTCAATGGCCCTGAAGGAACTTCAGAAGAATCCTGAAGTGTCAAACCAGGCAGTCGTCTACTAGGCCAGTCCTTCGTGTCGTCAACTCGTCTCCAACCTTGGCCCTACAGATGTTTTGAAGCTACACCTCTCCTCATTCTCAGTCACTCAATAGATTGGCTGAGGCTCATGGAAAATGTAGTTCCTAGACACCTGGTCGGCCAAGTTTGAGTACCGCCGGCTCTAGGCAATAGTATGTCTCTTATTTTAAAGCCAGAGCAGGTCTGACTGGCCTCAGATGCTTCAGCCCACCGGGAAATTACTTGGTGTACCGATGGGCCAGTCCAGAGTGGTCCTTATATCTGTAGCACTTAGATAAGCTGCACAGGGCTTGGCAAGGACCAGGGCACCTTGGAGCTACAGGGCCCCTGAACATATCATGGGCTGTCACCCCCTGATGGCAGCCCTGACCTTCAGGCTGTGCGTATAAGGTGTGTATAAGACATAGACTAATTTTGTGTTTAGACTTGGGTCCCATCCCCAAGAGATGTCATTCTTATATGCAAATATTTCCCCCCCCTGAGCATTTCAGATAAAGGAGACTCTAAATTCCTGTAATATTTTAAAAAGGAAAGATGAAAAGGATTCAAAACTTACACTTACTCCGCTACAGAACCAATGTCTATTAGCAAGGTAGAACCACCGACTATGATGCCATCAGGTTCCTGAAGCCTGCTCATTCGTTGAAGGACAAAATGCTCCTTATAGATAAACAATGTGGCCCTACAAAGAAAGCAAAACAGGCAACATAACCATCTTACACACACACTGTCTGGTCAAAGTCACCACCTTCCGGACAAGCCTGTTATGATGTGGGGTTGCTTCAGTTGGTCAGGTCTAGGTTCAACAAAGTTATGTGCCAAAAAATGAGGTAATGTGACTCCCTGACTATACTGAATAAGCAGGTTTTTCCATCGATGGGTTTTTTCTCCCCTGATGGCACAGAGGGCATATTCCAAGATGGCAATGCCAGGATTCATCAGGCTCAAATTGTGCGAGAGTGGTTGAGGGAGCATGAGACATCATTTTCACACATGGATTGGCCACCGCACAGTCCAGACCTTAACCCCATTGAGGTTAATCTTTGGGATAATGTGCTGGAGAAGACTTTATGCAGCGCCGCGACTCTCCCATCATCAATACAAGATCTTGGCCACAAATGAATGCGACTCTGGACTTTCGAATGCCATTAATGCCACTGTGTCTTTTGTTTTGCCCCCAATCTATGACAAATATGATGACCTAACGAGGATTGCATTATTAGACTGACCGTCCACTGGGTCCGTATTTGTGTGACTTACAAGTTGTCCATAGTCGTCCGACTAATCACACAACACAGAGGAGATTCAGCCCTCGTCCACTGCCTCCGACTTCCATCGGACAACTTCAGACGACTTTGTGTGACTACATCAGACTAGTGACCTTTCCCATTTGAATGGGATTTGTCTGACGACCTGGTACGGCAAACATGAAAAAAATTTCCTTATTTTCGGTGGTTCGGTTCGACAGGTAAAACAGGCGAATCCCATAGAATTCCATGTAAATTAATATTTTTGTTAAGTGGTTGAGGGAGCATGAGACATCATTTTCACACATGGATTGGCCACCGCACAGTCCAGACCTTAACCCCATTGAGGTTAATCTTTGGGATAATGTGCTGGAGAAGACTTTACACAGCGCCGCGACTCTCCCATCATCAATACAAGATCTTGGCCACAAATTAATGCCACTCTGGACGCGAATAAATGCTGTGGTGACATTGCATGAGCTTAGCTACATGATGCCGCGGCGAATGCGTGCTACAATCACAGCGAAAGGCGACAAAACCAAATATTACAGGGTGCGACTTTTTTTGTCCAGGCAGTGTTTGTATCAAACTGACACATTTCATACTAACAGACTGCATTGTTTTACTAATACTCCCCACAAACCATACTAATCCATGCTAAAATCCTAAATAAAGTAACGTACACAGATCTGAGACATTTACACCCATAATAATATAAACAATCATTATTAAAGATTAACATTATCAAGCTTGCATATGAGATTGGGTTCTCTACTAGAAAGACTCACGCAATATCCTTGTCATGTGATCAGCTCCCAGGCATGAGTTGGTAGTAGAGGGAGGAAATGCGATTCCCTGGCTCTCTGATTGAGAGGGCTTCAAGGCAGAGTTATTATCTCCGCTTTTAATACCTCTTTTACATGTGTAGGGATAAGAGTAGCAGATCATTTTAGATAATTGTATCTAATAAGGGTTTCAGGGGTTTCAAGTTTATGGAAGGGGGGAGGCACGGGGGCATCTCTCGCCCTTCAATTCTCGTACATGCAGTCATACCTCGGGAAAAAGATATACATATTTATTTAACGCTGATGATATAACAGGAAGATACCCCCCCCACCCCATTCAGAGCGAATGTAGATTGTGTTATTTTACAGCTTCTGTTCACATGAAGTCTAGCGCAGGGGTCGGCAACTTTGGCCCTCCAGATGTTTTGGAACTACACTTCCCATGAGCATCATTGGAGATGTAGGTCCAAAACATCTGGGGGGTGCCAAGGTTGCCGACACCTGGTCTATTGTGTGCAGTTCAGGGTACCTTTTCAGAAGGCATGCTCCCTATAGATAGCCGCTATGGTGATCACCATATTAATTGTCTCTCTTGTTTGTTTTTGAAAGGTTGTCCATGAAATCCGAAATTACCCCTATCCGCAGCTCCACCTTCTTGCCCTCCAGGGTCTCAGTCCAGCGCGGCACACTTCTGCTGTGAGGGAAAGCTATGAAGTGAGTAGGATCTCTTTCTGCTGCTTCTCACTCGTTCTGGCGTTTTTTTAAATGACACTATTCGCCGATATCTCCCCGGCCGATAAACGCGGAAGCGGCAGGGTTTGCATATATTCTGATCGCAGACTGGAAAAGGGAATGTTACGCAATGTCGAAAAAATGATGCAAACAGTGGTCGAGTCCTAAAGAATAAGAAAATAAGTGTGGGAACTCACCAAGATTTCTCTCTCTTCATGATTCTGGTCTTAAGAAAGATCGTTGGGAACCGCCGCAGCTGCAGCGCTTCTTTATGCATGAGAATGCCATTTCTATGGCAACTACAGAGAAAGTGTCCTTCCCGTACCTTCCGTATGAAAGTAAACCCTGGAAGAGACCTTAAATACAGACATTTGTACGAAATAGAAAGGTATCGTAGCTTCTCAGTATATCAGCCAAATGGGAACTGAGCTCCTCCTGCTAAAATAGTGAAGGAACTGCGTTCCCAGGCGCTCCTGTTGGACTTGACTCTTGGATGTGAGCACCGCCGCATAACGAGTGATAGTTTAATGATGTCACGCGAGATTCCTTACCCTTCCTACTGTTCTTAAAGCTTAACCTATATACAACCTTGAAATATAAATTGAGATGCCAACTATAGCCCTAACGCAGTGTTTGCAAACCTTGGCACCCCACATGCTTCAGAACTACATGTCCCATGATGCTCAGTCATACATAAGGCTGGCAGAGCATCATGGGACATGCAGTTCAGAAACATCTGGGGTGCCAAGGTTCGTCTTCACTTCCCAAATGCATAATATCACCTCTTATAATAATCACAAAAGTCAGCCTTTACGTTACCTCTAAATACTTTGCTATAAATGAGTCTTAATCCTAATCCTAAATAAAAAGCCTTAAGTGCCTTAACCCTAACTTTAAATACTTTCCATTAATGTTTGCCGTAACCTCACCACTAAATGTACCATTAAATTCCAGCCTCATCCTTTGGCTCTTAGCGTAAAGTAAACTTTCATTCCAGCCTTGACCTCAATCCTAAATCCGTTCCATCAGTGCCTGCCTTAATAAAAAAGAAAATACACTAACGCTTGTCTTAACCTCAGCCTTAGGCCCCAGCCTAAATTTTAACCCTTTCCCCACTTTCACAAATAGCATTAAATAATATTCCTAATGCAAGAGTTGTCCCCTTCTCCATAACCCCCGAAAAAAGGATTGAAAAGTGAAAAAACAAGGACATGAAAACAATATCATTGTATTAGTGGTGTTATTTAAAGTCTGGTCCAGAAATATTGGGACATGGACACGATTCTAACATCTTTGGCTCTATACACCACCACAATGGAGTTGGAATGAAACAAACACAATGTGCTTTAACTGCAGACTGTCAGCTTTAATTTGAGGGTATGTACGTCCAACTCAGGTGAACGGTGTAGGACTTACAGCAGTTTGCAGATGTGCCTCCCACTTGTTAAGGGGCCAAAGGTAATGGGACAATTGGCTTCTCAGCTGTTCCATGGCCAGGTGTGTGATATTCCCTCATTACCCCAATTACAATGTGCAGATAAAAGGCCCAGAGTTCATTTCAAGTGTGCTATTTGCATTTGGAATCTGTTGCTGTCAACTCTCAAGATGAGATCCAAAGAGCTGTCACTATCAGTGAAGCAAGCCATCATTAGGCTGAAGAAACAAAACAAACCCATCAGAGTGATAGCAAGAACATTAGGCGTGGCCAAAACAACTGTTTGGAACATTCTCAAAAAGAAGGAACGCACCGGTGAGCTCAGCAACACCAAAAGACCCGGGAGACCACAGAAAACAACTGTGGTGGATGACCGAAGAATTCTTTCCCTGGTGAAGAAAACACCCTTCACAACAGTTGGCCAGATCAAGAACACTCTCCAGGAGGTAGGTGTATGTGTGTCAAAGTCAACAATCAAGAGAAGACTTCACCAGAGTGAATACAGAGGGTTCATCACAAGATGTAAACCATTGGTGAGCCTCAAAAACAGGAAGGTCAGATTAGAGTTTGTCAAACATCACCTAACAAAGCCTTCACAGTCCTGGAACAAAATCCTATGGACAGATGAGACCAAGATCAACTTGTATCAGAGCGATGGGAAGAGAAGAGTATGGAGAAGGAAAGGAACTGCTCATGATCCTAAGCATACCACCTCATCAGTGAAGCATGGTGGTGGTAGTGTCATGGCGTGGGCATGTATGGCTGCCAATGGAACTGGTTCTCTTGTATTTATTGATGATGTCACTGCTGACAAAAGCAGCAGGATGAATTCTGAAGTGTTTCGGGCAATATTATCTGCTCACATTCAGCCAAATGCTGCAGAACTCATTGGACGGTGCTTCACAGTGCAGTTGGACAATGACCCAAAGCATAATGCAAAAGCAACCAAAGAGTTTTTGAAGGGACAGAAGTGGAATGTTATGCAAAGGATTTGCAACCAAGTATTAAGAAGGGAAAGTTTGATTAATGATTATTATTCTGTCCCATTACCTTTGGTACCTTAACAAGTGGGGGCACATCTGCAAACTGCTGTAAGTCCTACACCGTTCACCTGAGTTGGATGTACATACCCTCAAATTAAAGCTGACAGTCTGCAGTTAAAGCACATTGTGTTTGTTTCATTCCAACTCCATTGTGGTGGTGTATAGAGCCAAAGATGTTAGAATTGTGTCAATGTCCCAATATTTCATGACCTGACTGTATATGGATAAGTAAAGATAGATGGATAAATTGATATATGATAGATATAACGATTGATACAAATAGATTGATAGACACATAAACAGATATTGGATAGTTATATAGATATAGGATCGATAGATATTATAGGTCATAGATAGATACAGGCAGCTAAATAGACAGATACAAGAAAGAATATAGATATGGGATAGATAGTTACAGATAGATAGTCTGCTTTATGTTTATAGTAGACGTTTGTAGAATGTAGCAGATTGTTCCGGTAAGGCAGAGTACCGGCCTATTTTCTTGCCTCTTTGACCACGATTAATTTTGGTGCATTTATTTTCTGCACGCAATGTATTGAAACGTATGTGTGTTCACCTCACGACATCGCGCCTAGCTCCGGCTGACCCTTCCAGTCGGCCCTGTGGGCACGTGGCTTGAGTCTCGGGCCACAACCAGACGTATTAAGCCGTGCGGGTGGAGGCCCAGTCACTGTCCCTGTGCTACTCTCGGTAAACACGCTGCTTATTCTAGATGCGTTGGCTGAAACGCCGGTCGGCCCTTCATGATAAACACATTTCCTTATTACCTCCCAGTGAATTCTGCCATAGGCCCTGCTATACAAGCAACGTTACTATCTGTTCCACTACGGCCTAGCAGATGTGAGGCCCTCGACACGCGCAGCAATAACATTATCGAATAATTATTATACTTTTATGGGTGTAATGACCGCTAGGTGGAGAATGGGATCTTTGATGTGTATTAGGTGTGTCCGACCAGGACCCACTCAGCTATTCGTACACTACACTATTCCCAATGTTCCCAATGAGTTCAGTCCTGTCCACTTCTTCCTCTTAATGTGGCCTTCTGCGTTCACTCCCCACCCAAATCTACTGCCTCTACCAAATGGTGATATCGTGGGAGGCCGGTAGAAGCAGGAAGGAGGTGGACAGGGTTTGAAGATACTGAGGGAAAGGAGATACATTAGATTGGGTTTAGAAGATACTTGGTTTATTGTTTGAAGACTTACATTGGTTATTCAAAGAGATTCGAAAAGTCACCTCACGTTCGGTGACTTTTCGTTCCCCGCACTTCGGGGCGATTCGGCGATCCTAGTTCGCCGACCCTGCGGTGTATTCAGCAAGCACCGCGGGGCCCCCGTAGTGCATGGAAAACTCGCCGCAGAACAGTCACTGCAAAACCTGGCAGAAACAGCTGGATTAACCATGCCGAACATGCCGGAAAAACCTGACTAGCCGCCGATCACAGCACAGAGCAGCTGACGGAAAAAGCCAACACGCAGACGAACGAGGTGGAAAAAACCAAAACAGTTCGCTTGAAAGTTTGAAACTTAAAACGCTGTTTGCAAAAACACTACTGAACGAAAATGTCTGGAATTTACACATAAGATCCAATGAATGATAATAAAAAGGGCTGTTACAGAAAAAAGAAAAAAACGATTAAAAGAAAAAAAAACCCTGCAAAAAAGTTTGCCAAAAAAATTCCCAAAAATGCCTAAAAGATCCTAAAAAAATCTATAAATAAAGAGACTTTTTACTTCAGAATATTATAATAAACGGTTTATTAGATATTGAATTAAAACGGGAATATTTTTAACATTGAAGCCTATGGGATTCGCCTGAATAAACCTGTCGAATTAAATCACCGAACAGCAGGGCATTTCGGCAACTTTTCACTGCTGGTTTTTGTTCTCTGAATAGATGTAGCATTGCTTCTCTATGGGGAATTCACTGCCCTCGAACAGGCACCGAACAGGCGCCGTATGTGCAGGCAATTCGCCAACACTTGGCGAACTGCCTGTTCTCTGAATAGCCGAATGACCAGGAAAGGTAACCGTACGCTGAATTTCACTGTTCGATTACATTTCGGGGCCAGATCGACTCTCTTTGAATAACCCTGTTAGTAGGAAAGGAAGGTCAGAGGAGAAGCAAGAGGAGCACTGGTGAGACCTCACTTGGAGTACTGTGTGCAGTACTGGAGACCGTATCTCCAGAAGGATATAGACATCTTAGAGAGAGTTCAGAGAAGGGCTACTAAAATGGTGTACGGCTTGAAGGAGAAAAGTTACCAGGAAAGGCTTAATGATCTTAACATGTACAGCTTGGAATAAAGACGAGACAGAGGAGATATGATAGAAACATTTAAATACGTAAAGGGAATCCACAAGGTAGAGGAAGGGAGTATATTTAAAAGGAAACAAAGTAGCAAAACAAGAGGACATAGTCTTAGGTTAAGTATCCATGTAATTGGGCAGACTAGATGGGCCGAAAGGTTCTTATCTGCCGACATTTTTCTATGTTTCTATGTTTCTAAGAAACATAGGGTTAAAGCAGGAGGTATTTAGAGATTGGATATATTTAGGGATGTTGATTGAGGTCCTAGGTTTAGGGTTAGGGGTAGGTAGAGTTTGACGGTAGTTAGCATGAGGAGTCACCTAGGTTTATTATAGTGATTAGGTTAATGGAATTTTTGTTGTGCACTTGGTGTGTTTGACATGGACCCACTCAGCTATTCGTACACTACACTACTCCCACCGCCAATTATTCCAGTTCTGTCCACTTCTGCCGCTCATTGTGGCTTTCCACCTGCATTCCCCACCCAAATCTACTGCTTCTAAAAGAGCTGGTATAACTGGGCGGCAGGTGGTGGACAGGGTTTGAAGATACTGAGAGAAAGGAGATACTCAAGATTAGGTTTAGGAAATACTTGGTTTACGACCTGGGGTCCCGTCCTAAAATAAGTGTGGGTACGCACCAGGATTTCTGTCCACCCATGATTCCTGACATAATAAAGATTACTAGAAGTTGTAAAAGCTGCAGCACTTCTTTTATGTAAGAGAACGCCATGCCTCTGGAAAACACAGAGAGATTCTCATTCCCCTGCATTCCTAATGCGCTCCAGCCCTAGGAAAACCCTTAAAGACAGACAGTTTGTAGTGTTTTGTCTGAATAGAAAGGTATTGCAGCTTTCCAGAATATTAGTCAAATGGGAACTGAGTTGCTCCTGCTAAAATAGTATGGGAACTGCGTTCTCACGCGTTCTCCTCAACCTGACCCTTGGTTTATGGTAAGAGTTTCACAGGGCTAGGAGGTAAGAAGGTTAGAGAAGAAACTTAGAGTAGGAGGTATTTTGAGACTGGAGATATGTGACACTGTTGATGGAAGTACAAGGTTATGGGTTAGGGTTAGGAGAATGATAGAGTATGAAGATAGTTAGGATGAGGAGTCATATAGGTTTAGGGTAGGGATTAGGTTAATTGGATCTCAATTGGATATATTTAGGGCTGTTGATAGAGTTAAAAAGTTTTGGGATCGGGTTAGGTGGTAGATAAGGTTTGAAGATACTTAGGGTGAAGAGTCATATAGGTTTAGGCATGGGTCAAGTTCTAAAAAATAGGTGTAGGAACTCCCCAGGATTCTTTCTACCCTCCAATTAATGTTTGTCACCTTGCACTTATTGTATCCAGCCCAGTGACAGCTAAAGCTTCAATGGCCATTCAAGTAAACCAAAACCTCTGATTGTGTTTTGTGTCACATGGAGTAGTAGGGATAGGCGCAGATGACATCTTTTCTCCTTGTTATATTTTATACATGTTACTGGGCTGGAAATGTCTGGTAGTTGCAGCTGCCCTGGTAGGGATCAGGTGCGACATTGTCTTTTTCTGTATGTATGCATATTTTGTTGTATCTACAGCCAGGTCATCCTTGCAGCTGTCCCGGTCCGTGGTTTTGGTTCTAATCCCAAAGTGGAATTGTTTCTGGGGTGGGTATAAATGAAAACCCACCAGTTTCCTTCACAACTGAGAAGCAGCATGAGCATATGTAGCTTGCTTAGAAAGCAGCTTTTGGTTTCATTCGGTAGGGCTCACCTACCAGAGGTACCTTGATGTTGCAGGTTAAGCTTAAACTTCAATGGCCATTCAAGTAAACCAAAACCTCTGATTGTGTTTTGTTCCACACGGTGTTACTGCTACTTAAATGGACATTTTTAATTAGACCAGCCTAGATTCTGGTGTCATACATTTTATCCTCCCCCTTTCCTCTTCTTTTGCTTAGAGAGGTGGTATAGTTGAGTCGTTTGGTTGCTTCAATCTACTAGGGATGTGCATGGCTGAAAAATTTGTTTCGTTTAGTTTCAATTTTAAATAATTTCGTTTTCAGAATTTCGTAACTAATTTCGTTTAGTTTAGATTCAAAATTTCGTATCAATTTGAAATTTCAAATCGATTCGAATTTCATATATCAATTCGATAGTTGATATCAATTTGAATTTTGAATCACTAAAAAAAAAAACAATTAAACAAATTTTGCTGTTGAAAGACAAGCTGGGGTTAAATTAAGCTGTGTCACAGATTTAGTATTTGAGTCAATTTAACAGGGACAGGAGCTTGTGAAACTGTGAAACAAAATTAATTTGTTTCATAAAGTTGTTTGCTGACTGCATTACTTGTATTTTATCCTAATTTAAGATCAATTCGATAGTTGATATCGATTCGAATTCCGGAACACCAAAAAAAAAAATTATTCACATTTTTCTTTTATGATGATGACACAGTGTAAAATGAAATAAATTCGTTATGTACCAATTCGTTTCGAATTCGTATCGTATCGATTCATTATTCGGAAGTACTTCTGAAATACGAATTAATGGATTTCGTTCCGAATTCAGAATTTTTCCGAGACGAATGCACATCTCTACAATCTATATTCTCATCTAAACTAGCTGCTATTCTGCAAATAAAGTTGCCTACAAAGTACCCAACGTCAAGTGGAGCCCCCACAGCTGGTGGTAAAAATGGCAGGATATGATAAATGGGGTTGACAAAGAGTATACATATTTTCAGAGGGTTCCTAAAGTTCACTTAACCAAGAGCCGGACATAGAATAATCTGAGAGGTGTTCCTTCGATTATTGTTCTGCCGAGAGTCCATCAGTGTCCGTAAGTAGTCTCATCAGCCCCAAATACTGTTTTGGAAACTGAATTTCTTTGCAGTGGTCTGATCATTTTGAAGAGAGATACCCTCTCGTTTTTAAGTAAAATGTATAGTGCTGTAAGGTCACTCATCAGTGGAAGTTCAAAATGTCTGACTCTGACATTCTGACAGCTCATTTGGTTAGTGCACCAGCTGTACAAGCTGCTCTATTGACTTCACACCAACGTTAATTTAAATCGGTGCCTTTACAATGTCTTTGGATACAACTGCATTGACGGAGGACGTATTTTATTGAGTGTGGAAGAGGTAGATTATGAAACGTATGGAGATAATACTAGATGCAACTGCGACAAAGATAACCACCAATGCCTGACAGCATGTATTATTAAATGGTATCCATTGAACGTGTGTAAAGGCCATCACCCTGAGTTTTGTGAGGCATTAGGCGAAGCCCAAATGTGAGGAACCGTTTGCTTTCTCAAAAATGTTCTAATTTAACCCAAAATAAATGTAAAGCCTCCATCCGCTCAGCAGACGAGACTGACCATTGGGCTTACTAACGTAAGATCCACCAATTCCTGTCCGATTTGTTACTAAAAAAAGTCGTTAGAGCTGAAAACGAGACTTTCACATCAAGTATGCAAAATAGTCAAGGATATCTTCAAACAATGGTGCTACCATTGTTTGAATGGAAGTTCAACATAGCATATTGCAACTAGGGTCAACAAAGTAAAAACGTGTAAACTGGGTTGGGGTTATAGACTGTTGATCACTGTACTTTCTTTTTTTTTAATGAAACAGTGATGAACTATTCTTCGAACAATGGTAGTACCGTTGTTTGAAGTCATTGTCGACTATTTTACAGTCTCGCAGGTTTCTCAGTGGGCCACAGCAGCCATGGACGGCGGCCAAGATCCGAACTCAACCTATGGATGACAAAAACCACTCTTAATTTTTATAATATGATTTTAGGGTTCTGCCCCACCCCTATTGGCCACTTCCATGAATTCCGGCCCTAGCCTGTCCGTTCTCGTTCACCTACTGTAGATGTCACATGGTACTTACTATGGGATGATGGGTACTTTAGCTAAGGAACAGCATCGTCAACAAGCAAACTTTTTCCAGTCAAAAAATGTTTTTGGGAGCTTCGTCTGAATGTGAAAGCCTATTCCATTTTATCCTGCGCTACATCAGTAGCGTCTCTTGGCAGACGTGCAGCTCTTATTTCTGAAAAGCAATACATCAGAGAGAAGGCGCATCAAGATGAAGCTCGTTCATTTATCAGGTTGGGAAAGATATGGAAGCCAAACTTTGTTTGTGTCAAAGAAATGTTCAGAGAGAGTTGGAGAGCCCTGTCATGCTGGTAGACAGCTAATATTTCACAGGCAATAAAGTTTCGCCCTGCTCTAATCTGAAGCCCAGGAATCATGTGTTTGTACGTTTCATGGCGCAGAGGGGATTTAAAATCAAATATTGTCTTTTTCTTTTCCTGTTGAAGGAGCTTCTGCAGCTGGAGGATAGATTGGGCAGTGTGAACCGTGGAGCCATGCAGAACATTATTGAACGTTGTACATTCCCACACAAGTACAAGAAGGTGAGAGTATAAATACACTGTGTGTGGGCAGGCATGAAAGTCACAATTAAATGCACATTCTACAATGTTGTAAAGGTAATATACTGCAAAGTACATGTCGTCTGGTGTTCGTTTCTCCTTCTGGCCATAACAACTTCTGTCTTTCTGTCTCTCCTTGTTTATCTTGCCCCTTTGTTGGATGGTTTATTACTTCCTTTCCGAATTCTCCCTTTATTTCTTCTTCTCTTTCACCCTTGCTCAATCCCTCCCATTCTATATTGTTATTATTATTCTTTATTTATAAAGCGACAGCATATTCCGCAGCGCTGAATAATGGGCACAATATAGACAGGGTTGCAATACATTGAAAAACATTTTGACAAACCAGTACAATAGGAAACGAGGGGCCTACTCCCGTGGGAATGTCAAATTTAAAAGGTTTGAGGAGGAAACAGGAGGAGAGGACTGCAAGGTGAGAGTGATGGACTGCAAGGTGAGAGTGATGGACTGGTTGCGTCAGTGAGTCGGGTGGTAGGCTTCCCTAAATAGGAATGTCTTAAGGGAGCGTTTTAAGGGTGGCGAAACTAGGAGAAAGTCTGACAGTACGAGGGAGAGCGTTCCAGAGGATGGGGGCTGCAGTCTATCATGGGAAGGGGTGATGCGGGGAGAAGCTAGGCGCAGGTCACCGTTTGACCTTAGGGAGCGGGCTGGGGTGTATTTGGTGATTAGTGAGGACAGGTAGTGGGGAGCTGAGTTAGTGAGAGCTTTGTAGGTCAGGGTAAGGATTTTTAATTTAATTCTGCAGTGGATGGGGAGCCAGTGAATGGACTCGCAGAGAGGAGCGGCAGAGACAGAGCGGCGGGTGAGGTGGATAAGCCTGGCAGAGGCATTTAGAATGGATTGTAGGGGGAGAGGCTGGAGAGAGGGAGGCCAGCTAGAAGATTCTTACAATAGTCAAGTCGGGAGATTACAATGGTGTGGATGAGTTGCTTTGTGGTGTAAACGGTAAGAAAAGGCCTGAATTCTGAAAATATTACGTAGTGGATAGTGGCTGTAGGAGAAAAAGACTTGATGTGGGGGATGAAGGAAAGAGCAGAGTCAAGTGCAACTCCTAGACACCGTACCTGGCTTGATGGGGAGATAGTGGTACCTTCAACCAGAAGGACCTGTCAGACAGATAAGAGTCAATCCAATAGAGCACAGTGTCACAGAGACCAAGAGAGCTGAAAGTCTGTAGAAGGAGTTGGTGGTCGGCAGTGAAAAAAGCAGCCGAGAGATCAAGCAGGATGAGAATAGAATAGTGGCTGTGGTTTTTAGCAGTTTGGAGGTCATTGGTGACTTTGAGGGCAGTTTCTGTTGAGTGTAGGGAACGGAAGCCTGATTGCAATGGGTCGAGTAGGGAATTAGAGGACAGGAAGAGGGAGGTGGTTGAAAACTATTTTTTCCAAAGCTTAGAGGTGAATGGAAGAAGAGATATAGGACGGTAGTTGGGTGGAGAGTTGGGATCGATGGAGGGTTTCTGAGATGGGGAAAGGGCGACAGGTGAACTCAGAAATGGAGCAGAGTTTGGGGAAAAAAGGTCAATAGAGTGACCTTCATGGTGAGTAGGGAGAAGGGAGGATTGTGTGAGTCCAAAGGAGGATGTGATTGAAAGAAGTTTGGAGGCAGCCGGGGCAGAAGAATCAGCAATATGAATATTGAAGTCCAAGAATTAGGCATAGAAGGTTAGTAGACAGAAAGCGAGAAAGGCAGGTACTAAAGTGGTCAAGGAACTGGGAGGTTGGACACGGTGGGGGGTAGATGACAGCCACCCTGAGAGCCAGGGGAGAAAACAGGCTGATGCAATGTGCTTCAAAGGCGGAGAAGGAGAGAGGTGGGTGGAGGAAGGTGCTGGTAGGTACAGGTGGTGGAGAACAAAATTCCTACCCCGTCAACTGTTTCTCACCCAGTCTGGGGGTATGGATGAAGTGTAGACCACCATGTGAGATTGCGGCAATGGAAGCAGTGTCAGAGGGAGTTAGCCAGGTTTCTGTAACAGCTTTGAGGTTGAAGGAGTTGGAGATAAAAAGGACGTGGACAGCTGTGAGTTTATTGCACAGAGTGAACCTTCTGAAAGAGGGCAGGTGCCGAGGGCTTATAGGAATGAGGTTGCTGGGATTGCAGGGAGTTGTGTTATGTCCAATGGAGATGGGAGAGGGAAGTAGTGGACTTGTGGGGCTGGGGTTAGTAGCGATGTCCCCTGCATAAAGTAACAGCAGAAGAGTGAGAAAGAGAAGGTGGGAATGGGATTTGTGCAAGTGGGGATGATTGGAAGCCAGAGAATTAGAGGGAGACCAGGTTCTGAGGAAACAAAGGAGCTCATGTGAGGCCATCATGTGGGAAGAGAGAAGGGAGTGAGAGATGCAGATAGTGGAGAGGTCGGTGGCACAGGGGCATGAGTTCCAGTTTAAGAAAAAGGCAGAAGTTAAGAGTAGATGAGTAAGAGAGGATAATGTAGCAGTGTAATTACCAGATTTAACATGTGGACCTTGCAGTTCCTTCCTCCAGTTTCGCAACTCCAGTTAGTAACTCCATTCTGCCACTTTGGACAGGCCACTTAACTCTGGTTAGTAACTCCATTCTGCCATTTTGGAGAGGCCACTTAACTCCAGTTAGTAACTCCATTCTGTCACTTTGGACAGGCCACTTAACTCCAGTTAGTAACTCCATTCTGTCACTTTGGACAGGCCACTTAGGAAATGGCAGAGAGCCCAGACTCAAGAGAGCCTGCACCTGGTGTTAAAATTCACTCATTACTCCCATTCTATATTCATAACGTACTCCCATTCTTTATTCCCTCATTACTCCCACTCTATATTCCCTCATTACTCCCATTTTATATTCCCTCATTCATTATTGCTTTATTAATCCCATTCTATGTTCCCAAATTACTCCCAATCTTTATTTCATTTATTTCATTCTTTACTCCCATTCTATATTCAGGCATCACTCACATTCTTTACTCCTTTATTACTTCCATGCTTTATTCCCTCATTACTCCCATTCTTTGCTCACTCATTACTTCCATGCTTTATTCACTCATTACTTCCATGCTTTATTCCCTCATTACTCTATATCCCTTCCTTCCTTCCTCCTGTCCTTTCCGCTTCCCTTTCTTCATCCTTCTCTCTTCCCCGCTTTCCATATCCTTCTTCCATTCCTTCCTTCCCCTTCTCCCTATATCAATGTTTTCTTTAAAACCTAATAAGTAAATGAACTGAAGCAATTTGTGCTCATCAAATGGCCAGAATTTATAGTTAATATTTGGGGTACATAGAGCATTTTTGGGGTGCAGGTTAACACTCCTTACCCAGCTGCGTTACGATCCTTCGTGTTGTTTCCAGGATCACACATAAAACGTTGTATTGTTCCTTGTTGTACAATAGAGGATACCGCATGATGGGAAAGATGCGAAAGAGGATGAAGAGGAATCTGATACCGATGAGAAATGCACAATATGTCTGTCTATGCTTGAAGATGGAGAAGATGTCAGGTAAACATAAGCCCGTATCGCTCATTCTACCTTTATCTACTCACAAAGAGTCAATCCTCCGTGAATCGTAATCGTATATGAATCGTGCAATCTGCTGTTAATCGTGCTGCAACATATGATTTTGATGGTTGAAGGCACCTTGAGAAATATATCTTTATGAGCTGCTCAATACATCATACACGGTCCTTGACCATGACCATTACCCAACCACTCCAGGTTATGTATTTTATCATAACCCTGGCTATCTCACCTCCTCGTATCTGCAAATGCCAAATGACACGTATATTGACCAAGACGTCCATCCATTGGCTTTGAACATGGTATATGTATAAATACTTGAAATTGTAGCTATATGTCCTTTCTTTCGTGTCTTCCAGAGGTGTAGTGTGACTGAGTTGACCTTGCCTAGCTATAGTTCAATTATCCGCAAACAGGAACGTTATCTAACTCCACCATATTTGTATGATATCTCAGTTGCAAGGTGGTGGAATCAGCAAAGTCTTCGTCTACAAATAACCAAACCACAACTAAGCAAGAGCATCTTACAGTAGTTGCAATAGCTGAATCAGCTCAACGTTGGCTCTTCCTTGAACCCATATGTCTTCATCTCCTTCTACATATCTCTGACACTAATGCTTCTTTAACAGGCTTTCTGCCTCCCCGTCCATTTCTCCTACCCACATCACCTTTAGCACCACAACCAAGTGACATATTGATCACTTAGGGCCTTTTCCTCGCAAGAGTTGTGTGTAGATAACAAAATGGTAGATTTGGTTCTACAGAAGACCTACAGTATGTTATAGAGTGAACATTTTCTTGCCATCTGACTTCTTTTTCTCATGGGTTGGCATGTCAAAGTCACGTCGCTATTGCCCTACGCCACTTACGAGCATCTTTGTACTATACGACATGAAGAACCATTACAAGAGGATGGCATCGGAACAAATGAAGTTGTCCGACGTCCCACCGCCAGTACCAAGCGTACGTTGAGGGAGTGACTGAGATATCTTGATTTCCTAAAATATTTATCCTTCTCCAATTAGCGCCCGATACTGTGACGCTTTTCCAATTAAACGCATTCATCATCCTGTCAAGGCTGAGTTCGTTGGCTTAGATGGAACTCCAAGTACTAGTCTTCTTCTATGTGCATTAATCACACATGATTGATACTACATAGTATTCTCCCTTTTCCTATGTATTAATTTATTGATGCAGTTAAGCTAATTACGTGGAAATAAAGTATATAAATAACATTTTGCTCTTCATTAACTCACATTACAGTGATATATTCATTAGGCCGTTAACATTTCCAGGGAAAGTATGTTAGCCGCGTCGATAAATCAGAAACACCCTACACGTTTTACAGTGTCTATGGACTGGTGTTAATGATGTTCCCTCAGTTTGAAATCGTTCGGGTTTGTTATTTTTTCTTTTTCTTGATATTTTCAGAGTTTTGAAAACAGGCAATCAATGAATAGGGCTGAGAGGAGGGAGCGTGCGTCACACGATAAATCAATATAATAACCGCAGGAAGCGGTAACATTTCATCAGGGAAATATCAAATATCTTGGTACATATATAGGAGTGGGTGAAAAAATAATTAAGCATGTGACGGTCCTGAGAATGAGCAGGATCGCAAGGTTTGTACAGGTCCTGAGAATGGGCAACGGCATAAGTGTCCTACGCTACGGTGGGTCCCCACTGAGGTCTCACAAGGTTTTAGCTTGATGGTGCCATTACAGAGGAGGCTGAACCATATGCAAAACAGTCTGCTATCACCCAAAAAAGGGCGACCAGAAATTAAATTCCAAGGCACGAGAAGAGCCGCCACCCCAACGATTGTTTATGCCTTGTTAGACCTGGTCAGAAGGATATAGCGATACCTGTCTAGGCACCTCGAGCAGGGAGTCCACGTCTGGATTACCCTGTACACCAACAGTGAGCAAAGTATGGGAGCACCCATATGGGAGAAGGGCAACATCATAAGGTTAGGGTGCTGAGAACAGGCATAAGTGGCATAGGTGGCCTGTCCTATGGTGGGTCCCATTTCACGTCTCACAAGGAATTTTTGGATTGTTAAGCAGTGGGGAATTGATGAGTATTGGGAATAAACTCTGTTAGAGTATCAATGTTTGAAGTATGATGGGACATGTGTTTTATGGTTGCAGGTTGTCAACCGCCATATTTTTTTGCTGAGACTGTATTGACGTTCCATCAATGCATTGGCTACAAAGTGTCTTAGGATTTTCTGCAAAGTTTGTGCTCCTAGTGGGTGGAACAGAGCCCGGCCAACTGGATACATTTACAAATAAAAACAAAAGGAGGAATCTGTAAGAGATCAAAACCAAACTATAATAAAGGGCAGGCCTGCCATCAGTAATCTTGGGCCCCTTGCTGTACCACTGGTTGTAGCCACCTTCTCTCATTTGCCCATTTTAGTGCCTCCTGTTATGTTTACGATATTTTACTGCGAGTGGGCTAAATCACTGGTGATCCAGTCAAAGAATGAGAAATGTTCCCTGGTGGGAAAGCGTTCTGTCTACACCTCCTCCTGGTACAGACCATAATAATTGCTTCATCGGTGATGAGTCAGAGTTCTCTTACCGACACCAGCTGCTTTGGCCCACCGGGAAATGTATTGTATTGAGCCAGTCTTGGGTAGTATGGAGGGACTTAGACAAGCTGCACAGGGTTTAGCAAAGGCCAGGTCCCCCAAACATATCATGAGCTGCCACCCCATGATGGCGGTTCTGCTAAAGGACCACATCAAATAATAAAAAATGTTAGAGCCAACGTGACATCATGCATTATGAACAAGTGAATGATAATACTAAAGCTTATAAACTCCCAACTGGGATTGTATTCTGATTGAGCCATTAGGGAGCCACTAATACAAAAATTCATTGCAAGTTATCAAGTCTTACCTATCTATGGTTCAACTATGAGCCAGCTGTTATATCAGCAGCTGTGCTCGTAATCTGCTGGAACCGTTAATGACCACCGTGCCACCCACCACCAGGACTCCATCGAGAGTCATGGAAGGCACATGAGATGGCGCTAGTCCAGCAGAAGGACACTGGAGAACTATTGGTTCTCCATGTCCTTCAGTTTGCAGCAGGTGGACGCAGATGACCGCAGGTGACTGCACTTTCGGACCGAACTGAACCACAATGTGCATGTCTAGTGTCTTATTTTATCGTTGATTGTCATCTAATGATTCTTCATTGTTCCCACAGGCGCTTACCCTGTATGCATTTATTTCACCAAGTCTGTGTCGACCAATGGCTAGCTACGAGCAAGAAGTGCCCGATTTGCCGAGTGGACATTGAAACACAGCTCGGTGCCGACAGTTGAGAGGACCTGGTGGAGGACTCGTCGCTTTGTTTTTTAATCCCGTATCAGGTCGCACGACCATTGCCTGCAGTAAAAAAAAATCAAAAACTTTGCCTTCTGAGCCATGTGATATACAGGAAAGTCAGCAAGCACATTAATCCTGAAGACGAATGGTGGGCATGTAGTAATAATCACAAAGGATCTTAACAGCCATAAATCCCTGCTGCAATGGAAGCTGGCCTTCCCAGAGCCAAAGGGGTACAGCGCTGATCGACAAGCGGAAGGTACTAGAGTCTAGCTTGCCAATCCTGCACTTGAAAGGATTGTACATATACCTCTCGAATAAGTAGAATCAAGTAGGGGTCCCTAGCTATTTCTGTGGATGGCAACTGGAGCATGTTAGCTTATTACCAAGTTATTTTTTTCTGTGTTTGGTGGCCTAGTCATCTTGTGGTGGACATGTCGCTGTTAACCTACTTTTTGCACCAAATATTATTTAAACTGAATTTAAATTTTTTGACTAATGATTAATTATTATTTTGATGTTTTTTTTGTTTGTTTTGTTTTTTGGTGCCTGGACGAGCCATTGTGGTTTTGATGCATTGAAACTTCCCAACTTTGGAAACGTGAGGCAAGAAATCCTATTGTTTACAGTTAAAAAAAAAAAGGATTGCGTTTTCATGCCTCGATTTGGTTTATTTCGTTATTTATTATGCTTAAGTTATGTTTACAGAGGGTTGGTAATAAGATAAGACCTGAAAAAATTATTTAAAAAAAGCGAAAAAAGAAAAGGAAGCAGTGTCCCAGCTCAACACTTATCGATCGATAATACTCTGCTGCTGCTGGATTGTTGGGTTTCACCATATCGACGCTGGGTCTTCATGGAACGTGACAGCTGTGAATATATTGCTGAAAAAAATATGGATACCCGAGAACGGCTTATTAACTCATATACTGGTGACTGCTGCTACTACTAGGGAGCCCTTTGCGTCATTTTCCCATTTGAAATATGACGTCGTTTCTCATAGATATGCTATTCCGGAGCTCTCAATGGGTCGGCCAATCGTACAAAGAGCTTGGAGAAGGTTACCGAATAGCATAGCCATGACGAAGAGGAAAAATGAATTAATGGGGGGTGGAAAAATAAAAATAAAACTGCTCGTTACCTATTAAAACCAGTTTTTAGTGTAGAAAAAGCCAATTATAAAAATTTGAACAAAGTCAAGTTCTATAAAATTCCAATGACCACTGAATCAAACAAAAAAGACAAACGAATTTGCAATTTTTGTAACGTGTAAGAGATGAGAAGATACGCAAATGAAAACCAGTCATTTTTTGGGATGTTGCCCCTTTAAGTCATGATTTTATAAGGGGAGTCAAGGTCCTCAAGCACTTAAAGAAGTGCATTTAGCCATTCCATTGTGTGAACCGGAGCAGTGTTTCTCTAACAAAGTCACGTGGTCAACCAATGGATATCCGTTATTAAATCAAATCCAAATTCCTGATGCAACTGCACTTTAGACAGTTGATGTCCTGATGGACGACTAAATAAATCAACATCTATAAGTGTCTTAACGTTTTGGAAAGTCCTAATGGCTGTGAACCAGTTTCAGATCACAAACGAGTGTTTTCTGACTCTGTGAAAGATGAAGACCTGGTGGACCGGTTGGAGAAACATTGTTCTAGAAAACCCTATGCAGTAAAACATTTGGAAAATAATGTAGACGAAGTCTTCAATATGCTGAAGGCTCATCTTCCATCTAAAGGAAGTTCCTGGAAAACCCAGCATCGTGAGGTCAAGCCGCCCATTTCTCTTCCTTTATTGATGAACACTGATGGTCATGTTCCTGGGCCTACCATTGAAAGATGCAACTTGCCTCTCCCTCCAGTTGAAAAAGCCATTTGTTCCCTGAGATCCTTGGTAGTACTGATATAAAAAATGTAAACTGGTGTACAAGCCATATCCGTTTTATTACAATTAAACAAGTCCCTGTTTTTGTTCTTCGTGTTCAACTGATTATCATCAGCCTTCCCTTCGCCTATGGTCCACCAGTTGTGATTCATTCACATGACACAAACTACTCACATTTTTTCACATAGAACCACTTAGAACTGCTTGGTTTCAAAAACCATCGTAGATTATCTTGCAGCCAGCTAGTATCCCATTATAATCCTAAATCCCTCGTGGCCCTAGACATTATGACTATCAAGGCTTGAGGAGTCGTCTCCGGGAACAATTTTACACAGCAACTCAGGATGTATCTTCCAGACAGCCATTTTATATTCATATAAGAGCACAATATAGGACGAGAGAAGGAGCGAGTGAGGTGGGTGGTCCGATCCTAATTCCTTTGTATGGTTCATTCATCTATCAATGGTTTGAGCCTGGAAATAGCGGCCATTTTGAAAAAATACAGACTTTAAGAACGAGTCACCAAAAATTACATGGCTTGAGCAATCCAGCAACAGCAGACGATAAATCATGGTCTGCGTGTGAACAAACTTGGCCTATTCCAAACTATGATGTGTTTTGTAGGGGGCGGGGAAGGGGGAGGGGTTGCTTTTCCTTTTCAATTTTCATAATTCACCTTAGTTTGGATCTGGCCATTTTATGGGTCTAAAGGATGATTCCATTTGAAGCGTCGATTAAGAAAGTAATTATATTATTGCCTAATGAACAAGCACATCTCTTTTTAAAAAAAATAATAATTAAAAAATGGTGAATAAAAGCACCGAATTTTTATTAAAAAAAAACAAAAAACTATATATATATATCTCGCTTTGTGTGTATGAAACCCTAAAACGGTGAGATGTACGTACTGTCGGAGATCGTATTGGTGTGTCGGGTACCATGTTGTTTAATATCTTGCTTGAGTAGAACGGAAAAGGATTACTTTTCAATCTATAGGAATCAAATGTGGATAGTTTACAGGGTTTTGTGATTTTAAATGCCTTATATTTAACAATCATAATTTATGACTAACTTGTAGATTTTGGTGGGTTCTTTAATTATTTTTATAGTTGCTTTGGCCTTTTTAATTATAATTTATTTATTTAGAAGACGATACTAATTTTTTTGATAACTCCTATTACCTCATTTTTGCATTGTGTCTGGGATTGGAATGCTCTGCATGCGTCGATACTTTCAAGCGAAATGAAAAAAAAAATTAAAAAATCTTTATCTTGTATTAAAAAAAATAATAATAATGAATAATACTAATTCAGGGTGTGTGGTCACGAACTGTATTACTGTGGTGCTGTTATCTGGATACATTCCGTAAAAATGCAAACCTTTTTGAGTCTGTATGCTGTAACCTGGTGGAAACTGCAATATAGTGGAAGTGTTTAGCACATCTAAATATTATTTGCACTCATTTTCGAACCGAGGTGACCCTTCCGACTTCCTCAACGTCTACTAAACGATAAGAGCGAGGATCCTTAAAGCCAAATATAACATATATGGGGATGTTTTTGCTCAACGGGATAGAGTGTGGAGTTGACTGGGGGGTGGGATCAGAGGCGGATCTAGAGGGGGAGGGATCAAAGGCGGAGTCCTAAGGCAAAAGCTCGACTGTAAGACCCTATTATTGTAGAAAAATGCAGAAATCAGCCCAAAAAAACCCTCTCTAATTAATGAAGTCTCAGACGGCTGTCCTGGAAGATTGGTGTACGTTAATGAAGGAGCGTATTTGTGTGGTGTATCCGCACGCTGAAAAGCCACGCAACTATCATCGTACGAGGCCCCTGTGTGAGCGAGGCCTTAGGCGACCGCCTGTACGGCCCAATCATAGAGCCGCCTCTGGCGGGGGGGGGGGAAGAATATTTTTACGGGAAAATAAAGCTGATTCTGAGAATCTCTTCAAGTCGGTCAACTGACCCAAAACGTTCAGCTTCCCATTTCGACTTTCCACACTTCCTGGTTTGGCAAACGAACCCCATATATGTTGCAAAAAAAAGGAAATTGGGTGGAAAATATGGGTTAGTTATTTCAGAAAGCATTGGCTGGGACCTTGAGTAAATTAATAGAGAAAAAAAGTTGATGGTAATAACTTATTAATTAACGTTATTTTAAAAGAAAAAAATTCCCCAGAGAATAAAATAAATAAATAGATAAACCCGATAGTACTTGTTATTATTGGTTCTAGCGTTGAAGGGCGGGTGATGTAGCATGTATATATATATTTTACCGATGTGCCATGTATGTTAGGATGACAGGAGTAAAAATCCTCCTTGTTATCCAGTCTCCAGATAATATACCCTGCTGCTGCTGCTGCTGAGTTTCATCGTTTCAGACTAAAGAATTGAGCAAAATAATTGCTGTGTCGGTAAATTCGATATCTTGTTCCTCCAAAGTTTGTGTTTCCTAGCTAAAAACAACACAAAAACTAGATATTCATTGTGTTTGTGTAGTGTGCATACCCGTAAACATGTAGTATTAGTGCATGAAGGTCTGCATGGGTTGGATGCTTACGTTTATCCCCACCCCTGCTTGAGTGACTCCACCCCCAAGCAGTAACCTGTCTCCGTGTTAATGACAACTCTGCCTGTTTGAGCCAAACTTTGACTTCTCAAACTACTTAAGCAAGGGAAATAGGAATATCCAAGGTCTCTGGTTTTGCCAAAACCCCCACGGGAATCTATAAGCCACCATGAATGAATATGAGACACAAAAAAACAAAACAAAACTGGACTGTTTAGGTAAATAACAAATTATTATTATTACTTTCGATCGTTTGGCTGCAGTGTAGCTGATTTGAATTATTTGCTTTGCCAGTGATGCACGTCGTGATACCTGCATGCGCGTTCATCCGCAAACACGTTAATTATCTGCAAGCGCCCCAAAGGGCAGAACAAGTGACATAGTGTGTGCATATACTGTGTATGCGCGTTACAGTGTGCAATGCCTGGCATCCTCTGGCACCGTGTGAGGTGTCGCTCTCCTGGTTGCAAATCTAAAGTATATTTAAGTTTCTCGCGTCACTTAATTACATAAAATTAAATATGGTGATTTTTTTTTTTAAATGTGATAATGTCATATATATATAGATAGTACATTAGATTAATAAATGATGTTTTATTTTGCTCAGGGGCACCAAAAATTTTTAGCGTTGGAGCAAATATAATGATTATAGAAGATTATGTCTATATTTCATAAAACACTAGCCCCATGGCATAAATATAAAATTTCTTGATCAAGCCAGTATATATATATACTGTACTTATATATACATACAAAAAAAAAGTAATTTCCAAATAATGGAATTATGCCCATATGCAAACTTGGGAGAAATCTGTCTAGACGGGAGATTCGGATCTGGCAATGTCACGGGTATCAGGCTGTACATTATGCTCTCGTCACAGTCAGAGCAGGGCCAGATTTCTAATTAGGCAAAGTAGCCATGTGCCTACAGGCATCAACCATGCTCTGTTTAAAAAAAAATAAATTTAATTAATTAATTAGGTAGAGGAAGGGAGTATATTTAAAAGGAAACAAAGTAGCAAAACAAGAGGACATAGTCTTAGATTAGAGGGGCAAAGGTTTAAAAGTAACATCAGGAAGCATTATTTTACTGAGAGGGTGGTGGATACATGGAACAGCCTTCCAGTTGAAGTGGTAGAGGCCAAAACAGTAATTGAATTTAAGCAGGCATGGGATAGGCATAAGGCTATCCTAAACAAAAGATAAATCCAGGTAAAGTATCCATGTAATTGGGCAGACTAGATGGGCTGAAAGGTTCTTATCTGCCGACATTTTTCTATGTTTCTATGTTTCTAATTACAATAATTTAGATCCCTGGATCACTGGCTACCTACAGGATAGAGGGACATATAAGGTATCACTGGAAGGGCCAAAGAGCGACCTTTCCAATGGTACCAAAGATGACCATTATTAAAATAAAATGAAAAATATGAAAACAAAAATAACAAATAAATAAAATAATATTTTTCCCTTTTTTTTTTTCTTCCATCGCATAGTTTTTGCTTCATTTTAAGGCAGCAGATTCCGTTCCCGTTTTTCGGTTTTAAAAATGTTAATTTTTCTTTTGTTTCCCCCCAAAAACAAAAATTAGAAAAGTATTTCCCCTAATTTGGGCACTTTGTTTTTTTTTTTTGGGGGGGGGCTCCAGATTTCTGTGCCTACAGGCCCCTGTGATGTAAACGCAGAGGGATTATGGGAAATGTAATTAATCAGAGCGAAATGCCTTTTTTGTGGGTTTTCTACCCGAAATGGTAGTTGCAAAATTCCTATTATTAATCGGTAAAAAATAAATAAATGGGGAAAAAAATGGAATCTCCGGTACAAACGAAATTGTAAGCGCGAGACCGTTAGTAACAGCCCCCCCCCACCCCCACTTTTTTACGCTGGATTAAAAAATACCGTAATTTAAAATGTGACAGACTGGCTTTAAAAGGCACGACGCCGCGAGCCGCGGCAGAAACACTCGGGAAACGGTTATTTAGTTAGCGAGCGGACATTAATATTATAAGCACTGAACAAACAGCGCTAATGGAAAATATATTTATGGACACGGCGGGTGCAGAGGTGAAGGAGCCGGGAACATTCAATTACAATATGCAAATAGATCAGACACCTAATTTGTACGACAGAATCGCTTCCTGGGAGAAAACGCTCCGTGTTAATTTCAGAATATTGAGCAGATCTGTCTGTGCAGACACTATCCGTGTCGGAGTTATTGATGGTTACCCTTACCAGCGGGATTTGACCCTATTAGGTGAACGGAGAGGACATAATACTAATTCTAGATTGTAAGCTCTGCTGACCAGATGTCCTGAACCCATGTGCTACGCTGCACTCCATTAGGATTCTTCCCTGGCATCCCTAGAGTCGAGTCTCCATTGTATCCCTTTGTATCTCTGCTTGGGGACTGGATAAGGCCACGCCTCCTCCCTCCCCCGCTTAAATGGACCATTCAATGAAAAAAACTTTATTGCTGCATTCTGACATTCAGAGAGAGGAGGGATGGAGGGAGGGCTGTCTATCTCAATGCAGGTGTGAGTCGCAGGCTATATTATCACTGAAGGGTGATTAAGTCCTTTACTGCCAAGGGATTTTCCAAAAAAAACCACCGAAGAACCAGTTGGTTTTTTGGAAAATCATTTTTAAATTATTTATACAGTAGGAAATATTTGGGAATATTCTCAGTGTAATCCTTAGCCCTATTTGGCTGGGAGATGTCGCCACCTGCTGGCCAAATGGAGTTACAGCAGTTCTGGTCTCCGTGCAGGATCAGCTGGGGAGATGTCAGTGAGACGCATTCCCAGCTGGTTTTAAAAAGTGGTAGTACCTCGAGGATCACGGCGACGGCAGTAAAACCATAGGGACACGTTCTGGAGCATAAATGCAAATGAAATTCTTTTGCAATAAACTGAATTCCTTCACATTGCTCCTGTGAAACATCATATCGACAAAACCCGATATTGGGGCACCAGGAGGAGAATAGCAGATTGAGAATAGTCGATCTTGGTAGTGAAGGGGTTAAAACGGTGTATATTTGCATGAAGTTCAGTTTTCTTCCATATATATCTGATAAGAATAACCTAAACAGAAAGTGACCCCGTTCTAGAGTCGTTGCCCCATTCTTTGTTTCTTACGGATAGAAAAACGCCAGATTTCCCTATTTTTCCCTTTATATCAGGATTTGCTTCGTTATTCTGGCAACGCTTTACAAATGCTCTAGTTTTGCATCCAGGAGACAAGTTCATTGATTTCAGACAGGAGAGTGCACACGTGTATATATCCACATGGTCTGGTGTTCGTGAGCATTGTCTTTCCATATCACACTGTACGAGTCACTGTATACACTGCTGCAAGAATAGAAAGAAGAAACGGTGCCAAATTCTTCAAGTGACTCAATCACGTGGGACCTTAAGAAACAGATATGTTTGTTTTATAGGTATCCATGGTGATGAACTCTTATTGGATTTTCCCCCATTTTTCATTCAGTGATGCTTTTATAAATCTCCTTTGCTGCTTTAAATGACTCTACATTTATCTGTCAATTAACAACAGTATCCGTCTATCTATCTATCTATCTATCTATCTATCCATATCTATCTATCTATCTATCTATCTATCCATATCTATCTATCTATCTATCTATCTATCTATCCATATCTATCTATCTATCTATCTATCTATCCCATATCTATCTATCTATCCATATCTATCTATCTATCCATATCTATCCATATCTATCTATCTATCCCATATCTATCTATCTATCCATATCTATCTATCTATCCATATCTATCTATCTATCCATATCTATCTATCTATCTATCCATATCTATCTATCTATCTATCTATCTATCCATATCTATCTATCTATCCATATCTATCTATCTATCCATATCTATCTATCTATCTATCTATCTATCCATCTATCCATATCTATCTATCTATCCATATCTATCCATATCTATCTATCTATCTATCCATATCTATCTATCTATCCATATCTATCTATCTATCCATATCTATCCATATCTATCTATCTATCTATCCATATCTATCTATCTATCCATATCTATCTATCTATCCATATCTATCTATCTATCTATCTATCTATCTATCTATCTATCTATCTATCTATCTATCCATATCTATCTATCTATCCATATCTATCTATCTATCCATATCTATCTATCTATCTATCTATCCATCTATCCATATCTATCTATCTATCCATATCTATCCATATCTATCTATCTATCTATCCATATCTATCCATATCTATCTATCCATCTATCTATCTCATATCTATCTATCTATCTATCTCATATCTATCTATCTATCTATCTATCTATCCATATCTATCTATCTATATCTATCTATCTATCTATCCATATCTATGTATCTATCTATCTATCTATCCATATCTATCTATCCATATCTATCCATATCTATCCATATCTATCTATCTATCCATCTATCCATATCTATCTATCTATCTATCCATATCTATCTATCTATCTATCCATCTATCCATATCTATCTATCTATCCATATCTATCTATCTATCCATATCTATCTATCTATCCATCTATCCATATCTATCTATCTATCTATCTATCCATATCTATCTATCTATCTATCTATCCATATCTATCCATATCTATCCATATCTATCTATCTATCTATCTCATATCTATCTATCTATCTATCTATATCTATCTATCCATATCTATCTATCCATATCTATCTATCCATATCTATCTATCCATATCTATCTATCCATATCTATCTATCCATATCTATCCATCCATATCTATCCATATCTATCCATATCTATCCATATCTATCTATCTATCCATCTATCCATATCTATCTATCTATCCATATCTATCTATCTATCTATCTATCTATCTATCTATCTATCCATATCTATCCATATCTATCTATCTATCCATATCTATCTATCCATATCTATCTATCTATATCTATCTATCTATCTATCCATATCTATCCATATCTATCTATCCATATCTATCTATCTATCTATCCATATCTATCCATATTTATCTATCCATATCTATCCATCTATCCATATCTATCTATCTATCCATATCTATCTATCCATATCTATCTATCCATATTTATCTATCCATATCTATCTATCTATCCATATCTATCTATCCATATCTATCTATCTATCTATCCATATCTATCTATATCTATCTATCCATATCTATCTATCTATCTATCCATATCTATCCATATCTATCTATCTATCTATCTATCTATCTATCTATCTATCTATCTATCCATATCTATCTATCTATCCATATCTATCTATCTATCTATCCATATCTATCTATCCATCTATCCATATCTATCTATCTATCCATATCTATCTATCCCTATCTATCTATCTATCTATCTATCTCTATCCATATCTATCTATCTATCTATCCATATCTATCTATCCATATCTATCTATCTATCCATATCTATCTATCTATCTATCTATCCATATCTATCTATCTATCCATATCTATCTATCCCATATCTATCTATCTATCTATCTATCTATCTATCTATCCATATCTATCTATCTATCCATGTCCATGTTGATCTAGCTAGCTATCTATCCATCTCCATATTTTTATATCTATCAATCTCCATATCTCTCTATCAATCTCCATGTCTATCCATGTCCATACTCTCTATCTATCCATGTCCATATCACTATATCTATCTATCATCTCTATATCTATCTATCATCTCCATATCTCTATATCTATCCATGTCCATATCTATCTCTCTATCTGTGTCTATCTATTCATCTATATCTCTATCTATCTCTTTATCTCTGTTTTTTTCTCTATCTACTTTTCTACTTTTTCCGCTATCAGGTTTATTCAGAGAGCAATGAAATGTCATCAACGTTTTGGAGCTTTCCCATTCACCACACTTCGGCGAGTTTGATTCGCCGACCCTGCAGTGAATTCAGCATTCACCGCAGGGTGCCCAAGTGCAGCTAATCCATTTGCCGAACACATCCGAAAAACCGCCGGACTGAATAGTAAAACTAGAAGTGTGCAAGGCTGGAAAATTTGTTTCGTTTGTTTAGGTTCATTTCAAATTAATGTCGTTATTTCATTTCGTAATTTCAATTCTTTTGGTATATTGGATCACTAAGAACCCCATTGTAAGATTGATTCGATAGTTGATATCGATTCGAATTTCGGATCAGTAAATAATACCCAAATTAATCAAATCCTGCTGTTAAAAGGCAAGCGAGGGTTACATGTTGAGCTGTACATTGACCTGTGGTGCTGACAACAGATTCAGTACCACAGGTCAATTTACAGGGACAGGGTGCTTTGTGAAACAATGAAAGGAATCTGATTCGTTTCATAATGTCATTTGCTGTAGTACTTGTATGTATTGTAAGTTAAGATCGATTCGATATTTGATATCGATTCGAATTTCGGATCACTAAATAAAACCCCAATGAATCAAATCCTGCTCAGGAATCATTTAATCAATGGTTCTCTTGTGAAACAGCATAACGAATCAAATTCGCTATATACCGTTTCGTTTTCATTTCAATTCGGATGAAATCAATTCGTTATTTCAGAAGCACTTCCGAAATACGAATTAACGAATTTCGTAACGAATTGAGATTCGTTACGAAACGAATGCACACCTCTACATTGAACCCTATGGGATTCGCCTGATTAAACCTGTTGAATGAAACCACCAAAAATCTGGGCATTTTACTGACATTACTCTGCTGTTCGGTGTCTCTGAATAGATTAACCATTGCTTCTCTATGGGGGATTTCACTGCCGCCGAACAGCACTGTATTTCACTGGCAATTCACCAATATTTGGCGAACTGACAGCTTTTGCATAGCCGAATGGCCACGAAATTGCACCGTATGGGGAAATTCACTGTTCGTGTCATTTCGGGGCCAATTCGGTGTTCTTTGAATAACCCTGTGTATTTGTATGTATCTATCTTTTTCTCTGTTTGTTTGTGTAGCCATTTATCTCCTATATATATATATATATATATATGTCATAGTATTCTGTCTCTATCTATTAAAGAGCATGGATGCCAATCTATAAGAGCGGCTATAGTCTGGTGTGCCATTTCATACTTTATTTAATCTGCCAAATGTTCTACAATAAAAAAGAAAAGAAAAAAAAGAAAATACAAGGTTAACAGTGACGTAATAATAAAAATAATAAAGTCCACCAATGAGCCAGAGAACAAAGTTGTTTAATAACGTGGGACAGAGGAAGGGTCATTCTCGGTTTTGTAATCCTACTGCTGTTCCGTTGTGCTGTGCAACATTTTGCTACATATAGAATATTTTATAGAACAAAAAGCTAGAATATTTATTATCAATATGAAAGCAATAGTGCATTAAAAATGAACCGAGACATTAGAAATTGTGTAACTGCTTAGATTCACATTTCGTGGATTTTTTGTACTTTATTTATAACTAATAAACTGAATTGCATTGCTAACTTATCTCCTTGTCTTTTGATTTGTGATAGAATTGATTTCCTCTATTCATGTTGACCTGAATGGAAACTCACATGTTTCCATTTTGGGGATTTTTATCATGATGCAACATTAGCCAAAATTTTATGAAAAGTCTCACATTACAGTTGTGGTATAAGATACAACAGCAGTGCAGAGGCAATGGGGGTGGGGGAGGGAATGTTTAGAAAAGACTGCATAGGATCTATTGTGTTGTCTAGGCTACCTGAGACAAGAGATGGCACTGGCAGTTGAATGAGAGCTGATAGTGGGCTTCCAACACTTTGGCGATGTCATTTACATACATCCCACAGACATGCAATCTTAATGAGTTGATGTTTTCACCCATTGAGTCCATTCTATTCCCAATGCCACACAGGAAGGAACAAGTGATGGACTGAGGGAGGGGCAGTTTACAATACAAAATATGACACTATGGATGCACTCAGTGACACACATAGAGTAACATATTTTCTTAATTAAAGATACAAGAGAAAAACAAAGCCTAAAACCCAAAAATTAGCACAAATAGTAACCTAACCCTAATTACAAACCAAATACTAACCATTAAAGAAACCCTAACCCTAAAACAAGCACAAATAGTAAGCTGCCTCTAATTACAAATACAGTAATAAGCCTAAAAGTAACACTAACCAATAGAACAAGCACAAATAGTAACCTAACCCTCATTACAAACCCTAATACTCTCCCTTACCCAAAAATTAACCCCAACCGTCAACAAGCACAAATAATAAGCTAACTATAATGAGAAAACCCAACACTAACCCTAAAGTAATCATAAACCTTAAAACAAGTGAAGATAGTAACCAAACCCCAATTACAAACCCAATACTAACCCTAAAATAACCCCAAAGAGTAACTTAACCATAAGTACTAACTAGGGATGCACTGACACCATTTTTTAAGACAGAGTATGAGTACCGATACTTTTTTCAGGTACTCACCTATACCGAATACTTTTATTTGAAGTCATGTGACAGCTTCCAATAAATAATTTAGGATTTTGCTGAGAGCCTGTACAATTTATGTTAATATTGAAATATTTGGCCAGAAACCCCATTTACCCACTGCACAGGCCTACACACACACCCTGACCACACACACACACACACACATATATACAAAACGTCGTACATATATATATACTGTATATATATATATATATATGCACACACACCTCAGATACATATATACCCACACACACACATATACAAGATGTTATACATATATATATATACACACACACACAGGCACCAGACCTCTATATACATATATATCCACACACACCAGACCTCTGATACATGTATAACCACACCAGTCCACAGATACATGTATACCCAGGACAGACCTCAGATACATTTATACCCGGGACAGACCTCAGATACATGTATACCCGGGACAGACCTCAGATACATGTATAACCGTGACAGACCTCAGATACATGTATAACCGTGACAGACCTCAGATACATGTATACTCACGCCAGACCTCAGATACATGTATATATATATATATATCCCAGACCTCAGACACAGAGACTGGTTAGACATTATGGTCTATGGAGGTTTACAACAGCTCTGGTTAAGTTAGCACCAGCTTTGGAATATTGTCCTGGGACGGATGGCAGAATTCTCTAACAGCATTCTGCTAGGCCCCTCTGGCTAGCCGCACTCCAGCAAGTGGCCACCAGCATGCGATGGATGTAACGCGACTCTGTTGGCCTTCAGCCGTGGTCTCGCGAGAGCTTGCAGAGTTCGCCACATCTCGTGAACTCTGCAAGATCTCCTGAGAGCACGGCCCCAACGGAGCCACGTTACAACTTATACATGCCAGCGGTTGCTCGCTGTAAAGTGGCCTGTCGGAGGTGCCAGGCAGAATGCTGTTACAGAATTATGCCAGCGGCCCCAGTCCTCACATACCACCTGGCAAGCCAGTCTTCCGGTATTGGTTTGAATATCGGGGCATTGGCACTGATAATAGTATTGGTATCCGTGCATCCCTAGTACAAACCCTACTAACTATAAAACGAGCACAAATAGTAACATGAACCATTACAAACCCAATACTGACCCCAAAACTAACCCTAACCATAAAACGAGCACACATAGTAACCACCTAACCCTAAAAGTAACCCGAACCCTAAAACAAGCACAATAAGTAGCCTTACCCTAATTACAAACTCAATACTAACCCTAACCCTATAATTTCATAGCTTTCAAAAAATGCTCCAATTTGAGTGCTCTACAAAAATGTTCAACTGCTCCTGAAAAATGCTTCAGAAAGTGAGTCTAGGGGTCAAATTTGGAACCATCCAAAATGGAGCGTGATTTTTGAATCAGCGTTATCTTTCTTGCAAGATGTCTATATCTGTCCACTAGTTGGAGACTGGGTTTTTCTTATTCGGTTCTTGATAAAGAACGTGAAAATTAACCATTTCAGATTATTTACAGATTGCGAGTAATAAATGTAACATGTGTGTACATCCTATAATAACGGCTCCGCACGCCCAGGACCCTGTACAAGCTGCAAGAAGCTTTTTAACCACAAGTTCTGTGAGCGGGAAAAGAAGGCGGACAATAAACATAACAAAGCTGAAACCATCTCCTCTGCCGGAACGGCCTTCAGAATCACTCAGATTAACATTATATGAGCCGGATAATCGCCGAATGAGCTGGGAAATGAGGCGCATCCAAGATTCATTTGCAACGGAATCAGAAATCAAGTGAAAATCACACTAATTGTTTCTGGAACGCTGAAACGTTATTTGTAGCAAGCGAATAGAATGGATAACAGCGTGGGATTCATTCGGAAAAAAGGACGGGGTTATACATCGTATATTAACCACAGGCTGCCACGGGCTGCACGGATATGTTGTAACTTACATATTACATGGGAAGAATGATCACAGTATTGTCACCCTGACCATTTTACATTTATAAACTGGTCAGGATGTGAGGAGTGACCCCTGACCCCCCAGCTCCCTTGATTTGGAGATGTTGCTGGTTGAAGCGGAGGAAAAGGTGAGTAAAATTAACTAAAAATAGAAGAAATACATTTAAAAATAATAATTGAGCAGGAGGATCGAGCCGTGCAGAGCAGAGTGCACTAACTGCGCTCAGCGAGGTGGCAAGACGGGCGTCGAGTGGAAGGAACGTCCACTCTCACGGACGTTTCTTCCGCTCTCCAAAACGCTTGTTTGACCCCGGCCTTACATAAAATAGATTACTTAAGCATTGCAAACAAAACCACATTATAAAACACATGCTGCTGCTATTTTTCTTTCTTTAAAGTAATTGCAATTTTATCAGGCAAAATAAAGTTACGTTTTTATCTCCTGTTTCCATTTTGTGGAATTTTCCCGTGATGCAACATTTACCAAACACTTTGCTTTGTGGCTCTTGTTTATTTAATCTACACTATTTAACAGTTAATGAGGTGGGGGAGGGGATGTTTAGATATGGCTATGGTTCTCCAGGCTACCTGAGATAAAAGATGGCAGCTGAGTGAGATAAGAGATAAGCTTAAAAGACTTCTACTCTACCCCTGGTGACGTCCTTTGAATACATCCCACACAAAACAATGATGTGAGTCGGTGACTGACCCATTCACTCCATTCTATGACCAAAGCCACACAGTGAGGAGCAAGTGATGGAAAGATACACAAAATATCACACAATGGATGTGCCCAGTGACACATATAGAGGAAAATATCACACAATGGATGCACCCAGTGACACATATAGAGGAAAATATCACACAATGGATGCGCCCAGTGACACATATAGAGGAAAATATCACACAATGGATGCGCCCAGTGACACATACAGAGGAAAATATCACACAATGGATGCACCCAGTGACACATATAGAGGAAAATATCACACAATGGATGCACCCAGTGACACATATAGAGGAAAATATCACACAATGGATGCACCCAGTGACACATATAGAGGAAAATATCACACAATGGATGCACCCAGTGACACATATAGAGGAAAATATCACACAATGGATGTGCCCAGTGACACATATAGAGGAAAATATCACACAATGGATGCACCCAGTGACACATATAGAGGAAAATATCACACAATGGATGCGCCCAGTGACACATATAGAGGAAAATATCACACAATGGATGCGCCCAGTGACACATACAGAGGAAAATATCACACATGGATGCACCCAGTGACACATATAGAGGAAAATATCACACAATGGATGCACCCAGTGACACATATAGAGGAAAATATCACACAATGGATGCACCCAGTGACACATATAGAGGAAAATATCACACAATGGATGCACCCAGTGACACATATAGAGGAAAATATCACACAATGGATGCACCCAGTGACACATATAGAGGAAAATATCACACAATGGATGCGCCCAGTGACACATATAGAGGAAAATATCACACAATGGATGCACCCAGTGACACATATAGAGGAAAATATAACACAATGGATGCGCCCAGTGACACATATAGAGGAAAATATCACACAATGGATGCACCCAGTGACACATATAGAGGAAAATATCACACAATGGATGCGCCCAGTGACACATATGGATGAAAATATTTTCTTAACTAAACATACATGAGTAAAACAAAGAACATGTAAGATATCAGCAACATCAAATACACACAATAAGGACATTGCATTTTTGGTGGTACTGGCCCTTTAAATTACTCTATGTAGAGCAGTGATGTAACTATATCAAATTAATAATTGAATTCTTAAAAATAAACCATTATAGTAAAAAAAGTAATAAAATCACCCATTGTCTTTCAACAGTTTAAGTAACTCTTTGCGTGTGGTTTGAAGGACGACTTAGAGACGTCTTTGTGAAGATAAAACCTATTATAATATAATATTTCATTTAATTATGCAAGAAACAATGTCGCACGGCACCGCCACGTGTCCCAGAACTCTCTGCAGCCCATGTCGGTGTTACTGTAGAGCAACCTCGCTCGTTCTGCTGTCTAATCCAAATGACCTCAGCCGCCGAGGGAAGGGATTCTGAGTAAGCATTTCATTTGCCCCCCGGCAGCCTTTTTTATATTCAGGACAGAGAGAGAGAGAGGGAATAAAAATCGGTGGTTTTGGGAGGGCGAGCCTCGCAGCGTTATTCCCAGCGGTTCTGCAGTGCTGGAACATCACATCTCCTGCGTTAATATATTGCTTTTTTGGCCGCGTTCAGCAATCAAGGCAGAAAGAACAAGGCTGCAGACAATTAGCAGCTCCTCTGCGGCAGGAAATTTTGCGGACTACCCAAAAAAGTCGCCGCGCCAATTTGCAGAGCGGATCGATACTTTTTAACAATACGGGAGGCGCTGGTGGCGCGCATCGTGAAGATTGCGTAATGTGTAGAACCTGGCGGAAAGTATAGGCGTCTGTATTTATTGAGCTGTGAGAATTATTACTTTCATAAGGTGTTGGTGCAGCGTTCAGGCACGTCTGCAATGCAGCACGGAGAGAGGATGAATAAAGGCGACGTAATAAAGCAGAATATTGCCTGCTTTATGAGCTGATCTAATTAGCAGAGCATTTATGTTTTGTTATTCCAGTAACCACTCCCGTTCCGAGTCTCTGTTTCGCCGTCCATGGCGCGTGCTTCACTTTTTCTAGTTTCTAACCTCCCTGGCGGTGTTCCTGAGTGTGTCTCGGGGTTAAATTTCACCACTGAGACCGGTAACCTCGAGACACACTCGGGCTGGATATATCACCTCTCCCTGCGCTCCCTCGCTGGCCTCTGCAGTCTCCTCCGGCGATTGCGACCTCATACTTCCTGGTTTCCTTCTTGCGAGGAGGGAACCAGGAAGTAGGAGGTCCCGATCGCCGGAGGAGACTACGGGGGATAGCGAGGAAGCGCATGGACAGGTGATGTATCCAGCCCGTGTGTGTCTCGGGGTTACCGCTTCCACCATAGGAATTTAACCTCGAGACACACTCGGGCTGGATATATCACCTCTCCCTGCGCTCCCTCGCTGGCCTCTGCAGTCTCCTCCGGCGATTGCGACCTCATACTTCCTGGTTTCCTTCTTGCGAGGAGGGAACCAGGAAGTAGGAGGTCCCGATCGCCGGAGGAGACTACGGGGGATAGAGAGGAAGCGCATGGACAGGTGATGTATCCAGCCCGTGTGTGTCTCGGGGTTACCGCTTCCACCATAGGAATTTAACCCCGAGAACACACTCGGGCTGGATATATCACTCTCCCTGCGCTCCCTCGCTGGCCTCCGCAGTCTCCTCCGGCGATTGCGGCCTCATACTTCCTGGTTTCCTTCTCGCGAGGAGGGAACCAGGAAGTAGGAGGTCCCGATCGCTGGAGGAGACTACGGGGGATAGAGAGGAAGCGCATGGACAGGTGATGTATCCAGCCCGTGTGTGTCTCGGGGTTACCGCTTCCACCATAGGAATTTAACCCCGAGACACACTCGGGCTGGATATATCACCTCTCCCTGCGCTCCCTCGCTGGCCTCCGCAGTCTCCTCCGGCGATTGCGGCCTCATACTTCCTGGTTTCCTTCTCGCGAGGAGGGAACCAGGAAGTAGGAGGTCCCGATCGCTGGAGGAGACTACGGGGGATAGAGAGGAAGCGCATGGACAGGTGATGTATCCAGCCCGTGTGTGTCTCGGGGTTACCGCTTCCACCATAGGAATTTAACCCCGAGACACACTCGGGCTGGATATATCACCTCTCCCTGCGCTCCCTCGCTGGCCTCCGCAGTCTCCTCCGGCGATTGCGGCCTCATACTTCCTGGTTTCCTTCTCGCGAGGAGGGAACCAGGAAGTAGGAGGTCCCGATCGCCGGAGAGACTACGGGGATAGCGAGGAAGCGCATGGACAGGTGATGTATCCAGCCCGTGTGTGTCTCGGGGTTACCGCTTCCACCATAGGAATTTAACCCCGAGACACACTCGGGCTGGATATATCACCTCTCCCTGCGCTCCCTCGCTGGCCTCCGCAGTCTCCTCCGGCGATTGCGGCCTCATACTTCCTGGTTTCCTTCTCGCGAGGAGGGAACCAGGAAGTAGGAGGTCCCGATCGCCGGAGGAGACTACGGGGGATAGCGAGGAAGCGCATGGACAGGTGATGTATCCAGCCCGTGTGTGTCTCGGGGTTATCGCTTCCACCATAGGAATTTAACCCCGAGACACACTCGGGAACACCGCTAGGGGGATCCAATAAAAAAAAATAATTGCTTATGGACACGAAATTTTAAAAAAATCAGACTGCCAGGGAGGTTAATCCACATACACACGTTTAAAGTGCTAAAGAGGTCTTTTTGGTAACTCTGAATCTAATACGGGGCAGTAGGTCAAATCGGCAGTAGATGTCCTCCCTGATGACTTCTCCGACCACTCTGGAGTCTTCCTAACAAATATGTTGTGCGGTTTTTGGCTTCTGTTGAACGGTTTGCTACATCCTTGGACATTACAAGCATTTATACGCTGCCTAACCGGAAAAAAAAGTCACCACCTGCCGTACAAGCCTGTCATGATCTCAGGTTGCCTCAGTTGATCAGGTCTAGGTCCAGCAACGTTGTTATGTGCTCATAAAATGAGGTCATGTGACTCCCTGAATATACTGAATGAGCAGGTTTTCCATCAATGGTTTTTTTCTCCCCTGATGGCACAGCGGGCATATTCCAAGATGGCAATGCCAGGATTCATCGGGATCAAATTGTGCGAGAGTGGTTGAGGGAGCATGAGGCATCATTTCCACACATGGATTGGCCACCGCACAGTCCAGACCTTAACCCCATTGAGGTTAATCATTGGGATAATGTGCTGGAGAAGACTTTACGCAGCGCCGCGACTCTCCCATCATCAATACAAGATCTTGGCCACAAATTAATGTCACTCTGGGCGCAAATAAATGCTGTGACATCGCATGAGATAATCAAGAGATTTGTTTTCATGATTTTTTATAGATACAGACTATTTTACAGAATATAACAATACCACGCAGAAAAGGGGGGAACCGACTGAGGAAGCCCAAGGCGAAATATGATCCCTAATTTACTCAATTCGTTTTTTAACCCTTTTTATGCACAAACTTAACCTAATACTGATTTATTTTTTTGTATATCAATAAATTGACATAGTTTACGTTATAATTGGTCTTGCTGCTATATTATCCTATCACTGCTACCTCGAATAAGAAGGGAAGAAGATCCCCCTCCCATACAGGATAAGCTGCCGGATCATATCCAAGGACCAAGGCAGAAAACGTAGATATCGCCATTCAAATATAAGTATCCGTTTCCTCTTTTATGTGATTTCAATATGATAAAATAATCTTCATATGAAATGAATCGAACGCATCAAAGATTTAACATAGAGGTTTATTCAGAGAGCATTGGAATGTCACTGCTCTCTCGTGCTCTCTCGTTCTCCGCACTTCCCTGCACTTCGGGAATCAAAGATCCCCACCTTGCGGTGAATTCAGCATTCACCGCAGGGTCCCTGGAGTGCAGGGAAAACTCAACACAAACCCGCCGAACACCCACTGAAAACCTGCCGGGACTGACATAAAAAACACGCCGAACACACATCTGAAAAAGCTGCCGAGCCGCCGATCACAGCGCAGTCCAGCGGCTGGAAAAAGCCGACAAGCCGATGAACTGGGTACTGAAGGAAAATGTCTGGAACTTACATATAAAATCCTATGAATGGTAATAAAAAGGTCTGTTACAGAAAAAAGAAGAAACGATTAAAAAAAAAAAAAGAACGGAAATTTTTTTTGCCGAAAAATGCCTAAAAGATCCTAAAAAAAAATTAATAAATAAAGAGACTTTTTGCTGCAGATTAAAATAATAAATGGGAATATGGGAATATTTTTAACATTGAAACCTATGGGATTCTCCTGAATAAACCTGCCGAATTAAACCACCGAACAGCAGGTCATTTCGGCAACTTTTCTCTGCTGTTCGGTGTCTCTGAATAGATTAACCATTGGTTCTCTATGGGGGATTTCACTGCCGTCGAACAGGCAACGTACAGGCTGGCAGTTTGCCAAAATTTGGCAAATTGCCTGCTCTCTGAATAGCTCCGAAATGTCACCGTATGGGAAAATTCCCTGTTCAGTGACATTTAGGGGTCAGATCGGCTCTCTCTATGTCATTTTGGAGCGCATGCTTCATTCTCGGTCTCATCTTGGTGAATGTGTGTGGATCTGTGCATCATTTCAGAGCCATTCTTGCGTCGTTCTGTAAGTTTTTACATGTTAATACATCAAGGTTTTGAATATCAGAAACAGCTAAATATATTCCGACGCTTACGATATTCCGAATCAGTCGCAGACGCAGCGCTCCGACTCTCCCATCATCAATAGAAGATCGTGGCCACAAATTAACGCGATGCAGGTAAATGCTGTGACATTGCATGACCTTATCGACACGATGCCGCGGCGAATGACTCGTTGAGAGTCAAAACATTGTCTCACTGTAAGGCTGGGGTCAGACCAGCGCACTTTTAACGTGCGTTCTGGCGCACATAATTACGGCCGCACTAGCAGCAGATGACGGGCAATGACGGCCAATATACGATGTACGGCCGCACAAAAGTCCGGCCGTGCAACACAAGTGGAATTTGAACGCATTTTTCTGAGAACGCTGAACCGCTAGTACTGACGTACTGAGTGCGCAGCTGCGGCATAGCGGCGTGTGTGCGTGATTAGGAGATGTCAGACGCTGCTAATGTCCAGCCAACATAACGTCCAGACGCAAAAAGAGTTTTATTGATGATCCGTACAAAATCACACTCGAAAATGCGCGTCGTCTGACCGTTTTTGCGCATTCCGTGAAAAAATACGTCGATGCGTTCGGACGCACTTTTTCACGTTCGCGGGGAAAAATGCTTTCGCCTGACTCTAGCCTTAGATGTTATTCCAAATTAGGCTGGGGTCAGACGAGCGCAGTTATCACGTCCGTGTTGCCGCACATTTGTACCTCCGTGGCAGCATAGCATTCTGACCAATGGAGCCCCACACACGAAGTGCGTCCGCACGGAAGTGCAGATGCATGGCGGACGCTGCAAACGGATGCAGGTTAGGCAAGAACGTAATACTGCTAGAACGGACGTGCGGAGTGCGCCACGTCCACAACGTCCGTGTAGCTTTGTATGTGAGTGATGAAACGAGGTCAGATGGACTGCATTTATACGTCCAGCATTTTTGACGGACAGAATGTTTTTTCCTTGTAATTTATTTTCCCTGCTACATCAGTCAAAAAATACGTCAGTGAAAAAAACGGACTGTGTGGCCACTACCTTGTCGTCAGTCAGAAAGTACGTCCGTACTGCACGGACGCACAGTCCGTACAAAATGCGCTCATCTGACCCTAGCCTTAAAGTTGCCTTGATGGTAAAGTCTGGAGCACCTGTACCTCCTGCTTGGATGATTACATGGGAGTTGGCTGGTATGGGTCGACTCCCTTCATTAAGTATCTTGGGGTTTGTGCCACTTAGAATATACTATCAGGGTTATTCAAAGAGAGACGATCTGGCCGAAATGTAACCGGACACTGAAATTCAGCGTTCGGTTACCTTTCCTGGCCATTCGGCTATTCAGAGAGCAGGCAGTTCGCCAAATCCTGGCGGATTGCCTGCACATACGGTGCCTGTTCGAGGGCAGTGAAATCCCCATAGAGAAGCAATGCTTCCTCTATTCAGAGAACACAAACCAGCAGTGAAAAGTTGACGAATTGCCCTGCCATTCGGTGGTTTCATTCGACAGGTTTATTCAGGAGAATCCCATAGGCTTCAAAAATATTCTCGTTTTAATTTAATATCTAATAAACCGTTCATTATAAAATTCTGCAGTAAAAAGTCTCTTCATTTATAGATTTTCTAGGATCTTTTAGGCATTTTTGGCAAACTTTTTTCTGGTTTTTATTTAAATCGTTTTTTCTTTTTTCTGTAACAGTCCTTTTTATTATCATTCATTGGATTTTATTTGTAAATTACAGACATTTTCACTCAGTAGTTTCTATGCAAACAGTGTTTTAGATTTCAAACTTTCAAGCATACTGGTTTTTTTTTTTTTTTTCACCTCGTTCATCTGCGTGTCAGCTTTTTCCGGCGCTGCTCTGCGCTGTGATTTTCTGTGTTTTTTTGTCCGGCGCGTTCGGCATGGTTAAGGCTAGGGTCAGACGAATGCGTTTTTCGTGTCGGCCGTGAAAATGTGCGTTCGAACAAATGGACGTATTTTTTCACGGAATTACGCGATAGCGGTCATACGATGCGCATTTTCGTGCGTGATTTTGCACGGATCATCAATAAAACCCTTTTTGAGTCTGGACGTTATGTTGGCCGGACATTAGCAGCGTCTGACGTCTCCCAATCACGCACACACGCCGCTAGCGGATGCAGCGCACTCTGTACGTCAGTACTAGCGGTTTCACGTTCTTGAAAAAATGCGTTCGTTTGCCGTTTGCGTTGCCCGGCCGAACTTTCGTGCGACCGTACTTCGTATATTGTCCGTCATTTGCTGCTACTACGGCCGTGATAAAGTGCGGCTGCACTCGCGTTCACTCTGCGTTCGCCTGACCCCAGCCTAATCCAGCTGTTTCTGCGGGTTTCGGTGAGTGTTTTGGTGAGTGTTCGGCGGGTTTGCGGTGAGTGGTCAGTGTGTTTGCAGCGAGTTTTTCCTGCACTACGGGGATCCCTGCGGGGCTTGCTGGATACACCGCAGGGTCAGCGAACTAGAATCGCCGAATCGCCCCGAAGTGCAGGGAATGAAAAGTCACCCAACGTGCGGTGACTTTTCGAATCTTCGAATCTAAGTTATCATACACAGACCAAACTATGACGTTAGATTCCCACAACACAAGATCATTGTATCTTCACATGGAAAAAAATCAAGTGTAAAGACCCAGAAAAACGGTAACGTATGGTTAGATCAATTTAAAGCTCATCTATTACGTGGCCAATCAAACACCCCTAAGGCTAGGGTCAGACGAACGCATTTTTCGCGTTGTCCGTGAAAAAGTGCGTTCGAACGAATGGACGTATTTTTTCACGGAATACGCGATTGCGGTCATACGATGCGCATTTTCATCCGTGATTTTGTACGGATCATCAATAAAACCCTTTTTGCGTCTGGACGTTATGTTGGCCGGACATTAGCAGCGTCTGACGTCTCCCAATCACGCAAACACGCCGCTATGCCGCAGCTGCGCACTCTGTACGTCAGTACTAGCGGTTTGACGTTCTCGAAAAAATGCGTTCGTTTGCCACTTGCGTTGCACGGACGAACTTTCGTGCGGCCGTTCGTCGTATGCTGCACGGCATTGGACGTCATTTGCTGCTAGCACGGCCGTGATTTCGTGCGGCTAAACGCACGTTAAAACTGCGTTCGTCTGACCCCAGCCTTAAAGACGCCAGATAACCACATGGGATAAATCCCACAGCCGTACAGTTTTAGGACATCGTCCTTTGTAATGATGTTGAACTTTAACCTTTCATAGCAAGTAATGCGCCACAACAGTCACAAGAAAATATCCCAAGAGGACGAGGGACTATCATGGCATGAAGAGTTATATTCACCTTCCGACACCAGGACCGCTCCGGGATTGCCGCTGCCGACTACCTCTAATGTAAATTTGACCACATCGTATTGTAATGTGAAGGGTGTCCTCATCCATATGATGCAAAACATCCATCACCACGAAGGGGTTAACAGTGCAGTGCCACCACTTCTATCCTTCACCACTACACACAGCCTCAGGTGACTCCTTTCTTTTTGTATTTCCAAAATGACCCTTTGTTGGCACATGTAAATCAGTAAAACGTACCACCTTTCTATACGCCTCGGGTGACAATCTGTAAAATCCTGAATAGGCAGGGCGGGATTAACATAGGGGCTATTGGAGCTGCAGCTCCAGGCCCATAACCTGAAACGAGCCCACTGAAATGTTAATTATACTGCCATTAATTGCCACAAACACAATCAAGAGAGATGAGGCAGTGGCACAATGGAGATGTGTGTGAGAAGAATGAGACAGGAACCAAAGGGAGGAGAGAAGAAGTGGCCAAAGTATTTATGGGAGATGAGAATAAGTGGGCTGGGGAACAATGGGAGATGAGAATAAATGGGTTGGGGAACAATGGGAGATGAGAAGAAGTGGGCTGGGGAACAATGGGAGGTGAGAAGAAGTGGCCTGAGGAACAATGGGAGGTGAGAAGAAGTTGCCTGAGGAACAATGGGAGGTGAGAAGAGGTTGTCTGAGGAACAATGGGAGGTGAGAAGAGGTGGCCTAAGGAACAATGGGAGGTGAGAAGAGGTGGACTGAGGAACAATGGGAGGGGAGAAGAGGTGGCCTGAGGAACAATGGGAGGTGAGAAGAGGTGGCCTGAGGAACAATGGGAGGGGAGAAGATGTGGCCTGAGGAACAATGGGAGGTGAGAAAATGTGGACTGAGGAACAATGGGAGGTGAGAAGAGGTGGCCTGAGGAACAATGGGAGGTGAGAAGAGGTGGCCTGAGGAACAATGGGAGTGGAGAAGATGTGGCCTGAGGAACAATGGGAGGTGAGAAAATGTGGACTGAGGAACAATGGGAGGTGAGAAAATGTGGCCTGAGGAACAATGGGAGGCAAGTTATTTTTGGAAGAGGCACAGTCCAGTCGAGTTGGGTACAACAGAGTCCCACTAAAATTCTCAGCTCCAGGCCCATGAAGTCCTTAATCCAGCACTGGAAACAGGAATGAATCCTAGGTCTAGAGATCATGATCTGTCTGTATCTAACAGCCTGGGGAGGGTGGGATCATGAGACTTCTGTTTAGGGAAGCCTACCACCTAATCCCGTAAAAAAACATTCGACCTCCACAGTAACCATCCTCACCTCTCTCTGCATTAACATCATCACTGCAGTCCTCCCTTCCTGTTTCTCAAGCCTTCAACCATCTAGATTGTAAATTGCCACGGGAATAGGGCCCTAAATCCCTCCTATATCTGTTGGCAAAATATTGACTTGCCTTTTTGGTGTAGTGTGGAAATGTCTTGCCTTTACCCATTGTACAGCGCTGCGGAATGTGTTTGCGCTTAATAAATAAAGAAAATAATAATAATACTAATAACGTTCACTCTGTAAAGCATGCAATCCCGTGTCATTGCAGAATATTCACCGTAGAGATATCACAATACAAATCTGAGCGGTGTATGATGTACCTTTAGTTGTTCTTTATTGTAAAGCGCTGCAGGAATTGTTGGCGCTATATAAATGCTGAAAATAATAATGCTCATAATAACCGCTCACACACGCGCCAAGTGATACTGTATGTGTGTGTTTTCTCCGGAACGGAGTTCCACCTCTGGACGCGGCGCACATCGGGACTGAAATGGCTTTAGACAGAATTGATCATTTTAATGACAATAGCTCGCCAGACCGTGACCCACAATCCTATTGTGCTGCGGCAGCAAAACCTGCGCGAGCCGACTACATTGTTACCGATGCAGTTCCTGTAAATGTTTACCCATTCAACCCAACAACACGAGGGTCAAAGCAGAGTTTAATGGTGCGGTCAGAAAATGAAAATGTACCAGTCACCGGTGTGACATTGTGTCTCGGTTTAACGTCTGCGCGACAGCATGTTTACTCACTCTGAGGTGACCGCGCAGAATATTTCCCTTTATAAAAGAAAGAACAAGGATAGCGACGATTACTCTACCTACCAGACATGTACCATTCGGTTCGGAATAAATGGCAATTCGTAAATTTGGATCGATCTGGATTCTGAATTGCCAAAATCTGAAGCAAATCGCTCCATGAATAAAAACATCCTGAATTGATCCAAACTGATTAGAATGGGCCAGATCAGAATATAATTGGATGCTCCACAGATTTATTGACACATATGCATCATTATGTGTGTCATTTTTGGAGCATTTGCCCCATTCTGTGCATCATTTTTGGATCATATGCCCCATTCTGTGCATCATTTTTGGAGCATATGCCCCATTCCGTGCCTACTTTTTTGAGAATATCCCCCGTTCTGTGCATCATTTCCAGAGCACATGCCCCAATCTGTGAATCATTTTCAGAGCATATGGACCATTCTGTACATCATTTTTGGAGCATATGCACCATTCCGTGCCTACTTTTTTCAGAATATCCTCCATTCTGTGCATAATTTTCAGAGCATATGCTCCATTCTGTACATCATTTTTGGAGCATATGCTCCATTCCGTGCCTACTTTTTTGAGAATATCCCCCGTTCTGTGCATCATTTTCAGAGCATATGCCCCATTCTGTGCATCATTTTTTGAGCATATGCTGGGTGGAGTAGAGGTAGCATCACTGCTCTGCGTGGAGAGAGCCTGTGGAGACATGGGTTTGATTCCAGTAAGTGTCCTTGGGCAAGACACCTAACGGTACATACCAACCACCCAGGACATACTTGAAAACAAGAGAAATCTCAATATATCCTTCCTGGTAAAATACTTTCTCCAAAAAAAAACGTGCCTACTTTTTTGAGAATATCCCCCATTCTGTGCATCATTTTTGGAGCATATGCCCCATTCTGTACATTATTTTTGGAGCATATGCCCCATTTTGTACATCATTTTTGGAGCATATGCCCCATTCCGTGCCTAATTTTTTGAGAATATTCCTCATTCTGTGCATCGTTTTCGGAGCATATGCCCAATTCTGTACATCATTTTCTGAGCATATGCCTCATTCTGTACATCATTTTTGGAGCATATGCCCCATTCCGTGCCTACTTTTTTGAGAATATCACCCGTTCTGTGCATCATTTTTGGAGCATATGCCCCATTCTGTGCATCATTTTTGGAGCATATGCCCAATACTGTACATCATTTTTTGAGCATATGCCCCATTCTGTGCATCATTTTTGGAGCAAATGCCCCATTCTGGGCATCATTTTTGGAGCATATGCCCCATTCCGTGCCTACTTTTTTGAGAATATTCCTCATTCTGTGCATCGTTTTCGGAGCATATGCCCCATTCTGTACATCATTTTCTGAGCATATGCCCCATTCTGTACATCATTTTTGGAGCATATGCCACATTCCGTGCCTACTTTTTTTGAGAATATCCCCCGTTCTGTGCATAATTTTTGGAGCATATGCCACATTCTGTGCATCATTTTTGGAGCATATGCCCAATTCTGTACATCATTTTTGGAGCATATGCCCCATTCCGTGCCTACTTTTTTGAGAATATCCCCCGTTCTGTGCATAATTTTTGGAGCATATGCCCCATTCTGTACACCATTTTTGGAGCATATGACCCATTCCGTGCCTACCTTTTTGAGAATATCCCCCATTCTGTGCATCATTTTTGGAGCATATGCCCCATTCTGTGCATCATTTTTGGAGCATATGCCCAATTCTGTACATCATTTTTGGAGCATATGCCCCATTCTGTGCATCATTTTTGGAGCAATTGCCTCATTCTGGGCATCATTTTTGGAGCATATGCCCCATTCCGTGCCTACTTTTTTGAGAATATTCCCCATTCTGTGCATCATTCTTCGGAGCATATGCCCCATTCTGTGCACCATTTTTGTAGCATATGACCCATTCCGTGCCTACTTTTTTGAGAATATCCCCCATTCTGTGCATCATTTTCAGAGCATATGCCCCGTTCTGTACATCATTTTTGGAGCATATGCCCATTCCGTACTTACTTTTTTGATAATATCCCCCATTCTGTGCATAATTTTCAGAGCATATGCCCCATTCTGTGCATCATTTTCAGAGCATATGCCCCATTCTGTGCATCATTTTTAGAGTTTATGTCCCATTCTTTGCATCATTTTTAGAGCTTACTGTCACGGTGCTCGCCGTTGGCGCCTCAGAAAGCACAAATAGTTGCCATTCCCCTCAACAAGACTCTGGCCCAGGTTTTCCTCTGTTCCAGATCCAGTTGTCAGTCCACGTTACAGTGATTCCCATCCTCAGGTGAGGGCTGGACCTGGGTCTCCTATATAATGGCACTCCACCCAAGATGGAGTGCTTCGGAATTCTCATGCTTCCCCTGTAGTCCTCAGTCCTGACTAACGTGTGTGCGCTGCACAACCCTTCCAGAGCAGCTTCTTGAACCTGCTTCCTCCCCACACCCCTCTGTTGAAGTCCCTTGTGTATGAACCTTTGGATTTGGACTAACAGATGATCTATGCCTTGACTTTGACCCTGTTATTGGAATAGCCCTTTGGATACTGCGCTTGGTGAACCCCCTTTATTCAGGAACCCTGCCTTGTCTTTTGTTACTGGAGCCCTGCCTTGGATTACAAACCACTAAATCCCTGGACTCTTATCCCCTTCAGCCATACCTGTATCTTTGTTTTAAACCCTGTTTCTGTTCTCTTCTGTCTGCTGTGAGTGTTCTCTTAGTTAACCCCTTGTTTGCCTCTATGGTCAGTTCTGTTTCTGTAGTGTCCCTCTGTTTCCTAGTTCTGTGTTCCATACTTGAGTCAGCTCTCTTCATGTCAGGCCCTGCTGTGTCTGCCTAAGTATTCTTTGTTTACAGTGTTCAGCCCAGTCCCTGTTCTGTCCACCTCTCTTGTCCTGTGTGCTTTATCAGCCCTGTTGTGTGTATCTATCTGACCTATTAATATGTTATCCAGTTACCCGTTATTAGTTATCCATTGTCCAGGGTTCCTTTTTGGTTTTACTCATCCTGCTGCGATTCCACTGTGTATAAATAAACATTTTTCTGTTAAAAACCTTGCATACCTGCCTCTCTCCACATCCTTCACCACACCTGGGCTCGACCCCCTCAACCCCGGTATACCGCAGTCGTGACACTTATTCTGTGCATCATTTTTGGAGCATGCTCCCCATTCTGTGCATCATTTTTGGAGCAAATTCCCCATTCTGTGCATTATTTTTAGAGCATATACCCCATTCTGTGCATTATTTTTAGAGCTTATTCCCATTCTGTGCCCCGCTGCGTAAAGTGCGAGTCAAAGGGGCACATCTCCCCTGGGTTACAGCTGACCTCACACAAATGTACCAGTTTTGAAATTTGACCACAGTGAATCTCTAGAGTACTGGATCCATGAACGATCACTGTGAATACCGAAAATGGCGGAATGTATGCACAAAGCAAACAAAAATGGCCAAAGCCCAATACTTCAATGAAAATCTAAACAATAACATAAGAAGCCCAAGAAATTTTTGGAAAATCATAAGTAACATACACCTGTCCCCTGTCCACTCCCAACCCGCTGCTGTCAAAGTAAACAACCAAACCCTGCAACACCCCCTAGATGTAGCAAATGCCTTTAATAATTATTTTGTTGGATGAGCCACCACCTTGATTGCTAAGCTAGCAAATGACACCCATTCAGAAAGGCAGCACACAAGTCAGATCCTTCCAACTGTGGATCAGAGATAACAAACCTTTTCTAAATACTGACAAAACTGTTATGATGCTCTTTGGAACAGCACCTAAACTACACAAATTGCAAACACCCCATCTATGTGTCAGGACAAGATCAAATGGCACGCTGACCACAGTCACTTCTCTCAAATATCTAGGTATGTGGTTAGACCCAAATCTATCCTTTGGCCCCACATCGAAAAACTCTCATCTAAACTTTACCCCAAACTAGGTGCCCTGTACAGAAACAAATCCTGCCTGAGCCCCGTGGTAAGAAAGCAGATTGTACAGCAAATGCTTATGCCGGCTATTTAATACAGAGATGTAGTGTACGCAGCCTCCCTGCAAACACACCTCCAGAAACTTACTATATAGTATAACTCGTTCTGCCGCTTTGTGCTACAATGTAACTACATGACCCACCATTGTGACATGTTAAAAGAGCTAAACTGGCCGTCACTGGAATTTAGACGCACCCTTCACCTTTCCAACCTGGTGTTTAAGAGCTTTTCTGGAAAGCTACCACCCTACCTGAATAGGCTGCTTCACCCAGCAGTTCCCTCATCCTATAACCTCCGATCCAGGACCTGCACCTTACTTGCTATACCACAATACAAAAAGAAAGTGGCTCGATCCTCCTTTTCCTACAGAGCACCACAGTTATGGAATAACCTCCCAGACACCATCAAATCTTCCCCCAGTCTAAAGTCCCTTAAGAGCTCCATATTAACATACCTCAATACAGAATGCACCTGTAAACATGTAACATAATGACTATTTCCTACATATTTATTTTCTGTTAATCTGTATATTTGTTTTATTTTTAATATCTTGCATTTTACTACTTCGTATTTCTGTAACAACTCAATGTTCTTGAACCCAGGACATACTTGAAAACGAGAAATCTCAATGTATCCTTCCTGGTAAAATCCTTTATAAATAAATAAATAATTGTTGGAGAATATGCCATTGCCCCATTCTGTGCATCATTATGGGAGCATATGCCGCTTTCTATGCATCATTTTTGGAGCATATGCCCCATCTGTGCATAATTTTTGGAGCATATGCCCCATTCTGTGCATCATTCTTGGAGCATATGCCGCTTTCTATGCATCATTTTTGGAGCATATGCCCCATCTGTGCATAATTTTTGGAGCATATGCCCCATTCTGTGCATCATTCTTGGAGCATATGCCGCTTTCTATGCATCATTTTTGGAGCACATGCCCCATTCTGTGCATCATTCTTGGAGCATATGCCGCTTTCTATGCATCATTTTTGGAGCACATGCCCCATTCTGTGCATCATTTTTGGAACATATGCCCCATTCTTTGCATCATTCCCATTCTTTGCATAATTTTTGGAACATATGCCCCATTCTTTGCATCATTTTTGGAGCATATGCCCCATTCTGTGCCTCATTTTTGGAGCATATGCCCCATTCTATGCATCATTTTTGGAGCATATGCCCCATTCTGTGCCTCATTTTTGGAGCATATGCCCCATTCTGTGCATCATTCTGGAGCACATGCTTCACTCTGTAGGTTTTTTATATATTTTAACTCAACGAGGTTCCAAATATCAGAAATGCCTGAATATATCAGACCCTTCTAATATTTTGAAATAGTCCAATCCAAAGTATCAAAAGCTTAAAATTCCAAAATTTTGGGATTTCAAAATATTCCTGAAATGATCCGTACCTGAGCACATTGCTATTGCCAAAATGGCATCTTTGTGTGTGCCAGGCGCAGTCGGATACCTTGTGAAGATTGAAGTGGACGATGCCGGAAACAATCCCGTATGGAGGGAAAGTAGTATAATAAAAAAGAGTGGAAACGTCAGAAAAAGCAAAGTATCCTGGGACAAATATTAATGGAGTTATTCACTAACCACCATTATTGATTGAATGGACGGTGGACACATTTTGGTGAACTTCAGGAAATTATAGTTAATCAACTACGTTTAAACTACAGTGAATACTCTAGGGGGCTGCCACCGAAGTTCTCCATACTTTTCACTGGTCTTTCCGTTGTAGTCCTGCCAAAGTTGTTCAATGCATTTCTCAATGTTGTTTTCAATGTGTTTTCCACTGTAGTTTCCACCGTAGTGTCAATCAAAGTTGTCTAACATTGTTTTTACCATTGTTTTCACTATAGTTTCTGTCCCAGTTGTCTAGCACCAGTTTTAAATTTCCTTTTCCATGAGGTTTCCTCTGCTGTTTCCATTGCAGTGTCTGCTGAAGCTATTTTGTGAATATGTCACAGTAGGTTCCACCACAGTGCCAGTGAAAATGGTGTATGGTTTTTACTGTTGTTTCTGTAAGAGTACACTGGAGATCACCCCCTTACAATCACCAAAATATACTCCCTGGAGGTGCAAACAATGGCAGAATAACGCAAAATGGAGTATGGATTACTTATTTGATGGAGAAATAATGGCATCACCACTGTTTGCATCAGCCACTCCTGCCGTTGTTGAATCTCCCTTCTCTGGATGGCAGATGATCACTGGAATTGCAACAGCAGTGCTTTATTATTATTATTATTTATTTATAAAGCGGCAGCATATTCCGCAGCTTTATTCTTCCATTGTTGGCAACTAAGGTGATCATTGGTGAAAGAAACCATTGATGCCACTCCCTTGCAGGACATCTGTTCTCCCACTTGAGATCTTCCATACTTTCCCAGTCCTTAACCGAAGCTTAAGGACAAATAAAATAAAAGAGCGATTGTAGCATCCCCCAGACATGAAGGACTGGGGTAAAAACAAGTGGACACATGAAATAAATATATACAGTACAAGGAGGGACAGTGAGAACAATGGAAGATGACACCCTGGTGTTCCCGATGGAAGATGATATCCTAGTACCTCCCTCCTGCTTTCCTCTGGTGAACAATGGTGGTTAGCAAACCAAGTTCGCTGTCTTGGAGTTACACTTGACTCTGCTCTTTCCTTCATCCCCCACATCAAGTCTCTTTCCTCCTCCTGCCGATACCAACTGCGTAATATTTCCAGAATTCAGCCATTTCTTACCGCTGTCACCACAAAACAACTCATACACGCCCTGGTAATCTCCCGACTCGACTATTACAATAATCTCTTATCTGGCCTCCCTCTGTCCCGCCTCTCCCCCCTACAATCCATCCTGAATGCCTCCGCCAGGCTAATTCACCTCACCCGCCGCTCTGTCTCTGCCGCTCGCCTCTGCGAGTCCCTTCACTGGCTCCCCATCCACTGCAGAATTAAGTTCAAAATCCTTATCCTTACCTACAAAAGCCTCACTAACTCAGCTCCCCACTACCTGTCCTCACTAATCACCAAATACACCCCAGCCCGCTCCCTAAGGTCAAACAGTGACCTGCGCCTAGCTTCTCCCCGCATCACCTCTTCCCATGATAGACTGCAGGACTTCTCACGCGCAGCCCCCACTCTCTGGAACGCTCTCCCTCATACTGTCAGACGTTCCCCTAACTTCTCTTCCTTCAAACGCTCCCTTAAAACTGACACAACCATCAATCACTCTCACCTTACAGTCCTCTCCTCCTGTTTCCAACCCCAACCCTCCTAGATTGTGAGTTCCTACGGGAATAGGGCCCTCATCTCCTCCTGTACTGTTTGTCAAATGTTGTTCAATGTATTGTAACCCTGTCTATACTGTGCTTATTGTACAGCGCTGCGGAATATGCTGGCGCTTTATAAATAAAGAATAATAATAAATAATAATTAGTGAATAAGCCCTTAAGAGAAGCAGAACTAATTTATAACAAAAGAGTTTAAACTGAACCAAAATATAATGAGAAGGCAAAAGAGGGGAAAAAAACCCAAGAAAAATGCAAAAATAAGTATACTTGAACTTCAAATTTCGGAACCAATGTTAAATGAAAGTAGCGCAACAGATCTGTGTGGTTTGATCATTAAATGCTCTATTGTTCTGTCTTCAGTTTGGGTTCGGGTTATGGTTGAAAACATATGGTCACCAGCGGAGGAAGGTAGGAGGAGGATGTCATCTTCCATTGCCACCCCGGTGCCTCCTTACACTTTACTAATTCTATGATATCTCGTTGATAACATGACACCGTTCTACCGCCATCTTGGTTCCATTACCTTGCTGTTCTCATCATTTTTGCTTTTACTGTTCGCTGATGTCAAGGAGCAAAATCGCAAAATAAAGCTTTCTAAAATACAGAAAACAAATACATTTAAAACAAAAATTATCGTCTTTATTATTTCCGATTTTATTCATCGACGCAATCCCACCTTTAGCCAGATTGTTAATTCAAGGAAATCAGCGTATATTTGGGTTTCCTGAGACACGATCTGATAAAAGAAGAATCTCACATGCAAAAATACACATTGGCTTTTCTGAATGTGTGGAAATCTTGGCCGATTTAAAAAAAGAATAGGAATCGTATGTGAACAGTGCAAGAAGTATCGACATCACAATGATCGTCAGTGGATTGATCCTGCGTGTGGGGCAAATATAAATTATTTCATACAAATACAAGGTAATAAAAGCTGGACGCGCTTGATTTTTCAGATCAGTATAAAATGCATAAGCATGTCGTAAATATATGTATATATTTATAGATATGTATCGTTATATACATATATAAAAATTAAATATAAGTAGAAAGACATGGCGATTCGATGCGCGTTAATAGCGAATGTCTCTGAATTGATGCTAGTCGTCACGCTGAGCTTTGATTTTTGACATTTGTTAATATCTCGGAAACAATTCTCTCCAGATCTGACCGTCTCCTTTGTTCTTGTCCAGCCATTTGCCACAGGGAAAAATGGTGGTCACTCCGGTAGCAGAGTTTGTTACCTCCACCCTTTCCAGTAGCCACCCTGGACTGATCCCGCTGTTATCGTGTTCCACTAGTACCTTTTTCATATCTCCCAAGTCTAAGGTTTCGATGTAAAACCGGTTGGTCTTCCCGCGCTCAAACAAGTTTCGCATTTTCTGTTTCAGAGGATGGCGGCCCGAGTCCCCGTTGGATCCGAACATGGTGAAGAAGACGCTGGCGTCTGTTCCCGATCCCTTTTCAAAACCCGTGACGATGATGACCTCGTATTTGACGGGGACTAGGCTTCGGGCACGACTGGCAAAGCTCTCTATGGTCTTGGCACACTCAAAGACTTTGAAGTCGTCTCGCTTGCTACGAAGTGGGATCTTGGAGTTGCAGTTGAAAATGTACCTAGGAAATAAAACATGAAATTACTATCAGGGTTATTCAGAGAGAGAGGAGAAAAGCAGGAGAATGACTGGAGAATGGAAAATTCTACGTCAAAATAGCCGATTTGGAAAGTGAGATAAATGGGAGAATTTTTCTGGTTTGGCTATTTTGACCTAGAATTTTCCATTCTCCAGCCATTCTCCTGCTTTTCACCGCTCTCTGAATAACCCTGCTTTTCAGATAAACCAGTGATACCCCGTGATGTTCAGCATCCAATTAGGAAATGCTCTTTCTTAACCTCTTCGCTACCAAGTGATTTTCCATTTGTAATTCATTATACAGTAAAAAATATTTGGGAATATTCCCAATGTATTCCTTAATGTAATCAGCTATGTGGCAGGCAGATGTCGCCATCTACTGGCCAAATGGAGTCACTGCAGTTCTGGTCTTTGTGCAGGATCAACTGGGGAGATGTCATTTAGAGACATTCCCCAGCTGAATTTAAAACATTAAACACCCCGGGCATCACACTCAGAGTGCTAAAACCATAGGGGCATATTGTGTAGCCAAAATTGAAATAACATATATATTTGCGACAAATACATTTCCTTGTGTCCTGCTCAGTTGCAGATCAAGATAACTCAATACCAGGCACCTGATGATGTCCTCGAGCATCTGCAGTATCTCAATCTTGGGAGTAAAGTGGTTAACCTTCGCGCCTGTGACCCCAATGATGTGCAGCTAGCCTGGGTTGTATTTTAATCCTAATTTCAGCTCCTCTGGCCTTAAGCAAGTTACTCTAACCCAGATTCACAGCACGATGCCTCCGCATCCTGAAGGCCCAGTTGCTGGAGATGGCCTTTAGGTGCCTCGAGGCTCAGCAATGTTTGGTACATGTATCCCTGAGGCTCAAACAGTTTTAAAATTCAAGGTAAAATAAAAAAATACAGGAGTCTGCACCCAACATTAACAAGGTAATATTGAGTCACAACATACTAGATCCACTTTGTTTATATAAACACCACAAAGCATGATCAGGATTTTTTGCATTTCTGCCGCCCTAGATGTATCGATGCAGTTTCGCATTTTTGTGTCAATAAATTCCCTATCTTTTAGGTGACTATTTCACTCAAACCAGGCCATCACCCCCCGATTTTTTCAGTAAATCCAATTTAATAGGTTACAATTTACAGACATGCTTTATGAATTTATTGTACAACTCTGCATAATGATGGAGAATCATACATATGTTATAATAATGATAAAGCAGACACACGCAAAGTGCAATATTTATTTGCGGCAAAATTTTGGAATCCAAAATTATCAGATTTCAGAATTTTTGGAATTTGCCGATTCGGGGCAAACTGATATATCAGACAAATCGGAAATTGTTTGCAAATGTCTGAATTTTTGCAGGCAGGTGTATTTTTAGTCCATATGCCCCTTCTATACTTTCTCCTATAACCCTACCCTCTTCTAAGCACACCTCTTTATTTTCCTGCAACCCCCCCTTTTAATCCCCAATATAAAAGCTAGGGTTAGGTTTAGGTTAATCCTAGGGTTGGGTTATGTTATGTTATGGACACTGTTTGGGTTACATACATTAACTGTTTATATTTGTATTAGGGTTAGGGTTACTGTTAGGGTCACTGTGAGGCTTAATGGTTCAGTTGGTTTTAACGTTGCTGTTAGGGTTACATACATTAACTGTTTATATTTGTATTAGGGTTAGGGTTACTGTTAGGGTCACTGTGAGGCTTAATGGTTCAGTTGGTTTTAACGTTGCTGTTAGGGTTACATACATTAACTGATTATGTTTGTTTTAGGGTTAGGGCTTTCAGTCCCAGACGTCCTTTCTGGGTGAGAGCAGGCTGATTTACATATGGTTCAATCTCCTCTGTAATGGTGCAATTAAGCTAAAACCTTGTGAGACTTGAGCAGTGATCCACTGTAGGGCAGATCATTTATGCTAGTGCTCATTCTCAGGACCCTCACAAAACGTGTGACTTTGCCTGTACACACTACACAGGGCCTTCATATATTTTTGCTCATAACATACATTAACTGTTTATATTTGTATTAGGTTTAGGCTAACTTCTAGGGCTGCGTTACTGTTAGACTTACTTCTAGGGTTACATTAATTGTTTATATTCGGGTTAGGGCTAGGGTTACTTCTAAGGCTGGGTTACTGTTAGACTTACTACTTGGGTTAGAGTTAATGTTTATGTTTTAGGGTTAGGGATAGGGTTACTTCTAGGCTTACTGCTAGGGTTACACTAACTGTTTACATTTGTAATAGTGTTAGGGTTACATTAACTGTGTACATTTGTATTAGGGTTAGGGCTAGTGTTACGTCTAGGCTTACTGCTAGGGCTACAGTTACTGTTTATGTTTGTTTTAAGGCTAGGGGTCGGGTTACTTCTAGGGCTGGGTTACTGTTAGGGTTACAGTTACTGATTGTTTGTTTTAGGGCTAGGGTTCGGGTTACTTCTAGGGCTGGGTTACTGTTAGGGTTACAGTTACTGATTATGTTTGTTTTAGGGCTAGGGTTCGGGTTACTTCTAGGGCCGGGTTACTGTTAGGGTTACAGTTACTGATTATGTTTGTTTTAGGGCTAGGGTTCGGGTTACTTCTAGAGCTGGGTTACTGTTAGGGTTACAGTTACTGATTATGTTTGTTTTAGGGCTAGGGTTCGGGTTACTTCTAGGGCTAGGTTACTGTTAGGGTTACAGTTACTGATTATGTTTGTTTTAGGGCTAGGGTTCGGGTTACTTCTAGGGCTGGGTTACTGTTAGGGTTACAGTTACTGATTATGTTTGTTTTAGGGCTAGGGTTCAGGTTACTTCTAGGGCCAGGTTACTGTTAGGGTTACAGTTACTGATTATGTTTGTTTTAGGGCTAGGGTTCGGGTTACTTCTAGGGCTGGGTTACTGTTAGGGTTACAGTTACTGATTATGTTTGTTTTAGGGCTAGGGTTCGGGTTACTTCTAGGGCTGGGTTACTGTTAGGGTTACAGTTACTGATTATGTTTGTTTTAGGGCTAGGGTTCGGGTTACTTCTAGGGCTGGGTTACTGTTAGGGTTACAGTTACTGATTATGTTTGTTTTAGGGCTAGGGTTCGGGTTACTTCTAGGGCTGGGTTACTGTTAGGGTTACAGTTACTGATTATGTTTGTTTTAGGGCTAGGGTTCGGGTTACTTCTAGAGCTGGGTTACTGTTAGGGTTACAGTTACTGATTATGTTTGTGTTAGGGTTAGGGCTAGTATTGCACAGAGTGTGCCAATTTTTTTTTCCAGTTTGAGAAGTGATTTCAAATTCATCCCAAGTCGCCCAAATGACGATATTTCGACTGAAAACCACTTCTGATGACATCAAATGCACATGTCTATAATAAAGGGAAACAGGGATAGTATTTTTCTTTAAATTTAACCTATGTATAAATTTATTATTCTAGACAATAGCTGCAGCTAGACTGACTGTCTATGAAGATAAACTGTATTGACTAATGGCGACTTACTGGTTTCCAAGCTCCATCTCTGTGACAGTGATCTCCTTCACGTGCCAGTACGAATCTGGCTTGGGAGAGAACTTCCTTCCATCTTTAGGACAGTGCCCCACGCAGATTGCGGCGATATCACCAAGGTTCTTTGATGAAAACTTAAATACGTCCGTAGCATTCCTGAAAATTCCCAAGAAATGTTATTTGCATCACCATAACAAAGAAAGGCTAAAAAAAAAAATCGGAGAATAATGAGAAAACAGGGCAAAGGGAACGAGAAGCAATAGGGACACCTGGGAAAGGACTGCAGAAAAGCTGGAGAAGGACAAGGGGCACAGAGGGAAGGTCAGAGATTGTACACCAGAGCTGCTCTCTCTGTCCAGCCTCCTCATTGAGCCTTATACTGGCAGACAGACGAAGACGAGATATGTAGCTGTATCCTGCCCCCATCTCTCTGTCTGTACTCAACCCTGTTCCACTGCAGCCAAGGCTTCCAGAAGATGCTCAACCTGGGGGAGCAGCTCCTGTGCATCTGGACAAGATACAAAGTAAAGGAAAGTAACTGGACATAGAAAAGGAGTGATGAGAGTCCTAATGGAGGTGACTAGAGACAAAATAGGGCGTCATGGGGCAATGAGGTCACGGAAGAGGCAATTGCTTGAATGGGAAGCAGAATGAGGAGGAAGAGATAGAGAAGGATCGAAAAAAAGAGCATTTGATAATGTGGGGGGTAACATGACAAGGAGAACAAATACACGGACATGATGTGAGACAGAGTGGAGTAAGGAAAATCCTAACAAAGTGCAGGACGACACAATCGGATGATGGGAAACAAAATAAAGTAGTGGGAAAAAATGTGGGGATGGGAAACAGAATGGGTCTGTAAACAAAAGAAGCGGGGGGCACCCTCCACAGTGAGAAAAGGCTCTGCCTTAGGTGAAGAAAATCCTGGGAGCCTTAATTGTAGGCATAGCTCGCACAACATTTCATCCTGAGTGACTGCCCCGTAATGGAAAACAGGAAATGGTGATGGGAAACAGAACCCAGTGATGGGAAACGGAACCCAGTGATGGGAAACAGAACCCAGTGATGGGAAACAGAACCCAGTGATGGGAAACGAAACCTAGTAATGGGAAACGGAACCCAGTAATGGGGAAAAAGAACCCAGTAATGGGAAACGGAACCCGGTAATGAAGAAACAGAACCCAATGATTGGAAACAGAACCCAGTAATGAGAAACAGAACCTAGGGATGGGAAATGGAGCCTAGTCATGTTAAATGGAACCCAGTAATGTGGAAACAGAACCCAGTGATGGGAAACAGAACCCAGTAATAGGGAAACAGAACCCAGTGAAGGGAAATGGAACCCAGTAATGGGGAAACAGAACCCAGTGATGGGAAACAGAACCAAGTGATGGGAAACAGAACCCAGTAATGAGAAACAGAACCTAGTGATGGGAAATGGAACCTAGTCATGTTAAATGGAACCCAGCAATGTGGAAACAGAACCCAGTGATGGGAAACGAAACCTAGTAATGGGAAACGGAACCCAGTAATGGGGAAAAAGAACCCAGTAATGGGAAACGGAACCCAGTAATGAAGAAACAGAACCCAATGATGGGAAACAGAACCCAGTAATGAGAAACAGAACCTAGTGATGGGAAACGGAACCTAGTCATGTTAAATGGAACCCAGTAATGTGGAAACAGAACCCAGTGATGGGAAATGGAACCCAGTAATAGGGAAACAGAACCCAGTGATGGGAAATGGAACCCAGTAATGGGGAAACAGAACCCAGTGATGGGTACCAGAACCTAGTGATGGGAAATGGAACCCAGTAATGGGAAACGGAACCCAGTGATGGGAAACGGAACCCAGTGATGGGAAACAGAACCCAGTGATGGGAAACAGAACCTAGTGATGGGAAACAGAACCCAGTGATGGGAAAAAGAACCTAGTGATGGGAAACAGAACCCAGTGATGGGAAACAGAACCTAGTGATGGGAAACGCAACCTAGTCATGTGAAATGGAACCCAGTAATGGGGAAACAGAACCCAGTGATGGGAAATGGTACCCAGCAATGGGAAACAGAACCCAGTGAGGGGAAACAGAACCCAGTGATGGGAAACGCAACCTAGTCATGTGAAGTGGAACCCAGTAATGGGGAAACAGAACCCAGTAATGGGAAAGGGAACCCAGTAATGGGAAACAGAACTCAGTGATGGGAAACAGAACCCAGTGATGGGAAACAGAACCCAGTGATGGGAAATGGAACCCAGTAATGGGAAACATAACCTAGTGATGGGAAGTGGAACCTAGTGATGGGAGACAGAACCCAGTGATGGGAAACAGAACCCAGTGATGGGAAACAGAACCCAGTGATGGGAAACGCAACCTAGTCATGTGAAATGGAACCCAGTAATGGAGAAACAGAACCCAGTGATGGGAACTGGAACCCAGTAATGGGAAACAGAACCCAGTGATTCGAAATGGAACCTAGTGATGGGAGACAGAACCCAGTGATGGGAAACAGAACCCAGTGATGAGAAACAGAACCCAGTGATGGGAAACGGGATCCAGTGAAGGAAAACAGAACCTAATGATGGGAAATGAAACCCAGAGATAGGATACAAAACGGGACAATGAAAAACAGAATGGGAATGTGGGAAACAGAATGGGAATGTGGGAAACAGAATGGGAATGTGGGAAACAGAATGGGAATGTGGGAAACAGAAGAGGGTTGTGGGAAACAGAAAGGGGTGACGAAAAACAGAATGGATTGTGGGACACAGAATGGGGTGATGAGGAACAATGTAGTAATGAGAAACTGAATGGAGTGATGGAAAATAGAATTGGGTGATGGGGAAAGATGGGCTGCCGAAAAAGAGAATAGGACATAGTGAGACACAATGGGCGATGAGAAACAGAAGAGGGTGATGAAAGTCAGAGTAGGGTAATGGGAGACCGTGTGGTAATGAGTAGCGTGATGGAAGACAGTTGGGTGTTAGAGACATAAATAGGTGATGTAAGACAGAGTGGTACAATCAGCGACAGAATGGGACGATGGGAGACACAGTGGACTAATGGGAACTAGAATGGAACCTCGTGTGGCGGAGATGGAGAATGCTGTTAAGTTTGATGTAAAAGATCGAGCATGATGTCAAGAAGGTGACGGATGCCCGAAAAAACGAATGTATGGAAAAGTGTGCCAGAAGAGGAAAAAACAAGCAAGAGGAAATTAAAAAGTTAAAGGTAATGCTGGTTATGAGTATGATTAAATAAAATGTAAGGGAGCTGTATGTAAATGACCATTTCCGAAATTACTGCTTCAAACGATGCCGTTATGAGCTCATGACGTCACACTAACCTCCGCTCCGCTTTCACTATAGAACTTTTTTTAAGCTTATTTAATGATTAGAATAAAACAATAATTAACCAATGATTTTACAATAGTCTAGAGCAGGGCTGTCAAACTCACTGCCCCCTGGACGCTGATGCCTACAATTACCAGAATTTATTCCATGCAATAGATGTCCAGGGAGTCATGGGAGTTGTAGTTCAGAAACATCTGGGGGGCTGGAGTTTGACAGCCCTGATATAGAAGATATATTTTTTAATTTCTTGGTTAATGTGATTTGGGGAAAGACATCCTCACTTTACACTGTGTGTGCCCTCAACTGCACTTTGACCTAATGACATTTAAGAAAAGGTTTTCTAAATTTTAAAAAACTCCTCAAATAAAGTATTTTCTTTAAAAATCATCCCTTTGTCAATTAAACTTTTGCACATTTCATGCTTCGTACATACTGGGCAAATCTTCTTTTCTTGGAGGAATTTTCCATCAGAAACTCTTTCGATCTTCCCTTTTTCCCTTCTAAGATGACCCAAATGTTCTCTTTGGTTTCAGCGTCTTCTCGATCGCTCGTCACGGTGACAATCTCATAAGCTGTGGCATGAAACGCATAAGAACATGGTCAATTGGGACAACATTCGTGTCCTCATTACAGTGGACATGTCTGAGGTGGAATGTCCTGGGTGTTTTCCTGAACACAAACATTCTCTTGGCTCTTATTTCTGAATCTACACTCAAAGGGGATTGAAGGAAAAAGAAGACCATAAGACTCTATTCAACTCCTTCCTGTCTCTAGATTTCCGATGGGATAGTTTGGAGAAGGTGCCAGCTCTAAAACCAACGGGGGCGTAATCACATTCATAGAGTTGCTAGACCACAAGTCAGGGATAACTATGACAGGGCTGTAAGTTAGTCAATACAGTAACAATGAATGCTATATGTTCATTAAAAGAGACACACTTTGCCCATTGGTGGATTCCACCAGTCTGGCTCTGCGTTGTATGAACCTGTCGGAAATAAAGAAGGTATCATGACAAATTGGTTCAAATATTTCATTTTAAAATGAGGAGGAAATACCCAATGGTTACAAGTTTTTGCTTTTTAACTCCTTCACTGCTGAGCCATTTCACCTCTGTGTGCCGAGCTCATTTTGACAGTTTTTGCTCATCATGTTTAAACGAGATTTGAAGTCACTTTTGCTGTACGACACAGACAAAAATAGTTTAAAAAAACACGTTTTTATTTTATTTTTCTAACACCAAATATGGTCATGTTTGGAAGTATTAGAAAGACCATGCTCTGGCCTTTCCATTGATACCAAACATTACCCACCCTTACACCCATTTCGCTTTAGGTGAATGGTGCCACCATTACTTCTACCATTCAGGCTCGTTGCCTTGAGGTCCTCTTGGACACTGATCTCTCCTTCACTCCACACATTCAGTCACTAACCAAATCCTGCTATTTCCACCTAAAAAAAAAATCAGGACTCTACTAAAATGCTCATCCAAGCTCTTACTATGTCCCGCCTTGACTACTGTAACCTCCTTCTCTCCGGTCTTAAAAAAAATCCCAGATTCTCCCTCTGCAGTCTGCCAGAATCATTCACCTCACCTCCTGCAGCTCTCGCCCCTCACCTCCTGCTCCTCTCACACCTTTGCTAATCTCTACACTGGCTTCCTGTTTCCTTTAGGATCAATTTCAAAATATTGGTTGCTCATGTACAAAGCTCTCCATAACGTGCCCCTGCTTACATCTCCTCCCTTAATAACAGGCATATCCCACCCCCCAACCACTTCGCTCAGCCAATGTTCTGATGCTATCAGTTCCTCGTACCCGCACCCCCAACTCTTCAGGACTTCTCATTAGACTCTCTCCAGTCCTTCAAGAAGACTCTGAGACTTACTTTAGAGAAGTCTATTGGCTCACTCCATAATCCCCCACTGTACATTTCATGCACCATCTTCCCACACTGCCCGCACTCTCTCACATACTCTGCTATTCATGCTCACCTGGTGTGTCCCCCCTCTGTCAGATTTGCACTTCATTCTGGGCTCAGGCGCCAATAAAGCATCCATCGTGGAATACGGATGGTAAAATGGAGATGCTAAGGAACATCTGCAGGCGCACATTATCCAACTTACCATTTCCATTTTTACCAACAAATGTGGAATAGGGCCCAATGTATTTTCCTGGGATTTTTATTTTTTTGGATACTTTTATTTTATTTTGTAATACAAATTAAACTGCAATTTATCCAAGTGCACTTACACGTCTTTTCTTTTAAGTCCAGGATATCATTGTTGGCACAGGCAAGTTCTCTAATGATCTGTTTATCGTCTGTGTTTTTAGCCAGCCAGCGGTCACACTGAAAGCGAAACGTCTTGCTCATGGTCTCATCCTTTACGTCGATGTACTCCAAGTGCCATCCGGGGCCAATACCTTGAAAATAAACATTTTTTGTTAACATTCAAACAAAATTAAGCTACTGTCCCGGTTTCCCTGAGCACAGTGTCTCCCGCCTTCGTTTGTGCGACCAACACCCATAATATAGCCCCACGCTCAAATATTTCAATAGTATAAAGATGACAACTGGATTTCACCCCACACAAATTTTCTGCCCTGTCGATACAACCATGTCATGCAAATATAGATGGAATATGATCAGCCATGCCATGGAAAATCAGGGGAGCTTTCTGATTGGCGGCAACTGCCAGGAGTAACAGCCCAGTAAATGTATAAAACATAACAAGGAAGGAGAGTGTCATCTGCGCTCATTCCTATGTGTTCCATGTACAACAAAAATGAGGTTTTGTTTGTTTCAATGGCCATTGCAACGTAAGCCCACTCGCCACTTCAAGGCACCTCTTTAGAGTGGGTACCTAACAATTGTAACCAAAAGGCCGCTCTACTGAGCAGCTCCAAGCCCCTCCAGCTGCTTTTCAGCAAGGAGAGACAAAGATGGTGGGTTTTATTTATACACGCACCAAGCACTTCCCATTTGGGATCAAAAACAAAAACATGGAAAGAGGAACAGCTGCAAAACGACGGACTGGTGTTACAAGCATGATATAAATAAATACAGAAAAAATGGCGTCGCGCCCATACTCACTTATTTTTGGAGCGGCGGCAACTGCCAGGAGTAACAGCCCAGTAAATGTATAAAACATAACAAGGCCGCCGCTCCAAAAATAAGTGAGTATGGGCGCGACGCCATTTTTTCTGTATTTATTTATATCATGCTTGTAACACCAGTCCGTCGTTTTGCAGCTGTTCCTCTTTCCATGTTTTTGTTTTTGATCCCAAATGGGAGTGCTTGGTGCGTGTATAAATAAAACCCACCATCTTTGTCTCTCCTTGCTGAAAAGCAGCTGGAGGGGCTTGGAGCTGCTCAGTAGAGCGGCCTTTTGGTTACAATTGTTAGGTACCCACTCTAAAGAGGTGCCTTGAAGTGGCGAGTGGGCTTACGTTGCAATGGCCATTGAAACAAACAAAACCTCATTTTTGTTGTACATGGAACACATAGGAATGAGCGCAGATGACACTCTCCTTCCTTGTTATGTTTTATACATTTACTGGGCTGTTACTCCTGGCAGTTGCCGCCGCTCCAAAAATAAGTGAGTATGGGCGCGACGCCATGAAAGGTATTTTAATATGATAGGTAGTGTGAATCCACCCCCCCCCATTATAAGTGTCAAACCCTGCAAGTCTTTTACTTGCATAGGATGTTAGCCTGTGGAATTTAGCCATTTCCTTTGTGTGCAGGAAAGGGTGTGTGAACAGTAGATGCTAGAAAAGTGTATGCTAGAAAAAGCCATCTCTGAATCAATATAGTAATTTTTGGCTCACTGTTGGTTAAACTCTGACGTAGAAATGTATCTGTATGCTGATTGGCTATAAGTTCTTTGAAATCTAATAAAAGACCTGTCTAAGGAAGGATATTTCAGACAGGACTGACGCTACATTGCTTTGTGGCTGATTTTGTTGTCTCTCGCCATGGTGACGCGCCGCGCCCTGTTTTCAACTTTGATATATGAGAAGAAACTTGAAAAAGGTTTATTGAAATTTCATAAATGGTAATTATTATAGGGAGTTTGTTTTGTTTGCTTTAAATCCAAATTTATCACGCCATTTTTTCTGTATTTATTTATATCATGCTTGTAACACCAGTCCGTCGTTTTGCAGCTGTTCCTCTTTCCATGTTTTTGTTTTTGATCCCAAATGGGAAGTGCTTGGTGCGTGTATAAATAAAACCCACCATCTTTGTCTCTCCTTGCTGAAAAGCAGCTGGAGGGGCTTGGAGCTGCTCAGTAGAGCGGCCTTTTGGTTACAATTGTTAGGTACCCACTCTAAAGAGGTGCCTTGAAGTGGCGAGTGGGCTTACGTTGCAATGGCCATTGAAACAAACAAAACCTCATTTTTGTTGTACATGGAACACATAGGAATGAGCGCAGATGACACTCTCCTTCCTTGTTATGTTTTATACATTTACTGGGCTGTTACTCCTGGCAGTTGCCGCCGCTCCAAAAATAAGTGAGTATGGGCGCGACGCCATTTTTTCTGTATTTATTTATATCATGCTTGTAACACCAGTCCGTCGTTTTGCAGCTGTTCCTCTTTCCATGTTTTTGTTTTTGATCCCAAATGGGAAGTGCTTGGTGCGTGTATAAATAAAACCCACCATTTTTGTCTCTCCTTGCTGAAAAGCAGCTGGAGGGGCTTGGAGCTGCTCAGTAGAGCGGCCTTTTGGTTACAATTGTTAGGTACCCACTCTAAAGAGGTGCCTTGAAGTGGCGAGTGGGCTTACGTTGCAATGGCCATTGAAACAAACAAAACCTCATTTTTGTTGTACATGGAACACATAGGAATGAGCGCAGATGACACTCTCCTTCCTTGTTGAGCTTTCTGATTGGCTGAGTCACTTCCTGGTTTGGACACAGCTCAGACCAGAAGCCAATATATCAGGAAACTCAATGGTGGGCATGTCATTTTGGTTACATCTTTTCTGTTTGTTTCAAGGGTCAGCTTCAAATCTAGAAGAACCAAGGGTAAAGCATGGCCCTGCTACAACCCACCTAGTTTCGCCTTGGGTCAGCACTTCTAGAGAAGGTATTTGCTTGGAACACTTCTCACAAGAGGTCTGTGCACTGTGGAGTTCAGCCTCCCCCCACACCTCTTTCAACACCATGGGAGGGGGAAAGAAAAAAGATTTGACAATGAAGTAGCATCGGGCCCCCTAGACCACAGGACCCAAGACATATGCTCTACTGGCCTCCTCTCTATGGGTTGGCCCTACGAACGTTTACGTAAGATCTTGCAGGACACAAGGCAAGCATGGCCGTGCTACAGACCACCTTGTTCCCTGGTGATTTGGTGGGTCAGTCCTCTGAGAGGTGGCTGAGAATATTTGCATGGAACATCTCTCATGATAGGTGTGTACACTATCAAATTCACTCCCCACCTCTTTTAGCTCCATGAACCCAAGTGGAGGGGGACAGAAATAAGAGCAATCCACAAGGAAGTAGCACCAGGCCTCCAAGACCAGTGGGCCCAGTACTTATGCCTTGGTGGCCCCTCTTTAAAGGGTGGCCCTATCCAAGTTTGTATTTGTAACACGTTATCTACATGTTATATTGAGAAAACAGTTGGACGCCTCCATCACGGCTAAAGTCCTGCTTTTATTAAAGTGGTTGACTAATACATTTTTCACGTTGGGTGCTAAAATATGATTTTGGGAAATGTGAAGTTCGGAAAGTATAAACGACACAGCCGCGATCAGGCTGGCTCGGCTCTCGCTATTCAGATCAGACCGCGAGAACTAATAGGATAATTATTGATACGTCTACCCACTTACATATCAAAGGAGTTGCCCAGAGACACAATTATATGTACGTGGCTAGAGATGTGAAGCCAGCAGTTAGTAATATCACTTTATACGGAAAACGCTCTGCACAGTTTGCGATATAAATGATGAGCATTTCGCTCAAAAGACGACTTCTTCATATTACGGTAATCTTTCCTATGGATAACGTGGTGGGAGCTCATCATTCGCAGTGACGCACTGAGACATCTTAAGAGTGCACTTCCATCGAAGGTGGGACTCTGTTCCGGCCTGTATCTTCTAAGAGATGGGGGGGGGGGTGGGGGGGTTCTCCCTCTCCGCTCTCATTTTCCCGTTCCTCTTCACATCCGGCCAAATGCAATTTTCTTGGATGTAATATTGTGCATAACTTCAAACAGCCAGTGTGCAGGACGACGTCAGGAGTCGCAAACCTGACCGTGGGGTGCCTTTGAGACTTTATATATAAATCTAATATAAATATAATCAGCTCACGTGTGGAGAGAAAAAAAGCTTAAGAAACTCTAGGTTCCTTGAAAAGCCAGAAAATAAAAAGGCCTAGAAAATGTACCCGCTGATTCTTCAACAATTCATGAATTTAACCCATAGAAGAGCCGAACAGAACCTTAACCCTTTCACTACCAAGATTGAGTTATCTCAATTTTCTGTTGTAATGATTGCTTTTCAATGTATTACAAGAACATACTCCATTTGCATATCTATTGAAAGCAATATTAGGCGGTGCCCTGCGAAGAAAATCACTTTGCTTTATCGCTCTCCAGTCACCTTCTTACTAAAAACAAGCTAAAAGAAGCAGCCTCGAACCTCACTGTAACAAAAAAAGTTCAAAACCTTCACTGCTGCATTACTACAGCCAGGGTGAGGGGCAATCTCAAGAAAAAAATACTCCAGCATATGGCAATAAATTCTGGCTTTATTCCATCAACATAGCAGAACAACGTTTCGACCTGCAACCAGGTCTTTGTCAAGTCTACTAAACATATCTCTACACCTTCTTAAATACATCATAGGTAAGGGTGTAAATACTATGTAAATACATCATAGGGTGAGGGGCAGAATACAGGGAGAGGGCAGAATACAGGGAGAGGGCAGAATACAGGGAGAGCTGTGGGGTCAGTCACTGCTGTACAGGGATAAGATTCAGGGGGTTATAATGAGTGAAAATCCCGGTACAGTACAGATACCAACAGGGTAATTCAAAGAGATCCGAATTGCTTGAGAAAGGTAACTGAACGCTGAAAATCAGCGTTCGGTTACCTTTCTTGGCCATTCAGCTATTCAGAGTGCAGGCAGTTCGCCAAATCCTGTCGAATTTCCTGCACATATGGTGCCTGTTCGGTGCCTGTTCGAGGGCAGTGAAATCCCCATAGAGAAGCAATGCTTTGTCTATTCAGAGAACACAAACCAGCAGTGAAAGGTTCCCGAAATGCCCTGCCATTCGGTGGTTTAATTCGACAGGTTTATTAAGGAGAATCCCATAGGCTTTAATGTTAAAAATATTCCCGTTTTAATTCAATATCTAATAAACCGTTCATTATAAAATTCTGCAGTAAAGAGTCTCTTTATTTATAGATTTTTCAGGATATTTTAAGCATTTCTCCAAATTATTTTTTTTAAGTTAACTTATTTTTTCTGTAACAGCCCTTTTTATTATCATTCATTGGATTTTATATGTAAATTTCTGACATTTTCATTCAGTAGTTTCTTTGCAAACAGCATTTCACTTTTCAATCATTCAAGCAAACTGTTTTTCTAATTTATTCACTGCCTCTTCTGCGGTGTCGACTTTTTCCGGAGGCTGCGTTTGGCTCCTGCTCGGGTTTTTCCGTGGTTTTCGGCAGGTTAATCCAGATGTTTTTGCGGGTTTTCGGCGTGCATTCGCCGGGTTTTGCGGTTAGTTTTCGTCAGGTTTGCGGCAGCTTTTCCCTGCATTACGACGGCCCTGTGGTGTTTGCTGAATACACCGCAGGGTCACCGAAATGGGATCGGCAAAAGGAACCGAATTGAAGAGAACGAAAAGTCACCGAACATGCGTTGACTTTTCAAATCTCTTTGAATTACCCTGAAGGTGTTGCTGTAATTGCCATACACATGCATTATGCAGCACATACAGATACAAGGTGTTGCTGTAATTGCCATACACAGGCATTATGCAGCACATACAGATACAAGGTGTTGCTGTAATTGCCATACACAGGCATTATGCAGCACATACAGATACAAGGTGTTGCTGTAATTGCCATACACATGCATTATGCAGCACATACAGATACAAGGTGTTGCTGTAATTGCCATACACAGGCATTATGCAGCACATACAGATACAAGGTGTTGCTATAATTGCCATACACAGGCATTATGCAGCACATACAGATACAAGGTGTTGCTGTAATTGCCACACACAGGCATTATGCAGCACATACAGATACAAAGTGTTGCTGTAATTGCCATACACAGGCATTATGCAGCACATACAGATACAAGGTGTTGCTGTAATTTCCATACACATGCATTATGCAGCACATTCAGATACAAGGTGTTGCTGTAATTGCCATACACAGGCATTATGCAGCGCATACAGATACAAGGTGTTGCTGTAATTTCCATACAAACAGGCATTGTGCAGCACATACAGATACAAGGTGTTGCTGTAATTGCCATACACATGCATTATGCAGCACATACAGATACAAGGTGTTGCTGTAATTGCCACACACATGCATTATGCAGCACATACAGATACAAGGTGTTGCTGTAATTGCCACACACAGGCATTATGCAGCACATACAGATACAAAGTGTTGCTGTAATTGCCATACACAGGCATTATGCAGCACATACAGATACAAGGTGTTGCTGTAATTTCCATACACATGCATTATGCAGCACATTCAGATACAAGGTGTTGCTGTAATTGCCATACACAGGCATTATGCAGCGCATACAGATACAAGGTGTTGCTGTAATTTCCATACAAACAGGCATTGTGCAGCACATACAGATACAAGGTGTTGCTGTAATTGCCATACACAGGCATTATGCAGCACATACAGATACAAGGTGTTGGTGTAATTGCCATACACATGCATTATGCAGCACATACAGATACAAGGTGTTGCTGTAATTGCCACACACAGGCATTATGCAGCACATACAGATACAAGGTGTTGCTGTAATTGCCATACACAGGCATTATGCAGCACATACAGATACAAGGTGTTGCTGTAATTGCCATACACAGGCATTATGCAGCACATACAGATACAAGGTGTTGCTGTAATTTCCATACAAACAGGCATTGTGCAGTACATACAGATACAAGGTGTTGCTGTAATTGCCATACACAGGCATTATGCAGCACATACAGATACAAGGTGTTGCTGTAATTGCCATACACAGGCATTATGCGGCACATACAGATACAAGGTGTTGCTGTAATTGCCATACACAGGCATTATGCAGCACATACAGATATTGCATTGCTAATAATCTCATTATGATCGCTACAAATCCCCATAAGCAGGAGATCTCACCATTTTATTATCTGTCTGCAGCACATTTACTGCATCTGACACAAAGGCCATTTCTGCCTGTATGATGGTAATGACTTTATAAGACTCTAAGAAATCTCCACTCTCTTGATCCGCAGCAATTCTTTGCTGATCTATCTGTACCACTCTTGTCTGTCTTATCTCTCTCCTGTCCTAATGAAGCCATCACCTGCTACAACTCTACTTTTTCCTCCACCCTTGATAAGCTAGCACCATCAAAATCCTGGTCAATGGGCGACAAAACCTGCAACCCTGGCACAGCAAATTGACCCGGCATCTCCAAAGATGTTCCAGAACTGCTGAACACTATTGGAGAAAGACCTGTTCCCACTCAGACTGTCTTCACTATAAATTAATGCTCCAGACCTACAGCTCTGCCCTCCTTCTAGCCAAGCAGTCATATTATACAGCCCTCATACACACCCATTCCCGGAACCCAAAACGCCTGTTCGGTGGGTTCAACGCTCTTCTCTGTCCTGCTGTGGCTGTTCCTCACACTGACCTCAATGCCGAAGACCTAGCATGCTTTTTCACAGCAAAAATAAAACAGATAAGAACTGAAATTGCCACAATGCCGTTATCACCAATGCAGGAAGATATTCATCACACGTTTAACGAATTCCCTTCTGCAACTGAACAAGAAGTCTTCAAATTATTACGATCCTCTCATCCCACTAACTGCCCCCATGATCCTGTCCCCTCACATATTAAAAAAACACTTTTAGCTTCTCTTGTGGCGTCTTTGACCGACACCTTTAATCGGTCTTTAACCCTTTCGCTGCTGAGGCTTTTCCCGCCCCTGTGCTGAGGTCATTTTTTACCTGTTTTGCGCATCATGTTTAAACCTGTTTTGAAGGCTTATTTTAGTATATGACATCGACATATTATATATCGTTCTTTCCGTCAGACTCGGTAGATTCATAATATGTCATTATTATATGTATACGTTATGTCATGTTTGTATATTATAACAAAAAATGCAATAAAATATGTATTTTCAATAATTTACAGCGTGTAAAGTGTTTTTTTCCACATTTTAACATGCGAGCAATTGCGGTTATATTTTGTATGGGGTGCGCTTGTTAAAAAAATTAGAGATGGGGTCTCGTTACATTTTTTTTTGGGGAAAATGACACCATTTTTAACAAACGCACCGCATACAAAAATCGTTAATGCAGCATCATTGTTCACATTATAATTGAAATGGGAACAATATTGCTGCATTAACAAAACAAAAAAAAAAAAAAAAAAGTGTTTATTTTTTTTTTTTTAATTTTTTTTTTTTTTTTTTACATTTTTTTTTACTTTCATGTTTGGTATCGTTGGAACGGCCATGCTCTGGCCGATCCAACGATATCAAAATTTAACCCCTAACTGCCACGGATCGGGAGATAGGGAGTTCATTGGAACTCCCTATCTCCACAGTTCGTGGCAGTTAGGGGTTAATGCTAGGACTGGCGTCATCGTGCTGCGCACGATGACGCCAGTCCTCTGGGGGAGTTCCCGGAAGCTTGGCCGACATCCAAGATGTCGGCCAGCTCCCGGGAAGGATCGCAAATCGGCGCTTTTCAGCGCCGATTTGCGATCCAGCTCCCCAGGGGTTAATGCCAGGCATCATTTGGAAGGGCAGGCTGTGCCCTTCCAAATGATGCCTGGGTTAAGCCCCTGTGAGCCGCCGATCGGGAGGGAGAGAGGTCCGAAGGACCTCCCCCCCTCCCTTTCAGGCGCCTCCTCCGCACATGCGGGGGGGGCGCCTGAATTATGTGTCATCGCGGGGGCGCGATGACACATAATAATGGCGGCCACTGCTCCGGATGCCGGGCTGACATCCAGGATGTCAGCCCGCACCGGAGGGGCCAGCGATCGGCCGGAACCCGGCCGAACGCTGACCCCAATGCGAGGACGCGCTCAGCGCGTCCTCCGCATACCAGGGGCAATGCTGAGGACGCGCTGAGCGCGTCCTTAGCATTGAAGTGGTTAACCTCTGGGGTCTTTTCTGCTCCCCTCAAACATGCCACGGTAGTCCCGATCCTAAAAAAGCCATCTTTGAATCCAACTGCTCCCTCTAACTACCGCCCCCTGTCCCTGCCTTTTGCCTCCAAACTCCTTGAAAAGCTTGCCTATGCCCGCCTGATTGACCCTCTGCAATCTGGGTTTCACTCACTGCACTCGCCAGACACAGCTCTTGTGAAACTGACCAATGACCTTTTAACTGCTAAATCAAATGGGTGCTACTCTGTTGATCCTTCTTGTCCTCTCTGCCGCCTTTGATACAGTTGAGCACTCGCTCCTCCTTCAGACTCTTAGTACTCCTTCAAGGTACTGTTCTTTCATGGTTCTCTTCCTACCTGTCCCAACGATCGTTTAGTGTCTCATTTTCTGGAAGTACCTCCTCCCCGGCAGCCTGTCTCTGTTGGGGTGCCCCAAGGTTCAGTACTGGGCCCTCTTCTTTTTTCGATCTACACTGCCTCTCTATGCAAACTGATCAGCTCCTTTGGATTCCAGTACCACCTATACGCTGATGACACTCAAATATACCTCTCCTCCCCAGATCTCTCTCCAGCTCTCCTGGATCGAGGCACTGATTGTCTCTCTGCCATCTCAAATTGGAGGTCTTCCCGCTTTCTTAAACTCAATCTTGCCAAACCTCAAATTCTCGTTCCTCCCTCCAGGTAAAACCCAATACCACCTATCTCTCTACGAGTAAATGGAACGCTCATTAGCCCGACGCCTCAAGCTCGCTGCCTTGGTGTCACTTTCGATTCTGAACAAACATTCTATCCCCACGTCCAGGCAGTGACAAAATCCTGTTACCGTCAACTCAAGAACCTTGCTCACGTCCGCCCCTTTCTTACACAAAACACAGCGAAGGTGCTGGTTCATGCTCTTGTCATTTCACGACTTGATTACTGCAGCTCGCTCCTTATTGGCCCCAACTCTGTATTGCCCCTATGCAATCTGTAATGACTGCAGGTGCCAGGCTTATTTTTCTCACCAGATGTACCTCGCGTACCCCCCCCCCCTCTGCCGGTCCCTCCATTGACTTCCTGTACGTTCCAGGATACAGTTTAAAATGCGGACGCTCATGTTCAAATCACTCAATAACTTGACCCCTCCCTACATGTCTTCACTACTCCACAAGCACATCCCATCTAGACAACTCCGGTCGGCGGACGATCCTCACCTGTTATCTGTCTACACACACACGGCCAATTCTCGCCTCCAAGACTTCTCAAGGGCAGCTCCGATCCTGTGGAATGACTTGCCTCATCCTATCAAACTCTCCCCTGATCTTCAGACCTTCAAGAAATCCCTCAAACCCATCTCTTCAGATTATTGTACCACATCACTGATGCAACTCCTCCCTCTGCTCACCTACTCACACACGATTGAAGCCGCTTCTATGGCCGCACCATTCCTGAATCGCTGGCACCAATGATTCTGACATCCAGTAAAACTTCCCTGGTCTTCCTCAACCCCAATCCCTCTAGATTGTAAACTCCTATGAGCAGGGCCCTCTACACCTCGTTTCCATCCTATGTCTGTTTATTTTGTTCCCTTTTACTTATTGTAAAGCGCTGCGGAAACTGTTGGCGCTTTATAAATGATGATGATGATGATGATAATGATAATAATGCAGACCCCGTGTGACATCGTGTGAGATAAGGGATGCCATCTAGAGATTAGAACCTTTCATCCCAGTAATATTTCCGTAAAGAATAAAACGAATATATGAAAATTTTAAACTGAGCAAATTTACATTATTTAAATCTCAGAACAACAATTTCTGTGCAAAATTTCTATTTCAACCGTGCATCCCATGGTTCAAATAAATGTTATGGTAAAGTGGTAGTGTAGGGGTTAAGTAAAATCATGTCCTTCAGGCCAATACAGCATTTCCTTTCTATTTAAATTCCGCAGTGATGAAAATATGAGGTTGAAAGTGATAATAAACTAGTGTTACTTCCTTATTAATTAGAAGTGCAAAATGAGCTATGCTGCATATTAAGAAAACATATGGGTCACCTCAATCATGGTGGGGAGAAACAGAGAGGAATATACGAAAAACGATTTATTTTAATGATATTCTCCCTATTAGGCACCAGATCTTAAGCCGTTGACTGGTCGACAAGCAATCCACTGTTCATTAAAGCTCAATGCTTTGTTCTCATTTCCTTACTGTCAGTTTCGCGTTACAGACGTATGATCTCTAGGTCTTGGCAGATGGATTCATCTTGCAAAGAAACGCGCCGCATAACCGCGTTATCTTCATTAGGAAAAATCCAACTAGAAATAGGAGTTCCAGCTGCCGCCTATTGCAACGCAACTCCCGGAGAACAAGATGTAGCTTTTATTAACAACCCAAATGTTTTAATTTTTTTTTTTTTTACATTTCAGGCATCTCAGCTAAAGCCAGATGCAAGGAAGAGTTTTAATGACGGCAGATCCAACACCTTGAAAAAAAAAAAAGATGAAGAAGACCCATATGTGCATTGTTTTGCCAGCCCGGTCTGCGATTAGTCTTTTGCTGACAGATGGTGGTTATTAAATCTGCGAAATTACCATAATGTGCCGCCTAAATGTCATCACATTTGATGAAAAAACTATTCCATAGCACCACAGTGCCGAGCAAAGTGTGACTGAACCACTTTCTAAATTCCATCAGCTTTGGCGGTGGTGACTCTTGTCAAAACAGAGTTTTGTAGGCCAAATTTCTTGATGGACATCTTGGGTGATCTAGATGGGTTTTGCATGTATTCAAACATTAACAAGGAGCTAGGGATGTGCATGGCTGAAAAATTTGTTTTGTTTAGTTTTGTTTTTAAATCATTTCGTTTTCGGAATTTCGTAACTAATTTCGTTTCGTATTTGGTTTAATTTCGGATCGATTTGAAATTTCAAATCGATTCGAATTTCATATATCAATTCGATAGTTGATATCAAATCGAATTTTGGATCACTAGATAAAACACCAGACAGATAAATCAAATTTTAAGCTGTGTCACAGATTTAGTATTTGAGTCAAATTAAACAGTGAAACAAAATTAATTTGTTTCGTAAAGTGACTATTACTTGTATTGTAAGTTAAGATCAATTCGATAGTCAATATCAATTTGATAGTTAATTTCAGATTCGATAGTTGATATCAATTTGATAGTTCATTTCAAATTCAATAGTTGATATCAGTTATTCAAATTTTTATTTTATGATGATGACACACTGTAAAACAAAATAAATTTGTTATATACCGTTTCGTTTCAAATTCGTATCGATTTGTTATTCGGAAGTACTTATGAAATTTGATAATTCATATTCGGAAGTACTTCCGAATACGAATTATCAAATTTCATTCCAAATTCCGAATTTTTCCGAAACGAATGCACATCTCTACAAGGAGCATGGCTGGAGCATCAGCTCAATGGAAGTGGAGGAGAGTCTATGGCTTAGATTCAATAAGGCTGGCCAACCACTGGGTCCATATTTGTGCAATCATCCGATATCGTCTGTCGTCGTCCAACCAATCCCCCAACATGCAGGTGAATCAGCCCTCATCCACTGCCTCCGACTTCCATCGGACGACTTCAGATGATTTTTTGCGATTACATCAGACTAGCGATCTTTCCCATTTCAATGGGATTTTCAGACGAAATCAGATTTCGGTACAATTGTCAAGAAAAAACTATGAATTGTATAGTTGCACCGCCGTACTGCGGCAGGGAAATTGTCCCATACATAGTGAAGTGATTCAGTTCAACAGGCAACGCCCATAGGATTCAATGTATAAGAATATTTTCGTTTTTATTAAATTTTTATTCAACTTTATTCAAACTTTATTCTTTTCATCTGCAGCAAAAAGCCTTTTTATTTATAGATTTTTTGGAATTTGAGTATTTTTTAGGCAAAATTTTTGATTCGCAATTTTTTTTTTTTAGGGCTTTTTTTCCCCTGGCCGAACTATGGCCTTTATTTAGCAGACACTAATTATTTTGTTCACCATCACGCAGCATCCATTAGTAATAGTGATATATGTAAGCGCCTTTCATGGTGGGGCTGTCTGTTTTTTTATCAGAGTTATTCAGAGAGCCGAACTGGCCCCAAAATTGCGCCGAACAGTGAATTTCCCCGTACGGTGCCATTTCATGGCCATGCAGCTATTCAAAACCTGGCAATTTGATGCCTTTTGGCGAATTGCCAGCGAAATACGGTGCCTGTTCGACGGCAGTGAAATCCACCATACAGAAGCAATGGTTAATCTATTCAGAGACACCGAACAGCAGAGAAATGTGAGTGAAATGCCCTGATGTTCAGTGTTTTTATTCGTAGGTTGAATTAGGCAAATCCCATAGGTTTCAATGTTAAAAATATTCCCGTTTTTAACCAATATCTAGTAAACCGTTTATCCTTTTAATTTGCAGAAAAAAGCATCTTTATGTATTTTTTTTTAGGATTTTTTCTGTAACAGACCCACTTTTTATTATTCATTGGGCATTATATGTTAATTTCAGACATTTTAGCGCAGTAGTTTTTTTGCAAACCGTGTTGATAATTTTGAACGTTTCAATCATTTTGTTTTGGATTTTTTTAGCCCGTTCGTCGGTATGTCGGCTTTTTCTGGCGGCTGGTCGGCGCAGTGTTCGGCGGATCGTTGGCTTTTTTCAGACACGTTCGGAGGGTTTGCAGGGAATCTTTGGGTATGTTCGGTGGGTTTTCTGCAGCGTTTCGGATCTGATTTTTTCAGATCCTGTCGGCGGCTTACTGGTGGATTTTCAGCGGATTTTCGGCAATTTTTTGGGTCCGTTCTGTGGCTTTTCCCTGCACTTCGGGGACCCTGCGGTGATTGCAGAATTCACCACAGGGTCCGAGAATTTGATTCCCCGAAGTGCAGGAAAACGAGCAGTGCGCTCTGAATAACTACTTAAGTTTCTGTTCCTGTGTTTGTGTATTTTTATTAAAACATCCTGTGCTCTTCTCTGTATGAAAATCCATTGATATATCTGTTGAGACATTACTTTTTTCCATCAACTGGTTCCCTACCGCTAGAGCTCTGAGGACACAACTGAACGCCAGTCTTTGGGTATAAGGTCCGGTGCCCGTACGTAAAGGTGAGCACCTTGCACTTATCTATGTAAGATAGAGATGTGCATTCGTTTCGGTAAAATTCCGAATTTTGATAATTCGTATTCGGAAGTACTTCCGAATAACGAATCGATACGATATCGAAACAAAGCGGTATATAATGAATTTATTTCATTTAACACTGTGTCATCATCATAAAAGAATAAATTTGAATAACGGATATCAACTATTGAATTTGAAATGAACTATCAAATTGATATCAACTATTGAATTGATCATAACTTATAATACAAGTAATAATCAGCAAAGGACTTTATGAAACAAATTAATTTTGTTTCACTGTTTAATTTGACTCAAATACTAAATCTGTGGCACAGCTTAAAATTTAACCCCAGCTTTTCTTTTAACAGAAAAATTTGATTAGTGATCCAAAATTCAAATTGATATCAACTATCGAATTGATATATGAAATTCGAATCGATTCGAAATGAAATTAGTTACGAAATTCCGAAAACAAAATGATTTTAAAACTGTCATGCCCCGCTCTCAGCCCCGGCCGCCATGTTGGGACACCTGCGGTACTCACCTGAAGTCCCTCATGTCGCGTCGCTCCACGCTCTCTGTCCGCAAGTAGGAGAGAGCTCGAGGTCCACCCCACGCCGCCGCTAGGATCCGAATGCCAGAAGCACGCACGCGCGATCGCATGCCTTCCTAGAAAACGAACATGGTACTCTGCTGGTAGCTTACGGGTACTACAGGACACCTGCACTGGAGATCCTCGAATGCCACCAATTAACCTATCAAGTATTCAGGTATCCCAGCTCCACCTACGAGTCCCAGGTGAACGGTGTTCTTATGATCCTCTGAATCCTATTTAAACCTGCCGCCTTTCTCAGTTCATTAACCAGGTTATACTGTGGTTCACCGCTTCAGTTATCCAGTGTTCCCTCTTCGTCCTGTTCCAAGTGAATCCTGAACTCCAGACCCTGCATCCAGTCTTGCTTCCACGGTACCCGCTCCAGACCCTGCATCCAGTCTTGCTTCCACGGTACCAGCTCCAGACCCTGCATCCAGTCCTGCCTCCACGGTACCAGCTCCAGACCCTGCATCCAGTCTTGCTTCCACGGTACCCGCTCCAGACCCTGCATCCAGTCCTGCTTCCACGGTACCAGCTCCAGACCCTGCATCCAGTCTTGCTTCCACGGTACCCGCTCCAGACCCTGCATCCAGTCCTGCTTCCACGGTACCAGCTCCAGACCCTGCATCCAGTCTTGCTTCCACGGTACCCGCTCTAGACCCTGCATCCAGTCCTGCTTCCACGGTACCAGCTCCAGACCCTGCATCCAGCCCTGCCTCCACGGTACCAGCTCCAGACCCTGCGTCCAGTCCTGCCTCCACGGTACCAGCTCCAGACCCTGCGTCCAGTCTTGCTTCCACGGTACCAGCACCAGATCCATCTCCAGGCTTGCTTCCACGGTACCAGCACCAGATCCATCTCCAGGCTTGCTTCCACGGTACCAGCACCAGATCCATCTCCAGGCTTGCTTCCACAATACCAGCACCAGATCCATCTCCAGGCTTGCTTCCATGGTACCAGATCCATCTCCAGGCTTACTTCACGATACCAGTTCCAGATCCTCTACCAGGCTTGTCTCAATAGGCCACAGCCTATGTTGCCCTCTTCTCCAACCCTTCGTTCTGGACTTTCCACCAAACCAAGGATATCTTTTTTGAGTTATCTTTTGTCCTGGACTTTACTTGTTTCATTTGAGTAAAACTCAATTGCTTACTGATATTTTATTATTATTATTCTTTATTTATAAAGCGCCAGCATATTCCGCAGCGCTGTACAATAGGCACAGTATAGACAGGGTTACAATACATTGAACAACATTTGACAAACAGTACAGGAGGAGATGAGGGCCCTATTCCCGTAGGAACTCACAATCTGGGAGGGTTGGGGTTGGAAACAGGAGGAGAGGACTGTAAGGTGAGAGTGATTGATGGTTGCGTCCACTACATATACAGGGGTCACAGCCCCTGCCCTTACAAAAATGTAACGAGACAAAACAAAACAAATTTTTCAGCCATGCACATCCCTAATGTAAGATGAAGCAAAGATTTTTTATTATTTCCCACTTATCATGGAGAAAGGAGTTTGAATGAATCAAATGTCAAAGCTCAATCTTTTTTTGGGGTTATCTTTCAGCAATTAGGCCAATTTATTAAAAAAAAAAAAAAAGGATATAGCGTTAAAATAACTTAATATAATCCACCTGACTCTCTTCAGATTTTCAGATCTTCAGTCAAATTTGAACGTCCTCTTCAAAATCTCTTTCCATTGTTTCCTAGATTTGCATATACCGTATATACTCGGGTATAAGCCGAGTTTTTTGAGTCAAAAAACCCCGACTCGGCTTATACCCGAGTCAGTGCACGCAGCCGCATCCCCTTGAGCTGGACATATCCATGAGCTGGGCAAATCCATGAGCTGGGCAAATCCATGAGCTGGGGGCAAATCCATGAGCTGGGCAAATCCATGAGCTGGGCAAATCCATGAGCTGGGGGCAAATCCATGAGCTGGGCAAATCCATGAGCTGGGCAAATCCATGAGCTGGGGGCAAATCCATGAGCTGGGCAAATCCATGAGCTGGGGGCAAATCCATGAGCTGGGCAAATCCATGAGCTGGGGCAATATCCATGAGCGGGGCAAATCCATGAGCTGGGCAAATCCATGAGCTGGGGGCAAATCCATGAGCTGGGCAAATCCATGAGCTGGGCAAATCCATGTGCTGGGGCAAATCCATGAGCGGGGCAAATCCATGAGCTGGGCAAATCCATGAGCTGGGGGCAAATCCATGAGCTGGGGGCAAATCCATGTGTGAGCTGGGGCATATCCATGAGTTGGGGCAAATCCATGAGTGGGGGCAAATCCATGTGTGAGCTGGGGCATATCCATGAGCTGCTGCATTTCCCACTTAGGCTTATACGCGAGTCAATAAGTTTTCACAGGTTTTTTGGGAAAAAGTAGGGGGGTCGGCTTATACACGGGTCGGCTTATACCCGAGTATATACGGTATTCATTTTTATGCTGAAACACGCAATAGTCCCATTTCCCCGGCCTCTCCTTTTTTTGTATTATTTTAAAGTTTAGATTTCTACATTCCCCCTTAAAAATATTATGGTTACCCTATGAAGCAGAGCATCTTGGCTTTACGTCTTCCACCCGACGCCGCGTCTACATGTGGGACAGACGAGACACAAAGGAGCGTGTCCTTTTTAGAGGTTCCAGTCAATGGGCAGCTGCCGGCGTACCGGCCTTTGGCGGATATTGTGCGCCGTCAGATGAAATAGATACAATTACTTGCATGAGGAGGCCTCTGGGTGTGAATAGGAGGGAATTTGCTAAAACATACATCAGGTCTCCATAAAGCAGGTCTGACAAGCCTCACTAATGAGGGAGGAAAGTTGAAGAGAAGCAAAGGAAGTTGGGGGGGGGGGGTCTCGCATTTTTTTGAATGCCGGAACCCTTTATATGCCAGATGGAAGAGAGGTTGAAACGCATTTCCTCCTTTCAAAGCGTTGATTTACCAAGACCTGGGAAGCCTCATTCTTGGTCATTTGTGTCGAGCTGTTTGTGTGTGTCTGCAGCGCAAGAAGCAAACGCGTTTTTTCACACTGCGGTTCGATCAAACGACAAACAGGACATCATGAATATGTAATGCTGTAGTTACATTTACATATATTAAAAAGTGACACCGGATGGAACGTGGTGACTAAATTCTGCTTCTGGCCCCCGGGACACGAGCGTTATTTTTGCGTCCGTCTGTGCGCAAAATTTGACGTCCGTTATAGATTTGCAAAGAAGTTAATCTGAACACCACACGATGCACCTGCGCACTGTTTCACGCACGGCATTCACGTACTGCAACGGACGTCAAAATGGCATGGACGTAAAAAAGCTAGACGGACGTGGGAAATACGTGCTGCTTCCTGTGGGCTGGAGCTCCAAACACCAAAATACTTATTTTTTTTCACTTTCCCTCCTTTTTTTTTCAACGTCCGTAATTATTAACTTGGCCCTTTTTGAACACATTTATCTCCCGTCAAAAATTACGTCCGTAACGGACGCACTGTGCGCAGTACCTATACGCTCGTGTGCCGGGGGCCTTAGAGTCTCGTAGTGGTGGACGATACAAGACCGAAAATGGACCAGCTGCACATAGATCAACTGCCTTATAAATAAATGAATAGAAAATCAATTACTGGGATCTCAGTGGGTCCTCAAGTGACTAACTCCTCAATATGTCCAGAGAAAATAGAACTACGATCCAGCAGATGGTTGGGACCTGCTGCTCCGTAGAACCCGCCGCTCGCGGATGCCCGTTCTTGAATACCCGGCCGCAGAGCATTTCTGTCCCCAAGCTGCAGCACTGGGAGGAAGTGGTCATATGACATCACTTCCTCCCTGCGCTCCACCGTGCTGCAGAGTGTGCAGATGCCGGGAAGTAGAGGTGGCTTGCAGGACCCAGCCGTCAGGTCAATGGTGGGGGGGTTAATGAAAAGAGGTGGGGGTTTAAATCAAATTAAAAGAGGTGGGGGTTTAAATTAAATGAAAAGCGTTGGGGGGTTTAAATTAAATGAAAAGACTGGGGGTTATGAATTAAAGAGGTGGGGGTTTAAATTAAATGAAAAGTGGGGGGCGTTTGGAATGAAATGATTTTTATTGCTGAGCAGCTCTGTGATACGCTCATACACAGTGCATGATTCTGTGGGTTTTATTGCTGTGCAGCTCTGTGATACTCTCAAACACAGTGCACCTTTCTGTGGGTTTTATTGCTGTGCAGCTCTGTGATACGCTCATACACAGTGCACCTTTCTGTGGGTTTTATTGCTGTGCAGCTCTGATATGCTTACAGTGCCCTTTTCTGTGGATTTTATTGCTGTGCAGCTCTGTGATACGCTCATACACAGTGCACATTTCTGTGGGTTTTATTGCTGTGCAGCTCTGATATGCTTACAGTGCCCTTTTCTGTGGATTTTATTGCTGTGCAGCTCTGTGATACGCTCATACACAGTGCACATTTCTGTGGGTTTTATTGCTGTGCAGCTCTGATACGCTCATACACAGTACACATTTCTGTGGGTTTTATTGCTGTGCAGCTCTGATACGCTCATACACAGTGCACCTTTCTATGGGCTTTATTGCTGTGCAGCTCTGTGATACGCTCATACACAGTGCACCTTTCTGTGGGATTCATTGCTGTGCAGCTCTGTGATACGCGCATACACAGTGCACGTTTCTGTGGATTTTATTGTTCAACCAATTAGTGCGGCTGTGATCCAGTATACTTGACTTGCATTGGCTGATCTTTGTAAAAATGGTTGAATTTAAACATTTTATAATTTTATTTGATTATCTCATTTGACATGGTATACAAAATATACAAGTATATCCACCTTTATCCACCTTGGTATCCACCTTTAATATAAAGAGAGCAAAAGGCGGAGCCTAAAGAGGAAGGACAGGGTTTAACCAGGAAGAGGTGTGACCTTGACAGGAAGGGGTGTGTCAAATTTAAATTAGGGGGTGCACGAGATTAGTCAGGCCTAGGGCAGCACAAAACCTAAATAGACCACTACTACGATCCAGTAGTAAGGACACTTTCATTTGGAAAAACTCGGCAACGTTTTGACTGCTAGTGCAGCCTTTCTGAAGGTTTGAGGACTGGATTGTTCCTGCTCCCCCATCTTTTTTTCTCTGTTGAAGTGGTTGAAGGACACAAGATGATCCATTGACAAATCGAAACGTGAGGCTCCACTTACATCGTCATAAAAGGTTATGGAATTCACCGTTTAGTGAGGTTACTTTTTTGTAACTCAAAACACACCTTAAAAAAAAAGTCTTGAATGCGTTTCCTGGGCTGCCAAGCAGAAGAAAACAGGAATCCAGGTGCTCCAATCACAAACGATGATGCTCTTCTTTGGTCATTGGCAATGTTTCAGTTGTAGCAAGCCTTTTCCACCCATGCGTAGCTTATTTCATTATTTATTAACACTGTCATAACAAAAGCTGCTCTGCGTCTTCTGGTGGAACCCATACCATGTGGTCGATGTGACAGCCAGTCATACTGATCGCACAGCTGTGGTGATGTTGAGCAGCCAAAACCACCATCCTCACATCGGAAGCAGTTGCCAGCAGCGTTATCGGAGAGATGTAACAGGGTTGGATAAATAATGTTGCCCTTGATTTTAACTGCCGGAGATTAGAGCCCTTGGGAACAGATTTCTCGATTTAAAGAAATTTAAACTTTAAGAAGCAAAACCAGCAAAACCAATACTTATAAGAGTAATATGTTCCTTTATTGCGTAATGCAATATTTTATAGAATCAATCGCTTCCCTGTCTCACCATCCACCTTTCCTCTCTAATTCATACCCTATCGCAGTGATGGCTATCTTTGGCCGCCCAGGTGCATCATAACTACATGTCCCATGAAAGTAAGTTAACCTTAAGACTTACAGGGTTATTCAAAGAGAGCCGATCTGCCCCCGAAATTTAACCGGACACTGAAATTCACCGTACGGTGCCATTTCGGGGCCATTCGGCTATTCAGAGAGCAGGCAGTTCACCAAATGTTGGCGAATTGCCTGCACATACGGTGCCTGTTCGAGGGCAGTGAAATCCCCCATAGAGAAGCAATGCTTCGTCCATTCAGAGACACCGAACAGCAGTGAAAAGTTGCCGAAATTTACTGCTGTTCGGTGGTTTCATTCGACAGGTTTATTCAGGAGAATCCCATAGGCTTCAAATGTTAAAACTATTCCAATTTTAATTCAATATCTAATAAACCGTTCATTATTTTATTCTGCAGCAAAAAGTCTCTTTTTTCATAGATTTTTTGTATCTTTTAGGCATTTTTTGGAATTGTTTTGCAAACTTTTTTTCAGGTTTTTTTTTAAAAAGTGTTTTTTCTTTTTTCTGTAACAGAGCTTTCTATTATCATTCACTGGATCTTATGTGTAAATTCCAGACATTTGGTTCAGTAGTTGTTTTGCAAACAGCGTTTCAAATTTCAAACTTTCAAGAGTACTCTTGTTCTGTTCCCACGGTAGCTTTGCAGAAAACAGCAGTGATAACTCCGATAAAGGGGTATTTTACATACAGATTCTTTATTTCCAGGCATCCTAAACAAACACTTACAGTGTTGAAAAGATTCATCCGGATTACTCAGTCTGTCCCTTCATACGGTGTGAGAAGAGGGTAACTTCACTCCCATGCTGAGAGAGTGTGAGAAGCTGCTCTTCTGGAGAATTGGAATTCCTAATGGAGGGCTTTCTTCTTACCAGCATGCAAAGCACCTCAGCACCAATCAGACACATAGAACTGGTCACATGTCACAGAACTACATTTCCCTGAAGACATTGCCCTTAAAGGGATAGCTCTTAAACATTATAAAGCTGTCTCTTAAGGAGACAGTAGCCAATACTGACTATTCTCAGGCTGCTCTAGTCAGCACACTCCCCGCCTGGAATTATAAATTCCACTACTTACTAACTAAACTGTTAACGAAGATAATCAAGGCATATTATCAAACATGCAAACAATGAGTATACACAAAGCATGCAAAGCTTGGAGGTTCAATCTTCCAGCTCGGTCTTCCTCAGCAGCAGGACCAGGTCGGTAATTGGCCTGGTATATAGTTTCTTGGTGAAAGTCTGCTGGTTGCCACCGGACTCCTTTGGCTTCACGATCTGCACTTCAACCTGGCGGACTAATCCATCTTTGCTGGGTAAGACTTGGTGCACAAGTCCCATAGGCCATGAGTTATGGTGCGCTTCCTTATCTTTCAAAAGAACAAGGTCTCCGTCTTCGAGATTTGGTTCTTTGTTCTGCCATTTGCGACGTTCCTGTAGGGTAGGTAAGTACTCTTGCTTCCATCGCTTCCAGAAGGCGTTGGCAAGCCATTGCACTTGTCTCCATTGTTGTCTGTACATGTCCTTGGGAACGAAGTTCCCTACTGGAGCCGGCCAATCACCTGTTTTGTAGGTGAGCAAGGTGGCTGGGGCGAGGATACTTGGATTCTCGGGATCTGTAGAAACTGGGCCCAAAGGTCGGGCGTTAATGATGGCTGCTACTTCTGCCATGAGGGTGGTAAGAGTTTCATGGGTCAGCATATGTACCTTCAACAACATGGAGTCCAGGATTTTACGGGCTATCCCGATCATTCGCTCCCATGATCCTCCCATGTGGGATGCGTGGGGAGGATTAAATGTCCATTCACAATCATGAGCCTTTAGGTATTTGTCAATTGCTGAATCCGGGCGAATGCTTTCATCTATCTGCAACTCCTTGCATGCTCCTACAAAGTTTGTTCCTCGGTCGGATCTAAACACCTTGACTGGGCCCCTGTGGGCTTGGAACCTTCTTAGAGCGTTAATAAAGGAGGAGCTGTCCATAGATTCGATGACTTCGATATGGACGGCTCTAATGCTGAGACACGGGAACAGAACGGCCCAACGTTTGCTGTCAGCTTGACCACCTCTGCTCCGTCGGGTACACACGGCCCATGGGCCGAAGACGTCTACTCCTACATTGGTGAAAGGTGGTTCAGTACTAAGACGCTTGATTGGCAGGTCAGCCATCAACTGGTTGCAAGACCCACGTCGCTGCTTACGACAAGGTAGGCACTTGTGCAGGACTGTAGCAATGAGCCTTTTGCCTCCCACGATCCAGAGTTCAGCAGCTCTAACCGCTCCTTCTGTGAAGTGTCTGCCTTGATGGTGGACGGTTTCGTGGTGATGCTGAACTAGCAGGTTTGTCACATGGTGACGAGCGGAAGTATAATAGGATGTTTCGTCTTTAAATCCAATTCGGCCTTCTCCAGACGTCCCCCTACTCGCAGCATGCCGTGTCTATCAAGGTATGGATTCAGCTTCAGAAGTGGGCTAGATTTTGGGATGGGCTTCTTAGTCTTTGCCCATTCAAATTCCTGAGGGTACGCGTCGTGTTGCACCCATCGCAGAATTCCTCTCTGTGCTTGGAGATGGCTTTCCGAAATGCTTATCTGCAGATTCGCTCTGCGACGCAGGAATCGGATGAATGCTGCTACGCCTCGTAAGACAGATCTCCAACGAGAGAAATTTTCAAAGGTAACTGGTACTGGGTTATGATCGAGGGGCAATATTTTGGTTTTCTTGACCATCGTTGAGAGATGGTGGCTTGGACCACCGGTTTCTCATCCGCAGGGGTTGATTTACTGAGTACCTGAGGTCGGATGTCAGCATCTTGATCTGGATTTATAAGTTCATGGTGTTCCGGTCCCGGTAACGTCGAGGTGACTTGACAGGTCAAGAACTCAGGACCCTTTATCCAGGTTGACTCTGCCAACTGGGAAGCAGGGATGGACCGTGTAGCATGATCCGCTGGGTTCTGGTCTGTTGGCACATGTCGCCACTGCTCAGGTTCTGAAGATTTTCTGATCCTGTCGACTCTATTGCTCACATAGACATAAAAGCGTCTGCTTTGGTTGTGAATGTAGCCCAGCACCACCTTGCTGTCCGTGTAGAAGATGGTGGTTTGTAGCTCAAGGTCTATAGTTTTCTTTATCAGGTCAGCAAGCTCCACGGCCAATACGGCGCCGCACAGTTCTAACCTTGGTACTGTGTGACCTTGTTGTGGTGCTATCTTCGCCTTTCCCATTACGAAACCGATGTGAGTATTGTTCTCCCGGCCGTAGACTCTGACATATCCTACAGCTGCTATTGCCTTAGTCGATGCATCTGAAAAGACGTGCAGTTCTTTTTTCAGTGCAGCTGCGGGTGAAACAGGAACGTATGTGCGCTGAACACTAACGTTTTGGAGACATCTCAGGGAGGCACACCATTTCTCCCATTCTTGCTTCTGGTCTGGTGGAAGTGGCTCATCCCAATCTTTGGTGTTTTGGGATAGCGTACGTAGAAGGAGCCTCCCTTGGATCGTTACAGGTGCGGCAAATCCTAGAGGGTCAAAAAGGCTGTTCACCGTTGACAGAATTCCTCTCCTTGTGAAATTGGACTTCTGGGCTGGAACTCTAAAGGTGAAGGCGTCCTTCTTCAAGTCCCAACATAGACCGAGACTACGTTGGATAAGAGGCATGTCTGTTGTAAAATCTAGGTCCTGTAGTCCCTTGGCATGATCTTCAGGACTGAAGGCTTCAAGCACTTCCTCACTGTTGGACGCGATTTTGTGCAATGTGAGGTTGGCTACTGCTAGCATCTGGCGTGTTCTGTTCAGTAGGTCTATAGCTTCTGCTGGTGTGGCTACAGATTTTAGACCATCATCTACATAGAAATCTCGTTCCACGAATCGTCTGGCATCTGTGCCGTATTTGGTTTCGCCGATGCGAGCGGTGCGTTGCAGGCCGTAGTTGGCAATTGCCGGGGAAGAACCGTTCCCAAAAACGTGCACTCGCATTCTGTACTCCGTTATCTGCTGGTTGCGCTGTTCGTCACTGAACCACAGGAAACGTAGGTAATTGCGGTGGTCTTCTCTGACTAGGAATGAGTAGAACATCTGCTGGATGTCGGCCATAAAGGCTACGGCTTCCTTTCTGAAACGAATGAGCACGCCTAGGAGGCTGTTGATGAGATCCGGCCCTGTGAGAAGGGCTTTATTCAGGGAGAAGCCTTGGAATTTTGCACTCGCATCGAAGACTACCCGAATCTGGCCTGGCTTTTGTGGGTGGTACACTCCAAAGAATGGCAGGTACCAGCATTCTTCACCTTCTTCCAGAGGTGGGGCAAGCTCAGCATGTCTGTTCTGGAGCATCTTATCTATGAACGCCACTAGATGATCTCTCATTGGCGGTTTCTTGTTCATGAGTCGTCTCAGACTGAAGAGGCGCGAGAGAGCTTGTTCATGGTTGTTTGGCAGGCGCTGTCTGGGTGTACGGAAGGGTAATGGGGCTACCCAGCTCCCGGAGGCGTCCTGTTGAAGTTCTTTATCCATGAGCTGCAAAAAGTCTTTGTCTTCTATTGACCAGGCCAGGTCATTATCTTCTTTGCTGGTCTCGAACACCGTTGCTCCTAAAACGGGATTGTTTGTTGAAGTCGTGAAGTGCTCGTGACATTGTTTGAAGTGTGATGCTCTCCATTACTGAGAATGGAGGTTGCGAAAACGTTGACTTGGGTTGGGGCCTGCAGCCGATCGATACAAACTGTTCCTAAGATGGCCCATCCGAGTGCAGACTTGCGGGCAAACGGAGAACCTGCTGGGCCTCTAACCTGGTCATGTTGAAGGAAAGCTTCGGAGGCGTCTAATCCCACAAGAGAAGGATTTCAGCTTCGGGGTCTAGGGCAGGGAAGAGGCTAGCCATGTGTTTCAGGTGAGGTATATTGCTTGCTACCTCTGGTGTCGCTATCTGGTTGCGATCATCTGGCAAAGCATCCCATTCTAGCAATGTGTGGCAGTTTCAGTTTTGCACTTCCATCTAATGATTCTATGCAGAATCCAGTGACTTTCCTCCCCGCCGTGCGCTGGGAACCGGTGCACGTGGAAATAGTGAATGATGTGTCATCGGTTCGGACGTTAAAGAGGTCGAAGAATGCTGACCTGGCTAACGATTGATTGCTTTGTCCGTCCAGCATCACATACATCTTCACACAGCTTCTTCAGGGTGTCCGGTTGGGTAGACTTTGGTTAGGTAGATCTCGTGGCATAAGCGATGGAATGCTGAGCCACCACATACTGTCGTGCAGTTGATACTTGCGGTTGCCTCTCGATGCGCTTCAGTATTGTCCTGTGACTCCTTAGGCAAAGGAGGGGTAGGTGTTGTCCATTGTGTTGGCTCGGAATCTGGATGCAGTGCACCAGGGTGTCTGTCACTACCGCATAGGTGACATTGTACCTTACTTGTGCAAGCTTTGGCCATGTGCTCTGTAGACTCACAACACTTGAAGCAAAGTCTGTACTCCCTGATCAAGGCTTTCCTTTCTTCTAGGGGCTTCTTTCCAAAGTTTCTGCACTTGTTCAGAGAGGGCGAGGACTTGTGGAGTGGACAGAAAGGATCTTTATTTGTGCTTAGGGTTTTAGGTAGTGCTCTCTTCGACGGATGCTCATCTGACTTGCTTGTGGATGAGGCAGCGACCTGTGTTTTGTGGACAGACACAATGGTCCTTTCCCTCGCCATTTGTGTTGTTCGCTTGAAGTCGGAGTTATAGTTGGCCCTTTTGGTAGTAGGGAACTCCGTTTCTCTGAAGCTTCGATTTCGAGGATCGTTGCACCGTTTTGTTTGGTAGGCAACAAATTCTTGAAGAGCGGCGAAGGGAGGGTTTCTGTCTAGGTTGCGCTCTCTATAGGCATCTGATAATTCGATCCACTTTTCGATTAGCTGTGTAGGTAATTTTCTAACGATAGGCTTCTGTGTTCTATGCTGGTCGAGACATGTCAGTCCCGTTAGGTTAGGATCTTCTTTGGCTGCTCGCAACTGTGTAAGGAGAATAGAGAAGTCCCATAACCTGTGAGGTTCGTTAGTGCGGATGACTGAGAAATCGCTAACACGTTCTAACAACGAGGACTCCGTCAACGTGGATGCACCAAACCGTTGATCGAGCACTTCCCAAGCTTGTTTGAGGGCGATGACTGGGTCACCGAGATGAGATGAATAAATATCCTTCACTACTCGTGTAGATTCTGGTCCTAGCCAAGCCATCAGATGTATGATCTCCTCGATTGGCCGTAACCTCTCGTCACTAACGGTATGTAAGAAGATGTGCTTCCATAGTAAATAGTCTCTGCCTGGCTTGTCAGAAAACTTCTGTGCTCCTCTTGAAGCCAAATCCACCTTCCCTTGTCGAGGTGGGCATTCTGTGTTTCTTTCCCTGGGTGTCGCAAAGTCCATCTGGGCTGTATGGGGCTTGTATTTGGGGGGAGATGGTAAGCTGACCCATATGGAATTGGTGAAAGCAGGATCAGGGGTTTCCCGTGGGTACTGGTAAGCATAGTCCCTAAGATCAGGAGCGGAAGCTAAGGACAGCTGTTCTGTGTCTGCAGAATACTTGTTGATTATTACGTCTTGCCATGACACATGTGATGGTTGTTCCTTTCGCCGCTGGGCAGGTCGATCGTGTTTCATGGGCTTCACGTCCGTCCATGAGTTGCCTTGAGGCTGTGGCTGGAACACTGCTGCCTCTACGTTGAGGTTGTGGCTCGCGGCTACTCTTGTGTCTTGGCTTGTTGGAGTAAATTTTTCAGCTTCTAGGAGGGTTTCGATTTGTACGAATTTGGCGGTGTCAGCATTCTGAATAGTTCGCGAAACTAGTGGTTGAGATTCTCCTCCTTGTCCCTGCCGTAATGAGTTCTGGTTGTTCACGTAGGCTTCGACACGGTTCTGCAAGTTCTCTCCTTCCAGCTGTGTAGGATTGAAGTTGAGGGAAGCATTGGCAGCTTCCGCCCGTAAAGCTGTTGCCCGTACTGCCTTTTTTGCAGCCTCCCGTTTATGCTGAAGATACGTACGGTTGGCTTGAGCTATGGCTTTGGCCACTTCTTCCTCTTGTAATCGCTCTTCATCTGCCACTTGCAGATCTACAGCAGCTTCATCAGCCTCGATTTGTGCTAATATCGCTAGGGCGGCGAGACTCTCTTTACTCGAGGCCCGGGACGAACGGCTGTGATGAGAGGATGCTTTGGAAGAATGGTTAGAGCCTGTGATATAAGATTGCTGTGAAACGTTGCTACCTGAGTGAGACCGTGCCGGTTTGGGGTGAAAGGACGAGGCTTTCTTTGAAGCATGAGAAGAGGCCCTGTACGAGCGATGGGATGACTCCGACTCGGCCTTCTCGTTGCTTATGTCCTTTGCTTGCAGATTTGTCTGAGAGTCATCACAGTTTGAAAGGAAATTCGCATGCTGTATGTTAAACGCCTGGATGCTTTGTAAGCCGCTTGGAGACTTGGGTCTTCCAACTGTGACTGGATGAAAATGAGGTGGCGTTCGCTATCCTTTGACTTTAAATGCGTCTTCCTCATGCGTTCGTTCTCAATTGTGATGCGACCAGGAGAGAGCTCTCCTTTAGGTTTATTGCAGAGCTCTATTAATTTATCTCGGGAATTAGTGTAGCTTTTGTAATACCTGTCCCACTCAACCATCAGATACGATCGCATTTCCTTGGTGAGCTCCCTATGCGCCCTCGTTTCATATTGTCTCTGAGTTGCCTTTGCATCTTCTGAATTTCGGAGGACACACTCTTCATTTGAGTCGGGGTCGATTAGTAGGCCCAACTCTTTTGGCACGTCACAGCCTTCTGCCATGATTGAGGAGACTCAAGAAATTGCTAAAACACTTTTAGAAATGTCAATGCAGTTCACTATTTGCCCACTTGGGTGCGTTGCGCAAACTGTTGTAGACGTAGGCGCGGTTCGCCTTGCGGTCTCTGGGGAGCGCTGCTGGAGTGCGTTGCAGCTGGCGCTGTTTACCTTGCGGTCTCTGGGGAGCGCTGCTGGAGTGCGTTGCAGCTGGCGCGGTTTACCTTGTGGTCTCTGGGGAGCGCTGCTGGAGTGCGTTGCAGCTGGCGCGGTTTACCTTGTCTTAATGCTGGCCTGTAGTTTGCAGAGGAGTCACCAAAGGACGCTGAGTGTAACTAATGTGAGAGATTACTGGGCTAGGGAGTTTTACCCTGGATGAGGTTTGCAGAGCTGGAATTTCCAATTATAGATCTCCTAAGGGCCTTGCCTTGAGTCTCTGTTTTGGGCTTTACCAGGCCTGCACACCTGAGGGTGATTTTCCTTTCCAGTGTATTTTCTCTTTCAACAGTAGTTAAGCTAACAGCCGAATTAATAACTCATTCTGCGCAGACTTTCTTGCCTTTTAAGCCACATGCCATGGAACCTTTACTTTGATATAAACTTCACAAACTTGTTTTCTCAATTGCTGAAGTTAAGCTGCTTTTCCATGAGGTGAAAAAAAGGAGGGGGAGCAGCCAGACTGACTCATTTAGCTTTAAATGCAAAGAAAAATGTCCTTTAGGAAGCTGGCTTTTAGATGTAGCTGCATAAAGTGAAGGCCAAACAGTGTTTCATTGTTTCAAAGGGTAAACAATCAAATGGAGCTTGGGAATGAATCTATCCAGCCTCTTCTCACTGTTCTGTTCCCACGGTAGCTTTGCAGAAAACAGCAGTGATAACTCCGATAAAGGGGTATTATACATACAGATTCTTTATTTCCAGGCATCCTAAACAAACACTTACAGTGTTGAAAAGATTCATCCGGATTACTCAGTCTGTCCCTTCATACGGTGTGAGAAGAGGGTAACTTCACTCCCATGCTGAGAGAGTGTGAGAAGCTGCTCTTCTGGAGAATTGGAATTCCTAATGGAGGGCTTTCTTCTTACCAGCATGCAAAGCACCTCAGCACCAATCAGACACATAGAACTGGTCACATGTCACAGAACTACATTTCCCTGAAGACATTGCCCTTAAAGGGATAGCTCTTAAACATTATAAAGCTGTCTCTTAAGGAGACAGTAGCCAATACTGACTATTCTCAGGCTGCTCTAGTCAGCACAACTCTTTTTTTTAACCTCGTTCGTCTGCGTGTCGGCTTTTTCCGGCAGCTGCTCTGCGCTGTGATTGGCGGCTAGTCGGGTTTTTCCGGCGTGTTCAGCGTGGTTATTCCAGCTGTTTCTGCGGGTTTCGGTGAGTGTTCGGTGGGTTTTGCGATGAGTGTTCACTGTGTTTGCGGCGGGTTTTCCCTGCACTACGGGGGCCCTACGTGCTTGCTGAATACACCGCAGGGTCGGCGAACTAGGATCACCCCGAAGTGCAGGGAACGAAAAGTCACCGAACGAGCGATGACTTTTGAATCTCTTTGAATAACCCTGTTAGGTGCTTGCCTACGTCCAATAGCAAGCACAATATGATGAATGTCCACTTTCCCCAAACGAGACGTATGACCATTGGAGCTCCCTTAAACTTCCACCAGATCTCTATTGAGACGTATGATCTTTCCAGCTTCGATACCTTTCACCAGTCTTTCCTTTTCCTCTACTCCTAAAACACTACAATACCAATGCTGTGCCGAGGGGCTCAGCGAAGCGTTCAGCCAATCCCATCCGTCTCAAAGCCAGTGCATTGAAAGGCAATGGCCGATCTGCTCTTGACGACGATCGCAACCCTGGAAGAGTGGCCCAGTGTGAGTTAATTGAAAGCCTTTTGGGCATAGGGAAGCTCTCCAACTCCATGTGCGTCACAGGCGACTGGGTCAGGAATCGGGGGAGGAGAACACCTAGCATGCCCTGACAATTAATTGCGTTATGATGGCCATTTAATGAAGGTACAAATAAACCCCACATTTCCCGAGCATTGGGTTCTTTAAGTCATCCACACATAAACTGGACTAGTTCCTCAGCTCCCCTGGACAGACTGCTTGCCCTATCTCTCCCACCATTGATAACACACACAGAAATTCCTCCTTCTTGTATTAATTGGCATGTCCTGTATGCTGGGCAACAATGGAATTTTGTCCTCTTGGTCAGTAGACGCTTACCTGAGTTATCGTGCCAGATCCTGACTTTACACAAGTCTCCAAGACTCAACATGTCAGGGAACCGGAAAACGTCCATCTCATTCCTTTCAAACTTGTTAGAGTTATTAGATTGCTTCAGTGCCAGGGTTCCCGTGTCCCCATTCTCTCCAAAAATGACTACAAATACATTGGCATCGGTACCAGCACCTGCAAACAAGCCAAAACATTGTTTAGCTACACGTCAATCCTAGTCCCAATTCCAAAGGGTCAACAAAGAGGAGAATAATTGAGTAATAAATCTTCTGCATACAACATGGTCTAATGGGTCCACCAGGGGAATAACAACTCTCATATCAAAACTCTGTACCTATATAGGTGTCGACCTATATATTTGTGCATACTGAAACTTTTGACATCTGCACAATGACCACTTTCTAATCAACCCAGGAAGCACCAGCATGTGATGTATTATTGGTTATAGTTGAAGGACTGGTATAAGGAGTTCGGCTACTCTTAATTCTGTTGTCGCGGTCAATGAGGATAATCCAGTTTACCCCTTGCAACTAGAAGATGTTTGGGCATACACTGCAATCATGTAGCGTTTATTCGGGTCCTTTCATACCTGTGACATCACTAGTCTTCACTTGGATGACGTAAGTGGTGGTGTCCACCATCTCTTCATCCTCTACAACGGCGGGCATTTCGCAGGAGAGCGACTTCTTCTCCCCTTTGTGCTTAGACAGCCAGTCGTCGTAAGTGAACGTGGTCTCTTCTTCGTTCACCATGTTCTTCAAAACAATCTGATGGAGGAAAGAAAAAGAACGTTATCAATAACCTGGCTGTAACCTTAAGTTAACAATGGCCTTTTGGGAACAAATACGGTAAGAATCAGCAAAGACACAAAAATTCCTCCTTGAGGAGGCAACTATGGGGAATCCAACTCATGACACCTCATTCAGATATCGAGCTTAGCCCCACATTAAAATAAGTAAAGGGGACCAGGCACATCCAGGAGAGGGTAGTGACACATTTATTAGGATAGATCAATGTTTCGGCTACTCTATTTTTTTTTTTTTTTTGGAGAAAGGATTTTACTAGGAAGGATACATTGAGATTTCTCTTGTTTTCAAGTATGTCCTGGGTGGCGAGTATGTACCGTTGGGTGTCTTGCCCAAGGACACTTACTGGAGAGGTGCTCGTCGAGATTGAACCCATGTCTCCATAGGCTCTCTCCATGCAGAGCAGTGATGCTACCTCTACTCCACCCAGCCGGCACCTTTAAGAACCTTTATCAAGCCTGTCATGCCCCATCATTATTTATTGTATATTTTTTCTGTTTTGTGTTGAATCCTCCTTTGCTGCTTACATGCTATTGATTTCATAGCTATTTTGTCCCTTCTGGGTTTCCCTAGCTTTCTGTATCCAGCTAGTTCCCACCCCTCTGCTCAGTGTCTTGTTGTTAGTTACTTCCTGGTCACATAGCAGCCTTTCTGTGCTCACTGCTAGACAAATCTAATGTCTTTTTATCTGCATTGCTGTACACTGTTAGAGAGATTGTCAGTCTGATCAATAAAGGTTTTCAACTGGATTCATCTTTCTACGTGTCAGTTTTGCTGAGTTGACGCTGTCTGCCGAACTCTCATCGTGTGAATACTGGTCAAATACAGACTATCAGGGTTATTCAAAGAGATTCGAAAAGTCACCGCACGTTCGGTGACTTTTTGTTCTCTTCAATTCGGTTCGTGTTGCCGATCCCATTTCGGTGACCCTGCGGTGTATTCAGCAAGCACCACAGGGTCCCAGAATTGCAGGGAAAAACTACCGCAAACCCAACGAAAACTAACCGCAAAACCCACCGAATGCACGCCGAAAACCCCCAAAAACATCTGGATTAACCTGCGAAAACCACGGAAAAAACCCTAGCAGGAGCCGATCGCACACAGCCGAAGCAGCCGAGACCGCAGACGAGGCAGTGAATAAATTAGCAAAACCGTTTGTATGAATCTGTGAAAATGAAACGCTGTTTGCAAAGAAACTACTGAGCGAAAATGTCTGAAATTTGCACAGGAGGTCCAGGGAATGATAATAAAAAGGGCTGTTACAGAATAAATAAGTAAACTTAAAAAAAAAAAATCGGACTTTTAAAAAAAATAAAAAAATTGATTAAAATATCCTAAAAAATCTATATATAAAGAGACTTTTTGCTGCAGAATTTTATAATGAACGGTTTATTAGATATTGAATTAAAACGGGAATATTTTTAACATTGAAGTCTATGGGATTCTCCTTAACTTGCCGCATGAAACCACCGAATGGCAGGGCATTTCGGGACCCTTTCACTGCTGGTTTGTGTTCTCTGAATAGCCGAAGCAGTGCTTTTTCATGGGGATTTCACTGCCCTCGAACAGGCACCGAACAGGCACCATATGTGCAGGCAATTCGGCAGGATTTGGCGAACTGCCTGCTCTCTGGATAGCCGAATGGCCAGGAAAGGTAACCGAACACTTAATTTCCACGTTCGGTTACCTTTCTCAAGCAATTCGGATCTCTTTGAATTACCCTGTTAGAGTTAGTCCCAAGCACCTACACCTCACAGCTTTGCTAGCATGCAGAATAAAGCCTGCTAAAGCAGCCGAATGTCACAGTGTCCTAACAAAAGTGTCGCTGCACTCTCCTGGATGTGCCTGGTCCCCTTTACTTTTTATGAACGCCTTGAGGAAATGGTGACTCCGGTATCCATCGAGCACCTGGTGGGATATTGTATTATCAGCTAAGTGCAGGATTTTTGCTCTTTTTCTCCTATTGGTCCCACAATAAAGGTATTCGGAACAAAAGGCTTACATAAAAGCCTAAGAGGCGAATGAATGACAAATAATAAAACATACATTTTAATAAATGCAATTAAAACAGTGAAAAGGAAAAACTAAAAAGAAACAATGTTGTTTCGCTTTGTTTTTTGCATATTCATAAAATTGAATTAAATTTATTAAAAGTTATGTTTTATTAATTTCTTTCACTTTCATCTACTTCTTAGGGGTTATTCAGGCCAGTGTCAGACGAGCGGCCGTCGCAGCGTTGTGACGTATCGACGGGGCCGGCCGCACGCTCTAGCGCACACGAATTGCACACGCTACAGTGGACGTGCTGAAAGCCTCCCCGTCGAAACACTACAACGGGGCTGCAATGGAGGATGGAGCCTTGCAGCGCTGAGCGCACTATCTGCACTCAGCGAGGTGGCCACACGGGTGTCAGAGTGGAAGGAATGTCCACTCTCACGGATGTTCCTTCAGCTCTGAAAAACGCTGGTCTGTCACTGGCCTCAAAGAGCACCGAAATTTCACCAACAGTTCGTCGCTCTTTTATTCGGAGCACTTCGGTGAGCTCAATTCGCCGACCTTGCGGAGAATTCAGCATCCATGAAGTGCACCGGCTCGATCCGCTGAACGCCGTCGATGAAACATCCGAACGCCATCGATAACCTTCCAAACTCAGCCGCAAACCTCAAAACGCAGCCGACGATCCGCCAAACAGACCACTGAAAAAAGTCGACCAGCTGCTGAACGCCGCCGAAAAAAAGTCGACCAGTCGCGAAAAGGTGTTAAAAGGAAAAAAAAAAACAACGCGATTTTTAAAAAAGTGTATTAAACAAAACTAATGCATAAAAATACCTGGAAATAACATATTAGGAACTATGAATAACAATAAAAAGGTCTGTTACAGAATCAAAAAAATTATACCATTAAAGTAAAAAAAAAATTATCGGAATCAAAAATTTTGCCGGAGAAATCCAGAAAAATACCTAAAAAATTCTTACAAATATTTTAATAAAAATACTTTTTGCTTTAAATAAAAAGAATAAACGGTTGTGAATGAAAAATTTCTAAAAACTTCGAATTTTTTTTGCATTGAAACCTATGGGATTCTTGTGTTTAAACCTGTCGAACTAAAGCACTGAAACTTTTGGGCATTTCGCCAACTCTTCGGGGTTGTTTGGTGTTGTCTCATCTGTATACATAAATTATTGCTTCTCTATGGGGAATTCACTGCCGCCGAATTGCACTGTATTTCGCTGGAAATTCCCCAATATCTCAGCTTTTTAAATAGCCGAATTGCCACGATATTGCACTTTACGGGGAATTTCACCGTTCGGTGCAATTCAGTGTCCAATTCAACCCTCTTTGAATAACCCCTTTAGGCCTCTATGTAAGCCTTTCTTTCCAAATGCTAAAAATCAGCATTTATAATTGGGTTTTTAATTTTACCTTGCGCTCTAAGTAGGATGTTGCTCTGAGCAACAACAAAGCTAGTGGAGGGGACAGTATTCCAGCTGAGCTATTCAAAATTAGTGATGGGCCGAACACCCCCGTGTTCGATTCGCATTCGAACTAGGGATGTGCGTTTCGGGTTTTGGAATTTCGGAATTTTCACGAAATTTCCCGATTCGTGTTTTCGGATGCGGCCGAATTTCTGAAAATTTTTAGATCCGAAAATGGCAGATCCGAAAAGTTTTCCGAGCCGAAACGAAATATTTTCGGAATTTTCGAATGGACTTGAAATGTGTCAAATCGAAATTTATTGCTTTCAAACGAGGAGAACAGACGTTCCGAAAAAACGAAAATTTCTGAAGTTACGAAAAGTCGATACAAAAAACGAGCAAAGTGACACGAAAATACGAAAAACGGTCGATATTCCGAAGACATGTACAATTCCGAAAAACTAAAATTTCCGAAATTACGAAAAGTCGATACAAAAACGAGCAAAGTGACACGAAAATACGAAAAATGGTCGATATTCCGAAAAAATATGTACACGAAAAACGAGTCGAGCCGAACCGAATCGAAACAGAAATCGGTCGAAACGAGCCGAATCGAAAAGTTTAAAAATCCGAAAAATCGAACCGAATCGAACGGAAAAAAAAAATCGGTGCACAAGCCTAATTCGAACTCGAACACCCGAAAAAGCTCGACCGCGAACTCGAACACAATGCGAACACCATGCAAGTTAATGGGGCTCGAACGTTTGAAAATGAAGGGCATATATGCAAGATATTGGCCAGAAAAGGTGTATGGGGGTCCGGGTACTGTCCTGGGGGACAGGAAACAATGAAAAAAAAGTTTAAAAAAAATGTTTTTAACCCTTTCACTGCTGAGTGTTGAGCCATTTCACCGCTGTGCGCCGAGCTCATTTTTAACGCGTTTGCTCATGTTTAAACGCGATTTGAAGCCATGGGAAATGTTTTATCACCAATGAGTGGGAAATGTTTGACCAACAATGAGTGGGAAATGTTTGACCAACAATGAGTGGGAAATATTCCCGTTTTAATTCAATATCTAATAAACTGTTTATTATTATATTCTGCAGTAAAGAGTCTCTTTTATATTTAGATTTTTTTTGATCTTTTAAGCATTTTTTTTGAGAACTTTCCGCGAACGTCCCGAAGAGTTAGAAGTTTGTGAATTTTCGAACAGCTGACGTTCGAATCTAACTTCGAACCAGCAGCCCATCCCTACTCAAAATCTTAAAACATGATGCAGTAAAAGGTAGATTCCATTTGTCAACAAATTTGGAAAACTCGACAGTGGCCACAGGATTGGAAAAGGTCAGTTTACATTCCAATTCCAAAGAAAGGCAATGCCAAAGAATGTTCAAACTATCGCGACATTGCATTTGTTTTAGATGCTGTTAAAGTTATGCTTAACCCCGTAGGGACCGCGGACGTACCATGTACGTCATGGCCACAGGTCTCCCTTAGAACCTCGGATGTATATGGAACGTCAGGGTCCCCTATTATTATTATTATTTATTTATAAAGCGCCAGCATATTCCGCAGCGCTGTACAATAAGCACAGTACAGACAGGGTTACAATACATTGAACAACATTTGACAAACAGTACAGGAGGAGATGAGGGCCCTATTCCCGTAGGAACTCACAATCTAGGAGGGTTGGGGTTGGAAACAGGAGGAGAGGACTGTAAGGTGAGAGTGATTGATGGTTGCGTCAGTGAGTTGGGTGGTAGGCTTCCCTAAATAGGAATGTTTTCAGGGAGCGTTTGAAGGAAGAGAAGTTAGGGGAAAGTCTGACAGCACGAGGGAGAGCGCTCCCTCCTGCTCGATACTTGGCTTCCTTGCTGGTCTCCTGCGGCGGAATGGCATGAAGCTTCATCTTGGATGTCAGCCAAGCTTCCGGGTCACCTCCCCCACCCACTGACATCCTCACCATATGTGTGAGGATGTCAGTGCGCCAGTTAACCACCTAGCTGCCAAGTGGAGATAGGGGGATCCTTTGGATCCCCCTATCTCCTGATCCGTGGCAGCTAGCGGGTCGTGTTTTATATCATTGGAGAGGCCTGATCCAATGGCCTTTCCAATGATACCAAACATGACCAGGTTTGTTGTAAAAACTATTTTAAAAATAAATTAAATATAATAATAAAAGATTTTTTTTTTAAAAAAAATTTTTGTTTCTTTTTAAAAAAAAATTGTTTTTTTTAAAAAAAAAAAAAAAAATTGTCTATGGGGTTTACTAAAATAGGCCCTAGGCTGGCATTTATGAGCAAAAATCGGTCAAAATGAGCTCAGCGCACAGAGTTGAAATGGCTCAGCAGTGAAGGGGTTAAAAAACAAAAACATGTAAAAATTGGGTATTTCTAATCTCGGGACAAAATTTTGAAACAATTTAGCCGGGGTCTTTTTTGGTGGTTGTAGATTTTGGGGATTAGAGTTCAAAAAAGTGTGTTTTTGCCATTTTTTCATCATATTTCATATTTATTTTTATTGTAAATTATAGGATATGATGGAAATAATGGTATTTTTAGAAAGTCCATTTAATGACGGCAAAAACGGTGTATAATATGTGTGGGTTGCATAAACGAGTAAGAAGAAAATTTGACCTAAACACTAACAGCGCAGAAACGTAAAAACAGCAGCGGGCACTAAAGGACGGATTTTCGTAAAACTAAGGGGTTAAAATCCTACAAGCCAGGGTCCAGCAGTATGTGGATCTAGAACTACCGGAAGTACTGGCAAGATTTCGAAGAGGCAGAGAAACTAGAGATCAAATTGCCAACATACGGTGGTCGTGGATCATGGAGAAAGCTAGGGAGTTCCAGAAAAACATCTACTTCTGCTTCATTGACTATGCTAAAGACTTCGATTGAGTGAATCACGACAAATTGTGGCAAGTTCTTAAAGCAGTGCTTCCCAAACCTGTCCTCAGGACCCTCCGTCTCGCCAGGTTTGCAGGATATGTGAAGCACAGCACAGGTGATATGATTTGCTGCTCAGTGATTGCAGGATTCAGTCTGCATCTCTCCAAGGTGATCTGCAAAATCTGGCCTGGTTGAGGGTCCCGAGGACAGGTTTGGGACACACAGTCTTAAAGAGATGGGAGTACCAGACCATCTTATTTGTCTCTTGAGAAACCTATATGCAGGTCAAGAAGCAACACTGGACACGGAACCACTGATTGGTTCAAAATTTGGAAAGGAGTCCGGCAGGGCTGTATACTGTCGCCCTGCCTATTTAACTAATATGCAGAGCACATCATGAGAAAAGCGGGGCTAGATGAATCAAAAAATGGAATTAAGATTGCCGGGAGAAATATCAACAACCTCAGATACGCAGGTGATACCACTCTAATGGCAGAAAGTGAGGAAGAACTAAAAAGCCTCTTGATGCGGGTGATGAAGGAGAGTGCAAAAGTTGGAGTGAAACTCAACATTAAGAAAACATCGATCAAGACACCCGGCCCTCTCAATTCCTGGCAAATAAATGGGGAAGAAATGGAGGAAGTGACAGATTTTATTTTCCGGTGCTCCAAAATCACCGCAGATGGGGATGGCAGCCAAGAAATTAAAAGCTCCTGGGGAGGAAAGCTATGGCAAATCTCGACGGCATACTAAAAAGCAGAGACATCACCCTGCCAACAAAAAAGTGTGTGTGGTCCCAGTTGCAATGTTTGGCTGTGAAAGTTGGACCATAAGAAAGGCTGAGCGCCAAAGAATTGAGGCCTTTAAAACTATGGTGCTGGAAAAGGGTTTGGGTCGAAATCCCTACAGCCAGGTTCCCTAATGCCAAAATTCTGACGACCAACTTCCCTACACAGACAACTCCCTGACTGCCAACTTCCCTACACGGCCAACTTCCCTACACGGCCAACTTCCCTAGACAGAGAACTCCTGACGGCCACCTTTTCAGACATCCAAAATCCCAGCGGCTAACCCAAACCCTACTCCCTATCCCCCCTAAACCTAGCCCTAACCCCCTAAACCTAGCCTAAACCTAACCCCCTAAATCTAGCCCTAACCCCAAACCCCTAAATCTATCCCCAACCCCTAAACCTAACCCCCCTAAATGTAACCCCCCTAAATCTATCAAACCCCCTAAGCCTAACCCCCTAAATCTAGCCCTAAACCTAACCCCCCAAAATCTATCCCTAACCCTAACCCCCCTAAATCTAGCCCTAACCCCCAAATCTAACCCTAACCCCCTAAATCTAGTCCTAACCCTCCTATATCTATCCCTAGCCCTAACGCCCTAAACCTAGCCCTAGCCCCTAACCCCCAAAATCTAGCCCTAACCCTCCTAAATCTAGCCTTAATCCCCCTATATCTAGCCCTAACCCTAACCCCCTAAACCTAGACCTAACCCTAACCCCCTAAACCTGGCCCTAACTCTATCCCCCTAAACCTAGCCCTAACCCCATAACCTATCCCTAACCCCCCTAAACCTAGCCCTAACCCCCCTAAACCTAGCCCTAACCCCCCCTAAACCTAGCCCTAATCCCCCTAAACCTAGGGTTAGGGTGTTAGTATTAGGGTTAGTCGCTGAGATTTTGAATGTCTGGAAGTTGGCCGTGTAGGGAAGTTGGGATGTCCGGCACTTGTCCTGTCTGGAAGTTGGCTGTCGGGATGTTGGCATTAGGGAAGCTGGCTGTAGGGATTTTGTCCGGCACCCGCTGGAAAAGACTCCTGCGAGTCCCTTTCTACTGCAAGGCGTTCAAACCGGTCGGTCCTAGACAGTGGCGTAGCGTGGGGGGGGGCTGTGGCCCCGGGCGCAGTTTTCTTAGGGGCGCATAATTTCAAAAGAAATTTGCGCCCCTAAAAGTTGAGGCCCGGACTGACCTGCCGGGCCCTCGGGCACCGCCCAAGGGCCCGTGGGTTGAGGGGGCCCAGATGCCGGGCAGCGGGAGTGCCTGCCTGGTCCTGAACAGTGTGAGTCCGTGTTGAAGGGGAGGCGGCTGCATGCAGGCGCAGGTCACGTGGTCCGGCTAATCAGGTGGTACTGAGTCTCTGTACCACCTGACTGGCTAGACCGCGTGACCTGCGCACGCACGCAGCTGCCTCCCCTTCAACACGGACTCACACGCTGTTCAGGACCGGGCAGGCACTCCCGCTGCCCGGCATCTGGGCCCCAACCCCTGCTGGATCTGGAGCAATATCCATGTATGAGCTGGCTGCCGCTGGGGCAATATCCATGTGAGAGCTGGGGCAAGTATCCATGTGAGAGCTGGGGCAAGTATCATGTGTGAGCTGGGGCAAGTATCCATGTGTGAGCTGGGGCAATATCCATGTGTGAGCTGGGGCAATATCCAGGTGAGAGCTGGGGCAATATCCATGTGTGAGCTGGGGCAATATCCATGTGTGAGCTGGGGCAATATCCAGGTGAGAGCTGGGGCAATATCCAGGTGAGAGCTGGGGCAATATCCATGTGTGAGCTGGGGCAATATCCATGTGTGAGCTGGGGCAATATCCAGGTGAGAGCTGGGGCAATATCCAGGTGTGAGCTGGGGCAATATCTATGTGTGAGCTGGGGCAATATCCAGGTGAGAGCTGGGGCAATATCCAGGTGAGAGCTGGGGCAATATCCAGGTGAGAGCTGTGGCAATATCCAGGTGTGAGCTGGGGCAATATCCATGTGAGAGCTGGGGCAATATCCATGTGTGAGCTGGGGCAATATCCATGTGTGAGCTGGCTGTGGCAATATCCATGTGTGAGCTGCGGCAATATCCATGTGTGAGCTGGGGCAATATCCGTGTGAGCTGGCTGGGGCAATATTCATGTGTGAGCTAGGGCAATATCCATGTGTGAGCTGGCTGGGGCAATATCCATGTGAGAGCTGGGGCAATATCCATGTGTTAGCTGGGGCAATATCCAGGTGAGAGCTGGCTGGGGCAATATTGATAACGTGTCCACAGGTTGGGGGGGCGCACAATTCTTGGCTGGCCCCAGGCACTGACAACCCACGCTACGCCACTGGTCCTAGAGGAGATCAACCCTGACTGCTCTTTAGAAGGCCAAATCCTGAAGATGAAACTCTTAGGGCTCTATTACATTCTCTGCGCAATTGCGCTCGCGCATCGCAATTTCTTTAGCGCACGAAAAAACACGTTATCACGCGAAAATTAACGTGGTATTACGATCCGAGTGCATTTTTTCTTCCTTCAAGATTTTTCGTGGGCAAATCTGACGAGCAAAGCTGTTCGCAAATGAAAGTTGCGTGCAGGATTCAGTGGGCAGACTGTTTTGTCACGGGATTCAGCCAACATCAATCACCCATTTCCAATAAATTATTTACAAACTTAAAGAAAATAAAAAAAAATAATTAACAATGACACAATTTATTAATTTTAATGTTTGGGTATGTGTAGAATGTGTAATCTGTACTGTACTGTATGTTTTTTTTCCTGCTGGTGTATTTCGTTTCGCCCAGAACAATCACATTTACAGTTACCGCCTGATTTTCAAAGACGTTATGAAAATGCGCGCAAACTTTCGTTGCGCGAAGATTGTAATACCATCCGCGTACCAGCGCACGAACGCATTTGCGCTGACAATGTTAAGTATAGGATGCGCGCAGGAAAATTCGTTCGCGCAGGGTCAATCGCGGTAGACGATTACGCGCATCGTTTGCGCGAACGTCGTAATACGACGTTCTGCGCAAATGGTTTTGCACTCGCGCAAATGCGCATTTGCACGCGCGCTCAAAACAAATACGTGACGATTGTAATAGGGCCCTTATACTTTGACCACCTAGTGAAAAGGAAGGACTCACTGGAGAAGAGCCTAATGTTGGGAAAGATTGAGGGCAAAAGGAGAATGGGACAGCAGAGAATGAGGTGACTGGATGGAGTCACTGAAGCAGTAGGTGTGAGCTTAAATGGACTCCTGAAGATGGTGGAGGACAGGAAGGGCTCGAGGAGCTTTGTCCATGGGGTCGCGATGGATCGGACACGACTTCGCAACTAACAACAACAACAATTAGTAGGACAGACAAGCCTCGGCAGATCAAAGGTCCCAAAGAATAGACGTTCTGCCATATTTTTGGGATTTATTACCTGCTATGCTGTTTTTCAATCAGTGGAATCTGTAATCTATAAAGTTCTTCCGGGGGATAAACCAGATTAACTTGAGCTGTTATCTACCTACAAAAATACCAATGTTGTGCTTCCCATTTGTGGTGAGAGCGGAGTCACATGACAGGAAGGGTGGGGGCGGTACCAGGCAGTGTCTGCTGGGATGCCATGCTAGCTGGACGTACTGTATGTGTCTCTTCTATCCGATGTTATGCTGAATAAATCAACAACTATAAACCAACCCATGGAGTCTACTCTTTTCATGACATGGTGTCAGAAGTGTTTCCCTGCGTATCCATTTTGATCTCTGAAGATGTCTAAGTGCTCTCCTCCGGAACCCTTCGATTTCGCTCAGCCTGCTGCATGGCCTGCTTGGCGCCAAAGGTTTGCACGCTTCAGGATCGCTGCAAAGCTGGATAAGGAGCCTGGTGAGGTGCAGGTTAATTCCCTTTTATACGCTATGGGGAGAGACGTGGAGCCGATTTACGGTACTTTTCAGTTCAGCGCTGGGGAAGAGATGGACTTTGATAAAGTCGTGGATAAGCTCAGCGCCCATTTTGTGCCCAGAAGAAATGTGATTCACGAGAGAGCCTGCTTTCACAAGCGCGCCCAGTGTGAGGGAGAATCTGTGGAATCATTTGTGCGCAGCCTTTATCAGTTGGCAGAGTTCTGTGAGTTCGGCGCTGCTAAGGAGGAGCAGATCAGAGACAGACTGGTTATCGGAATTGCAGACTCGGAAGTTTCACTTAAATTGCAGCTGGAGTCTAAGCTGACACTGGATGAGGCGATACGGATTGCACGTCAGAGTGAATTGGTGAAGAAACAAAGTGCAGACTTAAGGTCAGAAAACAGGGTGGAAGAAATACACCAGTCACAAAGGGTTAAAAGTGGCAGACAGCAGGCAGCGGACAGACCCAGGAGCGGTTTGACACCGTGTTCCCGTTGCACATGGTTCCCGTTGCTGTAACCGCCCTCACGAGATGAAGACGCGGTGCCCTGTTATAGACAAGAGTTGCAGGAAGTGCAACCGCGCCGGCCATTTTGAGGTGGTTTGTAAATCAGAGTCTGTGAGAGAGATGTGTCTGGACAGTGATCAAGAGACGCCAGAACTGTCCTTTATAGGATCGGTGACTGAACAGTCCGGCTCTGTCGAGGATTGGCGTGTTACACTCACGATGTTGGGTGAAAGAGTTGCCTTTAAGATTGATACCGGAGCAGACATTACAGTTATTTCCTTTGTGACATTCTCAAAGCTACCTCAACGTCTGGAGCTGGAAAAGGTTAGGATTCAAGTTCATAGTCCGTGAGGTCGCATTGATTGCATCGGCAGGTTCCTTGCTGACTGTGAGTACCGGGAGCGGAAAATATCGATGTGGGTGTACGTGATCAGAGGATCGTGTGTGAATAACCTTCTGAGTCGGAAAGCAGCCTGCAGTCTGGGCCTTGTTGCTAGAGTGTACGAAGTCACTGAGGACGTGTTTGGAGACCTGGGGTTGCTGAACTGTGAGCCGGTCCGTATAAAGCTCAAACCTGAGGCTGTCCCTTATAGCCTTACTACGCCTCGTAGGATTCCATTTCCGCTTTTGCCGAAGGTGGAGTGCGAGCTTCTGCGGATGGAAAAGATGGGGGTTATCGAGGCGGTCACAGAAGCTACTGACTGGTGTGCGCCCATTGTACCGGTCGCTAAAAAGAATGGGAAAGTTCGTATTTGTGTGGATTTGAAACGTCTGAACGAAGCCGTTAGGAGGGAGAGATATGTCATGCCGACATTGGAAGATATTGCTCCTCAGTTGTCGGGGGCTAACTTCTTTTCCACGCTCGACGCTTCCAGTGGGTTCTGACAGATACCCCTTGACCCAGAGAGCCAGAAACTGACGACCTTCATTACTCCGGTAGGTCGGTTTTGCTTCCGCAGACTCCCCTTCGGGATATCTTCGGCCCCGGAGATCTTCCAGAGAGAGATGAGTTCCCGGTTGAGAGACTATGAGGGTACTGTGGTAGTTATGGACGATATCCTTGTGTATGGGTCCACTAAGGAGGAGCACGACCGGCGACTGCTTTGTGTGCTGCAAACCGTCAAGGAATCTGGCCTGAGGCTAAATAAGGAGAAGTGCCACTTTGGGAAACCAGAACTGTGTTATTTTGGCCATATTATTAGTGGGGAGGGGGTTAAGCCAGACGCCAGCAAGGTTCTCGCTATTGAGAAAATGAAAAGCCCTTCCGATGTGAATGAACTGAGACAAGTACTGGGCCTTGTGAATTATGTGTGGAAGTTTCTACCGGAGTTGTCCTCGGTGTTACATCCTGTCACAGAATTGTTAAAGAAAGATGTCGCCTGGATATGGGGACCTCCACAGGAGGAGGCCTTAGCACGAGTCAAGTCCATGCTGGGATCCGCTCCGGTGTTGGGGTACTATGACCCCTGCAAGAAGACTGTGGTTAGCGCAGATGCTAGTAGCTACGGGTTGGGAGCGGCCCTTCTGCAGCTGAAGGAGGGTAAACTACAGCCTATTGCCTATTGTTCTCGCACCTTAACAGCAGCAGAGAGACGTTATGCACAAATTGAAAAAGAGTGTTTGGCCGGAGTCTGGGCCTGCGAACGCTTCAACCGTTATCTGGTGGGTTTGGAGGAGTTCAGTCTGGAGACTGACCACAAGCCACTAGTTCCTCTCATTAATTCTTATGATATCGACAAGGCGCCTCTGAGATGCCAGAGACTCTTAATGAGACTACTTAGGTTTAATGTTAGAGCTGTGCATGTCCCAGGGAAACAGCTGGTGGTGGCAGATACCCTCTCCAGACTCCCGCTGGCTGCTGAGGGCGATTCGTCGACAGAGTCAGACGTGAAGGTGTATGTGGATTCGATCTTAGCCTCCAAGTCCATCTCTTCGGGGAGATTGGAACAGATTAAGAGAGAGACGCACCTGGATGTTGTCCTTCAAGAAGTTATCAGCTATGTAAGGGACGGCTGGCCGGAGAGTCGTGCTGCGTGGTGGTCTCTGAGTGCGTTCCAGTCCGAGAGAGCGTACCTTACTGAAATGGACGGCTTAGTGTTTTTTCAAGACCGCATTGTTATTCCGAAAAGTCTGCGTCAAGACATGCTACGGCGGATTCATGAAGGTCATTTGGGTGTTTCCAAGTGTAGGGAGAGGGCGTCGTCTGCTGTGTGGTGGCCTGGGATTAGCGCTGACATTGCTGATTTCATCTCGAGATGTGCCTTCTGCAGAGAACGTCGACCTACACAGAGACGTGAGCCTTTACTTTCCACACCCCTACCTGCGGGTCCATGGCAGAAGATAGCTGCGGATCTGTGCGAACTAAAAGGGAGGAAATACTTAGTTGTTGTGGACTACTACTCCAGATACCTTGAGCTCGCGCCAATGGGTGAGGCGACCAGTGCTACTGTGATCGTCCGACTGAAAAGCATGTTTGCCAGGTGGGGTATCCCGTCGGAGTTGGTGAGTGACAATGGTATGCAGTTCGCCTCTAAAGAGTTCGCTTCTTTTGGGAAGGATTACGATTTCCGTCACATGACTTCCAGTCCGCATTACCCGCAGGCTAATGGGATGGCGGAGCGAGCGGTTCTGACCGCTAAATTTATTTTGGGGCAGGCGGAGCCTTATTTGGCCCTGATGGCGAACAGAGCGGCTCCTGTTCAGGCTACAGGGTGTAGCCCTGCTCAGCTGATGTTGGGATGGCAGATTCGTACTACTTTGCCTTCTGTGGATGCTTCCCTGCCGGCTTCTTCCAGAGGATATTCGGAGGAGGGACGAGGTGGCGAAGCGGAACTACAGGTTCTTTTACGATAGATGACATTCTACTCGCCCACTATCGGTGCTATACCCGGGGCAGAGTGTCCGGCTTAAGCTAGATGATGAGACGAGGTGGAGAACCCCGGCTACAGTTGTGGAGCGTTCTCCGGAGCCCAGGTCCTACGTGATCCGCACGGAAGGAGGAACTGTCGCTTGCCGCAACAGAAGGCATCTTCAGCCGGTACCCGAGGAGTTGAGTGCTGAGACCTCGACACCGCAACAGCCAGACTCTCCGGTCTTACGGAATGGGTCTACCCTGCAGGTGGTTTCTGGGCATGATGTACCGCTGCTTCCAGCGGAGCCACAGCCACCCTCTCAAGGACTTGGTGATGGTTCTTGCAAGATGACTTCGAGTGGTAGAGTTGTGAGGCCTCCGGAACGTTACCGGGATTAATGTTTAGCTAGAGCAGCGACTTGAAGAATGGGCAGAATAATCCCAAAGTCACTGCGGACTAGGGTAGTCTACCCCGATGTCCAAGTTAGCATTGTTTATCTACTTGTATCTTTACATTGTTTATTTTGTATGTTTTACCGTTAAAAGGGGGAGATGTGGTGAGAGCGGAGTCACATGACAGGAAGGGTGGGGGCAGTACCAGGCAGTGTCTGCTGGGATGCCATGCTAGCTGGACGTACTGTATGTGTCTCTTCTATCCGATGTTATGCTGAATAAATCAACAACTATAAACCAACCCACGGAGTCTACTCTTTTCATGACACCATTATTAGTATTTTTGTAAATATATTTGATATAACTGTTGCATATTTTATAAACTGTAAATCGTTTTGAAAGACGCCCAGCTGGTTGTGATATGATTTTGCTCAATGACTCTTACCTGATCAAGAAACCATTCTGGACGGCTGCCCTTCCCATCAATGCGGATCCTCATCTTCTTAAAGGGTGCAACGTCAGCAATCTCCATAACAAATGTGTCTCTTTGACCTCTCTCAAACCTATGAAGGAGAACAGGTCTGCAGTCAGTAACGTAATGCCGCAACAATGTGTATTGCAATAACATGGTCCTGAAACACTGTTTTGTTATGCATCTGTACGTGAGAATAACAAGCGACGTTTGCATCACTTGTTATTCTCCAACTATCTCCAAAAATCCCCTGCCTAACATTGTGTAGGTCCCCGTTGTGCTGATGCAGTTCCATACCAGGTATGGACTCCACATGACCTCTGAATGTGTCCTGTGGTATCTGCAGTAAGACAGTAGCAGCAGATCCGGGCGTGGTTTGGAGCCCACACGTGATGGCAGCCTAACTTCGGAGCTCCCGCTGACCCGCTGACATAAGCACCCAGAACTGCGTTATTTTTGGACATGGTCCGCACCAAAACAAGGGGAACGTCTGCCACACCACTTAAGGTACCTGGAGGTACTCAGAAAGGCACCCTAGACACTTTTTTATCGTCCCCGGCGCCTGCCTCCCCGCTCCCGCCGATCCCCAAAATGGCGGCTGCATCCACTCAGGCAGGAAATGGCTTGGATGAGACACCTGGCCTACAACGAGTGGAGGCGCTGATTTCATTGCTCCCTACCCGGGCGGATATTGACCGCCTGATCACATCTGTTCAGGATACATTCAAGGCGGAACTGGCCATTGTTCGCACTGAGCTTACCGAGGTCGGCTCACGGGTCACCCGGGTGGAGCGCCGCTTGGAAAAAGTCTCTGCCTCGGGGGAAGCGGGGCAACTTCCAGATTTTCGCCGCAGACTGGATGATCTGGAGAATAGGTCGCACCGACAGAATATCAGGATCAGAGGGGTGAGTGAGGAGGTGACTGACATCCCTTCGTATTTACTGGGTCTATTTAATTCCATTCTGGAGACGGATAAGATCACGCACCTTCATATTGACAGGGCCCACCGCGTGTTTAGGCCGCGACCCCAGACACCCTCCACCCCCCCCCAGGATATCATTTGCCACATAACGGATTTTTTATTGAAAGAAGAAGTGCTGAATACGGCCAGAAATGCCTCCCCATGGCGCTACTTAGATATGGATGTGGAATTATATCAAGATCTCTCGGCCTTCACTCTCGCTGCTAGGAGAGCCCTGCGCCCAGTGACGTCGTCCCTCAGAGAAGCGGGGATCCCGTACCAATGGGGTCACCCATTTGCTTTGGTGGTTCGCAGAGGTCCAATCCTCCATGCTATCAATTATTACTCAGATGTACCCGATTTCCTGACAGCTCTAGACATGCCTCCACTGGACATCGAGGATTGGGAGAAGCCTGCGCTGGTGAGAGGAGCCGTACATCGTGCAAACCTTCGCCAAAATCGACATCGGCCTCAAAACACCCGGTCACGACAAGCAAGTGACCCAGAGATGGATACCCCTGCTCCGCAATAAATTTCGCTTCATGACACTTTTTGGGACTCTCAGGTTTTTTTTTTTTTTTTTTTTATTTTTATTAATTACTATTCCCTGGGACCCTACTGAACTTCCTGCATTATCGTTCCTTCATACAGGGACGGATACCGCTGCAGATTATCCGATGGGACTCCAGTTTGTTGGCGACAACTCCCTGCCAGGGATTTGGTAGCGCAGAGCCCGGGACGCGAGGTTCGGAAGTCTTGGAGTGTCCCGGATGAACTCTCAATCTTGCACCCCCGGGTCTTGTTGCTGAGTCTCCTTTGTGTGACTAATGGGTTTGGTTACTAAAAACGGTTTGGTTACAATTAGACTAGGAACAGCTTTGGAAGAGGGGGAGAATGTTGTTTCATATGCCATATTAGGGTGGGGAAAGGAGGGACATGTTTTTCTATGTCGCTACCTGATGATCGCCTTGGAGGGGTGGGGGGAGGGAGGGGGACGGGTGGCAGGAAAAAGAGAAAGGGAAGAAAAGGGGGGGGAAAGGAAAAAAGAAAAAAGGAAGAAAAAAAAAAAAAAGGAGGGAAGAAGGGGGGGAGGGGAAGAAAAAGGAGGGGGGGAGTAAGAAAAGAAGAAAAAAAAGTGAAGGAATAAAGAAAAGGGAAAGAGAAAGGGAAAAGGGGGAAAGGGGAAAAAAATAAAAATAAAAAAAAGGGAGAAAAAGAAAAGAAAAGGGGATAAACATGACGAGTGAAAGGAAAAAAAAAAGGGGGGAAACTAGATTATATGACTGTTTAGCTGCATCTTCTTGTGGATTACTGAACTATGTTATAATTACCTGATGCACCAATTTAATATGTTGATTACTAGATATACCATCCCTGATGTACTCGCCATCTTTGCTACCTATATATGACTGTAGCTCAGACACTAGATGCCCATTGCCCCGTACCCTTCTGCCCCCGAGTCACCCTGGATATGATGCTGAGACTCCCTGGTTCCGGATTATGTCTCTCAAACTGTTTTACATTTGTTTTCCCTGTGAAACATAATCCCTGAGTAGCTCTCCCCCTCCTTGCTGGTTTTTGTTGTTTTTTTTTTTTTTTTTATTGTTTTGATTGCTCCCTGTCAAAATGGTCGACTTTTTCGACTCCATTTCCCCTTGTTTTGAGTGCATATATATTGCTTCTTTTCATTCCGTGTGATTGGATTTTATTGTCCATAGCTATGCGGTTAGTGGTGGTTTTACTTTTATGTTTTGGTTAGCTGACTCTTGTCTTGTGTGAGGTACTCTTTCCTCTTCACTTCCCCGCCGAGGACTGACACAAATTCTCTCCAGAGGACAGTTAGGTCTGTGACTTGTTGCAGTCTACTGTCTTTTCTCCGGCCTTGTGTCTTACCTTTTTGTTCTATCTCTTCTCCTCCTCCTCTTTTCCCTTTTCTCTCTTTCGTTCCTTGAAACCTTTGATCTTATCGCTCTCTTATTTCCACCTTCCTCCCCACCTTAAAATTTTTTTTCTTTTTTTTTTCTTTTTCTTTTTTTTTTTTTTCTTTTTCCTTCTCCCTTTTTTTTTCTCTCCTTGTAATACCTTCCTCCTAATTTAATAACTGCTACTCAGCTCACAACTTCATACCTAAAATGTATTCACAGACACCCTTAAAATTACTTTCTTACAATGTGCATGGCTTGAATACACCTGAAAAACGTCGTAAATTGATGGAAGAATTGCATACTTTACGAGCATCTGTTGCGTTTCTCCAGGAGACCCATTTCAGGGAGGGCGGTGCCCCTTCTCTTGGTGGTGCCAGATTCCCCATTGGTTACTTCAGCAACTACTCCTCTGGGAAAGCTAGAGGTGTGGCTATTTTATTCTCTAAACATGTCCCTTTTGTACTTGAGACACTTCAAACTGACCCGGAAGGCCGTTACCTTTTTGTCAAGGGCACCATCGCGGATACGAAATATACATTCGCATCTATTTATCTTCCTAATAAGGCTCAACATAAGGCTCTCGCTACGATTCTCCGTCATCTCTCGACCTTTGTCTCTGGCTGCCTGGTCCTGGCAGGAGACTTCAATGTCCCTCTCGACCCTCACTTGGATACTTCTAAAGGATCTACTTCCATCCCATCAAGTACGATACGACATGTTCATCGATCCCTCTCGAAAATGCAATTGGTTGATTCCTGGCGGGCCCATGGTGGTTCGGCACGGGAATACACACACTACTCATATGCATCCTCGTCATATTCCAGATTGGATTACATTTTTCTTCAACAACATTGCATTGATATTTCCTCTAAAGCTTGGATAGGTACGCGGACCTGGTCGGACCATGCTCCGGTTATGCTGGAAATTACATCTCCTTTGTTCCGCCCCAAAGAACGTCAGTGGAGACTGAATGTCTCTTTATTGACAGACCAGATGTTTTGTCAAGACATAGACACGGTGTTGCAAAACTACTTTATGGAGAACTTGTCTACGGAGGTACCGATACCAACGATTTGGGAGGCCCATAAGGCCGTTATACAGGGTACTTTTATCAGCAAAGCGTCGGCAAATAAAAAATTACGCTCTCATGAACTCTCTGCATTGCTAACCGACATCAGATCATTGGAATTGGAACACTCTCATACTCCGACGGACCTTATATCGCAACAATTGGCCACGCTTCGACACCAACTTGAGCTCCTCCTGAACGACAAAATTAGGATGCTTGCGACTAAAACTAAATGTTTTTTCGCACTCCGGGAAAACCAACCGGGGAAACTTTTGGCCCGCATTTTGCGAAAACGAAGGGAGACAAACTATGTATCTAAGATCTGCCCCTCAAGATCTCCCCCTACCACTAATCCCCTCCACATACAACAAGCCTTCCGAGATTACTTTAATTCGATGTATAATTTACCCCCACCCCAAGATATGATAACGTATAACTCTAACTTCTCCTCTTACCTTACTGCAAATACCAAAATCCGCCTCACTTCCACGGAGGCATCGGCTCTCGGATCCCCAATCACACTTGTTGAACTAAATGCGGCGCTGAAGTCCACTAAACCGGGTCGTAGCCCTGGTCCGGATGGACTCCCCATCGAATATTACAAGCAATTCCGGTCTTCCCTCTTACCCCATCTCTTGTCTACATTATCTTCATTAAGCGAGGGGGCCTCCTTTCACCCTAACACGACTGCTGCCACATCACTGTTATTCCTAAACTGAACAAGGATCATACTCAATGTTCTAACTACAGGCCTATCTCCCTGTTAAACAGTGATATCAAACTCCTAGCTAGAGTGTTGGCAGACAGGTTATCCCTTCTGATGCCGCGACTCGTTCACTCAGATCAAGTAGGATTTATACCTGGCAGAGAAGCACGAGACGCAACAATGCGGGTTTTCTCAGCTATCCGACTAGCACAGGTTCGTCAAACTCCTATGCTACTCCTATCCATGGATGCTGATAAAGCATTTGACAGAGTATCCTGGCGCTTTCTCTTCTCCACTTTGGAACATCTGGGAGTAGGGGAAGGATTTTTGAAATGGGTTACGGCCTTATACGATACACCGACGGCTAGGGTCAGGGTTAACGGGGCTCTCTCCGATTCATTTAATATCCGTAACGGTACGAGGCAGGGTTGCCCATTATCGCCCCTTCTTTTTGCCCTGTTTTTGGAGCCATTGTTGACGTCTGTTAGGGCCAATGCGAATATCATAGGCATTGAAGGACAGCATCATACTCAGAAACTGTCAGCTTACGCCGATGACCTCATGTTTATGGTCACGGAACCCTCTGTAACCATCCCGGAAATCTCTACTGAACTAACCCGATTTGGGTCCCTTTCTGGATTTCATGTTAATACTGACAAATCGGAAATCTTAAATATTACGCTTACTAGTCTACAATGCACTCAGATTCGAGATATCACACCATATCGCTGGTGCGATGGGAAACTGAAATATCTGGGAGTCTGGCTCGCGACCACTCCCGACCGATTGTATACGGAAAATTTCGGAACTTTATTTACTACTCTTTCAGATGATCTGCGGTTTTGGAAGACGAAAATGCTCTCCTGGATAGGCCGCATTAATGTACTCAAAATGAATGTCCTGCCCCGCTTACTGTTTCTCTTCCAGGCTCTCCCTATCTTATTGCCTGCAGCCTTTTTCCGCTCTTTACGATCCTTGTTCACTCGCTTTATCTGGCCCACTAGGAACTCTCGATTACAATATAGGACCCTAGCATTATCTAAACAATCTGGAGGCTTAGCACTACCTGATATGAAGTGGTATTATTACGCGTCTCATTTGACGCGCATAGTGGATTGGATGTGTTATGACTCTGGCCAACGTTGGCAAGACTTGGAAACTGCCCTCTCTGGTATCCCCTTATGGGCGGTCCCTTGGATTCAGAAGCCCTTACTCCGACATAGAGTAGTATGAGACACTTCGGTTTCGGCCACTCTAGCAATATGGCACTCAATACGCAGTAAATTTGCTCTTTCGTCGGCTCCTTCACCACTTCTCCCACTAATTCATAATCCTGACTTTCCAGGAGAGATTAGCAAATCATTGCGGGAAAAATTTACCGACGAACCCCACTGCCAAGTGCGTCACGTACTAAGGGACGGACAATTTGTAGACGTAACTACTCTAGACCCTTCGATGCCTTGTTCATTCTTGGACACATTTCATTATCATAGACTACGATTGTACCTTCTTCGCTTACCCGGAAACTCGGGTCTGCTGCGCCCCCTGACCCCATTTGAAAAATTTTGTGCGATGGGCCTACAATTGGATCATAGCATCTCAGCGTTGTATAAAATCATACAAAAAGCAGACGATTATATCCCCACATATATGGGTAGATGGGAAAGAAAGCTGGACATGCCCATATCCACGGGACTATGGACTAAAAAATTACAACTGACCCATAAAGGAACTCGAATTTCAGCATTGGTGGAAAATTCCTTTAAAATTATATCTTTTTGGTATCGACCCCCCCTTCTCATGGCACGGATCTCAGACAATGGTGACCCGTCTTGTTGGCGAGATTGCTCGCAAATTGGTTCCTATTTACATATATGGTGGACCTGCCCATGGATCCGAATCTATTGGACGTTGATTTCTACCTTATTGACAAAGCTCACAGATCATACTCCTCAATTTAGCCCGGAGGTTTATCTCCTATTACAGGTTGAAGGATCGATAAGTGGCCTGAAACGTTCTATGTTGTTGAGAGTGCTGTTGTGTGCCAGGGCATTGGTTCCGCGACATTGGCGTTCACCCACGCTGCCTTCAATCTCGGAACTGGTTACGAAAGTCCGAGAGCTACGGCTTGCTGAAGAGACCCTAATTTGTTCTGACAAAACCAGACAGGCTTTTTATGATACATGGTATTACTGGGATACTACCCTGGCAACTGCGGACTTCCGTGCCTTCACTGGGGAGTGGGGCGCCGCGCTGACGCTGTTGGATGGGTCTCCTGGAGCGCCATAAGCACTGCTCCCTCGTGCTCTCTATTAACACTATCTTCAAGACTCCCTGCCTGCACGGCCTAAGACAACCCCAACATTCTATGACTTGCCTTAATATCCCTCCATTGTGAGTAGACTGTGTATAGCCCATAACATCTTCATCCCACCCCCCTTTTTTTTCCCCCCTCTTCTTTTATTCTTCTTCTCTCTCTCTCCTGTGCACTCTCAACATATCTCTTCTCCCCCCTTTCCTTTTCTACACTGTCTTCCGTCTTTCACCCTTCTCTATCACTTGACTCTTTTCTATTCATCTTTAAATTGTATTGAAACAGTACTACGACACGTATATTGATTATAGACAACCCGCTGGTACTGCTCACTGAATGAGACCTTTGAACGCACTCTTTCCATGATAACTCAGATGATAATGTTTAGAAGTACCTCACTTTATGCACACATCTGGAAAACGTAATTTTTATGTAAAGATAACACCGGTCTCACTGATGTACTATTTTATGCTTGAACAATACTGTGATCACTCTGTTATACATGTTTTTTGGATGTTCATTCTTTAAATAAAAATCTTTTGTTTAAAAAAAAAAAGTAGCAGCAGATCCTTTAAGTCCTGCACGTTGCGAGGTGGGGCCTCCATGGATTGGATTTGTTGTTTCAGCACATCTCACAGCAGATACTCAAACAGATTGAGATCTGGGGAATTTGGAGGCAAAAGCATCATCTTGAAATCTTTGTCACGTTCCTCAAACCATTCCTGAACAGTTTTTGCCGTGCGTCAGGGGGCATTATATGCTGGAAGAGGTCACTGCCATCAGGAAACACCATGGCCATTAAGGGGTGTACGTGGCCTGCAGCAATCTCCAGGTAGGTGGTGCGTGTCCCGCCCAATGACAATATATCCCACTCCGTGACAATATATCCCACCCTGTGACAATATAACCGACCTGTGACAATATATCCAACCCCGTGACAATATATCCTGTCCAGTGACAATATATCCCGTCCAGTGATAATATATCCCTCCCGAGACAATATATCCCACCTGAGTGACAATATATCCCACCCGAGACAGTATATCCCGCCCAGTGACAATACATCCCATCCCATGACAATATATCACTCCCTGTGACAAAATATTCTGCCCAGTGACAATATATCCTGCCCCGTGACAATATATCCCACCCCATAACAATATATTCCACCCCAGGACAATATAAACCACCCAGAGACAATATAACCCACCCGGGACAATATATCCCACTCCGTGACAATATAACCCACCCCGTGACAATATATCCTTTCCATGACAATATAAACCACCCAGAGACAATATATCCCACCCCGTGACAATATATCCCACTCTGTGACAATATATCTCACCCCAGGACAATATAAACCACCCAGAGACAATATATCCCCGAGACAGTATATCCCACCCAGTGACAATATATCCCATCCCGGGACAATATATCACGCCCTGTGACAATATATCCCACCCCACGACAATATATTCCACGCCAGGACAATATAAACCACCCAGAGACAATATAACCCACTCGGGACAATATATCCCACCCTGTGACAATATATCCCACTCCGTGACAATATATCCCACCCCGTGACAATATATCCCTTCCATGACAATATAAACCACCCACAGACAATATATTTCCCACTCCGTGACAATATATCTCACCCCAGGACAATATAAACCACCCAGAGACAATATATCCCACCCCGTGACAGGAGCCATTGTGACCATATAATCAATGTTATTATGTTGTGGCTGATCAGTGTTTAACCCTAACAAACAAATAAATGTAAAATTAAAATTACTCATTATAACAAATTTAAAAAAAAATCACAACTACAACTTATAAAATATATTAAGTAGCAATATGTGCACCGGAGTAAAAGTAAATTAAAGTACAAATATGTACACAAAGAAGGAATACAAATATGAATATTGAAAATCTTCTGGATATTACTGAAACAAGTAGAAATCAAAGTAGATTTATTTTCCAAAATCAAATGAATTTAATGAATATATCAACATGTCCTCTAGAACGCAGAAGCTGCATGACGATGAAAAATCATTTTACGATCTCACTCTGCATTTTAAACATGATTAAAATGAAGGAAGGTATGTAGAAGAGGATAAAAGTCTCGCTGACTGACTCAATGAATATTTTTGTTCAGTCTTTGCAGAAGAAAAGGAAGGAAAGGGACCTCAGTTAGGAGGAAACACTAACGAGACAATTACATATCAGTTTACAGAGGAGGAGGTTCTACAGCAGCTGTCTAAAGTAAAGACAAATAAGTCAATGGGGCCTGATGGGATCCACCCTAAATTATTAAAAGAGCTCAGTGATGTAATAGCAAAACCGTTAACAGATTTATTTAACCAATCCTTGCTAACGGGAGTCGTCCCAGAAGACTGGAAATTAGCAAATGTTGTGCCCATTCACAAGAAGGGTAGTAGGGAGGAATCTGGGAACTATAGGCCAGTTAGTCTTACGTCAGTAGTGGGGAAATTAATGGAAACCATGTTAAAGGAAAGGATTGTTGAACATCTAAAAACACATAGATTACAGGATCAGAAACAACATGGGTTTACCTCAGGGAGATCATGCCAAACTAATCTTATTGATTTTTTTGATTGGGTAACAAAAATAATAGACACAGGTGGTGCAGTAGACATTGCTTATTTAGATTTCAGTAAGGCTTTTGATACTGTTGCGCATAGAAGGCTTATCAATAAATTGCAATCTTTGAGCTTGGATTCCAATATTGTTGAATGGATTAGGCAGTGGCTGAGTGACAGGCAACAGAGGGTTGTGGTAAATGGAGTTTATTCGGCGCAAGGTCTTGTTACCAGTGGGGTACCTCAGGGGTCAGTACTTGGACCCATTTTATTTAATATTTTTATTAGTGATATTGCAGAAGGTATTAATGGAAAAGTATGTCTATTTGCTGATGACACAAAGATTTGCAACAGGGTTGACGTTCCTGGAGGGATCAGCCAAATGACAAATGATTTAGGTAAACTAAAAAAATGGTCGGAGCTGTGGCAATTGAGTTTTAATGTGGATAGGTGCAAGATAATCCACCTGGGACGTAAAAACCCAAGGGCTGAATATAGAATATTTGATACAGTCCTAACCTCGACATCTGAGGAAAGGGATTTAGGGGTCATTATTTCAGAGGATCTAAAGGTAAGTAGTCAATGTAATAGAGCAGCAGGAAATGCTGGCAGAATGCTTGGTTGTGTAGGGAGAGGTATTAGCAGTAGGAAAAGGGAAGTGCTCATGCCACTGTACAGAGCACTGGTGAGACCTCACTTGGAGTACTGTGTGCAGTACTGGAGACCGTATCTCCAGAAGGATATAGACATCTTAGAGAGAGTTCAGAGAAGGGCTACTAAAATGGTGTACGGCTTGAAGGAGAAAAGTTACCAGGAAAGGCTTAATGATCTTAACATGTACAGCTTGGAAAAAAGACGAGACAGAGGAGATATGATAGAAACATTTAAATACGTAAAGGGAATCCACAAGGTAGAGGAAGGGAGTATATTTAAAAGGAAACAAAATAGCAAAACAAGAGGACATAGTCTTAGATTAGAGGGGCAAAGGTTTAAAAGTAACATCAGGAAGCATTATTTTACTGAGAGGGTGGTGGATACATGGAACAGCCTTCCAGTTGAAGTGGTAGAGGCCAAAACAGTAATTGAATTTAAGCAAGCATGGGATAGGCATAACGCTATCCTAAATAAAAGATAAATCCAGGTAAAGTATCCATGTAATTGGGCAGACAAGATGGGCCGAAAGGTTCTTATCTGCCGACATTTTTCTATGTTTCTATGTTTCTATTATTCTTGTTTTCAAAGTAAATAATGTCCAGAAAGTCTCATGTTTATTGGCCTATGGGCAGTGGCGTCACTAGGGTCGGTGTCACCCGGTGCGGTAATTTATGGTGTCACCCCCCCCCCGAGTTTTTCAGATTTTTTTTTTTAACTACTCTTACTCCTAAATCAGTACTCCCATATAACACTGAATGCTCATACACACAGCGCACATTACTGTGAGGTTTATTGCTGTGGAGCTCTCTCATATGCTCACACAACTTTTTGCCAACTGCCAGCAAGTACGTTGCCCGTTCGAAGGCAGTGAAAGCACACATGGATATATATTGCCCCCAGCAGCTCTGGATATATATTGCCCCCAGCAGCTCACCCATGGATATATATTGCCCCAGCTCACATATGGATATATTGCGCCTCAGCTCACACATGGATATATTGCCCCAGACCAGCTCACACATGGATATATTGCCCCAGACCAGCTCACACATGGATATATTGCCCCAGACCAGCTCACACATGGATATTGCCCAGCTCTCATGGATATTGCCCCCAGCACACATGGATATGCCCCAGCTCCTCTCATGGATATTGCCCCAGCTGCTCTCATGTATATACTGCCCCAGCTGCTCTCATTGATAATGCTCCAGCTGCTCTCATGGATTTTGCCCCAGCTCATGGATATACTGCCCCAGCAGCTCATGGATATACTGCCCCAGCAGCTCATGGATATACTGCCCCAGCAGCTCATGGATATGCCCCAGCTCCTCATGGATATGCCCCAGCTCCTCTCATGGATTTGCCCCAGCAGCTCATGGATTTGCCCCAGCTCCTCATGGATTTGCCCCAGCAGCTCATGGATTTGCCCCAGCAGCTCATGGATTTGCCCCAGCTCCTCATGGATTTGCCCCAGCAGCTCATGGATTTGCCCCAGCAGCTCATGGATTTGCCCCAGCTCCTCATGGATTTGCCCCAGCAGCTCATGGATTTGCCCCAGCTCCTCATGGATTTGCCCCAGCAGCTCATGGATATGCCCCAGCTCCTCATGGATATGCCCCAGCTCCTCTCATGGATTTGCCCCAGCTCCTCATGGATTTGCCCCAGCAGCTCATGGATTTGCCCCAGCTTCTCATGGATATGCCCCAGCAGTTTATGGATTTTGCCCCAGGCCCCCATGGATTTGCCCCAGCAGCTCATGGATTTGCCCCAGCTCACCTCCTGGTCCTGGTCCGGATAGCGGCCCAGGCAGCACCTCTCCGCCGCGTTTTTCGCTCCTTCTGAGCGTCCGGCGCGCAGCTTGGGCGCTCGTCTGGGGGAGCCACGTGACCAGCCGCGATTGGCTGGTGACGTATTTCCTCCAGGCGAGCGCCGAAGCTGCATGCTTCGGACGCTCGCACGGAGCGAATCCGCGGCGGTGGCGGCGGTGGCGGCGGTGGGTGAGACACCCGCCCTTAGGGTGACGGTGTCACCCTAAAGGCGGGTGTCACCTGGTGCGGGCCGCACCCCCCGCCCCCACGTTACGACGCCACGCCTATGGGCCTTTTACGCTCTTCTATCCACTGAAAGAAAATACAGCAGGACTCATTTGAGACACTGGAATTTAGTGGGTAACCCTAAATGTACTAATATTTAAAGGGCATCCGTCATCTGTTGTAGAGATTTGTGATTTGCTGTAACTTTATTTAACCCTTTCGCTGCTGAGCCATTTCACGCATGTGTACTGAGCTCATTTTTACTGCTTTTTCTCATCATGTTTAAACGCGATTTGAAGTCACGTTTTATTATACGACCCAAACAACTAGACATGTGCACAGCACAAAATTTCGTTTTGAACTAATGGATTAGTACTAAAATGCAATTTATTTAGTTGCTAAAGAAATTCGTTTTCAGTTCTTTAGTATGAAAACTAATTTCATTCATCCGAAAACCAGTGGATACAATTATTATTGTAGAGGCTCCTCAGAGTGCTGAGATCCCTGCTTGTTACAGTATCTCTCACTCTCAGCACAATGTGTCAGGCAAAGCTGTTACAGTAACTGACTGCTGCTCATCACAGCGCTCAGAGTTTCAGTAAAACTAGTAAATAATATTTTTATATATAAGAGGTTATAACAATATTATTTCCTTGTTTTACTGAAACTGAGCGCTGTTACAGTCAGTTACTGTAACAGCTGAGCGATAATATAACAAGCAGCCGATCTCAGCGCTCACAGCCACTGGATTTAAAGGGCTAAAAAAAAGGCTCCTCTCTGTATAATGTATAGAACAGCCTCCTGCATTAATACCCCTCTCTGTATAATGTATGCAACATCCACCTGCATTAATTAATATCCCTCTCCCCATCTCTGTATAATGTATAGAACATCCTCCTGAATTAATGTCCCTCTATGTATAGAGCAATCCTCCTCAATTTATACATTTCTCTGTATAATGTATATAACCTCCTCCTGCATTAATACCCCTCTCTGTATAATGTATAAAACATCCTCCTGCATTCATTAATGCCCCTCTCTGTATAGAACATCCTACTCAGTAGGACCTACTGCATTGGCATGTGGAGGGTGCAGAACTTCGGAATGCAATGCTTATCCAGCACAGGAGAGGGAACTTTTACTTAAACTTTGCATCTCTGTGGGGGAGACACAGGAATATAAAAGCAGGGGAGAGGGCAAATATTAACATAAATTGGTCTGAAAGCTCAGAGAAGAAATGTCTGGTGCAAATTTATTTTTATAATAAAATTAAGCACTTTAAATCCAGTGGAAACATTCAAATAAATCACACTGACAGCTCATAATAACAGAGTAACTGTGAGTTGGATACTAAAGGTATCAGACGTAAAAAACCCTTTATAACAAGCAGCACTGGAGAGGAGAGGGACTTTATATAAAAATGTATTATAGATGAGGAAAGGGGATAGTGCTTCTGGATAATATAAAATGTATCAGACCTAAGCCCCTATTATGCAGAGCGGAGATAACACACGCTTTATAAAGTCCCTCTTTTCTCCCAGCGCTGCTTGTTATAAAGGGGTTTTTACTATCCAGCCCTCCTGTCATTAGCTTTCAGTGTGATTTATTTGAATGTTTTCCTTCTCCAGCTGCTTTTATCATCTTGTCTGCCTCATAGACATGCAAGGGTTAAATAAAGGTTTCCTCTCCTGTGCTGGCTGTCTGTGCTGCGAGTGAGTATTCTGGAACTCTATCGCTGTCAGATTTTCTGGTAGGGGTCGGGAAGGATTACGCATACAAACCTTTTCTGTAGCTTTGCGATGTTGCGCTCTTCATTGCTGGTCTCCTTCACTCATCAATGTAATATCACAAAAAGGACTGAAACTAAAATATAGTGCATTTTATTTTAGTTTCTTTCTTTTTTGTACTGAGCAGTTTTTGTATCTCTTGAGTCATACGAAAACTAAATTATCCCAAAATTCGGACTAAATCGTTTTAGTACTAAAACGAATGCACATGTCTACAAACAACTTATATATCATTCTTTCCGGCAGATTCATAATATATCATTATTATATGTATACGTCACGTCCTGCCTGAATATTTTAACAAAAAATGCAATAAGATTAGAATTTTCAATAATTTACAGTGTGTAGTGTTCTTTTTCTCTTTTTATCAGCCTTTGCGATTATATTTTCTATGGGGTGCGCTTGTTAAAAAAAATAGAAATGGGGACTTGTTACATTTTTTTGGGAGAAATTACGTGCTTTTTTAGAAAACGCCCCCCATAGAAAGTGCAGCATCATTGTTCACATTATAATTTATTTTTTTTCGAGAAAGGATTTTACCAGGAAGGATACATTGAGATTTCTCTCGTTTTCAGGTATGTCCTGGGTGGAGAGTATGTACCGTTAGGTGTCTTGCCCAAGGACACTTACTGGAGAGGTTGCTCGCTGGGATTGAACCCATGACTCCACAGGCTCTCTCCATGCAGAGCAGTAATTGAAATGGGGACAATATTGCTGCATTAACAAAACAAAAAAAACTGTTTATTTTCTTTAAATTTTCTTAATTTTATTTTTATTATCTTTTGTTTCACACTTAACGTGGTCATGTTTGGTATCATTGGAAAGGCCATGCTGCCCCTAGTGCAAGGACGTGCTCAGCGTGTCCTCTGCACAGGGGAACCACTTGGCTGGATGTGCTGACCACATCCTTAGCAGCCAAGTGTTAACCAGTAAACCCTAACAACTTCAAATGAGTTTTGTGTGTTTTGGTAGCTTCTAATCTGCCTGCTCTTCTCATGGAGGCGGCCAGGTTACTGCTTCGTCTCTATCAGGGGAGGGATTAAACATCTAAACTGTGTGATTGACAGTTCAGCTTCTAATATTAACTTTGAAAGGCTGAAAAGGTTTTTTTCCCTAAGTGGTGAATGTGCCACAACAGCAGCAAGGTTTAGCTTCTGCATACCTGTCTCCACATTTTGGCAGAACCATTTCCTCTGAACTCCCACTCGCTCCATAGCATATCATATAAATATTGGCATCGGTACCAGCATTTGGAACATCTCCAGTGACAACAGTAAGTTCGTACAGAACCTGGAATATGAAAAAAAAAAGGAACAATGTCAGAATTAAACAGACCATTAGCTCTAGAACCGGTACAAATACACAGCTAGCACATCAAAGTATAAGATTGCGTGTACACCTATACGACCGTATATAAGAAAAAGTGATGAAATAAATAAAAATTGTATAAATAAAATATATTGATTAATATACACTGCCCGGCCCAAAAAAAAACACACCGCATGGGTTTAAATAAGCAGGTAGGTGCTCGCCTTCCATTGGATAATTCCTGCAGTTTTCAATAGGTTTCAGCATAAAATTAGGTCATGTGACTCCCTGAATATACTGAATGAGCAGGTTTTTCCATCAATGGGCTTTTTTTTTTAGAAAGTATTTTACCAGGAAGGATACATTGAGATTTCTCTCGTTTTCAAGTATGTCTTGGGTGGCGAGTATGTACCGTTAGGTGTCTTGTCCAAGGACACTTACTGGAGAGGTGCTCTTGCCAGGATCGAACCCATGTCTCCACAGGCTCTCTCCACACAGACCAATGATGTTACCTCAACTCCACCCAGCCCTGATGGCACAGCGGGCATATTCCGAGATGGCAATGCCAGGATTCATTGGGCTCAAATTGTGCAAGAGTGGTTGAGGGAGCATGAGACATCATTTTCACCCATGGGTTGGCCACCGCACAGTCCAGACCTTTATCCCATTGAGAATCTTTGGGATAATGTGCTGGAGAAGACTTTACACAGCGCTGCGACTCTCCCATCATCAACACCAGATCTTTGTCACATACCTCATAGATATAATGTCTAATCCCGGTACGCTGACGGTTATCCTACACGGTCGGTCCTTTAAGTGACCGGAATCTCTACCTATTACCATACACAAACCGTAACAGAGGTATACATCAACAGAACAGAACTACAGACATCAAGGGTTAATACCAGGGTTGATACCAGGGGTTAATACCAGTTGGATCGTCAGAGATATGCCAAGTGTCAGATGCCAGATCGGAATTGACATCCAAGTGCCAGTGGTCGGAATGCCAGATCGGGTATTCAGAGGAATGCCAGGGATCGGTTACCAGGTCGGGTCGTCAGCCAGTATCAAAAGGTTAAGAGTAGGGCTGCAACATACGATTATTTCCCCAGCAAATCGCAGGGCAGGTGCCGAGTCTGGCAGCCTGACGCGTAGAGATTGCTAAACTCGCGCATGCTGGGGGCAGCGCTACAGCGCCATCCCCAGCATTCCCTCCATGGAGTCCTATGGATCGGCTGCCAGGTCACATGACCGGCAGGATCTCGCCTCTCGCAACATCTTGCTGGTTCGCGGAGTGTTCGCAGCGGGAGACGGGGACTTTCTTCCTCCAGTCTCCCTCTGCTCCCGGCGGCCAGAAGCAGTGGATTGGGCTGTCATTCTCGCAGCGTGAGGAGAGGGGAGTATGTGATTTTTAGGGGGGTTTGAGCTGCAGGTAACGGATTCTGCAGCAGCACAATCCATTACCTGCATCTCTGAGCTGGGGGTAACTTTTTCGTTAGTGCCAGCTCTTATTAACTAGTGTTAGGACCAAGTGATCCCAACACCTGGTTATTCTGTGCTTTCCCATGTTAGGTATAGGGAGCGCAAAGTACAGTAAACTAGCGCTACGGATCCCAAATTAACGAGCGCTAATGGGTTTTTTAACTCCTTAGTGATTCGTAGGCGATGTGGGCGTAGCGCTATGACTTCCATTAAGCTAGTGCTAAAGCTGACACTAGTGTTAGCTGGCAGGAGGTGATAGAGCCCAAGGTGTTTAGTGAAATGGTAAGGTAATCCGATGGACATCCTGATGTGATCAAACATTTTTGGAAGACTGGAACTGGAAACTATTCAGTGTGAAAGAGCAAAATGTAAATATCACTGGCATACACACCTTATGGCCAACCGTGATGGCATTTGCATCCAACATATTGAAGACTCGAGCAGTCAAACCATCTCCTCTGTCTTTGGCAAACCAACATTTGCACACAAAAGTATACATCACTCCTTTTGTAGGCACGTTTAGTTGTATCTCTTCCACCAGCCAGCAGCTCTCTGGAGTCGCCCCGTCATGACCCAGCTATGAAAAAGGGCAAAACATTAATTTATAAGTATCTTTATAATTGGTTTACATACATAGTTACATAGGCTGAAACAAGACATGCGTCCATCGGGTTCAGTCTTTCACACATCACCTACTGATGTTGATCCAAAAAAGGGGAAAAAACCCCCAAAAAAAACAGTCTGAAGCGCTCGCCAAATATGCAACGAACGGGGGGAAAATTCCTTCTTGACCCCAGATGGCATCAGATTTCTCCTTGGATCAAGCAGATTTTACCCACATATTAAATAATATAAACCTTAATATTCTGCGTCTGCAGGAAGTCATCCGGTCATTGTTTAAAAGTCTGTACAGTCTCTGACCCAACCACCTCAACAGGCAGAGAATCCCACAGCTTTATTGTTCTCACAGTAAAAAAAAAAAAACTTTCACCAGGACAAAGGTTTTACTTCGTTCAATTTCAAAATTTTGATGGAAAATTACAAGCTCCACGAACACGTAAATTAAAGCAACAGGCTGGTTTTAAGAAAAATAATGTTTCACCTCCATCTTTTTAATCTCTCCGACGTCTAATCCAACCACTGAGAATTTTTCCACCGAGCCGGGGGCGAATCCTTTTTTCTCCTTTGGAAGGTCCAGCCATAGTCTGGCCGTCTTTAACTTGTGCGGACCCATAATGATGATATAAGCGCGGCTTTCCGTGCCTGCATCTCTCTCCTGGCCGGTGGTGATGGTGATGTGGTAAGGGATCACTGAAACAAACACAGACTTTACGAATCGTCAGAAGTTATTGTGTCGCCAATAAACAGAGTTACCTTCGTTAACATGGAAATCTGCTGCAGATAAATTCCCCAAAATATTTACATGACACGAATATTGGTTTTTCGTGAAACCTACTGATAAGAAGCACTCTATAGCAAGTGGAGAGGTACCACTACTTGTGGACTATGGCTATTCGTAAATCTAGTAGCACGTTGTATGGGTGGCGCAGTGGAACCCAAGTAACTTTTCAGGCAAGGAAGGGATTGTGAGATGACCTCATCCTATATCTCTCGAAGAACGTCTCTAAAAAAAAAATGGAGGTCTAGTTGAATGTCCACCCAAAGTGATATCCTGCAAGTGGTAGATCTAGGTCTTGAATGCTCTGGAGGAACCTCTTGATGGACAAAGGGGTCAATTGATCAAGGCCTATGTTACCAAACTCCAAATAAACCACCAACTGCTTCGATGTGACATCCTGCCCATAGATCTATGCTAGACACCGACCACCACATATAAATATCATACTTTGGCCCTCTTGCAGTGATCCGTCAACACTTTCTCTGCGTTTCACGTTGGCATTGTTGTCTTGACTCTTCAAGCTGAGGGACGACCCCCAGAAACTTTTGGACGAGCTGCCCAAGCTGGTTCGTTCTCCGTCGTAATCCTGACGAAAGAAATCAGACCTTATGAATTATTCAAAATCCATAAACAAAATTATAATATGCAGTAATGTAAGATTAACCCCTTCACTACTGTGATCGTGTATACAACACGATATTAGGGTGTGCTGTATGTTTGCAAATGACACTCATTTGTTGCAAATTAATTTTGTTTGCATTTGGGCTCCAGAAGGTGCCCTCAAAGTTTTAGCCCTGTGGGCATAATGCCCGAGGTGCTAAAACAGTTTAAAATAGGCTGGGGAATGTCCTGATATAATGGGCATTCGGCAGCTGATGCACGTAACCACAGGCTGCAGTACTACCTGCAGTAACGCTATTTGGCCAGCAGGTGGCGACGTCTCCCTACCCAATAGGCTATTACAGTAAGAAACAAATTAGGAATATTCACAAATATTTCTTACTGTATAATTAATTAATAATGGTTTTCCAAAAAAAACGTTGGTTCCTGGCTGTGGATTTTTGGAAAATCACCTGGCAGTGAAGGGGTTAATAGAAAAAGCGTTAAAGTAGCGTGATGGTGATCAGCAAGTTAAAATAAAACCTAGATAATGTGCATTTGTTTTCCGATGAATCACGGTCAGTCTGAATTTTGGGAGATTCGGTCACTTCATCCAAAACATGAGCTACCAAAAGAACATCTCAATGAATAAGACGAAAAAATGGAATTGCAACGGAACACATTTTTGTTATGTCAGTGCACTTGCAATCAGGGCAGTCATCAGTAATCTTGGGGGTCCCTTAATAAACAATTGGTTGGGGCCCTCCTTCCCTCAGCTGTCCATATCAGTAAACTCATTAAAAATAAAACATTTTACTTCCTCTTCTTCTTACTGTATTTTTGAAGGACTGGGCTAAATCCATGGTGGACCATCATGGGGATAAACCATGTTCCTTGGTGGGCGGTCGCTCACCTGCACCTCTATCTGGTGCAGACCATACTATCGGACCTTCGGTGAAGAGTCAGAGAGCTCTTTCTGGCCTCAGATGCCACGGCCCACTGGGAAATTTGTTGATATCTTGATGGGCCATGGCCTCCTGGAGCCACCGGGCTCTTGAACATATCATGAGCTGTCATCCCATATGGCAGCGGTTCCCAACCGCGGTTCTCAAGTACCCCTAACAGGTGATATGATTTGCTGCTCAGTGATTGCAGGATTCAGTCTGTATTTCCCCAAGAAAATCCTTAAAACCTGTCCTGTTAGGGGGTCCTGAGGACCGCGGTTGGGAACCACTGCCGTATGGTGTCGGGGCCTTGCTTGCAATTGAAAATCGGGGTGGGTGGACTCCCTAACCCAACACCCTCCTCCCTTCCATTGCTTGTGGGCTGTTGATGTCCTCTGTTTTAACACCTCACCTGCTGGCCATGGGAGGTGGTATACAGGAGGTGGGACCTGGAAGAACCTTCTAATTCGGTCAAAAATTTTAGAATCTCCAGGTATTCACGTCTTCATGAATATGTTACCAACCAATGAATATATACACTGTGCCGCAACAGGGAAGGATCACTTTTGATGCTGGGGCATTTCTATTTCTGGTTCTTCACATCAGTTGGAACAAGGATGGACTTCGGTCGACTAGGTCAACCTACGGAGACTGTGTTTCCGATCATTTTAATATTCTGCTCCGACCTGTAATGTGCTTTGTTGTTGCAGAGCAGTGCACTCAACCCCTTTAGCTCAAAACGCAGTAAATGCGGGACAGAAACCCAGTAAAAGTCAGATCAATAACACACATTCAAGCTCTCAGCGTGCGGCAAGTGATTTTTCCGCCAGTGAAGCAGGCTCGATACCTTTTCATAGAGGATTCTTTCAATTTTCTTGTCTTCTTTCTTGGTGGAAAGCCAACGCTCGCAGAGAAATAAATATGTTTCCTCTGTGTTCTCGTTCAGGATCTCTACTCTCTCCAGGTACCAGTCCGCATTCAGCAATGTGTTATCGTGACGAATTTTGATCTTGAAGATCGTTCCAAGGTCAACGGCTTCTATGTTGAATTTATCCACCTAGTAGTAATGTCACAACGATTGAAACTTTACACAGCGAACAAACAGACACTAAGACGCATACGTATTATAACGGCATTCACATATATAAGATTTGCCATCTTTTATTTTGATTTTCCATTAAATTATGAGAGACTTTTAACCCCTTAACTCCCAAAATTGAGTTAACTCGATGTTACATTGCAATACTTAAAAAAAAGCAATTATTAGTAAACAAAACACAATTTGCATACCTTGTTAAAACAAGATTAGTGTATGCCCCCTGTCTTATCTCTCTCATTTTTACCTATCTTACTGTAAACAAGCTACGAGAAGCAGCTCTCACATCCATTGTAACAATAAACTCAACAAACTTTACTGTTGCATTACAGCAGCCAGGGATTTTCTTACAGAGAGAGCAGTGAGGTCACTCAATGCTGTAGAGGGTTAAGATTCAGGGGGTTATAATGAGTGTAAATCCCTGTACAGTACAGATACAAGGTGTTGCTGTAATTGCCACACACAGGCATTATGCAGCACATACAGATTAGGGATGGGCTGCCGGTTCAATGCGAACATGAGTTTGCATCGAACATTGGTCGTTCGACCGTTCGCCGAACGGTGAACATTATCGCGTGTTCGCCGCGTGTTAGCCCACAATGGACCACAATGCACTGTGCCCTGGCCGGAAGCTTGTAATTGGCTACAGCCTTGCACCTGGCCACAGGTCAGGTGCAAGACTATGCCAATCAGGGCTCAGAGTCCTGATTGGGCAAATTTTGCCCAATCATGGGCTCACAGAGCTAAGTCCCGCAGCACACTATATAAGGCTTCCCTGCAGCCCTAGCGTGTTTGTTGCAGGAGTAAATCAGAGAGGAGAGGAGATTGTTGGATTTGCAGGGACAAGATGGCAGTGGCAAATAGCAGGGAACTGGAAGCTGGCTGTGAAATATCATACCACAGTTGAATCAGAGTTCATCTATCTTTATCTATTCAGAGTTGAATCTGGGTCTTGCCAGCTATCAGGGTGTATCACTGAGTTATAGCAGAGTTCTGGAAAATCTGTATATCTTTAATCTAATTCTAGATACCATAGAATACCACAGTTGAATCAGAGTTCATCTGTTTCTTTAATCTGTATCTTTATCTATTCAGAGTTGAATCTGGGTGTTGCCAGCTATCAGGGTGTTGCAGCCTGCAGGAGAGGAAGTGAATCAGAGAGAGAGTAGAGGACACTGGCAGTCTTGCAGGGAAAATATCAGTGAAATCGTTGACGTATAGCAGAGTTATGAATATCTTTAATCTATATACCAGAGTTGAATCAGAGTTCTGCATATCTCCAATCTATATACCAGAGTTGAATCAGAGTTCTGCATATCTCCAATCTTTATAACAGAGTTGAATCAGAGATCTGTATATCTCCAATCTATATACCAGAGTTGAATCAGAGTTCTGCATATCTCCAATCTATATACCACAGTTGAATCAGAGTTCTGCATATCTCCAATCTTTATAACAGAGTTGAATCAGAGTTCTGTATATCTCCAATCTATATACCAGAGTTGAATCAGAGTTCTGTATATCTCCAATCTATATACCAGAGTTGAATCAGAGTTCTGCATATCTCCAATCTATATACGAGAGTTGAATCAGAGTTCTGCATATCTCCAATCTTTATAAGAGTTGAATCAGAGTTCTGTATATCTCCAATCTATATACCAGAGTTGAATCAGAGTTCTGTATATCTTTAATCTATATATCACTCACCATGTCAGAAAGACCAAAAAGGACAGGCAGACGCTCCCAGACACAGATAAGAGGGCAACCAGCCTCTGTGTCGTAAGGCTGTGCTCCTGGTCGTCGTGGACATGTTGCATCCTCTGCAGGGGGACACTTGTCCTTTCTAACTGGTGCTGGCCGTCTTATGCAGCAGCTACATACAGAGGATTTGGTGGATTGGCTAACCAGGCCAAGCTCATCCTCCAAGTCCTCTGCCAGCCAGGCTTGTAGTGGTTTACAGTCCACCTCAGCTGCCAAAGCATCTAATTCAGCCTCCATGTCCACAGCTACGCCTGCCGTAGCCTCACCATCATACACGGAGAAGTCAGCTGAATTGTATGACTACAATGACAGTGACATGCTGCTTGAGGATGCACAGCATCTCCAGTGCTCTGATGCTGACTCTGAGGTTGAGGAAGGGAGTAATATCAGCCTAGAGGGAGGGGGTGTCAGTGACACACAAAGAACTGGCACTCATGTTCCCCCAGCAGCTGCAGCATACTGCCAGGTTGGCTCCAGTGACGAGGAGATAGGGGGTGATGACGATGATGATGAGGTCACTGACTCCACCTGGGTGCCTGATCGAACAGAGGAGTCAAGTGAGGAGGAGAAGGCACAACAAAAATGAGGCACAACGTCCTCTATGAGCAACTGTAGTCAGTCCAAGGCATCAGAAGTCAGAGCTACTCAGGTGCAGACCGCTGTTGTCTCAAAGCACACGTCCAGGAACTCTGCTGTCTGGGAGTTCTTCACATGTGCAGCAGACTGTAGAGTTGCTATTTGTAAGCTATGTCTGAAGAGGATCAAGCGCGGGAAAAACATCAGACGCTTGGGTACCACGTGCTTGATGTGCCATATGACCACCTGCCACGCATCCCATTGGCACAACACTTGCATAGGTCCTCCTCCTCATCTGTCTCTACCCCCACTATATGTCCTGCCATGTCATTGTCTACAACCTCCACTGACAGGGATGATGCTACAGTAATGGGTGTATCAGGTCCTTCCTCAGAATGTGACAGCATCCCATCAGCTGCAGATTTACGCAGTCAGATTTCGTTGCCCCAGCTGCTGTAGCGTAAGAAAAAATATAGTCCAAACCATCCCCTTGCACAGCGTCTAAATGCCAGCTTGGCAAAATTACTCACATTACAGCTGCTGCCTTTCCAGCTGGTGGACTCTGCCTCCTTCCGTGAATTTGCCGAATGTGCTGTACCACAGTGGCAGGTTCCAAAACGCCAGTTATTTTCATGAAAGGCCTTTCCAGCACTATATTAGCATGTGGAAGACAATGTTATGGAGTCATTGGGAAAGGCAGTCAGCAGCAAGGTGCACATTACTTTAGACACGTAGTCCAGCAAGCATGGACAGGGCCGTTACATTTCCTTCATGGCACACTGGGTAACTCTGCTTGCAGCTGAGAGGGATTCAGGACGGGGCTCTGTGCTGGAGCTTGCTCATTCACCACGCCTCCAGAAAGCTGCTTATATGAGGTCTGTCTGCTCCACCACCTCTTCCTCCTCCTTCTCTGTCTCTGGCAAAGTGGCAGTTAAACCGACGTGTGGCAGGGGCTACGCAATGGCTCAAGCAAAAAGATGCCATACTCTGCTTGAGCTGGTTTGTTTAGGGGACAGTAGCCACACCGGGCCAGAAATTCTGTCAGCTCTGCAGGGGCAGGCGCAGAGATAGTTAACACCACGCCAGCTTCGGCTGGGAATGGTCGTCTGTGATAATGGCAGCAACCTTCTCTCCGCCCTACGCCTGGGTAAGTTGACGCATGTACCATGCCTAGCACACGTCCTACAGTAAATCTGGTGGTACAGCGTTTCCTACCCAGGACTGGCAGAGCTTCTCAGCCAGACCAGAAAAGTCTGCAGCCACTTCAGACGGTCATTCCCAGCAAGTGTTCGCCTGGCAGAAATTCAAAGAGAATTCCACCTTCCCACAAACCATCTGATCTGTGACATGCCCACCAGGTGGAACTCGACATTGGCAGTGCTGCAGCGCCTGCACAAGCAGCAGAGGGCCATCAATGAGTACCTGTGTGAGTATGGCACAAGGACAAGTTCAGATCAACTTGGTACCCCCCGCAGTGGCTGATGATCAAGGATGCATGCACTGTACTGTCACCATTTGAGGAGGCAACGAGGATGGTGAGCAGGGACAGTGCAGGCATCAGTGACACAATTCCTTTAGTGTTCCTGCTGGAGCACACTCTGCAGGGAATTATAGATGTGGCACTAGAGGCAGAGCAGCGGGAGGAAGAGGAGGCCTTCCCTATCTCTCAAGGCCCCAGTCTTTACGCAGACAGCATTCCTGCGGGTCCTACTCAGATCAGACAGGAGGAGGATGAGGAATATTTAAGTCGTGGGGGCATTGAAGGTGGGGATTCCTCAAGGGAGGGTTTTGTGTCCCCAGAAACCCAAGGACTAGTACGTGGCTGGGAGGAGGTAGTGCATGATGGGGTCATCCTCCTCATTGACCAGGAAGACTCGGAAGCTAATGCCACCTCAAACCTACGCTGCATGGGCTCCCTTATCCTGCAAAGATTGCTAAAGGACCCCAGGATTCGTGCTATCAAGGGGAGGGATCATTACTGGTTGGCAACCCTTCTTGATCCACGATACAAGGGTAAGGTTGCAGAGCTCACAGAGGGAGGACAGGATGAAACAACTTGAGGACGCTCTAAAGCGACACTTGTGTAACACCTTTCCAGGCACTGGTAGGTTACCAAGTGATGACACAGGTGCTTCTGAGGCTGCGGTTGATCAGAGGAAGAGCGGTGAAGGGGGCCGCTTGACTGATGCTTGACGGATGCCTTTTGCAATTTTTTAGTCCACAACGCTCAGGGACGTCAAATGTAGGCACCCATTGCCAGCGTTTTCACCATATGGTGCAGGACTACCTAGGGGCAAGGGCAGACCTGGATACCTTTACTGCAGATGATCCACTGGCTTACTGGGTGTTGAGATTGGATCACTGGCCAGAATGTAGCTGTCAGTGATCTGTACCTGTATGTGCGCAAGAACCTGCCCTGCATGTATGCATACAGAAAAAGTGCTGTCTCAGTCCTGTCCAGCACCTATATGGGTTAATTCCAAGTGAAACGTAAAAGCACAAACACACACCACACCCCCTGTCTAATAAAAGAGAAACTCCCACTCCTGCAACTTGACTTCTCATTGCAAGTCAAAACCTTGTGCTATAGAGACCTGTTGTATGTTCCAGTTGATAATTGTGTACCAGACCCTGATTTACCCTCGACCTTGCATCTTTGCTGCCCGCCTATTCGACCCTCGGACCGTCCAGACCATTCTACCTCGTAATCCCATTTGTACCGCGCTATGGACTGCTACCAACCAGCCTATTCTAAGGTACAGTCTGTACATTCCTGCCTAAAGGGCTCAAATCCCCAGCAATTGGTTCCCACCACGGCGTATGCCAGGTGCCACCTTGACAGTAGCCAATATGCTATGGAGCTACTAGGTTGCCCTTCATCCAGCGTGCTTTCTGAAAGGACGTTCAGTGCCGCTGGAGGTTTTGTCACAGACAAAAGAGTGCGTCTGTCCACCGACTCTGTAGACCGGCTGACACTTATAAAAATGAATCAGTCCTGGATCAGCAGCTATCACTCCCCTGATGCTGATGTAACTGAATAGATCGGGGATCTCTTCTGCATTCCCAAAACCTCCACCACTGCACTCTTCCACAATACCTCGGAGGGGTTACGGACGGTGTGAAGGCACTGTTGCCGACACTAAAGGCCCAATTTTAAAGCACCTATTGTTACTTTCATCCAAAGCCTGCATAATTTAGCCAAAAAATTACTAAACTTGTTCTGCATGTCCTAAAACGTCTCCTCTTTTCATACAGGCTGCCGCCCCAAGCTGTTGTTTATGAATAGGTTAAAGGAAAACCATTTACCGTCATTTGAAATGTAATTTTTTTATTTTTAAATGTTTCTATACATCCTACAAATCCGCCACTTCACGGGCAGGTTATGGGGACCTCCTGGGCACGATATTTTAATGAATTTTACGTTTTTATTCTTAACCTTCATGTCATGGAAAAATCACTGTTCCTTTAAAAACGTTTTTTTTTTCTTTACTTTTGTTCCTTGTTTCCTGTCCCCCAGGGCACTACCCGGACCCCATACACCTTTTATGGCCAATATCTTGCATATATGCCCTCTTGGAGGGCACTCTAAAATTCGAACGTTCGAGTACCATTGACTTGCATTGAGTTCGAATCGTGTTCGAACTTTTTAAATTGTTCGAGTTCGAATGCAAACCGAACACGGGGGTGTTCGGCCCATCCCTAATACAGATACAAGGTGTTGCTGTAATTGCCATACACAGGCATTATGCAGCACATACAGATACAAGGTGTTGCTGTAATTGCCATACGCAGGCATTATGCAGCACATACAGACACAAGGTGTTGCTGTAATTGCTATACACAGGCATAATTCAGCACATACAGGTACAAGGTGTTGCTGTAATTGCCATACACAGGCATTATGCAGCACATACAGATACAAGGTGTTGCTGTAATTGCCATACACAGGCATTATGCAGCACATACAGACACAAGGTGTTGCTGTAATTGCCATACACAGGCATTATGCAGCACATACAGATACAAGGTGTTGCTGTAATTGCCATACACAGGCATTATGCAGCACATACAGATACAAGGTGTTGCTGTAATTGCCATTCGCAGGCATTATGCAGCACATACAGACACAAGGTGTTGCTGTAATTGCTATACACAGGCATAATTCAGCACATACAGGTACAAGGTGTTGCTGTAATTGCCATACACAGGCATTATGCAGCACATACAGATACAAAGTGTTGCTGTAATTGCCATACACAGGCATTATGCAGCACATACAGATACAAGGTGTTGCTGTAATTGCCATACACAGGCATTATGCAGCACATACAGACACAAGGTGTTGCTGTAATTGCCATACACAGGCATTATGCAGCACATACAGATACAAGGTGTTGCTGTAATTGCCATACACAGGCATTATGCAGCACATACAGATACAAGGTGTTGCTGTAATTGCCATTCGAAGGCATTATGCAGCACATACAGATATTGCATTGATAATAATCTCATTATGATCACTACAAACCCCCATAAGCAGGAGATCTCACTATTTTATTATCTGTCTGCAGCACATTTACTGACACAAATGCCATTTCTGCCTGTATGCTGCTAATGCAGACCCTGTGTGACAATGTACCAGATAAGAGATGCTACATAGAGTTTAGAACCTTTCATCCCAGCAATATTTCTCTGAAGGATAAGTGAATACATGAACAATTAAAAATGAGAAAATGTACATTATTTTAAATTTTTAACTATCTCAGAACAGCAATTTCTGTTCAAAATGTCTCTTTTACCCTATATTTAATTGTTAACTTTGCATCATATTTTTAAAATCAATGTTAGGATAAAATAATTTTCAACAAAAAAAGTGCTTGGTAGTGAAGGAGTTAAGGAATGTGTGAATTTAATATCCCTGTCCCCTCTCATTGTAAATATTAGGGAGAGGAAGTCTCCTGTCAATGGACAGTAATATATGTAGGGCCAAATCATTTCTGAGCTTCAGTAATTCAAATTAGGCTCTACAAAGGGCAAGTGGACATCCCCGAGACTTGAAAAATGAAGATACAGAACAGATATGAATTATTTACAGTAAAAATAATAAAGATCTTGAATAATTTTCTCACCATGTCAGAAAGACCAAAAAGGACAGGCAGACGCTCCCAGACACAGATAAGAGGGCAACCAGCCTCTGTGTCGTAAGGCTGTGCTCCTGGTCGTCGTGGACATGGTGCATCCTCTGCAGGGGGACACTTGTCCTTTCTAACTGGTGCTGGCCATCTTATGCAGCAGCTACATACAGAGGATTTGGTGGATTGGCTAACCAGGCCAAGCTCATCCTCCAAGTCCTCTGCCAGCCAGGCTTGTAGTGGTTTACAGTCCACCTCAGCTGCCAAAGCATCTAATTCAGCCTCCATGTCCACAGCTACGCCTGCCGTAGCCTCACCATCATACACGGAGGAGTCAGCTGAATTGTATGACTACAATGACAGTGACATGCTGCTTGAGGATGCACAGCATCTCCAGTGCTCTGATGCTGACTCTGAGGTTGAGGAAGGGAGTAATATCAGCCTAGAGGGAGGGGGTGTCAGTGACACACAAAGAACTGGCACTCATGTTCCCCAGCAGCTGCAGCATACTGCCAGGTTGGCTCCAGTGACGAGGAGATAGGGGTGATGACAATGATGATGAGGTCACTGACTCCACCTGGGTGCCTGATCGAACAGAGGAGTCAAGTGAGGAGGAGAAGGCACAACAAAAATGAGGCACAACGTCCTCTATGAGCAACTGTAGTCAGTCCAAGGCATCAGAAGTCAGAGCTACTCAGGTGCAGACCGCTGTTGTCTCAAAGCACACGTCCAGGAACTCTGCTGTCTGGGAGTTCTTCACATGTGCAGCAGACTGTAGAGTTGCTATTTGTAAGCTATGTCTGAAGAGGATCAAGCGCGGGAAAAACATCAGACGCTTGGGTACCACGTGCTTGATGTGCCATATGACCACCTGCCACGCATCCCATTGGCACAACACTTTGCATAGGTCCTCCTCCTCATCTGTCTCTACCCCCACTATATGTCCTGCCATGTCATTGTCTACAACCTCCACTGACAGGGATGATGCTACAGTAATGGGTGTATCAGGTCCTTCCTCAGAATGTGACAGCATCCCATCAGCTGCATATTTACGCAGTCAGATTTCGTTGCCCCAGCTGCTGTAGCGTAAGAAAAAATATAGTCCAAACCATCCCCTTGCACAGCGTCTAAATGCCAGCTTGGCAAAATTACTCACATTACAGCTGCTGCCTTTCCAGCTGGTGGACTCTGCCTCCTTCCGTGAATTTGCCGAATGTGCTGTACCACAGTGGCAGGTTCCAAAACGCCAGTTATTTTCATGAAAGGCCTTTCCAGCACTATACCAGCATGTGGAAGACAATGTTATGGAGTCATTGGGAAAGGCAGTCAGCAGCAAGGTGCACATTACTTTAGACACGTGGTCCAGCAAGCATGGACAGGGCCGTTACATTTCCTTCATGGCACACTGGGTAACTCTGCTTGCAGCTGGGAGGGATTCAGGACGGGGCTCTGTGCTGGAGCTTGCTCATTCACCACGCCTCCAGAAAGCTGCTTATATGAGGTCTGTCTGCTCCACCACCTCTTCCTCTTCCTCCTCCTTCTCTGTCTCTGGCAAAGTGGCAGTTAAACCGACGTGTGGCAGGGGCTACGCAATGGCTCAAGCAAAAAGATGCCATACTCTGCTTGAGCTGGTTTGTTTAGGGGACAGTAGCCACACCGGGCCAGAAATTCTGTCAGCTCTGCAGGGGCAGCCGCAGAGATAGTTAACACCACGCCAGCTTCGGCTGGGAATGGTCGTCTGTGATAATGGCAGCAACCTTCTCTCCGCCCTACGCCTGGGTAAGTTGACGCATGTACCATGCCTAGCACACGTCCTACAGTAAATCTGGTGGTACAGCGTTTCCTACCCAGGACTGGCAGAGCTTCTCAGCCAGACCAGAAAAGTCTGCAGCCACTTCAGACGGTCATTCCCAGCAAGTGTTCGCCTGGCAGAAATTCAAAAAGAATTCCACCTTCCCACAAACCATCTGATCTGTGACATGCCCACCAGGTGGAACTCGACATTGGCAGTGCTGCAGCGCCTGCACAAGCAGCAGAGGGCCATCAATGAGTACCTGTGTGAGTATGGCACAAGGACAAGTTCAGATCAACTTGGTACCCCCCGCAGTGGCTGATGATCAAGGATGCATGCACTGTACTGTCACCATTTGAGGAGGCAACGAGGATGGTGAGCAGGGACAGTGCATGCATCAGTGACACAATTCCTTTAGTGTTCCTGCTGGAGCACACTCTGCAGGGAATTATAGATGTGGCACTAGAGGCAGAGCAGCGGGAGGAAGAGGAGGCCTTCCCTATCTCTCAAGGCCCCAGTCTTTACGCAGACAGCATTCCTGCGGGTCCTACTCAGATCAGACAGGAGGAGGATGAGGAATATTTAAGTCGTGGGGGCATTGAAGGTGGGGATTCCTCAAGGGAGGGTTTTGTGTCCCCAGAAACCCAAGGACTAGTACGTGGCTGGGAGGAGGTAGTGCATGATGGGGTCATCCTCCTCATTGACCAGGAAGACTCGGAAGCTAATGCCACCTCAAACCTACGCTGCATGGGCTCCCTTATCCTGCAAAGATTGCTAAAGGACCCCAGGATTCGTGCTATCAAGGGGAGGGATCATTACTGGTTGGCAACCCTTCTTGATCCACGATACAAGGGTAAGGTTGCAGAGCTCACAGAGGGAGGACAGGATGAAACAACTTGAGGACGCTCTAAAGCGACACTTGTGTAACACCTTTCCAGGCACTGGTAGGTTACCAAGTGATGACACAGGTGCTTCTGAGGCTGCGGTTGATCAGAGGAAGAGCGGTGAAGGGGGCCGCTTGACTGATGCTTGACGGATGCTTTTTGCAATTTTTTAGTCCACAACGCTCAGGGACGTCAAATGTAGGCACCCATTGCCAGCGTTTTCACCATATGGTGCAGGACTACCTAGGGCAAGGGCAGACCTGGATACCTTTACTGCAGATGATCCACTGGCTTACTGGGTGTTGAGATTGGATCACTGGCCAGAATGTAGCTGTCAGTGATCTGTACCTGTATGTGCGCAAGAACCTGCCCTGCATGTATGCATACAGAAAAAGTGCTGTCTCAGTCCTGTCCAGCACCTATATGGGTTAATTCCAAGTGAAACGTAAAAGCACAAACACACACACACCCCTGTCTAATAAAAGAGAAACTCCCACTCCTGCAACTTGACTTCTCATTGCAAGTCAAAACCTTGTGCTATAGAGACCTGTTGTATGTTCCAGTTGATAATTGTGTACCAGACCCTGATTTACCCTCGACCTTGCATCTTTGCTGCCCGCCTATTCGACCCTCGGACCGTCCAGACCATTCTACCTCGTAATCCCATTTGTACCGCGCTATGGACTGCTACCAACCAGCCTATTCTAAGGTACAGTCTGTACATTCCTGCCTAAAGGGCTCAAATCCCCAGCAATTGGTTCCCACCACGGCGTATGCCAGGTGCCACCTTGACAGTAGCCAATATGCTATGGAGCTACTAGGTTGCCCTTCATCCAGCGTGCTTTCTGAAAGGACGTTCAGTGCCGCTGGAGGTTTTGTCACAGACAAAAGAGTGCGTCTGTCCACCGACTCTGTAGACCGGCTGACACTTATAAAAATGAATCAGTCCTGGATCAGCAGCTATCACTCCCCTGATGCTGATGTAACTGAATAGATCGGGGATCTCTTCTGCATTCCCAAAACCTCCACCACTGCACTCTTCCACAATACCTCGGAGGGGTTACGGACGGTGTGAAGGCACTGTTGCCGACACTAAAGGCCCAATTTTAAAGCACCTATTGTTACTTTCATCCAAAGCCTGCATAATTTAGCCAAAAAATTACTAAACTTGTTCTGCATGTCCTAAAACGTCTCCTCTTTTCATACAGGCTGCCGCCCCAAGCTGTTGTTTATGAATAGGTTAAAGGAAAACCATTTACCGTCATTTGAAATGTAATTTTTTTATTTTTAAATGTTTCTATACATCCTACAAATCCGCCACTTCACGGGCAGGTTATGGGGACCTCCTGGGCACGATATTTTAATGAATTTTACGTTTTTATTCTTAACCTTCATGTCATGGAAAAATCACTGTTCCTTTAAAAACGTTTTTTTTTTTTTACTTTTGTTCCTTGTTTCCTGTCCCCCAGGGCACTACCCGGACCCCATACACCTTTTATGGCCAATATCTTGCATATATGCCCTCTTGGAGGGCACTCTAAAATTCGAACGTTCGAGTACCATTGACTTGCATTGAGTTCGAATCGTGTTCGAACTTTTTAATTGTTCGAGTTCGAATGCAAACCGAACACGGGGGTGTTCGGCCATCCCTAATACAGATACAAGGTGTTGCTGTAATTGCCATAACAGGCATTATGCAGCACATACAGATACAAGGTGTTGCTGTAATTGCCATACGCAGGCATTATGCAGCACATACAGACACAAGGTGTTGCTGTAATTGCTATACACAGGCATAATTCAGCACATACAGGTACAGGTGTTGCTGTAATTGCCATACACAGGCATTATGCAGCACATACAGATACAAGGTGTTGCTGTAATTGCCATACACAGGCATTATGCAGCACATACAGACACAAGGTGTTGCTGTAATTGCCATACACAGGCATTATGCAGCACATACAGATACAAGGTGTTGCTGTAATTGCCATACACAGGCATTATGCAGCACATACAGATACAAGGTGTTGCTGTAATTGCCATTCGCAGGCATTATGCAGCACATACAGACACAAGGTGTTGCTGTAATTGCTATACACAGGCATAATTCAGCACATACAGGTACAAGGTGTTGCTGTAATTGCCATACACAGGCATTATGCAGCACATACAGATACAAAGTGTTGCTGTAATTGCCATACACAGGCATTATGCAGCACATACAGATACAAGGTGTTGCTGTAATTGCCATACACAGGCATTATGCAGCACATACAGACACAAGGTGTTGCTGTATATTGCCATACACAGGCATTATGCAGCACATACAGATACAAGGTGTTGCTGTAATTGCCATACACAGGCATTATGCAGCACATACAGATACAAGGTGTTGCTGTAATTGCCATTCGAAGGCATTATGCAGCACATACAGATATTGCATTGATAATAATCTCATTATGATCACTACAAAACCCCATAAGCAGGAGATCTCACTATTTTATTATCTGTCTGCAGCACATTTACTGACACAAATGCCATTTCTGCCTGTATGCTGCTAATGCAGACCCTGTGTGACAATGTACCAGATAAGAGATGCTACATAGAGTTTAGAACCTTTCATCCCAGCAATATTTCTCTGAAGGATAAGTGAATACATGAACAATTAAAAATGAGAAAATGTACATTATTTTAAATTTTTAACTATCTCAGAACAGCAATTTCTGTTCAAAATGTCTCTTTTACCCTATATTTAATTGTTATCTTTGCATCATATTTTTAAAATCAATGTTAGGATAAAATAATTTTCAACAAAAAAAGTGCTTGGTAGTGAAGGAGTTAAGGAATGTGTGAATTTAATATCCTGTCCCTCTCTCATTGTAAATATTAGGGAGAGGAAGTCTCCTGTCAATGGACAGTAATATATGTAGGGCCAAATCATTTCTGAGCTTCAGTAATTCAAATTAGGCTCTACAAGGCAGCAGCAGAGGCATAAGTGGACATCCCCGAGACTTGAAAAATGAAGATACAGAACAGATATGAATTATTTACAGTAAAAATAATAAAGATCTTGAATAATTTTCTCAGAGATGCTTTCCTTTCTTCTAAAGTCCAAGAACTAAGAAGAACCGAGCTCTTAGTCTCCAAAAACGTCAGGATTATTGGAAATATTGGGCAACGTTTTGGCTCTACTTGAGTTTTTCTCAAGCCTAGAGACAAAACGTTGCCAGTTTTCTTTCCCAATAACACACCCCATCACTATAAATTTACAGGGTCATCCAGACGTGGACCCCTTGCTTGATGTGCCTAGAGGGGTGTCAGCTATACCCTCCTGACGAGGCCTAACAAGGCCGAAACGATCGTCAGGGGTTGCTGCACCTCTCGTGCAGGGATGACGTCCGTGGCAATCAGTACTGGCCACCCTTTCTGGGTGAGAGCAGACTGATTTGCATATGGAGCATTCATCTCTGTAATGGCACAAGCAAGCTAAAACCTTGTGAGACCTGAGCTGGCCCCACCGTAGAGCAGGCCAGTAGTGCTGTTGCTCATCCTCAGGATCCTCACGCACCCCCTTTCTACCCCAATAAACCTGCTGTTTTTGGTGACCGAGCACCCGTTCCTTCTTGGACTGTGTTGTAGGAGTTGGCCTATCGAGGGTCTGGTGCACCTGCTCTCTATGTTTCTTCGTAGGTTTTGTGCTAGTCCTACTTCGTACTTGTACCTTTCTTATTCTTAAAGGTAGACGTACAGATGGGAAATGAACGGCCAGATGAAATGGTAGACAGATCCACTTTGTGTAAATAATCCCACCCAGACAGACAGACAGTACCTGTCCCCTCTCAAACTTGTTGGAATTGGTTTCAGACTTGCTGAGTTTCCTCTCGCCCGTGTCACCCAAATCTCCATAGATTGTGAGGTATACGTTGGCATCCGTTCCGGCCCCGTAGATGTCACCAGTAAAGACGGACACGCTGTACGTATGCGCTAAAGGAACAATTACACAGAGTGATAAGAGGTTGAGGTGGGTAATTTACAGATATTGAACATACAGTGATCAGGTTATTCTCCAAAACAGAATCCGACCAAGGAATTACAATTTTAGGCCAAAACAACTAAACTGAAAGCATGTCACAAGCTCAACTATTTTGGCCTAAAATGCACAAATTCCTTGTAATTACCAGTAATATTTATCTATATACAATTATAGATTTAACAAGAAAAGAAATGTCATCTGCTCTTATTCCCATTACACCGTGTGAAAAAAAACACAATTAGAGGCTTTGGTTTCTTTTAATGGCCATTAAGAGAGTAAGCTCACCTGCCGAACGTCACGGCACCTCTAGTGAAGGTGCGTCCTATCCAAAAAAATGAAGCCACAGCCTCCAGCCAGGTCATCATTGCAGCATGTTCCGCTCCGTGCCTTTGTTTTTTGATCCCAAGGCGGATTTGTTTCTGGGGGGGGGGGCATAAATAAAAGCCCACCAGTCTACCTCATGACTGAAAAGCAGCGTGAGCAGTGTTGGTTCACTACACAGCAGCCTGTGGCTTAATTTTTTGGATAGGACTCACCTTCACTAGAGGTGCCTTGACGTTTGGCAGGTGAGCTTACTCTCTTAGTGGCCATTAAAAGAAACCAAAGCCTCTAATTGTGTTTTGTTTCACACTGTGTAATGGGAATGAGTGCAGATGACACCTTTTTTTTTCTTGTTATGTTTTATACATGTTGCTGGGCTGGATACAACTGGTGGTTGCAGCCGACCCATTGGGGAGTAGGAGCAACCCCACTCCTCCTGTACTATGTATGACTCGCAGGGAGCCTTACCAGGAAGCAACTCGCTGCGATCACACTGCGGGGGACAGCCAGGGAGCGCAGGAGGAGGTGAGAATGCATCCAGCCGAGTGTGGCTCGGGGTTACCGTTCGCGGTAGAGAAATTTAACCCCGAGTCACACTCGGAACACCACCAGAGAGGTTAGAAATCAGATTTTTCTAAAAATTATTTCTAAAAAGGCACAAATCGGTATGATTCTGGTCAAAAATAAGCTTTTTTTGGCCATTTTTCCGGCCTTTTTTCAGACCAGCTTGATTTTTCCTCTATCAGCTCTGGACGAATTTTTTTAATTGTACCAGCCGATATTTGTCCACAAGCAGCCGATATTTGTTCCAAAAATAAAAAAAAAAATTGGCCAATAGAAATAAATAAAGCCATACTGGGAAAATTATGAAAACGATAAAACTTAGAGCAGCGCATTTTAATTCCTCGGTACTTGTCAAAATTCATTAAAGATGCCATAAAAAAATAAACAAACAAGGCAGAGGTTTTAATGGTTAGAGAAAGTTCAAATAATATGTCTATGCACATTTTCTCAATTACTATAAATATCAACGTACCCAATGTGTTCACATGTAGGAATCACACATTTATGAAATAAAAGAAAATCCTTTTTTCGGAGGCGCAGATGGTGTATTCATAGATAAAGGTTAATACTCTGCTGAACCCCATTAGCATTTCTATTCTTATGTCTGATGTTTATAGACCCTCTGACACTATTCTTGCCATAAATCTGTGAGAATGGCTGCACGTCAACCCAGCTCACAGGGTCGGGTCGCAACCGAGATAGCTAAAGAGAGGTAGGTGGGAAATATGAAAGCACTGGTGAGACAAGGGGCTTCTCGTGGATGGAAGTCGTCAAAAACTCAACATTGTATCGATTGTGGTTTCCAAGTGGAAGGTCTTTTGGCAAAGTCTAAATTGTTAATTTATAGCCAAGCCCCAAACCTCTTGACACCGATAAAGTGTGAGATGTACCAAGACCTTCTGTTGGATACGACTTGGAGCAGACAGTTGATAACCTATTGAAACCCCGTGAAGAATGGATGGAGTTGACATTATGATCATTAAAGTGTAATATTCCCTATCATAATTGAATGGAAAATCCCATGGAGTCTCATGCCTTTGACTATAGACATCAACCGCATCAATAAAAGTGCACTTACAACAGGCTCCGGACATTGGTGTGTCTTGTTTGTGATTGGATTTCGAATAACACATACTAGGTATTTATATGTTGCATCCATAAATGCCCCGCATACACCCACAAAGTGTGTTGACTTACTTTCCAGTGGATCTTCCACTTCCATTTCAATTTGTTTCAAGGTCCCGTCTTTCATCAGCTTTTCAGTGAAGATATCGGATGGCACCAGTTCCCTCACCGTTTCCCCGTCGTCTTCAGATTTTGCAAGCCACCGCTCACATGGGAAAGTGACAGTCTGAGAACCCTGTGGTTGGTAACGAGTGTAAACCAAATTAGACATGACTATAAGAAGTAGTGTCTCAAGTAGACATGTGCTATTCGATTCAGGACTATTCGGATAAGGTCGGAAATATCAGACCTTTCCGAATTCCCGATCTACAAACCTAATCGTTCTCCAACTAAAAAAATGAAAATCAGAATTTTTCCGATTTTAACCATCCAGGTCCAGGTCTGAATATAATCGGGGAAAAAGCAAAACGGCAACACTGACTGTACTATTAATCATATATGAAACTCAGAAACTGTAATCCTAACCCTAGCCTAAACCAAAACCTAGCCTAAACCTTGCCTTGACTCTAATCATATGTCGCATAGAAACTATTGCCCTAAGCCTAGCCCTGATCTAACCCTAAACCTAACCCTAGCCTTAACTCCAAGCTAACCCTAGCCCCATAAACAACTTCTCTACGTATTAAACAGAAGATTCCGAATATCGGAAACGGACGAATATATTGGAAGTTTCAGATATTCCAAATTGGTTCGATTTCGAAATATCCGAAGCTTCTGTTATTCTGAATCTGATTATTTCCGAATCCAATATTTTCAGATTCCAAATCAAAATGAACCAAGCCAAATGTTTTGGTGCTGCACATGTGTAGTGGTAAGTACTGACTTATCTGGATTTCTTCAATCCTTGACCCTAGCTTGTGTCATAACATGGCTCCACGTTACTAACCTTTGCTTGTTCAATATGTTTATATGTACCTCTCCTGTCCCAGACCAAGGTTTATTTATGTGGTTATTCTTTGTGTTAACCTTGTTGTTATCTGGCCATTAAAGGACGGGCTCTAACATGGATTATCTCATACCTGTACTCAGGGTTATATACCTGTCGGTAGACATGTACTTTATTTGATAAACAGAGGACAGGTCTATGTGTCCTTGGAAGAGCGTCGCCTACATGACTTTGCGAACCCCAGGGTACATGGATTTGATAAACCAAAGCCAACATGTGTTTGAGAAACCATTACCAAAGCACATGTCACAAACCTACAAACCCGAACCTGAATGTAGTTGGCCTGTACATGTAGGGTTTCATGCGATGGCAAAGCCATGTCAATGCTACCCCGGGTAACTTTTTTTATATTACTTTATTGTTCATAAACTCTTTAGGTTTCCATGCCCACCTTTCCGTTGGGCAGCAGTCTCCTGATCTCCACCCTGTCCAGGTGCCAGCCCGCGTTGAGTCCTTTGTCGTTATGTCCAATCCGAATCTTCTCAATAACATCTCCGATATCTTCAAGCTGAAAAGCAAACGGCATTTTTGCAGAATTTAGACTAAGGGTAGAACATTTTCGGCTATCCCCAAGTGCCTAATATAAAAATAACACTTAAAAAATATATATATTTTTGGACAGGTTAGACGAGGCGACATTTTTTTTTATAGCAACACTCCACTGCTGGTTTCCGAACTTTCTGTTTGTCAGTAAAACGGCAAATATGTAATGGAACGTGAATACCCATTACATTCTAAGCACAACGATCCTTGACAGGGCTGTCAGGTCTCGCTGTCAATGTGCTTCTGAATTATTCACGCCGCAGCGTATTACCATATTTCTCAAGAATGAGAACGCAGGGTCTGAAGAATTATAAATGCACAAAGCCATCCACCCTACCTAACCTCAACCGAGCCTTAAACACTTACTCTTGCATTCTATTCACAGTCAACCTTATTTATGTTTGTATTTTTTTTTCGTGGAATTTTTTAGCGGTTTTATTTATTCACTTGAATCTGCAGGGAAAGCACGCGTGGTATTTATTGATGGAATAAAGAAAAAAAAAAAAGAAAGAAGAAAATAAAGAATATTGAGAACAAAGCAATATCTCTCAAGGTAAAGAATATATTGTATTAATTATGCATCACGGCACAGGAACAGTACAAGTGATATCAAAGAAAGAAGAGGCGTAATCAATGATAATAACCACCATTTACCATGGGTTGTGAGACGCACATAATAAAACGCATAGGGCTCTATCGGCTGGTGTGAGCTAAAACGCCGACGCTACATGAAAAATCTAGCGCGAGTCGCTAAAAGGTAGCGCCTGACGACCCACGACAGATCACCTTGTCCGCGGTAGTCCGTGTGCAAGATTCATTAGCGCGCGCTAGGGAAACGCTAAGACCCGTGCTGAGCACCAGCGCTAATGCTTCGGGAAACGCGAGAAGATGCATTGTATGGTTAAAAATAAAAAAGCGTTCCAGTGCAAATAAGCCTCGTTTTTAAAAATAAAATAAAAAAATCGGAACCCCGAATTTCACCTGAAAAATCCAGAAAAATACCTAATAAATTCTAAAAATTCAATAAATAAAAAGGCTTTTTGCTGCGGATTAAAAAAATAAATGGTTGAATGAATAAAGAATAAAAGCGATAATATTTTTTACATTGAATCCTATGGGCTTCGCACAAGGCAGGTTTTCCTATACAATGCATCTTCTCACGTTTCCTGAAGCGCACCAGTTTAACCATACAATGCATCTTTTACGCGTAAACTACATCCAGCGAGCCAAGAGACACACCTGCGCCGCATTCCTTTCACTTGCCTGTTAATTTTGGGCAGGGACTTTTGACGTTTTTTTTTATTTTTTCTTCCTTTTCCGTCAGTTAACGCCAGGGTTGAGCAGTAGGTAAATTTTTGCGATTAGCGTCGGCGTTAAAATTATCGCCGGGACCAAACGATCTGTTGGTTAGAATAGTGAAAGTGCTCTGTGGCGCTGCCCGTGTTAAGTATAGGAAGCGGTAAGCACAGTAAGCTCGCGCTACGAATCGTTAATTACTGCGCTAAGTGTTTTTTGCCTTTTGTAGCGAGAGGCAAACGATCTTCTGGTTAGAATAGTGAAAGTGCTCTGTGGCGCTGCCCGTGTTAAGTATAGGAAGCGGTAAGCACAGTAAGCTCGCGCTACGAATCGCTAATTACTGCGCTAAGTGGTTTTTGCCTTTTGTAGCGAGAGGCAAACGATCTTCTGGTTAGAATAGTGAAAGTGCTCTGTGGCGCTGCCCGTGTTAAGTATAGGAAGCGGTAAGCACAGTAAGCTCGCGCTACGAATCGCTAATTACTGCGCTAAGTGGTTTTTGCCTTTTGTAGCGAGAGGCAAACGATCTTCTGGTTAGAATAGTGAAAGTGCTTTGTGGCGCTGCCCGTGTTATGTATAGGAAGCGGTAAGTACAGTAAACTCGCGCTACGAATCGTTAATTACTGCGCTAAGTGGTTTTTGCCTTTTGTAGCGAGAGGCAAACGATCTTCTGGTTAGAATAGTGAAAGTGCTCTGTGGCGCTGCCCGTGTTAAGTATAGGAAGCGGTAAGCACAGTAAGCTCGCGCTACGAATCGCTAATTACTGCGCTAAGTGGTTTTTGCCTTTTGTAGCGAGAGGCAAACGATCTTCTGGTTAGAATAGTGAAAGTGCTTTGTGGCGCTGCCCGTGTTAAGTATAGGAAGCGGTAAGCACAGTAAGCTCGCGCTACGAATCGCTAATTACTGCGCTAAGTGGTTTTTGCCTTTTGTAGCGAGAGGCAAACGATCTTCTGGTTAGAATAGTGAAAGTGCTTTGTGGCGCTGCCCGTGTTATGTATAGGAAGCGGTAAGTACAGTAAGCTCGCGCTACGAATCGTTAATTACTGCGCTAAGTGGTTTTTGCCTTTTGTAGCGAGAGGCAAACGATCTTCTGGTTAGAATAGTGAAAGTGCTTTGTGGCGCTGCCCGTGTTAAGTATAGGAAGCGGTAAGTACAGTAAGCTCGCGCTACGAATCGTTAATTACTGCGCTAAGTGGTTTTTGCCTTTTGTAGCGAGAGGCAAATGATCTTTTGGTCTGGCGCTAGACTGAATTTACCTGGCGCCAACACGAAAACAGGCTGACGCTAGGGTTAGCTCACACCAGCTGATAGTGTTGGGTGCCCATATTGGGGTGGACCTGTCTGGTCACAACCAAAGTTCACACTCCATCCCTGTGCCAGATCACAAGCTTCAGCTGTACAGTATAACGACTCGAGCGCTGTGTTTAATTTTAAAAATGTCCTATTTCATCCAGGACGCAAGCTGGAACCCCCAAAAAAAAAATCAAATACTCACCTCTCATCCCGCGGCGAGAACAACGGCCTGATCCGCCACTTCTGGCCACCAGGAGGAGAGTGAGACTGGGGGAAAAAAAGTTTCCCTTTTCGATCACTCCGCAGAACTGCAGGATCTTGCGAGAGGCGAGATCCTGTCGGTCATGTGACCCGACAGCAGAAGCCTCCATGGAGTGGTTGCTCGCAATGGTGCTTTAGCGCTGCAAGATCCTGCTGGTCATGGAGACCCCTGGCCCCTGCTGCTTCCCGGCCGGTGGGGCTAGATGGAGTGCGTGGGATTTGGCAGCTGGACGATTCATTAATTCTCCCCTCCTATATATGACCGAGGCCGTGTTGGTAGGCCTCGATTCCTATTTGCAGACACTGCAGGAGGGGGTAACCGTCCGGTCACTCTCGGCGATCGCCGTCGCCTGGTGGCTGCGCTTCAGTCTGACAGGAGCGTGAGAGATGTGGACGGGATCATGCCTGTTGATGCTGTGCCGACGCAGAGATGTGTGGTCCTGGACGGGGCGACAGCCTGAGGGGATGTGACTGAGGTCCGGGACAGCGTCCCTTTTCTGGCCACTCAGCTATGGGAGGGGCTGCAGCCTTCAGAAGTGCTGAGTCTGAGCGATTCTTTGCCCTCCCGGGTGGCGTCCGATATGGCTGAAGAACCCCCTGCTGCTGAAAGCCAATGCCAGAGGGTGGTGGGGACACCTCTGAATACTGCAGTGTTGGGGTTGCCCAGCCTTCGATTGCTGGCCTCAGCAAGGGCTTTAAGAGCCACTCCTATCCGAGCCACCGCAGGTGATGCCAGTGTCACCCTCTGGGATATTTTTTTGTGCCCCTTCCCTCGCCTATATGTCTGGGGTGTCCAGGTACTCCAGGTTCCCCTGCACTGTTCTGCCTGTGGCGGTCCCAATCCCCTTCTTGAACACGGGATGAGGTGAACCCCCCCACCTCCCTTTATCTTTTCTCAATTATATGTTTTTTTACCTGATGACTCTTGCATCTTATTTTTCTTTCTTGTTCCCTCTCCTCTTTGTGTTTTATCGTTCCCTGCTGCTCTTTTATTTTTATGTACGAGCAGACACTTTATGGTTGAGGTGGACTTGCGGGACTTGGTTTTGGGAATGTTGGCTGGGGTTATTGTGATTTTCCCCCCACCCCCCCTTTTTTGTGGGGGCGGGGCAATAGGTCAGCCCAGACGAGCTTTGTGTGCAGCTATCTTGCCTGCATGCATTGGTCCTGGGTCGTCCGGCCACATGTCCCCTTACGTGGTCTCTGGTCTCCCGATGGGACCGCGGAGTGAGCCGGGAATGCCATGATTCTGGGCAGTCCCCCACCCCTTCCTTATTTATATTTTTGTATGTGTATGTGACCAGACATCCTCAACCCTGTTCCCACTTTTTTTCTATTTGATATGCCCCTGAGGATAGTATTTTCCTTTCCCCCTATCTTGCTCTGTTCTGTGCTCCATGGCTTGTAGATGGCCTTTACATTTTGTTCTTGACGTCGCTCTGCTTATTTTTTGTTTCCTATGAGAGTTTTTCTTTTGGCCCTGCGGGTCCATCTATGCTGGATGACATGTGACCTTTTTCAGAAAATAAAAATTTTAAATGGAAAAAAGAAACAAAAAACACTGACTAAAACACCATTCAGGCTGTGTGTATAAGGTGTGTATGAAACATAAATGAATTTTGTGTTCAGACTTGAGTCCCATGCCCAAAATATCTCATTATTATATCCAAATATCCCAAAACCAGCAAATATCCCAAATCAAAAACACTTCCACTAGACCAGGGGTCAGCAACCGTGGCTCCCTGCTGTTTTGGGAACTACATCTCCCATGATTCTGTCACCCATTAGGCTGACTAAGCCACATGGGAAATGTAGTTCCCAAAACATCAGGGAGCCAAGGTTGCTGACCCCTGCACTAGACCATGGAACACTCAGCCATTAAAACTTACAGGGTTATCCAAAGAGATTCGAAAAGTCACCGCACGTTCGGTGTCTTTTCGTTCTCTTCAATTCGGTTCCTTTTGCCGATTGCATTTCGGTGACCCTGCGGTGTATTCAGCAAAGAGCACAGGGTCCCCGAATTGCAGGGAAAAGCTGCCGCAAACCTGACGAACACTAACCGCATGCACGCTGAAAACAAGCAAAAACATCTGGATTAACCTTCGAAAAAGCCGAACAGGAGCCGAAAAGGAGCCGAATCACACAGAGCCGAAGCAGCTGTGACGTAGAGGAGGCAGTGAATAAATTAGAAAAACCATTTGTATGAATCTGGGAAAAAGAAACGCTGTTTGCAAAGAAACTACTGAGCGAAAATGTCTGAAATTTTCACAGGAGGTCCAGGGAATGATAATAAAGAGGGCTGTTACAAAAAAATAAGTAAACTGAAAAAAAAAAAAAAAAAAAAATCGGACTTTTTAAAAAAAAAAAAAAATCTGAAAAATGCTTAAAGTATCCGAAAAAATCTATAAATACAGAGACTTTTTGCTGCAGAATTTTATAATGAACGGTTTATTAGATATTGAATTAAAACGGGAATATTTTTAACATTGAAGCCTATGGGATTCTCCTGAATAAATTTGCCGAATTAAACCACCGAATGGCAGGGCATTAGGGGACCTTTCACTGCTGGTTTGTGTTCTCTGAATAGCCGAAGCAGTGCTTTTTCATGGGGATTTCACTGCCCTCGAACAGGCACCGAACAGGCACCGTTTGTGCAGGCAATTCGCCAGGATTTGGCGAATTGCCTGCTCTCTGGATAGCCGAATGGCCAGGAAAGGTAACCGAACGCTGATTTTCAGCGTTCGGTTACCTTTCTCAAGCAATTCGGATCTCTTTGGATAACCCTGTTAGTTTTCAGGAACCTTGAGCTTATGACAAGATGCAAAGAGTATACTCAATGCATTTGACAGTTCCCGGCCGACCAGGAGAGTCTGAAGGTTAGATGGGTTGGGGGAGAGGGGAGTTAAGTACTAAACCCTGCTGACACCAAATCGATGTCAGACACATCCCTTGTTTTTTTGCCTAAATATGCAAAAACTCAAGTTTTCTCCCACACTGGTCCCACAATCATATGCACAATCAAGGATTCTGAATATAAATGTGTTATAGGATCAGTTAGTTCAACCAGCCAACTCGTCCCGAAATGACACCAGTGTGTAATTTTGGCTCCGAGAGACCCCAACCCCTGTTAGTCTTTCCATTGGCCAACGATTGGTGTCCTTCAGAGGGCAGAGGAACTCTTAGGTTGGTAATATCATCCATAAAGGCCCCCTTTATTTGTGACCAACTCCAGACTCTGAAAAAAAATGTACGGATCGTACCTCAACGATGAACTGGTCCACCGAGTTCCTTTCAAAGTACATCCTCCTTTCCCTCTTGTTCACACAGAGAGATTTCTGCTGACTACAAACTCCGTCTCTTCCGTAGAGAACAATGAAGACATCGGCGTCGGTCCCAGCCCCAAATATGTCACTGGTGTAGACAGTGATTTCATATGGCACGACTAGGCAGAGAGAAAGCTAATATAAGTATTTGTTGAGCCGAGTAGATCCCATAAACATGGATAAGCACAACAAACTGATCTTTTATCTTGACACCTCATCTACATCTTTACGACCTTCCTACTGTAAGTTCTCGTAAGCAAGTACGAAGGTATGTTAGTCAATGCTAGCGTCATAAATGTCTAAAAAAAAGATTAAGGACGTTGATAGTAGACCCTGATTAATCTATTAAACATTTACCCTTCATTCCCCATAATATTACAAGGACCCATAATTTTAATCACTGTCTACATGCAGAAAATACTCAATGGATTTGTATATGAAGACCTCAGTAGTGATGGGGAAGCACCGATCCTCTGGAAAGACCGACCATGCCCTATCAGACTCATCCCTAGTCTTTGGTCCTTCAAGAAATCCCTCAAAACCCTTTGGTTTCAGATTAGCATTATCATGTTCTTGACTGATCCCGCTCATCACCTGCCCTTCTGAAATCATTATAGGTTTCATAGCTTGCTTCACCACCATGAGACCTAATAAAATATAGATATATGAAAACATTAAGGGGACAAAAATTAAATGGAAACAATAGTGAAGTCCAATTAACACATGTATAAAAATAAGAGTGGATGGTTCAACTCACGCCTTTCAAAGCCTGTCCAGGTTCGATGGTGGCACCTATAGGTGTCTTAAGTGGCTCACCCACTAGCCCAAAACGACCCCACAGTCCTTTAGAAGACTGGATAGTGATACTGGAACCGGGTCTGCATATTCCGGCGGGTCCTGTGGAGTTCCGTGCTAGAAGTACTGTTCAAGACAGTAATGTGGTCCCCATAAAAAACAACCCAATATGTATAAAACAGGTTTTTTATTGTTGATTGATAAAACCATAAGGAATAAAACAACTGGTCAAAAATAAACAGCATTAAAATAGGACAAATTGAATCAAATTAAACAAAATAGACTGGTACCAAGACGAGTTTCGCCCATACATGGGCTTCATCAGTTGGATATAGTAATAAAAGGCAAAAGGTCTCGGTACCAGTCTATTTTGTTTTAATTGATCCAATTTGTCTTATTTTGATGCTGTTTCTTTTTGACCAGTTGTTTTATTTCTTGTGGTTTTATCAATCAACAAACAAACAAAACCTCCCTTTATACATATTGGGTTGTTTTTTATGGGGACCACATTACTGTCTTGAACAGTACTTCTAGTACGGAACTCCACAGGACCTGTCAGAATATACGGACCCAGTTCTAGTATCACTATCCAGGCTTCTAAAGGACTGTGGTGTCCTTTTGGGCTAGTGGGTGAGCCACTTAAGACACCTATAGGCGCCACCATCGAGCCTGGACAGGCTCTGAAAAGCGTGAGTTGAACCATCCACTCTTATTTTTATACATGTGTTAATTGGACTTCACTATTGTTTCCATTTAATTTTTGTCTCCTAGACAATATACGGACCTGCATACAGAATATTGTGTAAATGCCAACGTTCCTTTCAAAACCAATATACGTACGGAGTTTTTTATATATACTTCTTCCAGCACATGGGGCACTGGGTTGTCCCCTTAATGTTTTCATACTGTATATCTATATTTTATGAGGTCTCATATTTTGTACGGCATGCGAGCACTGGGCACCTTTTTCAAATTTTTGTCCATTTATTGATGCATGAGGGGTACATCTGGGTGGTTTCAGTGACGGTAACTGTTCCTTCACTTTTGATCATTGTATTGCATGCTCTCCACGGTTTTAGAAACATAGAAAAATGTCGGCAGATAAGAACCTTTCGGCCCATCTAGTCTGCCCAATTACATGGATACTTTACCTGGATTTATCTTTTGTTTAGGATAGCCTTATGCCTATCCCATGCTTGCTTAAATTCAATTACTGTTTTGGCCTCAACCACTTCAACTGGAAGGCTGTTCCATGTATCCACCACCCTCTCAGTAAAATAATGCTTCCTGATGTTACTTTTAAACCTTTGCCCCTCTAATCTAAGACTATGTCCTCTTGTTTTGCTACTTTGTTTCCGTTTAAATATACTCCCTTCCTCTACCTTGTGGATTCCCTTTACATATTTAATTGTTTCTATCATATCTCCTCTGTCTCGTCTTTTTTCCAAGCTGTACATGTTAAGATCATTAAGCCTTTCCTGGTAACTTTTCTCCTTCAAGCCGTACACCATTTTAGTAGCCCTTCTCTGAACTCTCTCTAAGATGTCTATATCCTTCTGGAGATACGGTCTCTAGTACTGCACCCAGTACTCCAAGTGAGGTCTCACCAGTGCTCTGTACAGCGGCATGAGCACTTACCTTTTCCTACTGCTAATACCTCTCCCTACACAACCAAGCATTCTGCCAGCATTTCCAAGCATTCTGCCAGCATTTCCTGCTGCTCTATTACATTGACTACTTACCCTTAGATCCTCTGAAATAATAACCCCTAAATCCCAACCCTCAGATGTTGAGGTTAGGACTGTATCAAATATTCTATATTCAGCCCTTTAGTTTTTACATCCCAGGTGCATTATCTTGCACTTATCCACATTAAAACTCAATTGCCACAGCTCCCACCATTTTTTTAGTTTACCTAAATTCTATGCATAAATTCTATGCTTCACCACAATACCCATCACCATCTCTGATACAAATGCTAATATTGTTGCTCCATGAGCTTTAATGACTAGTTATACAAGAGGAATAAATGTATATAAGGCAGTAGATCCATTTCCAAACAGGTTTGGGGTCTACTGGTGGCATCCTTCTTTCATGAGGGCGACTGGCACTTACATGGTACATACTGCTCAGTCTGTAAATCAGAAGGAAAGAGATATCTCTCAATGGCTCCATCGTCCTCCTTCTTATCCAACCATCGTCCACAAGGGAATTTCAATCGTTGTCCAAGGGAAGGTGCATCGATTTCCACCCAGTCCAAGAACCAGCCAGCAGAGCTTCCTACGACAGCACAGGTTGAGGTAATGTTTGTGGAACATGAAAACATGGAATCGTGTAAAATAGAGAAGAAATGCAGGATGTTGTGGACTTGTGTGGACTCTTGGCAGTGGGAGTCCTTCATATGACTGTATTCATCACTGGTGCCCTACTTTGTCCATTCAGGGTACCTTCTCAAACGCATTGACTAGAGGCATTGCTGCCATAATGTAGATGTTGAAACCTATTTATTTCAAGGTTTTATTATTCACTGGGCAAAATGAGCTACTATTCCTAAAGACATTAGCAAGTATTTAGCGGACCGAGCGATAGATGCCTTTTGGTACCAGCAATGTAAGGGCCACCGAAAAAAAGCTCAAAGTGATACCATTTTTCATCTGTGGGTGGTTTTTCAATCCTCTATTTGTAGGCCATCCAGGTACAGAATTATTCTGTCTTAAAGGCACACTCTACACATCCCGACCACTTCATAGTTTTAAAATAGTCAGGATATGAGGACTGCCCCCTCCCATTCTCCACCCCTCTCACAGCTCCCTCGATCTGGTGGAATCACAGGGTGAAGTGGAGGAGTTTCCTCCACCCCACCAAGTGGCCCCAGCAGCCAGGATTTTTGAACTTCCGGCTGCGAGTCGCCATATCGGCCACTAGTGACGTTGGCATGCAGAGAGCATGAATATATTGTGAATCTTTCAGGGGTTGCGCAGGGGCTGGAGTTAGATGGTTATTACATGGGATCAAGAGCTGGAATTTGGGGGACTTTGTTATATGTATTAGATGATCAGTTTGTCAGGTGACAGTCACCTGGGGTAGATGTCCCCATTCTGGTAGACTTATGTTCTTGCAATCAACAGGCACTTTGGTGCTTGTAATCTATACTCCTAGGACTTTGTTATACGGTAGGGATGGGCATGGCTGAAAAATTTGTTTTGTTTCGTTTTTAAATAAAAAAATCTAAAAAAAAATCTGAATTTCGTAACTAATTTCAAATCGGATTTTGTTTCGGATCGATTCAAAATTTTGTATCGATTTGAAATATCGAATCAGTTCGAATTTTATATATCAATTCGATAGTTCATATCAATTAGAATTTTTGATCACTAAATAAAACCCCAATTAATCAAATTTTGCTGTTAAAAGACAATATAGGGTTAAATTTTAAGCTGTGTCACAGATTTAATATTTGAGTCAATTTACCAGGGACAGGTGCTTGTGAAACGAAATTAATTTGTTTCATAATGTTAAACACAACAAAAGTGGTAGGCGCCCCCGCCTGTACCGCCACCAAAATTCCAAAGCCAACCAGCACTCAGTGGTTTCCCCCAAACCAGTGAACAATGAACAACAAATACGTAACTGGCGGCGCGATAAATATCGCTGTAGGATCTTATGGTGGTTCTCTTGTCTTGTCTCGTTCACATATGTGGTAAAAAAACAAAGAGAATACAATAGTGCAGACGAAATTGCAACGGTGGTAACTCTAAATACTGTATTGTTCCCACTCACAAAAGGAGAGCCCCAGCACTGGCTCTGAGTGGGTCAGCGCATGTGGTCAATGGTTCTCCTCTGAAGGGGATGACCTGTCGCCTTCAGTGATTACGGTTGGCTTCCGATATGAGTGTGAGGGGAAACATGTGGAAAGAAGAGAAAAACTCCTTTGCGTAGATCTATTAGACACACAATATAGTATTGATGAAGGAGTTACACTCACGTGGGTTGGAGCTTAAAGCCAAGCTCTAGGACAGACCGCTTGTGGACTTATTGGAGGAAAAGTCCATAGAAACCTCTTTAAACAGCAAACACACCAGGGACTGATGCAGCGAAAAATTTAATAGAACTTAAAACATAATATAAAAAATATAAAAGCAATATCTGGCTCAGCCAGTATACCCAGACGCGTTTCGCCACAACATGTGGCTTCCTCAGTCGGTTTACAGGTGGGTGAATGAATCACAATATATACAATGCAGTATTGATTGTCCCCAGGTGTGTTAAACTGTTGGGCGTGGGTTACACGCCTTAGATTAGCGAAATGCCGGTTCCTCCGCAAGTCCGCCATCTTGCGCATGCGTAGTAACGATGTTTGCGTTTCAGAATGGATGTCGGCCATTTTGCGCATGCGTATTGTAAGTTCTACTCCTTCCGATCAGCGTACGGCGGTATAGGTCGTCTCCTTGATCCCTAGCAAATAGAAAAGGGGGCTAATAGATCGAATGTGGTGGGGAATGGTTGATTGTATCCCCTAAGACCTCCTAAAGTGCCTTATATAAACGCAACAAGGCGATACCAAATTGCACAGTGAACAAATCAATGTAGTGCGTTACTCGCCCTCCAAAGAGAATTGAGGCTTCCCACATTACACATTTTAGGAGTGTTAAAGAGTAGACTATAATGAAATAAATAAATGAAGCCTTCTTCTTAATTTGGTGAACTAGTTGGTGTTGTGCTACCAATTATCTCACTGTTGCTACAATGATATATAAGTGTTATATATAATGAAATGGTCTTGTGTTAGAATTGCTATGTAAACGATTAATGGCTGGACAAAAGTGAAAGTAATGGCACTACGTGTAAATGTAGTTGCAACCGCAAAAAAGGGGGAAGTATAGCTGGATCTGTTATGTTATACTCTGTAGGGAGGTACTATGTAATGCTTAACAATGCTGGAAAATAAATAGAGATACCGTCGTGCCTCCGATGGATAAATACATGCTATACAGAAAACGGCCTAAATGAGGAAGTGTAAGGCTTAAAACATTCCCCATCTTAAGAATGAAGTAAAATAAATGTATTATTTATACAAAATAGTGTAGTGATGAATTATCGATGAGAACACTGTTGAACCAGTGTTATATTTGTGGTCAAAGAAATCATCATAAATATACTGACTAGAGTGGCAATAAATCTATAAGTCAAATGTATACATGGAAGTGACAACTGTGTACTATAAATGTAAATTCTATGAATGAACGACATATGGACTGTGAGCTATCTTGTATGAGGATAGCAGGGAAATGCATGTGGACTACAGCAATGGTGTGTATGTGTTAAATATGGTAGGAAACCTATGCATCAAAATATGATAATAACCATACGTGGCTAAACTGAAGTAAAAATAATAATAAAGTAATGTGCAAGGGTCGCAACTCGTGAGAGAAACAAAGTGTAAGCGGATTTTATTAGATAGTGCCTATCAAGGAGGTAAGTATTATGTGTGACGATAATACTCAATGAAAAGGTGTATGATCATGCCTGCAAAAAGCAGGTCCATGGAATACTTTAAACGGCCTTATAAAGGAGTATGAGGCTCGTTACGTATGTCTAATTCTGAAATACATTATGTATTAATATAAGTGAATCACATCTTATAAAGCGTGTGGTGAACTATAAGGTATAGTAATACCAGTACAGCTATATTATTGATTATCGGTGACGACTATATAGTGGTATTGATAATATGGATAGATTCTATTTATAAGTGGCCCAAAGGTTATATCCTATCCTTTATAAAGATAGTGGTGGAAGAAAATGTGTACTACAGAAGAATGTGAAATTTGCCATTACAGGAAGATGTCGCATCTAAATGCTGTGTGGCTGATGTAGCCTCGCCCTCATGTCCAGCAAAAGGACAATGTATATGAATATGATGGTATAGGAAGTGTTCTGCACATTACAATATAAAGCCCTGATCTCAGATGATAGTGAGGTCTGTGTTGTAGAGTGTATCGCGCGATATCTTAAAATTGCCCAAATGCGGAACCTAAGAAGCCCCCATTAGTCTCAAAGAAAATGTATGACTTCAAAATCATCATTAAGCCCATTAGGGACCATAGTACCATGCTCAAAAATATGTCTCATTTCGGCCTTGCCTAATTTGTTGGGTAAGTTTTCTTCCATCTCTACTTTTTTTATCTGTTCTAATGCCCAAAATTTGATCCCAATGGGAGAGCTATTATGGTGAATCTTGCAGTGTAAAGAAACTGAATGCTTCTCATAACTATTTTTAATATTCCTAGCATGTTCTGCTATCCTCACATTAAGGGCTCTTTTAGTGCGCCCTATGTAGCCTAATCCACAGGGACACTCTAGCATGTAAATAACGTTTTTGGAACAACAATTTAAAATTCCTTTAATCTGGACCTGTTTATGATATTTACGATTGGTGTAAGTGCCTATGTAACTTTTCTTATTGGAAGTAGATCTACAGGCCAAACACATCCCACATTGATAGAAGCCCTCTTTTAGCCCGAAATGATTGGTATTGTTGCCCTCTTTCCTCTTGGGTTTGCTACGAACCAAATGAGACTTGATATTATTTGCCCCTCTAAAAACTATTCGAGGGGTAGGTCCTATAACTTCCCCAAGGTCCACATCATTTTTGAGTACCGCCCAATTTTTTTTATAATCCTCTTTATCTTGTCTGCTTTACTGTTATAATCGCAAATAAAAAGAACCTCATTGGTTCCCTTGCTTTGGGTTTATAATTGAGATACTTATCCCTATCTGCCTGAGACAATTCTAGAATTGTGTTGTCCAACTCTGCATTATCATACCCTTTATCCACAAAATCTTGTTTAAGGGACAGGGCCTGCTCTTTGAAAGTATCGTCATCGGAACAATTCCTCCTGAGTCTAGTAAATTGCCCTTTAGGGACACCTTTGAGCCAGGGGGGTAGTGACAGCTAGTACAGTCTATGAACGTGTTTGTGTCTACCTCCTTAAAGAAGGTCTTGGATTTAATGTGTTCCTCCTCTACATATATGTGTAGATCCAAGAAGTTAACTTTGTCCTCACTCCAAGTGCTGTCTAGTTTTATACCCCATTCTGGACTATCTAAACTCTCTAAGAATAGTAGTAGTGGCCCCTCTCCTCCCCTCCAAATAAAGAAAATGTCATCGATGTAACGCCTAAAAAGATGGACACTTCCTTGCGCCCAGCCACGCGACCCATACACGAACTTGCTCTCCCAAGCTGACATGTACAGGTTGGCGTAGCTGGGCGCAAATTTAGTGCCCATAGCTGTGCCTCTACGTTGGATGTAAAAATCCTCCTCAAACTTAAAGTAGTTGTTATTTAAAATGAATTTTACGCCATCAAGAATGAACCCCATATGGTCGGAACTGATCAAATCGGTCTTAGAGATCTCCTCTTCTAATTTGATTAGGCCAAGGTCATGTGGTATACTACTATATAGTGAATGGACATCACAGGTGACCAAAAGGTCTCCCTTTTGCCAAATGGCCCCTTTTAATAGTTGTAACATGCTAATCGTGTCTTTTAAATAAGATGGAATTTTACAAACCAGTGGCTGGAGGAGCACGTCCACATATTCCGATAGACGGCTGCTGATCGAATCTATCCCCGCCACTATGGGTCTGCCTGGGGGTTTAAGGGGGTCCTTATGGACCTTAGGCAAGATATAGAAATGCGGTACTTTGGTGAATTCTATAGATAAGTAATCAAATTCAGATTTGTTGAGGATATTATTATCGAGGCCTTCTTGTAAGAAGGGTATCAATTTATGCCTTATCTCACTGACTGGATCTTTTGTCAGTTTGGTATAGGTGGAATTATCATCCAGAAGGCGAAGGGCCTCCTCTTTGTATGATTCTTTCGACCAAATCACTATCCCGCCGCCCTTGTCGGCGGGTTGATAATGATATTGGGGTCTTTCTGGAGATCTTTTAAGGCCATGCGTTCTTCTTTCGTAAGGTTTTGTTTATCCAATTTTGTGGACAACTTCTCTATATCTTTCATGACTAAACCTTCGAACATCTTAATCTCATCAGAGACCATATGCCGCGGATAAAATTTGGATCTATTCTTAAGGGTGGTGTGTACAGTAGGGGTACAGTTCTGCACAGCCTCCCTTTCGGCTGGTTGTTTCAGGAAATACTTCTTAAGGCTCAACTTGCGTTTAAATCTTTGCAAATCTATAAATACCCCAAATTTATCAAGCCGATTGGAGGGGGCAAATTTGAGGCCCTTGTTAAGGACACTTGTCTCTGATCTGGTGAGAATTTTATTGCTCAGATTAAAAATACCTTTCATGGGGATCGTTTCCTTTCTCTTTTTTCTCTCACGTACAAGTTTTCCTGCTCTCGACCCTCTTCTGACCTTTCCCAGGGCCCCATCGTAGGAATTGGAGAAATGGACATGATTATAGAAATGCCCATCAGAATAATGGTAGTCAATACAGAGCCCCATACCAGAGGGATGCTCTGGATTCTTTTCCCGATAGGCAACGATACAGAGATCGTGGACATCACAACCAACAAGATAGGCGGCAATGGATAGACCATACCAGTATGGGCGTGATAAGGAAAGGCAGTTTCAGGAAAGAAATTATACAAATACTGCAAATTTTACTCCATCCTACTTCTAGGAAAAGAGAAAGAGAACCAATCGATAGCACTGTTCCTCTTAGAATAGGTATGAACCACTAGACGAGCAAAAAGAGGAGGAGGTTTTTTGGAGGGACCCCCTAAACAAGAGCAGCGGCAGGGACCTCACAGAGACCTAGATACCAGATTAGAAAGAGGGGGAGGGAAAAGAGACCCTGGGAAAGGTCAGAAGAGGGTCGAGAGCAGGAAAACTTGTACGTGAGAGAAAAAAGAGAAAGGAAACGATCCCCATGAAAGGTATTTTTAATCTGAGCAATAAAATTCTCACCAGATCAGAGACAAGTGTCCTTAACAAGGGCCTCAAATTTGCCCCCTCCAATCGGCTTGATAAATTTGGGGTATTTATAGATTTGCAAAGATTTAAACGCAAGTTGAGCCTTAAGAAGTATTTCCTGAAACAACCAGCCGAAAGGGAGGCTGTGCAGAACTGTACCCCTACTGTACACACCACCCTTAAGAATAGATCCAAATTTTATCCGCGGCATATGGTCTCTGATGAGATTAAGAATGTTCGAAGGTTTAGTCATGAAAGATATAGAGAAGTTGTCCACAAAATTGGATAAACAAAACCTTACGAAAGAAGAACGCATGGCCTTAAAAGATCTCCAGAAAGACCCCAATATCATTATCAAACCCGCCGACAAGGGCGGCGGGATAGTGATTTGGTCGAAAGAATCATACAAAGAGGAGGCCCTTCGCCTTCTGGATGATAATTCCACCTATACCAAACTGACAAAAGATCCAGTCAGTGAGATAAGGCATAAATTGATACCCTTCTTACAAGAAGGCCTCGATAATAATATCCTCAACAAATCTGAATTTGATTACTTATCTATAGAATTCACCAAAGTACCGCATTTCTATATCTTGCCTAAGGTCCATAAGGACCCCCTTAAACCCCCAGGCAGACCCATAGTGGCGGGGATAGATTCGATCAGCAGCCGTCTATCGGAATATGTGGACGTGCTCCTCCAGCCACTGGTTTGTAAAATTCCATCTTATTTAAAAGACACGATTAGCATGTTACAACTATTAAAAGGGGCCATTTGGCAAAAGGGAGACCTTTTGGTCACCTGTGATGTCCATTCACTATATAGTAGTATACCACATGACCTTGGCCTAATCAAATTAGAAGAGGAGATCTCTAAGACCGATTTGATCAGTTCCGACCATATGGGGTTCATTCTTGATGGCGTAAAATTCATTTTAAATAACAACTACTTTAAGTTTGAGGAGGATTTTTACATCCAACGTAGAGGCACAGCTATGGGCACTAAATTTGCGCCCAGCTACGCCAACCTGTACATGTCAGCTTGGGAGAGCAAGTTCGTGTATGGGTCGCGTGGCTGGGCGCAAGGAAGTGTCCATCTTTTTAGGCGTTACATCGATGACATTTTCTTTATTTGGAGGGGAGGAGAGGGGCCACTACTACTATTCTTAGAGAGTTTAGATAGTCCAGAATGGGGTATAAAACTAGACAGCACTTGGAGTGAGGACAAAGTTAACTTCTTGGATCTACACATATATGTAGAGGAGGAACACATTAAATCCAAGACCTTCTTTAAGGAGGTAGACACAAACACGTTCATAGACTGTACTAGCTGTCACTACCCCCCTGGCTCAAAGGTGTCCCTAAAGGGCAATTTACTAGACTCAGGAGGAATTGTTCCGATGACGATACTTTCAAAGAGCAGGCCCTGTCCTTAAACAAGATTTTGTGGATAAAGGGTATGATAATGCAGAGTTGGACAACACAATTCTAGAATTGTCTCAGGCAGATAGGGATAAGTATCTCAATTATAAACCCAAAAGCAAGGGAACCAATGAGGTTCTTTTTATTTGCGATTATAACAGTAAAGCAGACAAGATAAAGAGGATTATAAAAAAACATTGGGCGGTACTCAAAAATGATGTGGACCTTGGGGAAGTTATAGGACCTACCCCTCGAATAGTTTTTAGAGGGGCAAATAATATCAAGTCTCATTTGGTTCGTAGCAAACCCAAGAGGAAAGAGGGCAACAATACCAATCATTTCGGGCTAAAAGAGGGCTTCTATCAATGTGGGATGTGTTTGGCCTGTAGATCTACTTCCAATAAGAAAAGTTACATAGGCACTTACACCAATCGTAAATATCATAAACAGGTCCAGATTAAAGGAATTTTAAATTGTTGTTCCAAAAACGTTATTTACATGCTAGAGTGTCCCTGTGGATTAGGCTACATAGGGCGCACTAAAAGAGCCCTTAATGTGAGGATAGCAGAACATGCTAGGAATATTAAAAATAGTTATGAGAAGCATTCAGTTTCTTTACACTGCAAGATTCACCATAATAGCTCTCCCATTGGGATCAAATTTTGGGCATTAGAACAGATAAAAAAAGTAGAGATGGAAGAAAACTTACCCAACAAATTAGGCAAGGCCGAAATGAGACATATTTTTGAGCATGGTACTATGGTCCCTAATGGGCTTAATGATGATTTTGAAGTCATACATTTTCTTTGAGACTAATGGGGGCTTCTTAGGTTCCGCATTTGGGCAATTTTAAGATATCGCGCGATACACTCTACAACACAGACCTCACTATCATCTGAGATCAGGGCTTTATATTGTAATGTGCAGAACACTTCCTATACCATCATATTCATATACATTGTCCTTTTGCTGGACATGAGGGCGAGGCTACATCAGCCACACAGCATTTAGATGCGACATCTTCCTGTAATGGCAAATTTCACATTCTTCTGTAGTACACATTTTCTTCCACCACTATCTTTATAAAGGATAGGATATAACCTTTGGGCCACTTATAAATAGAATCTATCCATATTATCAATACCACTATATAGTCGTCACCGATAATCAATAATATAGCTGTACTGGTATTACTATACCTTATAGTTCACCACACGCTTTATAAGATGTGATTCACTTATATTAATACATAATGTATTTCAGAATTAGACATACGTAACGAGCCTCATACTCCTTTATAAGGCCGTTTAAAGTATTCCATGGACCTGCTTTTTGCAGGCATGATCATACACCTTTTCATTGAGTATTATCGTCACACATAATACTTACCTCCTTGATAGGCACTATCTAATAAAATCCGCTTACACTTTGTTTCTCACGAGTTGCGACCCTTGCACATTACTTTATTATTATTTTTACTTCAGTTTAGCCACGTATGGTTATTATCATATTTTGATGCATAGGTTTCCTACCATATTTAACACATACACACCATTGCTGTAGTCCACATGCATTTCCCTGCTATCCTCATACAAGATAGCTCACAGTCCATATGTCGTTCATTCATAGAATTTACATTTATAGTACACAGTTGTCACTTCCATGTATACATTTGACTTATAGATTTATTGCCACTCTAGTCAGTATATTTATGATGATTTCTTTGACCACAAATATAACACTGGTTCAACAGTGTTCTCATCGATAATTCATCACTACACTATTTTGTATAAATAATACATTTATTTTACTTCATTCTTAAGATGGGGAATGTTTTAAGCCTTACACTTCCTCATTTAGGCCGTTTTCTGTATAGCATGTATTTATCCATCGGAGGCACGACGGTATCTCTATTTATTTTCCAGCATTGTTAAGCATTACATAGTACCTCCCTACAGAGTATAACATAACAGATCCAGCTATACTTCCCCCTTTTTTGCGGTTGCAACTACATTTACACGTAGTGCCATTACTTTCACTTTTGTCCAGCCATTAATCGTTTACATAGCAATTCTAACACAAGACCATTTCATTATATATAACACTTATATATCATTGTAGCAACAGTGAGATAATTGGTAGCACAACACCAACTAGTTCACCAAATTAAGAAGAAGGCTTCATTTATTTATTTCATTATAGTCTACTCTTTAACACTCCTAAAATGTGTAATGTGGGAAGCCTCAATTCTCTTTGGAGGGCGAGTAACGCACTACATTGATTTGTTCACTGTGCAATTTGGTGCAATTTTGGCGACAGGTCATCCCCTTCAGAGGAGAACCATTGACCACATGCGCTGACCCACTCAGAGCCAGTGCTGGGGCTCTCCTTTTGTGAGTGGGAACAATACAGTATTTAGAGTTACCACCGTTGCAATTTCGTCTGCACTATTGTATTCTCTTTGTTTTTTTACCACATATGTGAACGAGACAAGACAAGAGAACCACCATAAGATCCTACAGCGATATTTATCGCGCCGCCAGTTACGTATTTGTTGTTTCATAATGTTGTTTGCTGACTTATTACTTGTATTGTATGTATTTTAATTTAAGATCAATTCAATAGTTGATATCGATTCGAATTCCGGAACACCAAAACAAAAAATATTCAAATTTTTCTTTCATGATGACACAGTGTAAAACGAAACATATTCGTTATATACCATTTCGTTTCGAATTTATATCGTATCGATTCCTTATTCGGAAGTTCTTCCGATATACGAATTAATGGATTTCGTTCCGAATTTTTCCGAAAAGAATGAACATCTCTATTATACGGCATGAAATGGGAAGTTGAGGTGGAACCTGGCAGGTTATAACGGCATAACTGGCAGAAATATGGTCATTAAGGTTAACATACGTATATAACTTTATTTCAAATACTAAAAATTTGAAACACAAATATTTCACTGTTTTTATTGTAGTATTATATATTATTATATTATTTTACTGTTGCGCAATATATTGTAGCTATTGAACCATTGTTTCACCTTTTCCACTCGTTTCTTTCTGTACACTAACTCTTCCATTTTCTTGGATGGTTCAAGCGAAAATAAATGAACTTTCAATTAAAATATATATAATATTTAAAGTCATCTAGTGCAGTTGATAATACTGCACAAAATTCATTGTTTTGGGAAGGTCAATACAAAACTCTGAGCACTTACCCCTTTTATTAGCAAACCCCTTTTATTGGAAACAATATTATCACATTTATTTGAAACATTGGATATGTGGTAACCCCTTAAATGTAGGGTGAAATAGCAATTTTGCACAAAATAAAGATTGTTATTCTAAGTTTAAAAGTAAATTTGCACATTTTTAATTATTTTTATTCATTTATGCCTTACAGAAATATTGCTGGGATGAAAGGTTCTAAACTCTACTTGGCGTCCCTTATCTGGCACAATGTCACATAGGGTCTGCATTATCAGCATACAGGCAGAAATGACCTTTGTGTCAGTAAATGTGCTGCAGACAGATAATAAAATGGTGAGATCTCCTGCTTATGGGGGTTTGTAGTGAACATAATGAGATTATTAGCAATGCAATATCTGTATGTGTCGCATAATGCCTGTGTATGGCAATTACAGCAACACTTGTATCTGTATGTGCTGCATAATGCCTGTGTATGGCAATTACAGCAACACCTTGTATCTGTATGTGCTGTATGATGCCTGTGTATGGCAATTACAGCAACACCTTGTATCTGTATGTGCTGCATAATGCCTGTGTATGGCAATTACAGCAACTCCTTGTATCTGTATGTGCTGCATAATGCCTGTGTATGGCAATTACAGCAACACCTTGTATCTGTATGTGCTGCATAATGCCTGTGTATGGCAATTACAGCAACACCTTGTATCTGTATGTGCTGCATAATGCCTGTGTATGGCAATTACAGTAACACCTTGTATCTGTATGTGCTGCATAATGCCTGTGTATGGCAATTACAGCAACACCTTGTATCTGTATGTGCTGCATAATGCCTGTGTGTGGCAATTACAGCAACACCTTGTATCTGTATGTGCTGTATGATGCCTGTGTATGGCAATTACAGCAACACCTTGTATCTGTATGTGCTGCATAATGCCTGTGTATGGCAATTACAGCAACTCCTTGTATCTGTATGTGCTGCATAATGCCTGTGTATGGCAATTACAGCAACACCTTGTATCTGTATGTGCTGCATAATGCCTGTGTATGGCAATTACAGCAACACCTTGTATCTGTATGTGCTGCATAATGCCTGTGTATGGCAATTACAGTAACACCTTGTATCTGTATGTGCTGCATAATGCCTGTGTATGGCAATTACAGCAACACCTTGTATCTGTATGTGCTGCATAATGCCTGTGTATGGCAATTACAGCAACACCTTGTATCTGTATGTGCTGCATAATGCCTGTGTATAGAAATTACAGTAACACCTTGTATCTGTATGTGCTGCATAATGCCTGTGTATAGAAATTACAGTAACACCTTGTATCTGTACTATACAGGGATTTTCACTCACTATAACCCCTTGAATCTTATCCCTGTACAGCAGCGACTGACCCCACAGCTCCCCCTGTATTCTGCCAAATCCCTGGCTGCTGTAATGTTCCAGTAAAGTTTGCTGAGCTTTTTGTTACAGTGAGGGTAAGGGCTGCTCCTTTTAGCTTCTTTACAATAATACAGGATGACATCTCGCAAAGAATTTTGTTTCTCCCCGGGGGCATTCTAAACTTGCATTATTTGGTATACAAATTGGGTTTTACATGCAAATTTTTTCTTTTCGCCGTATCGCCGTGCAAAATGGAGTTTACATGGCTTTAATAGTGAACGGCTGGGTGGAGTAGAGGTAACATCACTGCTCTGCATGGAGAGAGCCTGTGGAGACATGGGTTCAATCCCAGCGAGCAACCTCTCCAGTAAGTGTCCTTGGGCAAGACACCTAACGGTACATACTCGCCACCCAGGACATACTTGAAAACGAGAGAAATCTCAATGTATCCTTCCTGGTAAAATCCTTTCACAAAAAAAAAACGGGTTAACAATGTTTCACTCTGAGTATCTGTTCTAGAGTGCGCCTTGATTCGGTGCAGCTGTTTTATTAGAATGATTAAACCTTATCTGAAATATCTGGCGCTGCTCAATATGGCTTCTTTACCTTAAACGACCCCCAAACTCAAGAGACAAAGAATTTAGGTTTCAAGGCCAATAAAGGCAAATTAATCTGTTAAAAGCTGAAAAATGTCCACGACAAACCAGAAAGATTAAATGCAGTAAACTTTTTGCATTTTGAGGGCTTTAAGCCTATTGAACGGGGAAAGATTTTAAATGAAAATGACTGTAATATTTTAGGAATATAAAGAGGTCTGCAGCCATTTTTTTTTTTTTTACAAATTCTTTGTTCTTATTTTGCACAATTTGAAAAACATACGGGGTTATTGAAAGAGAATCGAAAAGTCACTGCACGTTCGGTGACTTTTCGTTCTCTTCATTTGGGTTCGATTTGGCGATCCCATTTCGGCGACCCTGCGGTGTATTCAGCAAGCACCACAGGGCCGTCTTAGTGCAGGGAAAAGCCGGCGCAAACCCGACGAAAAATCACCGCAAAACCCGGCGAAGGCACACCGAAACCCGCAAAAACATCTGGATTAACCCCGCCGAACACGCCGGAGAAACCCGAGCAGCCGCCAATCAGAGCGCAGGGCAGCTGCCGGAAAAACCCGACACCGCAGACGAATGGATTGAAAAAAAAAAACAGTACGCTTGAATGTTTGAAAAGTGAAAAGCTGTTTGCAAAGAAACTACTGAGCGAAAATGTCTGAAATTTACAAATAATATCCAAATGAATGATAATAAAAAGGGCTTTTACAGAAAAAATGATTTAAAAACAACACAAAAAGAAACTTTTTTTGCAAAAAAAATCCCGAAAAATGGCTAAAAGATCCTAAAAAATCTATAAATAAAGAGACTTTTTGCTGCAGATTAAAATAATAAACGGTTTATTAGATATTGAATTAAAACGGGAATATTTTTAACATTGAAGCCTATGGGATTCGCCTGAATAAACCGGTCAAATGAAGCAACCGAATGGCAGGGCATTTCGGCAACTTTTCACTGCTGGTTTGTGTTCTCTGAATAGCCGAAGCATTGCTTCTCTATGGGGATTTCACTGCCCCCGAACAGGTAACGAACAAGCACCGTATGTGCAGGCAATTCGCCAGGATTTGGCATATTGCCTGCTCTCTGAATAGCCGAATGGCCAAGAACAGTAACCGTATGCTGAATTTCACTGTTCGGTTACCTTTCGCCAGCAATTTGGATCTCTTTGAATAACCCTGATAGGGGTTATTCAGAGAGCACCGAAATGTTGCCGACATTTCGGTGCCATCTTGTTCTCCACACTTCCCTGTGCATTCACTGCAGGGTCCCCGGAGTGCAGGGAAAATCCACCGCAAACCCGACGACCACCTGTTGAAATTCCACCGAAAACCCGCCGGAACTGCCGCAAAAAACACGTAAACAGGTTGGAAAAAGCCAACGAGCCAACGATCAACGCACAGATCAGTCACCGGAAAAAGCTGACTAGCTGACAAAGAGGGTAAAAAAACCCCAGAAAAAACAGTTTGCTTGAAAATGTCAAAATTGAAACGCTGTTTGCAAAAAAAACTACAGAAAGAAAATGTCTGGAATTTACATATAAGATCCAATGAATGATAATAAAAAGGGCTGTTTTTTTGGAGAAAGTATTTTACCAGGAAGGATACATTGAGATTTCTCTTGTTTTCAGGTATGTCCTGGGTGGCGAGTATGTGCCGTTAGGTGTCTTGCACAAGGATACTTACTGGAGAGGTGTTCGTCGGGATCAAACCCATGTCTCCACAGGCTCTCTCCATGCAGAGCAGTGATGTTACCTCTACTCCACCCAGTCGGTACTTTTACAGAAAAAAAAAAACCCTTTTAAGAAAAAAAGACGGTAAAATAATATTGCCGAAAAAATCCCCAAAAATGCTTGAAAGATCTATAAATAAAGAGACTTTTTGCTGCAGATTAGATTAAAATAATAAACGGTTTATTAGATGTTGGATTGAAACGGAAATATTTTTAACATTGAAGCCTATGGGGTTCACCTGAATAAACCTGCCGAATGAAACCACTGAACAGCAGGGCATTTTGGCAACTTTTCACTGCTGTTCATTGTCTGTGAATAGATTAACCATCAGGGTTATCCAAAGAGATTCGAAAAGTCACCGCACGTTCGGTGACTTTTCGTTCTCTTCAATTCGGTTCCTTTTGCCGATCCCATTTCGGTGACCCTGCGGTGTATCAGCAAACACCACAGGGTCCCCGAATTGCAGGGAAAAGCTACCGCAAACCTGACGAAAACTAACCGAATGCACTATGAAAACAAGCAAAAACATCTGGATTAACCTTTGAAGAAGCCGAACAGGAGCCGAACATGAGCCGAATCACACAGAGCCAGAGCCGAAGCAGCTGTGACGTAGAGGAGGCAGTGAATAAATTAGAAAAACCGTTTGTATGAATCTGGGAAAAGGAAACGCTGTTTGCAAAGAAACTACTGAGCGAAAATGTCTGAAATTTTCACAGGAGGTCCAGGGAATGATAATAAAGAGGGCTGTTGCAAAAAAAAATAAGTAAACTGAAAAAAAAAAATCGGACTTTTAAATTTTTTTAAAAAAATTCAGAAAAATGCTTAAAGTATCCTAAAAAATCTATAAATAAAGAAACTTTTTGCTCCAGAATTTTATAATGAACGGTTTATTAGATATTGAATTAAAACGGGAATATTTTTAACATTGAAGTCTATGCGATTCTCCTGAATAAACTTGCCGAATTAAACCACCGAATGGCAGGGCATTAGGGGAACCTTTCACTGCTGGTTTGTGTTCTCTGAATAGCCGAAGCATTGCTTTTTCATGGGGATTTCACTGACCTCGAACAGGGACCGAACAGTCACCGTATGAGCAGGCAATTCGACAGGATTTGGTGAATTGCCTGCTCTCTGGATAGCCGAATGGCCAGGAAAGGTAACCGAACACTGATTTTCAGCGTTCGGTTACCTTTCTCAAGCAATTCGAATCTCTTTGGATAACCCTGATAATCTTCTCAATGGGGGATTTCACTGCCGTCGAACAGGCACCGTACTTGCTGGCAGTTCGCCAAAATTTGGCAAACGGTCTGCTCTCTGAATAGCTGAATGGCCCCAAAATGTCACCGTACGGGGAAATTCCCTGCTCAGTGACATTTCGGGGCCAGAACGTCTCTCTCTGAATAACCCCCTATAATGTAATGTGCGTCACTCTGGACTTGGGGTGCACAGACCTGGAGGCATATTTTTAGGGTGCCGGCCTGATGTTCTATATTATTTCCTTGGCCTCCCTTGTGTGCAGCGTGTTATGTAATCTGAATTATGCAAGAATAATGTTATTGTCTATCTGTCTATTGTATGGTCCATGTGTATCTGTTATCTGATGATAGGATTAGCCTTCTAACATGCCCTGTCTCAGGAATGTGTAAATATGCTTTGTCAGGCAAACACTGCCTCGTTATCTGTTTGCCAATAACAATGACCATTGTCCTGCCTCTATTAGGAATGTTACGCAATGTTTATTCCATTATCTGTCCTGGTTAACTATATCGCCCCAACATTTTCTAGGGAAGGTTTTTGTGTATGTAAATAACCCAGGTTGACCATATAAATATGTGTGCATGTCCCCATTTAAAGGAGTTCCAATCTGACCTTGACATCTCCAGATATACAGCCTCATCTATTTTCTGGGGGATGCTAGCAGGCTCTCTACATGTACTAGTCCTTACCCTCCCTGGTGGTAATCCCAAATTTGGTTCGGGGGTTAATTATCAGTTCTAAAAGCGGTAACCCCGAACCACACTCGGGATTACATTGTAGTGTAACTTACACTGTCCCAGTATCACTTACACGAAATGCTCGCTTGAATTTGGGATCTTTTGGGGACTTTGGAATATTTGCATATAATAATGTCTCGGGACCCAAGTCTAAAAACGAAATTCTTATATGTTTCATACACACCTTATATACACAGCCTGAAGGGCGTTTTATACAGGATTTTATTTATTTTCTCCCCATCATATGAGGTCAGGGGGGGGGGGGTTCCATTTGTGGTGTCATTTTGGGATTTCCGATATGGGATACTCAATCTGTATGCCAAGGAAATGACTAGGACACATGTAAATATGCCGTGTGAAAGTCACTACATATGTACATTTCTTCTTATTTACATTTGACGAATATCCTTTTTTATTTAACCCTTTCACACCCAAAATCGAGTTGTCCCGATTTTGCATTGCAATGCATTGAAAAGCACTCATTAGCATATCAAAAGACCATTTAAAAAAAATAAATAAATTGAGAAAGGATTTTACCAGTTAGGATACATTGAGATTTCTCTCGTTTTCAAGTATGTCCTGGGTGGCAAGTATGTACCGTTAGGTGTCTTCCCAAGGACACTTACTGTAGAGGTTGCTCGCTGGGATCGAACCTGTGTCTCCACAGGCTCTCTCCATGCAGAGCAGTGACGTTACCTCTACTCCACCCAGCCGGTATTTTCACACCTTTTTAAAGCAAGATTAGTGTGTCCTCTGTGGAGAAACAAAATCATTTGTTTTATGTCTCTCCAAGCACCCTGGAGAGACATAAAATCAGCTGCAAATAGCAGAACTAAACCTCACTGTAACAAAAAGTTCAAATAGATTACTGTTGCATTACAAAAGCCAGGGTGCGCACCGAATACAGGGAGAGCTGTGGTGTCGCTCACTGCTGTGCAGGGATACGATTCAGTGGGTTATAAGGAGTGTAAATCCCTGTACAGTACAGATACAAGTTGTTGCTGTAATTGCCATACACAGGCATTATGCAGCACATACAGATACAAGGTGTTGCTGTAGTTGCCATATACAGGCATTATGCAGCACATACAGATACAAGGTGTTACTGTAATTGCCATACACAGGCATTATGCAGCACATACAGATACAAGGTGTTACTGTAATTTCCATACACAGGCATTATGCAGCACATACAGATACAAGGTGTTGCTGTAATTGCCATACACAGGCATTATGCAGCACATACAGATACAAGGTGTTGCTGTAATTGCCATACACAGGCATTATGCAGCACATACAGATACAAGGTGTTGCTGTAATTGCCATACACAGGCATTATGCAGCACATACAGATACAAGGTGTTGCTGTAATTGCCATACATAGGCATTATGCAGCACATACAGATACAAGGTGCTGCTGTAATTGCCATACACAGGCATTGTGCAGCACATACAGATACAAGGTGTTGCTGTAATTGCCATACACAGGCATTATGCAGCACATACAGATACAAGGTGTTGCTGTAATTTCCATACACAGGCATTATGCAGCACATACAGATATTGCATTGCTAATAATCTCATTATGATCACTACGAACCCCCATAAGCAGGAGATCTCAACATTTTATTATCTGTCTGCAGCACATTTACTGCATCTGACACAAAGGCCTTTTCTGTTTGTATGATAATAATACAGACCCCGTTTGAAATTGTGTAAGATAAAGGACACCATTTAGAGCTCAGAATCTCACATTTCAACAATGTTTCTGTAAAGGATAAACTGATACACGAAAAATTTTAAATCAGCAGATTAACATTATTTTCATCTTTTAACGGTCTCAGAATAACAATTTCTGTGTGAAACGTCTATTTTACCCTATATTTAATTGTTAACTTCACGTCCCATGTTTTAAATAAATGTTACTATAACTTTTTTCAACAAAAATTGCTTGGTAGTGAAGGGGTTAATGACTCCGTAATCTACACTGATGCCACCCTGTTTCAGAATTTATAAAGGAACACATTTCACAGAAAAACATTCTTTCATCTCTGTTGAACATTAGAGGCAGCTCTTTAATTAGGCAAAATAGGCAGCCGTCTTAGGCCTCCCTCCCCCTGGGATCTCAAATGATGGGATTCATGTAAAATGCCAGTTTACTGACATCCCACAAAAATACCCTCCTACAGTCACATACACATGTCTTCCAAGACAGCTGAATTGCCCTTAATTCAAATGTATTGGGATAATTTCTAAATTTTATGCACAGTAAGAAGGTCCTCATAAGTGAGTCTGGCCTAAGGCCTCTCTAACCATAGAGGCACCACTGTTGAACATGAATTAAAGGTCACCCCGCTTCAAGCACCCAAAAAAACAGCATGTTACCTTTGTTATCATGTCCGATTTTTATTTTTTTAAGTGGCCCAATGTCTACTGCTTCCACTGAAAACACATCGATCTGTCCGCGCTCAAACTTGTTCTTGTTCGTTTTTGAGGCTTTAAGGTTCATGAAACCTGAAAAAATAATTAAGAGAATTGTATGTGATGATGTACAACTTTCACCCGTGCTAAACATATGAAAATTACATGCCAAGAAACACAGTCAGGGCTGGATTTATAACTAGGCTCAGAGTAGGCATGTGCCTACAGGCGCCTGCCACAAGGGGGCGCCTTGCTCTGTAAGAAAAAAATATTTTTGCACAACTTACAATCATTTAGAACACTATCTCTGGAGCCCTAAGGGCTAGAGGGACATATGAGGTATCATTGGGAAGACCAGATTATCGCCTTTCCAGTGATACCAAATATCATCAGGATAGGTTTATGTAAAAATAAAATAACAAATAAAATATTTTTTCTCTATCCTGTTACATCACAAAAAGAGTAATATTGGAAAATGTGATTTTTCTACATTTTACTTATTTAAAAAATCATTTAAAATATTTGATTTAATTAATCTTTAATTAATCTTGGTAGCGCAGGGGTTAATGAATTATCATTAATAATGGCTAAACCAGGAATACATTCAGAAATGTAAGCGGTGCAAATATGAGAAAAACAGATGGAAATGAGCAAACATGTCTACTTGTATCCGATAGTTTGTGCATTAGGTTTTATTGTTTCAGATAGTGACACAACATCACCTACTAGCTTGCACCCGAAACATGCCTATGTGTATGTCTGTTCTGATAAATAATTCTAATTATGCAATGAGAACACATATGGACCGATAAATCACATGCACGTATTCATTACACAGCAGAGGCTGGGCATTAGTCTTTTTCAATACCTATATACTGTATATGATATTGGAGGCAAAAAAGATTGGAAGAAGTCTCCAGTTGTGCCACGACATAGGGAAATAATCCTCCATGAATCACTCTATTGGGATTAAAGGAACACTCCACACAGACTTGAAACTAGAAACTTCAGGGTCCAGGTGCGGGAATCCATGATGGGTCCCCCCCAGGCAAAAACATGTTTGACCCCCTCTCCCATCACCATGCCCTGGACCTCCAGGTTCCACAATGTCGACTCCAGTCAGTGTACCTTTTTTATCACGTTCACTATGACCACTTCAGTCCATCCCATTCTTAATGTAATGAGCACTATGTATAGCTCACAGAGCTCCACAGCAATAAAACTCACAGTAATGTGTGGTGTGTATGAGCGTATCAGAGAGTTCCACAGCAATAAAACTCACAGTAATGTGTGGTGTGTATGAGGGTATCACAGAGCTCCATAGCAATAAAACTCACAGTAATGTGCGGTGTGTATGAGGGTATCACAGAGCTCCATGGCAATAAAACTCACAGTAATGTGCAGTGTGTATGAGGGTATCACAGAGCTCCACAGCAATAAAACTCACAGTAATGTGCACAGTGTAAGAGGGTATCACAGAGCTCCATAGCAATAAAACTCACAGTAATGTGCAGTGTGTATGAGCGTATCACAGAGCTCCACAGCAATAAAACTCACAGTAATGTGCACAGTGTAAGAGGGTATCACAGAGCTCCATAGCAATAAAACTCACAGTATTGTGCAGTGTGAATGAGCGTATCATAGAGCTCCAAAGTAAAACTCACAAATAAGTATAAAATAAAATATTATTAAAATTAATATTAAAATAATATTTAATTTATTTATATACAATTAAGATAAATATCAAAAATGATTATATTAACATAATTTATATTAGCAAAAAAAATGATATACTTGTTACTTTTCCTAACATATTTTGCAGGGAGGGTGCTGAATTCTTCTTCATCCAGTGGAAGAACCCAGGCAAAGCCCTGGCAATCAAGCGGCCTTGGCGAGGTCCTGGCCCGAGGTGCGAGTGAGGGCGAGGCCCAGGCCCCAACGGCCGATTGTGGGTCCCTCCAGACTCCAGGGCCTGGGTGCTGTGGCACCCACTGCATCCCTGGTAGTTACGCCCCTGACTCTACTCATCCTGACCACATTAATAAGGGAGGTCAGGATGTGAGGAGTGACCCACACCAGCTCCACCGATCTGGGTAAATCGTGGGGGGAAGTGGAGGAGTTTCCTCCACCCACCCAGTGCCACCAACAGCCAGGATATTTTAATTCCCCAACTGCTGGTCATCAGTGACATCAGCCTGCAGAGAGCATTCCAACCAGGGGTATAACTACCAGGGGTGCAGTGGGTGCCATGGCACCTGGGCCCTTGAGTCTGGGGGGCCCACAATTGGCTGCCTGGGCCAGTGTCTCGGCTGGTCTCTTCCACTGGATGAAGAAGAATTCAGCCCCTGCCCAGCAAAAAAATCTAGGAAAGGTAACAATTATATATATATTTTTTTAATAATATAAATATTATTATTATGTTAATACAATTTTTTATATTTACCTTAATTGAAGTTAAATAAATTAATATAATTTTAATATATTTTTTAATAAGATTTTATTTTATACTTATTTGTGAGTTTTACTTTGGAACTCTGTGATACGCTCAAGCACACCGCACATTACCGTAAGTTTTATTGCTGTGCAGCTCTGTGATACACCCATACACGGCGCACATTACAGTGAGTTTTACTGCTGTGGAGCTCTGTGATATGCTCATACACACTGCACATCACTGTAAGCTTTATTGCTGTGGAGCTCTGAGATACATAGTGCACGTTGCATTAAAATTGGAATGGACTGAAGTGGTCATAGTGGCCCTGGAAAAAAAAGGGACACTGATTGTATGGAGTCAACATTGTGGACTTGGGGGGGGGGTCCAGTGCATGGTGGTGGAAGGAGGGGGGCAAAATATGTTTTTGCCTAGGGTGGGGTGGGGGGCCCGTCCTGGATTCCCGCACCTGGGCCTTGAGGTTTCAAGTTCCGCCACGGATTCCAATGTCACTCTCTGAGACCACCCGCTGCAGCGATCGGTCTCTGAGATCCATAAAGCGTGCAAGACCCTTTGCGCTGCGCAAGTCCGATTGTGCTGCATATTTTTCAGCTCATACACTGCAAGTTGCGCAGAAAAGCTTCAGTGACTTCTGGGTTTCGGAGTCTGTGAGCCGAAGAGGAGAGGCTGCGCGCGACGAGGGAGAAAAGGTGAGTAAAATTAAAAGATAATTGGGCAGAGACTGTCAGCAGCATCGGCCCAATTTTTTAAGGGCACAAAAAGGAACAATATCTTTTTTATAGAGTGTCCCTTTAAACATTGGAAAAGCACAAACAACGAGTTTATGGATTCTGCAGATTTTCTTTCCTGTACATACGGACCTCCCCTCTTTATTTTTTTCGAGTGTCTAGCTCACAACATATAACACGAGGCTTTTGGCTCTTACTTACCGGTATCGTCTTTCTCCCCATAAAGAATCATGAAGACGTTGGCGTCTGTCCCAGAATTCTTCTTTTCCCCAGTCTTGACTCTCACCGTGTAAGTGGTTGATTTGGCTGTAAAAATAAATTAAGAAAAACGTAACAGCACAACTTTACCTCTTCTGCTTTAACTCCTCCCCCTTCGGCTTTTTATAAATTATATTAGCTAATAGTCTGTTTTTTTTAGCTTCATTCTGTGTCCTATACATCCTCAAAATGTTAAGCACAGAATGTGAGAAAACACCATAACAAAGCAAATAGAAACATAAACAAACAACTGCTTAGTTTTTACAAGCTAACTGCTTAACACATCTACCACTTAATCCCATAAACGGTAAAAAGGGAATAGCCGTAAATGCTCTTTTAGTGTGTTTTCTTTGGCTTTAGGATAACTACTACAATGTCTTAAAGGGCCAGTACCACCAAAAATTAAATGTCCTTATTGTGTTTATATGAAGTTGCCGATATCTTACATGTGATTTGTTTTTCTCTTGTATGTTTAGTGAAGAAAATATTTTCCTCTGTGTCACAGGGCGCATCCATTGTGTGATATTCTCCTCTATATGTGTCACAGGGCGCATCCATTGTGTGATATTTTCCTCTATATGGGTCACTGGGCGCATCCATTGTGTGATATTTTCCTCTATGTGTCACTGTGTGCATCCATTGTGTGATATTTTCCTCTATATGTGTCACTGTGTGCATCCATTGTGTGATATTTTCCTCTATATGTGTCACTGGGTGCATCCATTGTGTGATATTTTCCTCTATATGTGTCACTGGGTGCATCCATTGTGTGATATTTTCTAGGGATGCACCTATACCGATACTAGTATCAGTATTGGTGCCGATACTGCCGATGCACGAGTATGCACTTTGTACTCGTGCAAACGGCCTGATACATCCCACCGATACCGGAAGCCGGCGCTGGGCTGGCTTGCCGGTATCTGCGGGGCTGAGGAAGCTGGCCGTGTGCTTTTCATGCAAATCCATGAGTGCTGGGGGCAAATCCATGAGAGCTGGGGCAATATCCATGAGAGCTGGGGCAATATCCATGAGAGCTGGGGCAATATCCATGAGAGCTGGGGCAATATCCATGAGAGCTGGAGGCAATATCCATGAGAGCTGGAGGCAATATCCATGAGAGCTGGGGCAATATCCATGAGAGCTGGAGGCAATATCCATGAGAGCTGGAGTAATATCCATGAGAGCTGGGGCAATATCCATGAGAGCTGGGGTAATATCCATGAGAGCTGGAGGCAAGGTACATGTGAGCTGGAGGCAATATCCATGAGAGCTGGAGGCAATATCCATGAGAGCTGGGGGCAATATCCATGAGAGCTGGAGGCAATATCCATGAGAGCTGGAGTAATATCCATGAGAGCTGGAGTAATATCCATGAGAGCTGGGGCAATATCCATGAGAGCTGGGGCAATATCCATGAGAGCTGGAGGCAATATCCATGAGAGCTGGGGTAATATCCATGAGAGCTGGGGGGCAATATCCATGAGAGCTGGAGGCAATATCCATGAGAGCTGGAGTAATATCCATGAGAGCTGGAGTAATATCCATGAGAGCTGGGGCAATATCCATGAGAGCTGGGGCAATATCCATGAGAGCTGGGGCAATATCCATGAGAGCTGGGGTAATATCCATGAGAGCTGGGGCAATATCCATGAGAGCTGGGGCAATATCCATGAGAGCTGGGGGGCAATATCCATGAGAGCTCGGGCAATATCCATGAGAGCTGGAGGCAATATCCATGAGAGCTGGGGCAATATCCATGTGAGCTGGGGGCATTCTGTATATATATATATATATATCTCGGGGGGATATATACATGTGAGCGGGGGGCATTTTTATATGAGGTCTGTTCTTATTGAAAAGCGGTCACATGACATAAAATAAAAGTATCGGTACTCGTACTCGGTCTTAAAAAAGTAGTATCGTTGCATCCCTAATATTTTCCTCTATGTATCACGGGGTGCATCCATTGTGTGATATTTTACTCTGTATGTGTCACTGGGTGCATCCATTGTGTGATATTTTACTCTGTATGCGTCACTGGGCGCATCCATTGTGTGATATTTTCCTCTATATGTGTCACTGGGCGCATCCATTGTGTGATATTTTCCTCTATATGTGTCACTGGGTGCATCCATTGTGTGATATTTTCTAGGGATGCACCTATACCGATACTAGTATCAGTATTGGTGCCGATACTGCCGATGCACGAGTATGCACTTTGTACTCGTGCAAACGGCCTGATACATCCCACCGATACCGGAAGCCGACGCTGGGCTGGCTTGCCGGTATCTGCGGGGCTGAGGAAGCTGGCCGTGTGCTTTTCATGCAAATCCATGAGTGCTGGGGGCAAATCCATGAGAGCTGGGGCAATATCCATGAGAGCTGGGGCAATATCCATGAGAGCTGGGGGCAATATCCATGAGAGCTGGGGCAATATCCATGAGAGCTGGGGGCAATATCCATGAGAGCTGGGGCAATATCCATGAGAGCTGGGGCAATATCCATGAGAGCTGGGGGCAATATCCATGAGAGCTGGGGCAATATCCATGAGAGCTGGGGGCAATATCCATGAGAGCTGGGGGCAATATCCATGAGAGCTGGGGCAATATCCATGAGAGCTGGAGGCAATATCCATGAGAGCTGGGGCAATATCCATGAGAGCTGGAGGCAATATCCATGAGAGCTGGGGTAATATCCATGAGAGCTGGGGCAATATCCATGAGAGCTGGAGGCAATATCCATTGTGTGATATTTTCCTCTGTATGCGTCACTGGGCGCATCCATTGTGTGATATTTTCCTCTATATATGTCACTGGGCGCATCCATTGTGTGATATTTTCCTCTATATGCGTCACTGGGCGCATCCATTGTGTGATGTTTTCCTCTATATGCGTCACTGGGCGCATCCATTGTGTGATATTTTCCTCTATATGTGTCACTGGGTGCATCCATTGTGTGATGTTTTCCTCTATGTGTGTCACTGGGCGCATCCATTGTGTGATATTTTCCTCTGTGTCACTGGGTGCATCCATTGTGTGATATTTTCCTCTATATGCGTCACTGGGCGCATCCATTGTGTGATATTTTCCTCTATATGTGTCACTGGGAGCATCCATTGTGTGATATTTTCCTCTATATGTGTCACTGGGCGCATCCATTGTGTGATATTTTCCTCTGTGTCACTGGGCGCATCCATTGTGTGATATTTTCCTCTGTGTCACTGGGTGCATCCATTGTGTGATATTCTGTGTCATAACCCCCCCAGTATCTTTCCATCACTTGCTCCTCACTGTGTGGATTTGGCCATAGAATGGAGTGAATAGGTCAGATCCCCCCCAAAAAAAAACAACTCATAAGGATTGCTTTGTGTGCACCATTCAAAGACATCATCCTTTCCAGCTTCTGCCTTTCCACTCTGAGACAAGCCAAGGTATCCTGCTATCACCATGTCGTACGTCATGCAACTCCACAGCCTCCGCTCTGATCCTACTGTCCATATTTTATGTTTCTGTTTATGTATTCCTTTCTGGCTCACTAGTTTTCTTTTTAAGTTTTTCCCTCCATCTTTGTTAAACACTCTTCATCAATTTGCTTCTCCATCCCCTCCCCTTTTCATAAATACCTCTCATACAAAGCCCACTCTCCTTAACTCTGTGTCTCTTTCTTCATACATCCCACCATCCACAGCCTTTCCAGCTGCTGCATTTCTTCTCTGCAGTCCCACGGTCACTGGCCTAAACTCATTGCTCTCCCTACCAGCTGCTTCCACTTTTCTTTCTAACTACCCTTTTCAAGCATCAGCTTCTAGTCATTCCCATGCAATTCCTGCTATATTCTTTCTGGCCACCAGCTCCACACTCCCCCTACTCCTTTTTGTTTCACTTACCTTCGTCATTTAGATTGTAAACTCACGGGATTTCTGGATGAGCACTTGTATAAAGTGCTGTATCAGCAGGGCAATTATCCTACTGGCATGGACGTCTGTTCTTTATGTATCTTTATTATGTCTCATGTTTGTACTTCCCCATTGTAAAGCGCTGCGGAATCTGTTGGCGCTATGTAAGTGACTGCAACTAACTCACTAACTAAAGGCATCACGGGGGGGGGGTAGATTAAAGTACTGGAGGCCCACTATCAGATCTCACACAGTTGCCATCCTTTATCTTGGTTGAGCACAGACAGCAAAATAGATCCCCTGCAGCCTTCCCTAACCATTCCCTCCTCAACCCCATTGCCTATTCGCTACTCTTTTATCCCATACCACAGCTGTAAAGTGAGCCGTTTCCTAGGATTTTGGTAAATATTGCATCATGGGAAAGATCCACAAAATTGAAAAAGGAGGTATAAAAAAACCTTACTTTATTTTTCCTTTTTACATGCATTTACTTCAGACGTACAGGGTTAGTCAAAGAGAATCGAAAAGTCACTGCACGTTCAGTGACTTTACGGTCCCTGCAATTTGGCGTGATTTGGCGATCCTAGTTCGCCATACTGCAGGGAAAACCCGCTGCACACCCGCCGAACACTCACAGCAAAACCTGCCGAACATTCACCGAAACCCGCAGAAACAGCTGGATTAACCACGCCGAACACGCCAGAGAAACCCGACTAGCCGCCGATCAAAGTGTAGAGCAGCTGCCGATCAGAGCAGCTGCTGGAAAAACCAGACACGCAGACGAACGAGGTAAAAAAACCCCCAAAAAACAGTAAGCTTGAAAGTTTGAGAATTGAAACGCTGTTTGCAAAAAAACTACTGAACGAAAGTGTCAGAAATTTACATATAAGATCCAATGAATGATAATAAAAAGGTCTGTTACAGTAAAAAGAAAAGACGATTTAAAAAAAAAAAAATCGCCAAAAAATCACCAAAAATGCCTAAAAGATCCCAAAAAATCTATAAATAAAGAGACTTTTTACTGTAGAATATAATATTAAATGGTTTATCAGATATTGGATTAAAAAGGGAATATTTTTAACATTGAAGTTTATGGGATTCGCCTGAATAAACCTGCCGAATTAAACCACCGAATGGCAGGGCAATTCGGCAACTTTTCACTGCTTGTTTTTGTTCTCTGAATAGACGAAGCATTGCTTCTCTATGGGGATTTCACTGCCATCAAACAGGCAACGAACAGGCACCGTAAGTGCAGGCAATTCGCCAACATTTGGCGAACTGCCTGCTCTCTGAATAGCCGAATGGCCAGGAAAGGTAACCGAACGCTGAATTTCATTGTTCGGTTACCTTTCGCCAGCAATTCGGATCTCTTTGAATAACCCTGATAGAAAAAAAACAGCAGCATGTGTTCTATAATGTGATTTTTTAGCATGTTTTATAATGTGAATTTTTAGCGTGTTTTATAATGTGATTTTTTAGCGTGTTTTATAATGTGAAATTTTAGCGTGTTTTATAATGTGAATTTTTAGCGTGTTTTATAATGTGATTTTTTAGCGTGTTTTATAATGTGAAATTTTAGCGTGTTTTATAATGTGAAATTTTAGCGTGTTTTATAATGTGAAATTTTAGCGTGTTTAATAATGTGAATTTTTAGCGTGTTTTATAATGTGATTTTTTAGTATGTTTTATAATGTGATTTTTTAGTGTGTTTTATAATGTGATTTTTTAGTATGTTTTATAATGTGATTTTTAAGTGTGTTTTATAATGTGAATTTTTAGCGTGTTTTATAATGTGAATTTTTAGCGTATTTTATAATGTGATTTTTTAGCGTGTTTTATAATGTGAAATTTTAGCGTGTTTTATAATGTGAAATTTTAGCGTGTTTAATAATGTGAATTTTTAGCGTGTTTTATAATGTGATTTTTTAGTATGTTTTATAATGTGATTTTTAAGTGTGTTTTATAATGTGAATTTTTAGCGTGTTTTATAATGTGAATTTTTAGCGTGTTTTATAATGTGATTTTTTAGTATGTTTTATAATGTGATTTTTAAGTGTGTTTTATAATGTGAATTTTTAGCGTGTTTTATAATGTGAATTTTTAGCGTGTTTTATAATGTGAATTTTTAGCGTGTTTTATAATGTGTTTTTGTTTGTAATTCACAAGTAATCTAGTTACAGTTTATGTAAGTGTTTGTGTCGCTTTAACAAAAAAAGAAAAAAAAGAAAGAAAAAAAAATAACATATGGAAAGAAAATAAGTAACTACATAGACGATATGTTGGTCTCAAATTATGCAGTTATTTTACTTCTCTTAGGAATAAAAGTAAATGCCAAACAAGAAGAAAAGCAAGAAAAACACGCTCTTTTTCGCTGTAATTTGTATAACGGCTAGTTTGGAAGGTCTCGAATAGGTTACGCTGCAGGGAGCTTTTGCAAACTAGAAACCTTTTATTTTGGTCAGGGTAAAACATTTTGTGATGGAAATTCCACGTGTTTTGAGTTGGACATTTTCTAAAAGGTATAAAAAACATTTTAGTTTTTCTTTTTAGAACAAATAAAGTACATACTGAAATACACTTGGTATGGTAATAATAACCACAGCCGCGTTAACCCTTCATAGAGCACAGCTGTGGCTTTTTGCTTTGCATTTACAGTGAAAACACACAAAATATATTGTTTGTATGCTGGAAATGTTTAATATATAGGGTATCTATTCACAAAGCACCGAAATTGAATATAATATATATATTCTTTTATATATATATACCCCAGTGGTTCTATATATATATTGTGACGCAATTCATTTGGATGGACTTTGGATGAATGGGCATGGAGGCATATTTTATAGGGTGCAGGACTCATAATCAATATTGGCCCATTGCCCTCTCTTGTGTGCAGAATGTTGGTATAATTGTGATTATGCAAGAATGTCATGGTCTGTTACTATCTGCTGATCAGATTAGCCTTCCAGTAAACTGAAAGGTATAAATATCTGATTAACGGCTCCACGAACATAATCTTCGTTGTCATGCAAATACTGCCTCATTATCTGTTGTCTTTAATCTATTTGTCAATCACAATCACCCATTGTCTTGACTGGTTTAGAAATGTTAAGTAATGTTTAATGTAACAGTCTACCTTATCTAATTATGTTTCACCTTCCAAAAAGAAAATGTTGTGCAATTATCTGTTTAGTCTGATTAGATCCCGCTAGAAGATGCTGTGATTTTGTGAATGTCAATCACCCCTGTTTGACCACATAAATATCTGTGCTTGTTCTCTGGTTAAAGCAGTTCTATTCTGACTCTACTTGAAGTCACGGCTCATGATTTGGGTAGCAGCTATCTTCTGTGCGCTGTGCCAACAAAAGGCTCCAGGTCTACAGTTTCGGCTTATTTCTGGGGGATGGTAGCAAGACTCTCTACGTGTACCCATCTTTAAACTGCGGCTAAGGATTGGAGAATGACACGGAAGACACGAGGAGAACCCGGGTGTCCAGCGAGGAAGCGGCATTGGCAGATGTGATCCTGTAGGGGCACGGAGATCTGTTACATATATAAATATATATATTTTACTCGATAATAGAAATAGTCTTTCTGTTCTTTTCCAAGTTCCTGGCATAGGAGTATTAAATCTCTGGGACAAGAAAATGTAGTATCATTTTGGAATAGCCCTCACTGCATCCCATTATGACAAAAGGAACGCCACGGTCCTCCGAAGTTGGGAGCTCACACACCAAAGCCCCGTTGAATTTCCACCATGTGTGTAGGAGAAAAAGGCAGGACTAACAAAACGGGGCAGATAGCAGCTAATAGTTTATTAAGGGGGAAACAAACCTCAAAGAAGGTTTGACGTTTCGGACGTGACACATCTTATTTGGGGTTTGCTTCCCCATTAATAAACTATTGTGCACTGTCTGCCCCATTTTGTTAGTCCTGCCCCTTTCTCCTATGCATCATATTGTGGTCCTTGAAGATGTGGCAATAATAAAAATTGCAATTGAAATAATGCTGCTACCAAACTGTGGCACAAACCTTTTTGCTCAAGGCCGAGCGTTGCAAGAGACTGTTCATCTCCCTCATCGTCTTTCTTCATAAAAGCCTCATTGACTGGCACAAGCTGCCTGGAAATCTGACCGTCATCTTCATCCACAGCCAGCCACCTTTGGCAGGGGAAGAAGTACCTGCGGGTCAGGAGATAGAGTTATAAGGAAGGCAAAATATATTCAAAAAAACAAACAAAACAAAACATGAGGATAGTAACTAGGTGCTATTATTGGTGACCTCCACAGAGGGGAATTCCAACACCAGCAGTCGAAATTCCATCCAAAAAGGACAAAGGATGGTTCCAGTGGGGTTTGGGTCGAAATCCCTACAACCAAGTTCCCTAATGCCAAAATCCCGACGGCCAACTTCCCTACACGGCCAACTTCCCTACACGGCCAACTTCCCTACACAGACAACTCCCTGACGGCCAACTTCCAGACATCCAAAATCCCAGCGGCTAACCCTAATCCTACTCCCTAACCCCTAAACCTAACCCCCTAAATCTAGCCCTAACCCTCTAACCCTAACACCCCAAACCTAGCCCTAACCCCCCAAACCTAGGCTTAACCCTAACCCCTAAACCTAGCCCTAACCCTAACTCCCCTAAACCTAGCCCTAACCCTAACCCCCCTAAACCTAGCCATAACCCCCCTAAACCTAGTCCTAACCCTAACCCCCGTAAACCTAGGGTTAGGGTGTTAGTATTAGGGTTAGCTGCTGGGATTATGGATGTCTGGAAGTTGGCAGTGTAGGGAAGTTGGAATGTCCGGCACTTGTTCTGTCTAGATGTTGGCCGTCGGGATGTTGGCATTAGGGAACCTGGCTGTAGGGATTTTGTCCGGCACCCGGTTCCAGTGTTTGTTTCATAAGAAGCATAAAAACTGTGGCTATTCTCCAATTACCGCTGATTCACTGGTAAACAATGGTGAATTTAAAGTGGCAATCTCCATAGACCAACCATACAACCTATAGTCACAACTAGGGATGCACTGATACCACTTTCTCAGTATCGACTATGAGTAATGATATTCTTATGCTTTATGTACGTTCCCTCAAGGGAAGCCTACCACACGATTCACTAATACACTCCATTGCCTCAACCAGTCCATCACTCCCACCTTGCAGCCCATCACTCTCACCTTGCAGTCCTCTGCTCCTGTTTCCCACCCTCAACCCTACTGGAATTGGACCCTTGCTTTCTTCTGTGTTGGTTTGTCAAAATGTTGTTCAGTCTCAATGTATTGTAACCCTGTCTATGTTGTGCCCATTGTTCAGTGCCGTGGAATAACTTGGCGCTATATAAATAAAGAATAATAATAATAACCTATAGAAAATTAAGGCTATGAGGCTAATTTAAGTTTTTTTTTATACTATATGAACAGATAGAGGCAGGGACGTACCCACAATTCAGAACTAGATATAGTGCTTAAACTAAACATTACACATGGAAAATGTAAAGGAGTGAAGAATGGGCAAGAGAGTCATCATCGGAGTTGGTCATCAAACAAGGTAAGGTCAGAAAGAGGAATCAATAAACAAGAGTCTGAGGACTAAAGACGATGACCAAAGATAAGTTTGTCTCTAGAAGCGGAAGACTGTCCAAGCTTCCCTGGACTCAATAACAACAAATATGAAAATAAGATGGGGCAGCTAGGACATTACCATTGAGTTGGCAGTACTGGATTTGGGTATGGTGCCAAATTCTGGCATACATCTTTAAGTCAGGCTAAAAATCCTAAAAATAGATTTAGTAAGTATTAAAGAATGTTCCCTGGGCTTAACATGATGCCTAAAATGTCAAAAATGATGTAAAAGGCACACACCAAGCATGATGACAATATGTGCTCCTTACATTGTAGAAGAAGATAGGAGGAGGTCCCATGTTAATGACACCCCACTTACAGTTTTGTGATGACATTAAAGGATTCATGTTTTTGCGTGCGTGGTGAAAAATGGCCACTCTGGATGGGCAGGGAAAGACCGTTACGCGAACAAGTGAACACATTCCCCTCTGATCTTACGAAATAATGTCCAATTTGGGCGTTCACAAGTTGCAAATATGCTACAATACAATATCAGAGTTCTCTTATTCTTCGCTTTAAACAAATTTACAGGTTATGCGTTTCTCACGTACTTTGTGTCATCCTTTCCATCCACAATTTCCACTCGATCCAGGAACCAGGCAGCATTGGCCCCAGAGTTATCATGACGGATCCGCAACTTTTTCAGCTCGCCAAGATCAACGGCGCTGATAGTACAAACATCCTCCTGTAGCATAAGGACATAGTACAGACAAACGATCAAATGACAGAACATCTAAAGAAATCAATGACATTTGAGTATCCCCTAATCCTGAACTCCAAGGACACGTCTTGTGGTTTCTAACCTGGGATTGCTCGTTCTTCTGAACAAATTTGTTTCTATGGGTTTGTTTGAGATGATACATTGTAAACCATCTCTTTATTTTTTCTTCCCAATACTCAGTTCCATAACTACTTCCATATTAAAGTAGAAGTACCTGTCCTTTCTCGAACTTGTTCAGGTGGTTTGACTTCTTGAGCTGCCGTTCACCCGTATCACCAATCTCACCATAGATTGTGGCAAAAACATTGGCATCCGTCCCAGCTCCCCAAACACTGCCGGTGAACACGTGGAGCTCGTATGTATTCTCTGGGGAGATGGCAGAAAACATTAATCAGGAGGATTGAGAGACATTGTGTTCTGACTTTGGATAGTTTACAGCTGTGACAGGTTTGAGTGTTGTTTGTTTGCCAAAACAATGCCACTCTATCAGACTATCTACTTTATTCATGTCCACCTTGTGATTGCAATCTGCCCTATTGTTTCATGACTGGAGGTTAAAATGGGCTATGGCTAGGGACTGGCTCCCTTGAGAAAGAGGGTGGACACCAGGGTGTCATCTTCCATTGGCCTCCAGGTCTCTCCTTCTACTTTATATATTTGCTTTTTGTGTTTTAGTAAGATTTATCTGTCTGTCTGTGCTACACCAACAAACGAGTCCTGCTTGATGTCTGGGGAATGCCATCACCACATTTTTTATTTTACCTGTCCTTAAGCTTCAGCTAAGTGCTGGACATGGCATTAAAGGTCACTGTTGGGAGAACAAATGTCTGGCAAGTGAGGGGATTTAGCAGATGTGACCCAGTTGGGGTGCGGAGATCTGCTACAGGAAGAGGAAAACAAAAATCTGCAACGTTTGTTTCACCCGAATACTAATGATTTTGAAAGAAGATGAAAGGCAAAGTCTGAGTAGTCCTGGGGATGTTGCGAAGGTGTCAGAATTCTGTTTTTCGTTAGGAGTCATTGTGCAATGCCTTTGCATTGGGAAAGTAAATAGTGTTTGAATTTTGAGCAAATCAAGCAAGAAAGTGGTTTTATGGGCAAGTATTGAGGGAGTAGGCTAAGAATGCCAAATCTTTTCGGTTTAATTGATGCAAAAATTGAGGCTAGTCATTGGATTTTGTTGACATTTGATGTTATTTGAGAAACCAGAAACAGAACCCCAATTTGGCACATTCCATGGAATGTGTGTGATATAACCGATGAGTTCATAGATGAGTTGACCTATGAGAAAGTAGCAATTGGTGCAGTGTATTAAGGTAAAGATCTTACATAGGGAAAACACATATGACGTCTAGTATTCCACTTTACGTTTCCAGATCACTTCTACCAACTGTGAATAAGTTCCTCAAGCTGTGGTTTCAGGTGTACCTTTTCAATTTAAAAGACATACTTTTGGTGTAGACAAGGTAGCATATGCTATAAATGTGTACCTTCAAGTCCAGATGCCTCCTGGGGAAGAAGTTCCACCACCAGCTCACCGTCAACTTCTCCTCGAGCCAGCCACCGCTTACACTCAAACATGTACGAATCGACAACTTCCATGGGTTGAAGCTCTTCTTCTTCTTTGGTAGGCTTCTTCTTCTTTTTGTCTTTGCTTTTTTTCTTGTCTACCACAGGAGCCACTGGCATCATTTGTATACCAACTCGCTTGATCTCCACCGATTCCAAATACCAGCCATCTCCAAACCCTTTGCCGTCATGGCCAATCCTTAGTTTCAGGATCTTGCCAACATCGGCCGCCTCGATCTGTGAAGGTAGTACGTATTTAGCCAATCACAGCAGCATATGCAACTCATTAAAATTTTAAAAAGAAGGTCATTATATCTACTGGCACCACGAATCGAACCCTAATCAGCGAAACTAGCTTCACAACATTATTTAGAAAGATTTAGAAAGCCAGTAGGAAACGCCACCTTAAATATGTCAACTGCTCCTCTTTCGAAGTCATTGGACCGGCTCCTCAAAAAGGTCTCCTCTGTTTTGCCGCAGTCACCGTAAAGTTGCATGAATACATTGGCATTGGTACCCGATCCGCGGACATTCCCGGTTGTTACAATAACTTCGTAATTAATCACTGTGAATAAACGGAAAAGAGTATAAAAACACCTGAAGGCGCTCAGTATTAAAATGCAAGTAATGTTTCCATGACGTTATGTCCACCTGATGCACAACGCCAAGAGGCTGGATGAATTATGAAAAGCCAGAATTAAAAAAAGTCATCCGGGTCATCCAAACCAAAATGGTTTGAAAGAAATGTAAAGCTGAAGTGCCGTAGTCAACAATCTTAGCCCACTAGATGTTATGGAACTACACCTCCCATGATGATTAGCCACTCAACAAATTGGCAGAACCTCCGGGTAAATGTAGTTCCAAAACACCTTGAGGGCCAAGCTTACCGACCCCTGCTTTACTGGGTAAGTGTCCTTGGGCAAGACACCTAACGGTACAGACTCGCCACCCAGGACATACTTGAAAACGAGAGAAATCTCAATGTATCCTTCGTGGTAAAAAAAAATTCTTATTCAAAATAAAAAAATAAAAGTAAAAATTGATGCACATTAATATATATGTGCTTATTGTGAATTAGTTATTTGTATCCAGGGATTATTTTATGAAGTGTCATATGAGCAAAAGGAAAGTTGGTGTCTGGAAGACAAACTTTAAAAATATTTATGTTAAAAGAGCTAAACTGGTCATCGCTGGACTCTAGACGCACCCTTCACCTTTCCAACCTGACGATTACGTGCGTTTGTTGCGCTGACATTGTAATACGACGTTCACCACAAAGGGTTTAGCCCCTCGCGTTAATGTGTTTTTGCGCGCACGCAAACGTGAAGATTGTGATAGGGCCCTTTATAAATAAATAAATCGAGAGATGAAAAGTTTGTTTGTTTAGTTGTGTGTGCAGGCTCTAGGCAGAGGCAGCTCACTAATTAGGCAAAATAGGTGACCGCCTGAGGCCTCACTCTCTTAGGGGCCTTAAATGATGGTATTTATGTAGAATGTCATAGTATAGATGTTCCGTACAAATGCGCTTCCACATTTACAAACACTCGTTTGCCAAGAGAGCTGGAATAGCCTTCTTAATTCAAATGTAATGGTTTGAATTCGAAACTTGTGCGCAGCAAAGCAGGGCTTCATATTTGAGCTGGGCCTACGGCCTCTCTAACCCTAAAGCCAACACTGGCTCTAGGTACTTCCAATCTCCTTCAAAAAAAATTCAGAAGAAAATCATTTTTATTTCATTAATGTAATTATTACTTGCATTATACTTACTTTTCTCAATGTCTTTCACCTCACTGGCATACACTTCGACTTCTACTTTCCCGTCGCACTCATCCTTACACAGCCATCGATTACACGGAAACATATACTCCTTCCCGTGCGCTGGGACTTGGACCACCACGTTGGCCAGAAACCAGCCTGCTCGAATCCCGACATTATCGTGCCCGATCAAGAGTTTATTAACCTACAAAAAAAGGAATGTTTTTATTATTTTATAATACTTCTGTTGGTGTTTTTTTTTCCGTAAAAAAAGAAACTCTTAAATAACAAAACGTATCTAAATAGGGCTGACGGCTTGTTGAACTTTTTTGGAACTTGGATGAAAAATTATTTATGTAGCTACAAAAGGATGTATCTTATAGAGACTTTAAAGGAACACTCTGCTCATCCTGGCCAGGTCGGGATGTGTAGAGTTCCTCCCCCCATTCTGCCCTGCTGTGCCAAAAATGTAGGGGTGGAGTTTCGTCCACCTCACCTAGCATGACCATCAGCCGGTATTTTGAATTTCCCGGCTGCTGATCCCCAGATTGGTCACTAGTGACTTCAACATGCAGAGAACTGTCATCACCATGCCTGTGATAGCGAGTGTTCTCAGAGAGGCAACTGACGGTTCGGTTCGGTTATACGCATGCGCGCAGCTCTGATCCATCATTCTGCGCAGACGCTACGGAACTTGCGTACGTAAAGTGCGAAAGTCCGCAGCGGTTCATACGCAATGCACGTTACGGCTTCAGAAGTCCATGAGCTGATGGGGAGGAGATGCGCGTGCCAGGGGACAAAAGTTAAATAAAACCACCTTAACCTCCCTGGCGGTGTTCTCGAGTGTGTCTCGGGGTTAGATTTCACCGCTGAGAGCGGTAACCCCGAGACACACTCGGGCTGTATACATCACCTCTCCGTGCCCTCCCTCAATGATCTCTGCAGTCTCCTCCGGCGATCGCAACGTTTTACTTCCTGGATTCCTTCTCGCGAGGAAGGAACCAGGAAGTGAGGTCGCGATCGCTGGAGGAGGCGGCTGGGGACATCGAGGGAGCGCAGGGAGAGGTGATGTATCCAGCGGCATCCCGAGTGTTGCTCGGGGTTACCGCTTCCAATTTAGGAATTTAACCCCGAGCCACACTCGGGATACCGCTAGGGGGGCAAAAAAATAAATAGACCGCTGTTAGACGTGGTTTTTCCCACAAATTAGACCGCCAGGGAGGGTAAATAAAAAAAATATAAAAAAATAGACAGGCAGAAGCTGTCAGTAGTATCTGCCCCCTTTAAGGGCAAAAACAGCGGAACTTTATTTTCAATAGCGTATCACTTAAATCCTTGAATGGATTGAGAATTTAATAAGCAAGGTAAAAAAAAATAAAAAAATCAGAATGTAGGCAAAAAAAACAAAAAACAAAATGCAATTATTTATTTTTAGATGTCACCAAAAAAGCAAAGTGTATGCAAAATTATTGTTTTGTCCTAAATCCTTGTAATTATGTCCCAAATGGTGAGTGATTTATTTTAATTATATATTTCTTATTTTCTGGTTTTTGCAGATTGAATTTGGCAGCTACGGATTTTAGGCTGAAACACAAAAAATTCAGAAAACACTTGATACTTACAGGGTTATTCAAAGAGAATCGAAAAGTCACTGCACGTTCGGTTACTTTTCGTTCTCTTCAATTCGGTACGATTTGGCGATCACATTTCGGCGACCCTGTGGTGTATTCAGCAAGCACCACAGGGCCGCCGTAGTGCAGGGAAAAGCCGTCACAAACCCGAGGAACACTCACTGCAAAACCCGGCGAACGCACACCGAAACCCGCAAAAACATCTGGATTAACCTCGCCGAACACGCCGGAGAAGCCCGAGCTGGAGCCGATCACAGCGCAGAGCAGCCGCCGGAAAAACCCGACACCGCAGACGAATGGAGTGAAAAAAAAAAAAACAGTATGCTTAAATGTTTGAAAAGTGAAACGCTGTTTGCAAAGAAACTATTGAGCGAAAATGTCTGAAATTTACAAATAAGATCCAATGAATGATAATAAAAAGGGCTGTTACAGAAAAAAGAAAAAACGATTTAAAAAAAAAACTGATTTTTTTTGCAAAAAACCCCCGAAAAATGCCTAAAAGATCCTAAAAAAATCTATAAATAGAGAGACTCTTAATGGCAGAATATTAGAATAAACGGTTTATTAGATATTGAATTAAAAAGGGAATATTTTTAACATTGAAGCCTATGGGATTCGCCTGAATAAACCTGTTGAATGAAACAGCAGGGCAATTCGGCAACTTTTCACTGCTGGTTTGTGTTCTCTGAATAGACGAAGCATTGCTTCTCTATGGGGATTTCAGTGCCCTCGAACAGGCACTGAACAGGCACTGAACAGGCACCGTATGTGCAGGCAATTCGCCAGCATTTGGCGAACTGCCTGCTCTCTGAATAGCCGAATGGCCAGGAAAGGTGACTGTACGCTGAATTTCCCTGTTCGGTTACCTTTCGGCCACAATTCGGATCTCTTTGAATAACCCTGATAATATTTGTAACCCCGTTAGCCCCTGTAATAGGAAACGCACTGAAAGGCTCTGATTTCAATAAGTAAAAGCATCAGCGCAGCATTATATACAAATCATGTACCGATAAATCCCGGTGTCGTATCGAGCTGCGGCATAAAATAATATGTATGATTTTAATGGGGTGACCTATATTTATCTTTTCAGTAATGAGAAGCCTCACACAGTATTTCTCTCCAACAATTAGCCGCGTGATGAGTGCGCGCTACTATTTATGGTTAGAGCGATACATCTAGTAAATGGGGAAACCGGAACGGCAGGAAATGTAATAAAACAAGTTCAATAAAGTTCCAACCAACAAAATGTGTTCTTGTCAAATAAGTCTTACAAAATAAACACCACATTAAGGGTTCTATGCATAAAGTACTGAAATTGAACGCAATTTCGGTGCATTTCGGCAAAAATTCAGTGAATTCACTATTTATCGAATGTTGTTCACTGTATTTTACTGAACTTGAGGGGTTATTCATAGAGCACTGAAAGGTCGCCGACATTTCGGTGCTCTCTTGTTCCACGCGCTACCCTGCACTTAGGGGAATCAAAGTTCCCCACCCTGCAGTGAATTCAGCATTCGCTGCAGGGTCCCCGTCGGAAACCTGCCGAACACCCGCCGAAAAGTCACCCAAAACTCACCGAAAACCTGCTGGTACCTCTGCAAAAAACACGTTGAACACGTCGGAAAAAGCCGGCGAACCGACGATCACAGCACAGACCAGCCGCCGGAAAAAGCCGACAAGCTGACGAACGGGGTAAAAAAAATAAATACGATTGAAAGTAACAGAATTGAAACGCTGTTTGCATAAAAACTACTGAACGAAAATGCCTTATATTTACATATAAGATCCAATGAATGATAGTAAAAAGGTCTGCTACGAGAAGAAAAAAAAAACACTTTTTAAAAGGAAAAAAAAACTAAAAACAATTTTGCCGAAAAAATCCCAAAAAATGCCTAAAAGATCTTTAAAAAAAAATCAATAAATAAAAGGGACTTTTTGCTGCAGATTACAATAATAAACGGTTTATTGGATATTGAATTAAAACGGGAATATTTTTAACATTGAAGCCTATGGGATTCGCCTGAATAAACCTGCCGAATGAAAACACTGAACAGCAGGGCACGTCGGCAACTTTTCACTGCTGTTCGGTATCTCTGAATAGATTAACCATTGCTTCTCTATGGGGGATTTCACTGCCGTCGTACGGGCACCGTACCTGCAGGCAATTTGACAAAAATGTGGCGAACTGCCTGCTTTCTGAATAGCCGAATGGCCCCGAAATGTCATCGTACGGGGAAACACTGTTCGGTGACATTTCGGGGCCAGATTGACTCTCTCTGAATAACCCGTTTGGAGTCGCAGAAGCAGTTATAGAACGTTGGCAAAAAGCACCAATAAACGCTGATAACTGCCAATAAGTGGTGAATTGCGTCGAATTAGCCTCGGCAAATTCCATCGAACTGAAAAAAAAAGAAGTGTCCTGTTCTCCTAAAAGGAGCTTAAATCAAAAGAATGTAGTAAAAATGTGTCTGAATAATAAAAGAGGTACTTTAAAAAATAATAAAAGTCTGTTAAAAGTCTTAAAAAAATAAAAACCAAATAGGTCTTTTAAAAAATACAAAAAAAAATAGTTTGTGTAAAAAATAACAATAAATAGTCTTTAAAAAAAAACTGTAAAAAAGATATTTACATTTATTTCTTTGAAATTAGATTTGCCTGTTTAACCGGTCGAATGGAAACACCGAAATTAAGGTCAGTTCACCAAAATTTAGGTGCAATGCGGCGTTCTGCAAATAGATGAATCGTTAGTTCTCTATGGGACAATTTCGGTGCTGCGTATTGCACCACATTGTACAAAATTGTACCTACTGTGAAATTCACCATTTGGTGCAATTCGGTGGCAAATTCAGACTTTCTGTGAAGAACCCCTTGAGTGTTCACACAAACATGCACCATGAAATGGTCTCACCTTCCCAATGTCGATGGTGTTTATGGTAAAGTTGTCTACTCGGCCTCTCTCAAAGTTGTCCCCGAGGTCATTGTCGGACACCAGGAGGAACTGTTTGTTTGTGTCTCCCTTCTCTCCGTAGAGCTTCACGAAGACGCGGGAATCAGAGCTGGCACCACTGACATCTCCAGTTTTAATCTTAAAGTGGTAGCTAATGCCTATGGATCATCCATGGGAAAATTTCCAGATTAGTCAAGAACATTCTAAGGTACTAAAGTTTCAACACAATATATGGCATTACCATAATGTTAAAGTGGTCCCAGGTTAAGCCTATACCTGGTTTTCCCCTCACCTTGGAAAAATAAAATGTTGTAGGACCTCAACTTTTAATTCTGTTATACGTATATGGGGTAGAGCTACCAGGAATAGAAGACCATTAGACCAAATTACAGCCATTAAACATTTTTGAGCACTGATTAGTGTCTCATTTATAAGGGAGAAATAAGAGAGGAGGTATGATTAGGTGAAACAGACCCTTTTGTATGTGACCTACACGTAGATGTCTCCAGGACCTGTAAGGTATCCTACAGGACTGACACCTGGTTAAAGCGGAGTTTCAAAAGCCGCAAATACAATGTCACCGGGATCAAAACTCTGTTGCCTAAGGAGAAATATTGAAAATTGACACAAAACTCGAGTATGGCCTAAACGGGTTTGGGTCGAAATACCTACAACCAGGTTCCCTAATGCTAAAATCCCGACGGCCAACTTCCCTACACAGACAACTCCCTGATGGCCAACTTCCAGACATCCAAAATCCCAGCGGCTAACACTAACCCTACTCCATAACCCCATAAACCTAGCCCTAACCCCCTAAACCTAGCCCTAACCCCCCTAAACCTAGCCCTAACCCCCTAAACCTAGCCCTAGCCCTTAAACCTAGCCCTAACCCTAACACCTCCAAAACCTAGCCCTAACTCCCTAATCCTAGACCTAACCCCCCTAAACCTAGCCCTAACCCTAACTCCAGCCCTAAACCCTAACTCCCTAAACCTAACCATAACCGCTAAGCCTAACTCCCTAAGGGTTAGGGTGTTAGTATTAGGGTTAGCCACTGGGATTTTGGATGTCTGGAAGTTGGTCATGTCGGGAACTTGATATGTCCGCCAATTGTTCTGTCTGGAAGTTGGCCGTCGGGATGTTGGCATTAGGTAACCTGGCTGTAGGGATTTTGTCCAGCACCTGGTCTAAACATGAAATGAGTACCTAGACAAATGGGTTAGTTAGGGTACGATTTGGGAGTTAGGGTTAGGTTTACGGACAATTTTGATTTAGAATTCCTATAATTCCTATTTCTAATACATTCTTAAATTTTTTGTGAATTTTTTGATTCCTGCTAAGTCAGGTCAGCTTTCTACCATACTTTCATCTTAGATGTGCATTATAGGCTTTCGTCATTTTGCTGTCACACTTCTGCCATTTCTTTCACACGAGCCACGTTGCGTCAGTTTTGATATTAGGCGAATGGGAATAGTCAACATTTTGTTCCGGCCAACATCGTACCAGTGGCTGTTTGACGCTTGGCTTTAACCACGTGTCATTACAACCATAAACCCTTCTTCTCAACGCATGTAAAGATTCTTCTTCATCATTCATATGACACAAAACACCGGAAGGGCCTTCTCCCATCAAAATACTGCCTGAAATGCTCAGTGAACCAGATCCCACTGCCATATTTCATTCAGGATCTTCCATTTAAAGATCAGATGGATTGTAATAAAGTCTTCCTGTGGCATCCAAAAACATCTTATGACCATGGTTGCTATATTAATCACGTAGAAAAAATACCATATGGGAGGAGTAATGTTCATATGTAATGCTATTACAGGCTGAGTATTCCTTATCCAGAATACAACTTTTTTTTGGACCGCAGACATAACACCAAAAGTGGAAAATCCCACCCGTGACCTCATGTGACAGGGACAAAATGATTAAAAAATCCTGTATAAAATGCTTTTCAGGCTGCGCCGTGTATAAGTTGTGTATGAAACACTGATGGATTTGGTGTTTAGTTATGGGTCCTCACGATATCTCATTATTTTATGCAAACGGGGCTCAAAAGTTCCACTCGCCCTCTCGCCTAGGCATAATGATAACTTAAGCAGGGCTCACAGAAATTTGGCCCTTTGCATTTGGGGAAATTGTCGTTGGCCACCTGGGCTCAGAAATAGCAATTAACTTTTCCGCCTGGCTAGTATCTTTGGAATGAAAATTGTAAGCCCTGATGCAGCTATTCCAAAATGTAAAAAAATACAAAATCCCAAAAGTTTCTGGTCCCAAGCATTGGGACTCAACCTGTCTACTAGAGTACATTACATTATTATTACAAATGGAACAATTTTATTTTTCTTCTCACAGAGAGGGACTTTCGCCAATAAATGTGGGATTTACTATTATTATGTTTTGTACATCTTAGACTTTTACCTCTACTTTGTTATCTTAATTATACATTTTAGCTTGGACATGCACAAATTCTTCTTTCCCATGGTTGCGCACGCTAGTAATCGAGTTCTGTCTCAAACATAAGATTCGGGTCTTTAACGCTTAACAGAAAGCTAGAGATCCTAGAACAAAATACGATTAACCACTAAGAATAATAATTTACTCCGCAGGCAAAACGAAAATAAAACCTACTTCTCAGGTTCTGTGAATCACCAGCTGGAACGAGTTCACGAATAATATGTCCGTCATCTTCGTTTCTGTCAAACCACCTGTTTTTCACGCAAAGAAGAAAACAGATTTATTTACAGATAGGTCTAGCACCGGGGTGTCCGAAACGGCCATAATGCTGTGGAGCAACTCTAATTTCCATGATTATCTACGACAGAACAGCTGTAATGACAATGATGTGTGTATTTCACATAAACTCCGAAACAAGGTTTGCGGTTGAGTCTGAATTCATTTTCCAGAACACCAGGGCCTCTGTTCTGGCCAGGCTGTAGCAGGAGTCGATAATAGAGAAAGACGAATCGAGACGCCAACTGTTAGCAGTTCTCTGTTATGGGCTCAGTTACAAGCCAGTCTCTATATTAGCAGCTTGGCTTGTAATCTTAAGGAGCTGCCAAAAGGTACCAGAGTCGGCCCCATGCTTTGCCGCTGGGGTCACGTAGGGACAGCAAAAAGGACACCACTAAACACTTTGTTCTCCATGACCTTCCCTCTACAGAGGAAGGACACCACTGAACACGTTATTCTACGTGACCTTCCCTCTACAGAGGACGGACACCACTGAACAATTTGTTCTCCATGACCTTCCCTCTACAGACAGAGAACGGACACCACTGAACACTTTGTTCTCCATGACCTTCCCTCTACAGACAGAGAACGGACACCACTGAACACTTTGTTCTCCATGACCTTCCCTCTACAGACAGAAGAAGGAAACCACTGAACACTTACAGGGGCTTGAGGTGGTCTACTTTTAAGTGGGCTATTTTCAAGTGGAGTTAAAAACAGGAATTCTACCTGTACTGGTCTGGTTTGTATCTTTAGAGGGAGAGAAACCTCTGGTTTATTTGTCAATTTAATTTCTCTTTTTGTTTTTTTTTCTGCTGGTTTTTTTTTTCTCTGTTGTGCTTTTTGGTTGTTTTTTTTCCCTGGGTGGCTGGTGACTTGTTAATTGGGGGCGTGTAGCCTGTCAGGTGATTTCACTTGTATGGCTACATAATCTCAGGGGCAACTCACTGAGCTTGCTTACAGGGGCTTGAGGTGGTCTACTTTTAAGTGGGCTATTTTCAAGTGGAGTTAAAAACAGGAGTTTAAATAACAGGTATCAATTGTTGTTTATATATTTGTTATCTTGTTGTGGATATGAGTGTTAGCAAGCTTGAAGGTTTGACCCAGTGCACATCCTGCTGCATGTATGCATGTCTGGAGGAATCCTTCCAGGGTCCATATCTCTGTAGCAAGTGTGAACGTGTAGCTCTTCTGGAAGCTCGTATTGGAGATCTGGAAGGGCAAATCGTAACACTGAGGCAGATTGACAATCTTGAAAGGAGCCTGCTTCTCACAGAGCAAAGTATAGTTGAGGAATCTAGGGGTGTGGGAGGAGTGGAGTTAACCGGGGAACAGGTTGGTAGCTGGGTGTCAGTGACACGTGGTAGCAGGGGGGGAGGGAAGAGGAAAAGGTTGGCTAGTCCTGATCTTGCGCACACCAACAGATTTGCCCCCTTGAGCGAAGATGTTGGGTGCAGCAGCTCAGGTGTAGCAGTACTGGAGGCTGCTCCCTCTAACAGCCGGGGGATCAGCCCACCAAGTAAGGGAGGGATAAAGAGGGCAAGTAAGCCTAGACAGGTTGTGGTGGTAGGGGACTCTATTATTAAGAGAGTAGACAGGGTAATCTGTCGCGCTGATCGCCTTAACCGGACAGTTTGCTGTCTGCCGGGTGCCCGTGTTAGGCATGTGGTTGACAGAGTTGATAGATTATTGGGAGGGGCTGGAGATGACCCAGCTGTCATGGTCCATATTGGTACCAATGACAAAGTAAGCGAAGATGGAAGGACCTGAAGAATGATTTCAGGGAATTAGGAAGTAAACTGAAGAAGAGGTCCTCCAAGGTAGTATTTTCTGAGATCCTACCTGTGCCACGTGCTACAGTGGAAAGGCAGCGGGAGATTAGGGAGGTCAATGCGTGGCTTAAAGCTTGGTGCAGGAAGGAGGGCTTTGGGTTTTTAGAGCACTGGGCTCATTTTGCACTGGGGTACAATCTGTATAGTTGTGATAGATTGCACCTGAATGGAAGAGGGTCTGCTGTGCTAGGGGAGAGGATGGTTAAAAGGTTGGAGGAGACTTTAAACTAGTGGAAGGGGGGAGGGATACAGTATCTTACAAAATGGAGACAGAGCAGATAGCGGAAGGGTTTCAGTTCAGACTAAGGGGGGTGGAGCCGGGGGGATGGGTAATGTAAGAACAGTGGAGGTATGTAATGTAAAGTCGCATTCAGCATGTGTGGGTAGAGACAACATTAAATGTATGCTTGCTAATGCAAGGAGCCTTAATAACAAGATGGGGGAACTAGAGGTAATAGCATACACTAAGCAATACGACATTATAGGAATAACAGAAACATGGTGGGACGAAACGCATGACTGGGCTGTAAACTTAAACGGTTATACATTGTTTAGAAAGGATAGGAAACATAAGAAAGGGGGTGGAGTGTGTTTATATGTAAATCAGGATTTAAAGCCTAATATTACACAACTGGAAAGTGATGAGGGAAATGTGGAATCCTTATGGGTAAATATTTCGTTGGGGATAAACAGGGAAGTCAATTATTGGTTGGCATATGCTATAAACCACCTAATATAGATAATGATGAGGAAGAACAACTGTTAGAGCAAATTAGGAAGGCTGCACATCATGGCAGCACTTTAATTATTGGAGATTTTAATTACCCGGACATAATTGGGATAGTGGGACTAGTAATTCAGCAAAGGGAATCCGGTTCCTGAACATTTTAAATGATACCTTCATGTCACAACTGGTAGAAACACCAACTAGAGAGGATAACTGTCTGGACCTGGTTATAACAAATAATGTGGATCTTTTCTCAAATATTAATGTAAAAGAACAGTTGGGAAATAGCGACCATAACATGGTGACTTTTGAAATAAACTCAAAAAAACACATTCATAAGGGGCATGCTAAAATATATAATTTTAAAAAGGCCAACTTTATTAAAATAAAGGAAGCTCTCAATGTCATTGACTGGCAGAAACTCTTTCACGGGAAAAACACTGAGGATAAGTGGAATATCTTTAAACTAACACTAGAAAAGTACACGTCACAATATATTCCACTGGTTAATAAATATAAAAGAACCGACTGAAACCAATGTGGCTTAGTAGGAAGGTAACTAAGGAAATGAAAAATAAAAAGAAGGCATTTAAAGCTTTTAAATTTGATAAATCTGAGGCATCCTATAAAGCATATAGGGCAGCCAATAAAGCATGTAAAAATGCGATTAGATGGGCTAAACTAGAAAATGAAAAAGAAATAGCCAAAGAGAGCAAGACCAACCCTAAAAGATTCTTTAGGTACATAAATTCTAAAAAACCCAAGAGTGAAAATGTAGGTTCACTAAAATCTGAGTCAGGGTTATTGTTAACTGAAGATCAGGATAAGCAGAAATTTTAAATGATTATTTTTCTTCAGTATTTATCAAAGAGAAACCTATAACAGGAGACATGAAATTCATTAATAAAAACTTACTAATACAAAGTGACTGGTTGACTCAGGACAAGGTTTTACACAAATTAAACAATGTGAATGTTAATAAAGCCCCAGGGCCAGATGGAATTCACCCGCGAGTACTAAGAGAGCTATGTGTTGAAATATGTAAACCTCTGTTCTTAATCTTTCAAGATTCTTTTCTTTCAGGAATAGTACCAGAGGATTGGAGAAAAGCTGACGTGGTCCCTATATTTAAGAAAGGTTTAAAATTTGTGCCTGGGAATTATAGACCTGTGAGCTTAACATCTGTGGCTGGGAAAGTATTTGAGGGGTTACTAAGGGATAATATTCAGGAATTTATTGGGAGGTATAATGTAATTGGCAAAAATCAGCATGGTTTCATGAAACACAGATCATGTCAGACTAACCTAATTACGTTCTATGAGGAAGTAAGTAGAAGTATAGATCAGGGGGTCGCAGTGGATGTGATTTACTTAGATTTTGCCAAAGCTTTCGACACAGTTCCACACAAAAGGTTACTACTTAAATTAAGAAAAAATGGTCTAGATGAAAATACTTGTTCTTGGATAGAAAACTGGCTAAAAGATAGGGTACAGAGAGTGGTCATAAATGGTACATTTTCAAGATGGACACCAGTGGTAAGTGGTGTCCCTCAGGGGTCTGTTATAGGACCAATACTATTCAATTTATTTATAAATGACCTTGAGATAGGCATTGAAAGTCATGTATCAGTGTTTGCAGATGACACAAAGCTAGGAAAAGTAATACAATGTGAGCAGGATGTTACTTCGCTGCAGAGGGATTTAGATATATTGGGGGACTGGGCACTTAAATGGCAGATGAGATTTAATCTAGATAAATGTAAAGTTATGCACTTTGGAGTGAAGAACACACAAGCAATTTATACCCTAAATGGTACGGAGTTAGGGAAATCCAAGCAGGAGAAGGATTTGGAATAATCATAGACTTCAAACTAAGTAACAATGTGCAATGTCAAACAGCAGCCGCCAAGGCCAGCAAAGTACTGGCATGCATTAAAAGGGGAGTTCACTCACGGGATGAAAACATAATTTTGCCTCTGTATAAATCAATGGTCAGGCCGCACCTTGAATATGCCGTGCAATTTTGGGCACCTGTCTTAAAAAAAGATATTATATCGTTAGAAAAAGTGCAGAGACGGGCAACTAAATTAATAAGGGGGATGGAAGGGTTAAGTTATGAGGAAGACTAACAAGCTTAAACCTGTTTAGTTTAGAGAAAAGGCGCCTTAGAGGGGATCTGATAACCTTATATAAATATATACGGGGCCATTATCAACCATTGTCTGATAACCTATTCATTAACAGGACTATACACAGGACAAGGGGTCATCCATTTAGACTGGAAGAAAGAAAATTTAGCTTAAAGCATAGGAAGGGTTATTTTACGGTGAGAACAATCAAGCTGTGGAATTCTCTGCCTGTTGAGGTGGTTGGGTCAGAGTCTGTACAGACTTTTAAAAAACGACTGGATGACTTCCTGCAGACACAGAATATTAAGGGTTATAATATTTAATATGTGGGTAAAAGCTTCTTGATCCAAGGAGAAATCTGACTGCCATTCTGGGGTCAAGAAGGAATTTTTTCCCAGTATGTTGCATATTGGCAAGCATTCAGACTGGGTTTTTTGCCTTCTTTTGGATCAACAGCAGTAGGTTATGTGGGAGAGGCTGAACCCGATGGACGCATGTCTTTTTTCAGCCTATGTAACTATGTAACTATGTAACTTTGTTCTAAGTGACCTTCCCTCTACAGAGGACGGACACCACTGAACAATTTGTTCTCCATGACCTTCCCTCTACAGACAGAGGAAGGACACCACTGAACGCTTTGTTCTCCATGACCTTCCCTCTACAGACAGAAGAAGGAAACCACTGAACACTTTGTTCTCCATGACCTTCCCTCTACAGACAGAAGAAGGAAGCCACTGAACACTTTGTTCTACGTGACCTTCCCTCTACAGAGGATGGACACCACTGAACAATTTGTTCTCCATGACCTTCCCTCTACAGACAGAGGACGGACACCACTGAACACTTTGTTCTCCATGACCTTCCCTCTACAGACAGAAGAAGGAAACCACTGAACACTTTGTTCTAAGTGACCTTCCCTCTACAGAGGATGGACACCACTGAACACTTTGTTCTCCATGACCTTCCCTCTACAGACAGAAGAAGGAAACCACTGAACACTTTGTTCTCCATGACCTTCCCTCTACAGACAGAAGAAGGAAACCACTGAACACTTTGTTCTCCATGATCTTCCCTCTACAGACAGAGGAGGGACACCACTGAACACTTTGGTCTCCATGACCTTCCCTCTACAGATAGAGGATGCAGCATATCATGCTGTCGGGGCCACCTTTAGCATTTGAGGAGCTCCAGGTAAGAAAATGTTTGGGGGCCTCTCCACGCTTTCAACAACACAACTCCTAACACTCCACCTTTTTTCAAACAGAGATATACACAATGACTTCCTCCCGCTCTTCGCCCCGATAGACACCAACTCAACACCTTTCCATAGATAGGAATCCCTCTCCCCCAGATAGAGAGGTGGCGGCCGTTGATACTTTGTATCACATGGAGGATGTCAACAGTGGCACAGCGACCCCAAAGTGTGGGACGCAAGGTGTGTGTCCTACACGCCCCACCCAAAGGGCAGGCCCGCATGCCATCCACATCGTCACAGGATGCCAGGAGATTTTGTTTTTTTTCCCTTGTTTACTTTTCAGTGTTTTTGTGATTTCGATGATGCAAAATCACTTAAGGCCAAGTTTTGACAGTTTTTTTTTTATTATTATTTTTTTTACTACACAGAAATACTTCAGTTGCCAAGACTTGCCGTTATGGCCTTGTACCTATGAACATAGGATAAAAAATTAAATTGCACAAATTTTTAATGCATTTTAAGAATAATGTTTTCTTTCTATTGTTTGTTTCAATATTTTTTGAAAAGGGTGTTAAAATAAGGAGAAAAAAAAAAGCAAACAAAGATATGAAAGATAAATTCTAAAAATGTGTTAGGTGCCACACGTCAAAAAAATTTAAAAGAAGAAATGTGGAAAAATCAATAAATGGCTTTCCTCGCCTTGCGGCATGGTCTCCTGGGAAATATCCAGTTATCCCTGGCCTATATGGCATAAATATGGACGTGTGCCTGAAACGCCTTCATTCATTTCCAGGCCTCTCCTTTATCTTTTTTATTGGATATTTTTTTTATTTTAAGCAGTTTAGGTTATGAGTTGAGGTGTCTCCGTGCCTCGCTGTGCACAGGCTTATAGCTCCATGAATACATAAAATTACTCCGTATTATTCTTAAAAATGGTGGATCTAAAAAGCTTTAACGTTGACCGCTTGTTCGAATAAATATATAAATAATCAGCCAGTTATTTTGCATATTACTCAACATTTTTTAAGTATTAAAAACATTTAAAAAAAAATAGTCTGACAGTTTATACGTTTTTATAATCGGGTTCCGTCCATTGTAAAACTTTGGTCGTGTGCTATACCTGTTGCAAGGGAACTCCACGGCTTCCGTCTCAGGCTTGCCTTCTTCTCTCACAACAACCTTGTCAAGGTACCATCCGCAACCACCGCCTTTTCCGTCGTGTCCTATACGAACCCGTTTCACCTGCTTTAGGGTCACAGCTTCAATGATGAACTCATCAGCCTTCGGTGAAGATGACAGACTCGAGTCAGTTTAGAGATCAAAAGCTCCATGAAACGAACCAAACCTTTGACAAAGCCAACCAACTCAACTACAGGGACTACTAGACTTCTCGGCCAAGCTTATTGTCTTGGTCATCTCTGAAGAACACTTGTCCTAGGTAAGTAATGAAAGGTAATTTGCAGGTGAAACATACAATATTTTCGGACAAGAAGCCCAAGCTTTACCCCTACTTGCCTCATGAAGGAATTATGCCATCATGGATGTCCTACTGTTAAGTGAGCAGTTCAAAATCCAGGACAAACTCAATAATGTTGAGAGACTCTCGGAGAAACAGAAGCCACTCCATACCCATCTCTCAACCGACACATACAAAACAACCCATTCCCATCTCTCAAACTCAACCTGCAGAAGAATTGACGGTTCAAAATGCAGGTATGCTCAACACTGTACTCAGCAAGGTGCAGCTCTGTTTGACGACCTGACAAACATAGCACAGACAGAGCAAAGGCCATACTTAAAGGAGACCCAGTGTAAGACCATGAGGTGTGTCTGTAACTCTGCCCAGGGTCTACAGACACAAAGTAGCACACTGACCAAACATCTCAACATTCATAGATACTGACCCATTACAGATATCATTTCTGCATCCACATAGTGATGCAATATGGAAGTACATCATTCATACACACACACCAATCAAACCACACAGAAACATATCGGTACCCACCACTCACACATATTTCTGCATCTACACAAACCCATCTCTGCATTCACACAAACACTAACTAAACCCACAAACCCATCTCAGCATACACACACACACACACACACACAAACTAACTCTACCACACGATCATACAATCCCATCTTCATTCACACATATTAACAAACACAAGAAAAATTCATAATTCAAAGTAATCTACAACACAAGTGCATGTCGTCAGTCACAATACACCAATCAAACTGAACAATAACATATCTGCATTCATATACTGACCCACCACAAACATCTCTGCATTCATATACTGACCCACCACAAACATATCTGCATTCATATACTGACCCGCCACAAACATATCTGCATTCATATACTGACCCACCACAAACATATCTGCATTCATATACTGACCCACCACAAACATATCTGCATTCATATACTGACCCACCACAAACATATCTGCATTCATATACTGACCCGCCACAAACATCTCTGCATTCATATACTGACCCGCCACAAACATATCTGCATTCATATACTGACCCGCCACAAACATATCTGCATTCATATACTGACCCGCCACAAACATCTCTGCATTCATATACTGACCCACCACAAACATCTCTGCATTCATATACTGACCCGCCACAAACATATCTGCATTCATATACTGACCCGCCACAAACAGCTCTGCATTCATATACTGACCCACCACAAACATATCTGCATTCATATACTGACCCGCCACAAACATATCTGCATTCATATACTGACCCGCCACAAACATCTCTGCATTCATATACTGACCCGCCACAAACATATCTGCATTCATATACTGACCCGCCACAAACATCTCTGCATTCATATACTGACCCACCACAAACATCTCTGCATTCATATACTGACCCACCACAAACATATCTGCATTCATATACTGACCCGCCACAAACATATCTGCATTCATATACTGACCCGCCACAAACATCTCTGCATTCATATACTGACCCGCCACAAACATATCTGCATTCATATACTGACCCACCACAAACATCTCTGCATTCATATACTGACCCACCACAAACATATCTGCATTCATATACTGACCCACCACAAACATCTCTGCATTCATATACTGACCCACCACAAACAGCTCTGCATTCATATACTGACCCCCCACAAACAGCTCTGCATTCATATACTGACCAACCACAAACATATATCTGCTTTCAAAACCTGAGTCATCAAACAAGTGCACCTCAGCATTCACACACTGAACCACAATAACTATATCTTGGTACTGACAAACACTGACTTAACCAAACAAGTACATCTCAGCATTCACACACTAACTTCACCTTGCTCGTACATCTCAGCATTCCCACACACACTAACTCCACTTTGCTCGTACATATCAGCATTCCCACACAAACTAACCTCCCTTTGCAGTATATCTCAGCATTCACACACACACTAACCTCACCTTGCAGTACATCTCAGCATTCACACACACTTTCAACATCTTGCAAGTACATCTCAGCATTCTCACACTAAACCCACCTTGCAAGTACATCTCAGCATTCCCGCACACTAACTTCATCAAACAAGTGCACCTCAGCATTAACACACTGAACCACAATAACTATATCTTGGTATTAACACACACTGACTTAACCAAACAAGCACATCTCAGCATTCACACACTAACCCCACCTTGCTAGTACATCTCAGCATTCCCACACACTCACACACACTAACCCCACCTCAAAAGTTAATCTCAGCATTCACACACACTTACACCTTGCAAGTACATCTCAGCATTCTCAAACTAAACTCACCTCGCAAGTACTTTTCAGCATTCACGCACACTAACTCCACCTTGCAAGTACATTTCAGCATTCATGTACTGAACCAAATATATATATAATAATGTGTTGTTATTGACATACACTGACTTAACCACACAAGTACTGTATATGTCAGCATTCACACACACTAACCCATGTTGCAATTACATCTCAGCATTCACACACATTAACCCCACCTCGTAATCACATCTCAGCATTCACACACATTAATCCCACCTCGTAATCACATCTCAGCATTCACACACATTAACCCCACCTCGTAATCACATTTCAGCATTCACACACATTAACCCCACCTCGCAAGTATAGGCTCTAGAAAACAATTATAAATGTGCTACGAATTAGATAACTATGCTGGGTGGGGGGGGGGGGTGCCAGAATTACTTTTTGCATTTGGCTGTATTTACGCTGGTTTGGGTTTAGACGGTATGTTCTTAGCATATCAATTGTTAGAAAAGCTCATGTGTATAAAAATAAAAACCAAAATCTGCATATTCGTCGGACTCTTAAAACAACCGACACAACAACAACAACAGCTACAACATTCTGAGATATGTCTTAGATCTATGTGTATGAATATGCAAAAACAGATTCTTTGAGCTTAATCCCGGCTGACTCGTCCCCGATGCAATAAATGAATCATTAACATGGATTTATATGTTGTGCTTGTGTGCGCGATCTCTCGGTGGTTGCATTTACGTATTTTCTGGGTGTAAAGTCAAAAGGTAAAAAAATGGTTCCTTCCTGTCGAACCTGTGTTTACATAAAACAAAACAAAAAATGCAACACTTACAATACTCGCTGGGACGTGGGAAATCTTTGCTGTTGTCGAATAAGAAACAGAGGGGAGATTTATCGACAGTGACTGTTATCGGACTGGAACGACCTGTCATTTTTCTGGTCTTCTTGGGAAATCGGAGAAGTGATGGAAAACGGGCGTTTTTTTTCCCTTTGTAAATTTTGTTGGTTGTTTTTATGTCATAGCCGCGTGAGAATTATCGATGAATATCAAGGAGAGCAATCGTGATAGCTTTGTGCTTCAAGTTGTATGTGTGACAATAAGCAATAGACAATCTCGCAATCGCTCAAATCACTCAATAACTCAACCCCTCCCTACATGTCTTTGTTACTCCAAGCACGTCCCATCTAGACAACTCCGGTCAGCAGGTGATCTCCACCTGTTATCTGTCTATACCCTCGCTGCCAACTCTCGCCTCCAAGACTTCTCAAGGGCAGCTCCGGTCCTGTGGAATGACTTGCCTCATCCTATCAAACTCTCCCCTGATCTTCAGACCTTCAAGAAATCCCTCAAAACCCATCTCTTCAGATTAGTGTACCACATCACTGATGCAACTCATCCCTCTGCTCATCGACTCACACAGGATTGAAGCTGCCTCTATGGCCTCACCATTCCCGAACCACTGGCACTAATGATCCTGCTGTCCAATTCCCCTGGTCTTCCTCAACCCCAATCCTTCTAGACTGTAAGCTCCTATGAGCAGGGCCCTCTACACCTAACATTTCCATCATATGTCTGTTTATAAGAGATGGGAATTTGTTTCGGAAAAATTCGGAATTCGGAACGAAATTTGATAATTCGTATTCGGAAGTACTTCCTAATAACGAATCGATACGATACGAATACGAAACGAAAATGAAACAATATGATACGAAACTAAACGAAATGGTATATAACTAATTTATTTTGTTTTACACTGTGTCATCATCATAAAAGAAAAATTTGAATAATTGATATCAACTATCGAATTTGAAATGATCAATTGGATATCAACTATCGAATTTGAAATGAACTATCAAATGGATATCAACCCTGGAATTCGATTCGATACGAATCCGATACGATAGAAATTTAAATGAACTATCAAATGGATATCAACTATTGGATATCGCCTATCAGATTCGAAATGAACTATCAAATGGATATCAACTATCGAATTCGATGCAATACGAATCCGATACAAATCAACCCGAAATTAAACGAAATACGAAACATGAAACGAAATTAGTTACGAAATTCTGAAAACAAAATTATTTAAAAATGTAACGGAACGAAACAAATTTTTCAGCCATGCACATCCCTACTGTTTATCTGTATCTCGTTCCCTTTGGTTATTATAAAGCGCTACAGAAACTGTTGGCGCTATATAAATGATGACAATAATAATAATGTGCAAGCTACGTTGAATAACCCATGGTAGACTCATAGCTAGAAATCCTCCACGTAGACGAAGACCTAAAAGAACATGTAAAATCAGATTCTTACACAAGGACACCTGAATCAACCTGGGACTACACACAAACCCCAGAACCTGGATAACAGAGATCCTCCTGGAGCCGGAGCAGGACTATATTGGGTCAGGACTTGAAAGCCGCAGGGCTGGAATTGCAGGGACCATTTAAAGGTTTTATCACATTGCATACTAGTCAGTTTGACGCGTTTTGCCCCTGAAACACAATAGGACTTCAGGAACCTTGGCTTAGCAAAACAGAGAAACAATCTTTAAAAACGCCATCTGCAGCCCATAATGACCCTCACCCCCCCCCCCTTTAAAAGTCCAGAAAAGTTCATCCATTGGCCCTGGTATATCGGAATCTGGTGCTGCCGATCAGTAATCACTTTCAGTACTCGGCTCATCTTCTGCTTTGCTTGTGTGACATCATGCCCCATACACCTTTCCTTTGACTTCTGTTTTCAAGGAGCATGAGCGTCTGTCCACCATCTCCTCACTTATTCTGCAGAAGTCCTCCCATAAGGGTGTCTTTTACACAAACAGCTCAGCGAAAGCTTGTGTCAACACACTTGGCTTGTGTCAACACACTGGTATGATCACAGATACAATGATGTGGGTGCGCCAACTCAGGTTGAATCCACACGGAAGATCAAACAGATGGAAGTCAAGCACTCCAATAAGATTGTTATTGGGATACAGGCAACGTTTCCGTTGCTGATGCAACTTTTATTAAGCCTTTCTTGATAAAGGTTGCACTAGCAGCCGAAAAGTTGCCCGTGTCCCAATAAATGCTTTATTTTGCCTTTTTTATTCTGTAATCCCTGACTTCCATCTCTTTGATCTTCTGTGTGAAGCACATAAATGAAGGGGAGATGACAAACAGATGAAAACAAGAAACCACCAGCTGTGATAAATCAACTGACCACCAAATATTGATGAATATTTCATGGAGAATCTTTGACAAGTCTCCCCCCACATTATCTCGGGGGTGTCCATTCCTCTGCATCAGTCCAGTTTTCCCATCAACCCCATAGCAGAGTTTTACATTAAGCAATGATACTTTTCACTGGTGACCATGGCTTCTTGTACATATTGTTGGGTGGGGAGCTTGACCACAGACTATTCCAAGTCAATTTTGGTGTATGGGCTCACGATTAAGGCTGTTTGGTAACCAGTGCATATACTTTGTATTGTCGTGTTTGTTGTCTGGTGTTGTGTTTACAGGGTAGACATTAAAAACCCCCACTGTTGAAGTGAAGAGTTTGAAACGATGGCCATGAAAATGGTCTACAAGACTTACAGCCCAGAGTACAACAACTCTTCTGGAGCTACAGTGCCACAAAGGTACGGTTAGGTTGAGGAGTCTAGTTAGGAAAAGCCTTGTTATGGAGACATGGTAGGCTTTAGAGAGATTTTGGAGTCATTGGAGCTTATCCTTGGGTGGACCTGTGGATATCTGCGATTCTCCACTAGGTGATCTTTCATTGTGATAAAGAATATCATCAACATTTTACTTATTAAAAGTGAATCATTTTTGCTGTCCTCGCCTCAGTTTTGGGTCTTGTCATGACTTCCTCAGGGTCTGTCGCTTGCTTGGAGGAAAGTAGATTGAGGGATTTGTCTATTCCATTCCTGTTCATCTATAGTGCACATATGAAAACCATTGGCTCACAAACTATGGAGAATTGTCATGGAATAACATATTTGAAGCCAGTATTTCTGAATTAGAAAATGCATCCAGTACTGATATTCCTTTGGCTGACTGTATTGGCCTAAATCTTGGAAACCACCTTAATGAATATCCCCCATATGTATTTGTTCATCAGCAAATGTCGTTGAATGTGGAGGGACAACCACCACCACAATTCCCTGGCCTGTTCTACCGGTCAGACGATATCTACTACTGTAGTCCATAACATGGCTGGTGGTGACAACATATATTTAGTACTTACGTTGCCTTTTTCAAACTTGTTCATGTTGTTCTTGCAGTCGATAAGGAATCGTTCCCCCGTGTCCCCAAGGTCTCCGAAAAGGCAAATGAAGACGTTGGCATCAGTGCCGCTTCCACTTACATTACCAGTGTGAACCGTCACACGATACTTTATCACTGGGGAGGAAAACCGACAAAAGACATTAGAATTTCAGTATTCTTGAAGGCTCGATGGCAGTACAGGTTCCTCGGCCTTTCCACACAAGATCACCCCCCCCTCTCCCGAGGATGTATTATTCAAGCCTAACAGCTTGTGAATTTGCCATGGATAATTCATGTTGATATCAACTTTCACTTGCCAGGTTGTTACACAGGTAACATTGACTGATATGCCAAGAGGTCAGCCATCACTAGGCCATTGTTTAGGCTTGAAAAGAAGACAAGATAAGTTGATGTATTTGTAAAGTGATTAGAGTTTGTCAGTGGAGACATCGATCATACCAGGGACATAGACACATATGACACCAAGATTATATCTGTTCAGTAGGTCAAGGATTGTAAATGCTAAAAAATTTAATGAACCATTAGTAATCTGACTCCACTTGGACAAATATGGCGTCTTCTTCTACTTAAAATGGTCTCAAGTTGTAGAGTTGACAGTATAACAACTTCAGCTAACGTTAGTGGTTATAATACAACGATACTGTCAGTGCTTCAAAGCGTATCTTCTAGCTAGACCTGGAAGCACTCTCAGTCTCAGAGCTGGAATCTCCCCTTAGCGTTCCCGTTTTACCTGTAGATTACGGGGCAGACGCTGAGTCCAGCTTTAATGGCTGTTAGGGTCCTGGATGCTTGGGACGGTGTTAAAGCGCCGTCCCGAGCGTCGCCTCCATGGAAATATCGCCTTTAGTGATGCAATTCAAATTTATCGGTGTGCCGATTTCCGAAAAACTATCGAATGCTAAAAAGATGTCAATAAATGAATTTTCAGGCAAGGAAATAGAGGAAAGAAGACTGAAATCTTTTTAAAATATCGGATATTTCGAATAGCGATGTTTAAAGGCGCAAATCTGGCCGAAAATAACCTATTTCGGCCGCTTTACAGGCTCGCTTTTTTTGGACCAGCAGCATTTTTTGCATACCGGCTCTGTGCAAATTTTTTTCAAAGGAGTCAGCCAATATTTTGAAAAAAATATCTGACAAAAGCAGTATATATATAATTTATTATTACTATTTTTTTTTTTTAAATGGCCAATATAATTTAAATCGAGCCCACATTTTGTTTTTTCAGATTCCGGGGGAAAAAAAAATAATGGGAACTTCTGGCATAAATGAATAACTGACAGGGTTATTCAAAGAGATCCGAATGGCTGCCGAAAGGGAACCAAAAGCTGAAAATCAGCGTTCGGTTACCTTTCCTGGCCATTCGGCTATTCAGAGAGCAGGCAATTCGCCAAATCCTGGCGAATTGCCTGCACATACGGTGCCTGTTCGGTGCCTGTTCGAGGGCAGTGAAATCCCCATAGAGAAGCACTGCTTCGTCTATTCAGAGAACACAAACCAGCAGTGAAAGGTTCCCCTAATGCCCTGCCAGTCGGTGGTTTAATTCGGCAGGTTTATTCAGGCGAATCTCATAGGCTTCAATGTTAAAAATATTCCCGTTTTAATTCAATATCTAATAAACCGTTCATTATAAAATTCTGCAGTAAAGAGTCTCTTTATTTAAAGAATTTTTAGGATCTTTTAAGCATTTTTCTGGATTTTTTTTTGAAAAAAATAAAAATTCAGATTTTTCTTTTTTTCTTTTTACTTTACTTATTTTTTCTGTAACAGCCCTCTTTATTATCATTCATTGGATCTTATATGTAAATTTCAGACATTTTCGCTCAGTAGTTTCTTTGCAAACAGCGTTTCACTTTTCAAACATTCAAGCGAACTGTTTTTTTAATTTATTCACTCCATTCGTCTGCGGTGTCGGTTTTTCCGGCGGCTGCACTGCGTGTGATCGGCTCCTGCTCGGGTTTTTCCGGCGTTTTCGGCAGGTTAATCCAGATGTTTTCGCTGTGCGTTCGCCCTCGTTTTGCGGTGAGTTTTCGGCGGCTTTTCCCTGCATTTCGGCGGCCCTGTGGTGCTTGCTGAATACACCACAGGGTCGCCGAAATGGGATCGCCAAATCGAACCGAATTGAAGAGAACGAAAAGTCACCGAACGTGCAGTGACTTTTCGATTCTCTTTGAATAACCCCGTGAGGCTTCCTGCACCGACATGTGAGTATCAGGGTTATTCAGAGAGCGGTGAAAAGCAGGAGAATGACTGGAGAACTGAAAATTCTAGGTCAAAATAGCCGATTTGGAAAGTGAGATAAATGGGAGAATTTTTCTGGTTTGGCTATTTTGACCTAGAATTTTCCATTCTCCAGCCATTCTCCTGCTTTTCACCGCTCTCTGAATAACCCTGAATGTTTTTATTCGTTCATATTTTTTATTGGTTTTATAAAGGAATGTTTGACAGCTGGAGCATCCCATAGCAAACTTAGGATAGCGTATGAACACGGCATTAAAGGCTGGCACTGTCTCACCTGGCAGGGTCGACGCCACCAATGGGCCCATTGCTGGAAGTTCTCGCACGATCTCATTATCATCCTCATTTAGATCCAGCCACCGGCCGCACGGGAAGGTATATTTCTCCTTGGTGAGGGTTTTTAGAAGGGTCACCTAGGTTAGATTCACACAGTGCACGTGAATTAAACAATAGAACTAACAGGTCTGTTCACTAAAGGTGAAACTCAGGAGAATGACAGGAGAAGTGAAAGTTCTAGGTCAAAATAGCCAAACCAGAAAAATTCTCCCATTGATCTCACTTTCCAAATCGGCTATTTGGTCTGGATTGCTCTCATCTCCTGCCAGTTCTCCTGAGTTTCACCTTTTAGTGAATAGAGCTGTAATAGTAATTTATCACAGATGAGCAGAGACAAATAGCTATGTTTAAGTTTACTATTGGTAAGTCATCAAAATGCTGTGGTTTTAAAAAAGTAGCTTAAATTTAGATATAGCTGGGAAAAAAGTAGTTTTGATAACGAAGAAAGGAGGCGTTTTACAGTTTGGGTTAAAAAGAAAGAGCAAAAATTAAAGTGATAAAGGAGCAGAAGCTGTTGGTTAGAGAAAGGACTTAGACTTAAACCCAAACCTAAAAGTAACCCTGACCCCAATACTAGCCCTAACTCCAACACAAGCACAAATATTAACCCTAATGCTAACACTAAAACAACATAGAAACATAGAAAAATGTCGGCAGATAAGAACCTTTCGGCCCATCTAGTCTGCCCAATTACATGGATACTTTACCTGGATTTATCTTTTGTTTAGGATAGCCTTATGCCTATCCCATGCTTGCTTAAATTCAATTACTGTTTTGGCCTCTACCACTTCTACTGGAAGGCTGTTCCATGTATCCACCACCCTCTCAGTAAAATAATGCTTCCTGATGTTACTTTTAAACCTTTGCCCCTCTAATCTAAGACTATGTCCTCTTGTTTTGCTACTTTGTTTCCTTTTAAATATACTCCCTTCCTCTAACTTGTGGATTCCCTTTACGTATTTAAATGTTTCTATCATATCTCCTCTGTCTCGTCTTTTTTCCAAGCTGTACATGTTAAGATCATTAAGCCTTTCCTGGTAACTTTTCTCCTTCAAGCCGTACACCATTTTAGTAGCCCTTCTCTGAACTCTCTCTAAGATGTCTATATCCTTCTGGAGATATGGTCTCCAGTACTGCACACAGTACTCCAAGTGAGGTCTCACCAGTGCTCTGTACAGTGGCATGAGCACTTCCCTTTTCCTACTGCTATTATTATTATTATTTATTTATAAAGCGCCTGCATATTCCGCAGCGCTGTACAATAGGCACAGTATAGACAGGGTTGCAATACATTGAACAACATTTGACAAACCGTACAGTAGGAGATGAGGGCCCTATTCCGGTAGGAACTCACAGTCTATAAGGGTTGGGGTTGGAAACAGGAGGAGAGGACTGCAAGGTGAGAATGATTGATGGTTGTGTAGCGCTCACTCCCGGAGGAGCCGCTGAAAATGAACCACGGGTCAGTCTCCCCGCACTAGGGAATAAATATACTCCAACACCGCTGTGAGTTTTTATCATTTAAATAGTTTACTAAAATAAGCAGATGTTGAGACACGGTATTCACAGATATTATTACAGTACTTTCGTATTACGGTAAAACGCGTAGCGGAAAAGAAACGAAACACGAGGCTTCGTATTTCGGAAGAATAAAATATTCGCAACCGAACAGAAAAATATATGCAATTGCCCAATAGTTCGGAAAAACAGAGACACGTAGCGAACCCCAAAATACAATCTCTTCGTATTACGATAAACGCGCAGCGGAAAAGAGAAAAATATGTATTCGGAACGTAACTTTAACTCCCGTTCCGATTCGTAACAGAATAAGTCCTGCACAGGTTTAAGTCCCGGAATGTAAAAGGTGTGTATGTGTGTGTGGTACCCAGGTACTGTTCAACTGGCCAGTGAATTTACTTAAGGAATGTCTTCGACTAGTCAAGTTGGGGCCCTGTGGACTTTAAAGAGAAAACAGCAGTGTGTTCCTTAATTACATACGGCCTTGGAGGCCTCTCACCCATCCACCGGTTGCTGTAGGCTCCGCTGACCCAGGACATCTCTCCGCTCGATTTTGAATGGGGATACTAGCGGCCGGATCCGTTGTCTGACTCTCTGTTGCTTGTCCACGACTTGTCCCGCTCACCGCCTGCTCTCCGTATCCGATCAGCTCGCGGCAACTCCTCACTCCAGGTCTTTGGCTTCTTTAATCTGCAGCAATCTCAGGAACTCGGAGGTCTCCTTCGCTTTAGGCCGAATGACCCGATAAGGAACTGACAGGTCTCACTCTTGCTCTGGCCTAGGCCCTCCTGCGATGTCTTGCACTGCGTCTGCTCTCTCTCGTTCCCTCGCGCGCTCTGGCGCGTTCTCTACGAGGTTCGGGAAGTAAGCCTCCTGTGTCCCACCCACTTCCTGTCCTTTTGCAAAGCACGCCGGGAAATGTAGTCCCAATGTCTCGTGTCTCTAATCGCGATTGTCTCCATCTTGTGGCCAAAAATAGGTACTACCGGCAGCAAGATTTAACACAGCGCTACAGTTGCGTCAGTGAGTCGGGTGGTCGGCTTCCCTAAATAGGAACGTTTTAAGGGAGCGTTTGAAGGAAGGGAAACTAGGGGAAAGTCTGACAGTACGAGGGAGAGCGTTCCAGAGAATGGGGGCTGCGCGTGAGAAGTCCTGCAGTCTATCATGGGAAGGGGTGATGCGGGGAGAAGCTAGGCGCAGGTCGCTGTTTGACCTTAGGGAGCGGGCTGGGGTGTATTTGGTGATTAGTGAGGACAGGTAGTGGGGAGCTGAGTTAGTGAGGGTTTTGTAGGTCAGGGTAAGGATTTTGAATTTAATTCTGCAGTGGATGGGGAGCCAGTGAAGGGACTCGCAGAGAGGAGCGGTAGAGACAGAGCGGCGGGTGAGGTGGATTAGCCTGGCGGAGGCGTTCAGGATGGATTGTAGGGGGGAGAGGCGGGACAGAGGGAGGCCAGATAAGAGATTATTGCAATAGTCGAGTCGGGAGATTACCAGGGCGTGTATGAGTTGTTTTGTGGTGTCAGCGGTAAGAAATGGCCGAATTCTTAAAATATTACGCAGTTGGTATCGGCAGGAGGAGGAAAGAGACTGGATGTGGGGGATGAAGGAAAGAGCAGAGTCAAGTGTAACTCCAAGAGAGCGAACCTGGTTTGATGGGGAGATGGTGATACCCTCCACCGTGATAGAGAAGTCAGGAGGTGGGGAGGCATTAGAGGGAGGAAGAAGTAGGAGCTCAGTCTTTGACATGTTGACCTTTAGATGGTGGGAGGCCATCCAGGAGGAGATGCCAGATAACAGTCACTGACTTTGGAAAGGACAGGGGGAGAGAGATCAGGGGTAGAGAGGTAGATCTGAGTATCATCAGCATAGAGGTGGTAATTAAAGCCAAAGCTGTTAATGATTTTGCCCAGGGAGGAGGTGTAGATGGAAAAGAGCAGAGGACCAAGGACAGAGCCTTGAGGTACACCAACAGAAAGAGGCAATGAAGAGGAAGAGTTAAAAGCAAAGGACACAGAGAAGGACCTGTTGGATAAATAGGAGTCAACCCAAGCGAGTGCAGTGTCACTGAGACCAAGAGAGTTGAGGGTCTGTAGAAGGAGGGGGTGGTCAACAGTGTCAAAAGCAGCCGAGAGGTCAAGCAGGATGAGAATAGAATAGTGGCCGTGTTTTTTAGCAGTTAGGAGGTCGTTGGTGACTTTGGTGAGGGCAGTTTCAGTTGAGTGTAGGGGACGGAAGCCAGATTGCAGGGAGTCAAGTAGGAAATTGGAGGACAGGAAGAGGGAGAGGCGGTTGAAGACTAGTTTTTCTAAGAGCTTCGATGTGAAGGGAAGCAGGGATACAGGGCGGTAGTTGGATGGAGAGTTGGGATCGAGGGATGGTTTCTTTAGTAAAGGGGTAACTAGCGCGTGTTTGAAGGCGGATGGGAAGGAGCCGGTGGAGAGAGATAGGTTGAAGATGTGTGTGAGAGCAGGGGTGAGGGAGGAGGAGAGGGGAGGAATTAGATGTGAGGGGATGGGGTCGAGTGGGCACGTGGTGAGATGTGAGGAGGACAATAAGGAATTGACTTCCTCATCAGTGGCTGGGAGGAAGCGGCAGAGGGTGGCAGAGGGGGCTTCTGGGAGTGGAGGTGGCAGATAACTATCTTGTGTTGGGATGTTGCTTCTGATAGTTAGAGTTTTACTGAGGAAGTAGTCTGCCAGGTCTTGAGCGCTGAAGGCAGCTGAGGGGGGAGGTGCAGGTGGGTAGAGGAGGGTGTTGAAGGTGGACCAGAGCCGTTTAGGGTTGGAGGACAGAGTAGATATAAGAGATGAGAAGAAGGATTGTTTGGCCAAGTGGAGGGCAGAGGTGTATGACCGGAGAATAAACTTGAAGTGAACAAAATCAGCTTCAGAGCAGGATTTCCTCCAGGCACGCTCTGCAGTGCGGGAGCATCTTTGCAGGTAGCGAGTCTGGAGGGTGTGCCAGGGCTGAAGCTGGCGGCGGCGTGGGGCCTTACAGAGTCGAAGAGGAGCAAGCGTGTCTAGGGCAGAGATAAGTGTGGTGTAACAGTGGTCAGTGGCAGCATCAGGGCAGGTGAAGGATGAGGTGTGAGGGAGGTGGTGAAGTAGATTGGAGAATTGATGGGGATCCACAGCATGTAGATTTCTGCGAGTGTGTGTGCGGGGTGGGGGAGCAGGGTGTTTAGGATGAAGTCCAGATAGGTTGAAAGAGAGATGGTGGTGGTCAGAGATGGGGAAAGGGCGACATGTGAACTCAGAAATGGAGCAGAGGTTGGAAAACACTATCAGGGTTATTCAGAGAGCGTGAAAAGCAGGAGAATGACTGGAGAATGAAAAATTCTAGGTCAAAATAGCCAAACCAGAAAAATTCTCCCTTTCATCTCACTTTCCAAATCGGCTATTTTGACCTAGAATTTTTTATTCTCCTTTTCACGCTCTCTGAATAACCCTGAAGGTCAATAGCGTGACCATCGCGGTGGGTAGGGAGGAGGGAGGATTGCATGAGTCCAAGGGAGGACGTGCGTGAAAGAAGTTTGGAGGCAGCAGGGGCAGAAGGATCATCAATGGGAATGTTGAAGACCCCGAGAATTAGGCATGGAAGACTAGAAGACAGGAAGTGAGAAAGCCAGGTAGCAAAGTGGTCAAAGAATTGGGAGGTTGGTCCCGGTGGGCGGTAGATGACTGCCACCCTGAGAGCCAGAGGAGAGAACAGGCGGATGCAGTGTGCATTCTGCCAGCATTTCCTGCTGCTCTATTACATTGACTACTTACCCTTAGATCCTCTGAAATAATAACCCCTAAATCCCAACCCTCAGATGTATCAAATATTCTATATTCAGCCCTTGGGTTTTTACGTCCCAGGTGCATTATCTTGCACTTATCCACATTAAAACTCAATTGCCACAACTCCGACCATTTTTTTAGTTTACCTAAATCATTTGTCATTTGGCTGAACAAGCACCTATCCGAACACTAAAATAAGCACAAATACTAACACTAAAACAAACACAAATCCTAACACTTAGGCTGGGGTCAGACCAGCGCACTTTTAACGTGCGTTCTGGCGCACATAATTACGGCCGCACTAGCAGCAGATGACACGCAATGACGGCCAATATACGATGTACGGCCGCACAAAAGTCCGGCCGTGCAACGCAAGTGGAATTTGAACGCATTTTTTTGAGAACGCTGAACCGCTAGTACTGACGTACAGAGTGCGCAGCTGCGGCATAGCGGCGTGTGTGCGTGATTAGGAGATGTCAGACACTGCTAATGTCCAGCCAACATAACGTCCAGACTCAAAAAGAGTTTTATTGACGATCCGTACAAAATCACGCCCGAAAATGCGCGTCGTCTGACCGTTTTTGCGCATTCCGTGAAAAAATACGTCAATGCGTTCGGACGCACTTTTTCACGTTCGCGGGGAAAAAAGCTTTCGTCTGACCCTAGCCTAAAATAAGCACAAATACTAACCCTGGCACTAAACAAGCACAAATCCTAACACTAAAACAAGCACAAATCCTAACACTAAAACAAGCACAAATCCTAACACTAAAACAAACACATATCCTAACACTAAACTAAGCACAAATACTAACCCTAACACTAAAACAAGCACAAATCCTAACACTAAAACAAAACACACATCCTAACACTAAAATAAGCACAAATACTAACCCTAACACTAAAACTAACACAAAACTTAACACTAAAACAAGCACATTTCCTAACACTACAATAAGCAAACTATGAACCCTAACACTAAAACAAGCATAAATCCTAAAAATAAAATAAAGCACAAATACTAACCCTAACACTAAAACACAATTCCTAACACTAAAACAAACACAAACCCTAACACTAAGGCTAGGGTCAGACGAACGCATTTTCACGTTGTCTGTGAAAAAGTACGTTCGAACGAATGGACGCATTTTTTCACGGAATACGCGATAGCGGTCATACGATGCGCATTTTTCGTCCGTGAGTTTGTACGGATCATCAATAAAACACTTTTTGCGTCTGGACGTTATGTTGGCTGGACATTAGTAGCGTCTGACATCTCCTAATCACACACACACGCCGCTAGCGGGCGCAGCGCACTCTGTACGTCCGTACTAGCGGTTTTACGTTCTCGAAAAAATGCGTTCATTTTCCACTTGCGTTGCGCAGCCGGACTTTCGTGCGACCGTACTTCGTATATTGGCCGACATTGCCCGGCATCTGCTGCTAGTGCGGCCGTGATTAAGTGCGCCAGAACGCGCGTTCGCACTGCCTCAGTCTGACCCTAGCCTAAAATAAGCACAAATACTAACCCAAAACAAGCACATATCCTAACACTACAATAAGCAAACTATGAACCCTAACACTAAAACAAGCACAAATCCTAACACTAAAATAAAGCACAAATACTAACCCTTTCACTAAAACAAACACATATCCTAACACTAAAACAAACACAAACCCTAACACTAAAATAAGCAGAAATACTAACCCTAACACTAAAACAAGCACATATCCTAACACTACAATAAGTAAACTATGAACCCTAACATTAAAACAAGCACATATCCTAACACTAAAACAAGCACAATCCTAACACTAAAATAAGCACAAATACTAACCCTAACACTATAACAAACACCTCCTAACACTAAAACAAGCACAAATCCTAACACTAAAACAAGCACAAATCCTAACACTAAAACAAGCACAAATCCTAACACTAAAACAAACACAAATCCTAACACTAAAATAAGCACAAATACGAACCCTATCTCTAAAACAAATACTAACCCTTAGGCTAGGGTCAAACGAAAGCATTTTTACACACGAACGTAAAAAAGTGCGTCCGAACGCATTGATGTATTTTTTCACGGAATATGCGAAAACGGTCATACGATGCGCGTTTTCGTGCGTGATGTTTTACGAATCCAAACCAGGAAACTTTTTGCGTCTGGACGTTATGTTGGCCGGACACGAGCAGGGTCTGACGTCTCCAAATCACACACACACACCGCTAGCGGGCGCAGCGCACTCTGTACGTCAGTACTAGCGGTTCTGCTTTCTCGAAAAAATGCGTTCATTTTCCACTTGCGTTGCGCGGCCAGACTTTCGTGCGACCGTACTTCGTATATTGGCTGTCATTGCCCGTCATTTGCTGCTAGTGCGGCCGTGATTAAGTGCGCCAGAACGCACGTTAAAAATGCGCTGGTCTGACCCCAGCCTAAAACAAGCAGAGATACTAATCCTATCCCTAAAACAAGCAGACATTCTAACCCTAATACTAACCCTAGCCCTAAAACAAGCAGACATACTAACCCTAGCTCTAAAACAAGCAGACATATTAAACCTAATACTAACCCTAGCCCTAAAACAAGCAGATCAACTAAGCCTAATACTAAACCTAGCCCTAAAACAAGCAGACATACTAACCTGAAAATAAGCAGATATACTAACCCTGATACTAACCCTAGCCCTAAAACAAGCAGACATACTAACCCTAGCCCTAAAACAAGCACACCTACTAACCCTAATACTAACCCTAGCCCTAAAACAAGCAGACCTACTAACCCTAATACTAACCCTAGCCCTAAAACAAGTAGACATACTAACCCTAATACTAGTCCTAACCCTAAGACTGGCGTCAGACAAGCGCACCACGTGCGCCCGTACTGACGTGCCTCCCGACGTCCGTCGTAACGTTGTGACCTTTCAAAAGGACCAGCCACACGCTGTAGCGCACACACGAATTGCGCACGCTACAGTGGACTTGCTGAAAGCCTTCATGTCGGAGCGCTACGTAGCACATTCGATGGGGGGCTGCAAAGCGCGTTCCTCCATAGGAGGATTGAGCCTTGCAGTGCTGACTGCATTAACTGTGCTAAGCGAGGTGGCCAGAAGGGCGTCTGAGTGGAAGGAACATCCACTCTCACGGACATTCCTTCCACTCTCAAAAACGCTCGTCTGACCCCGGCCTTAAACAAACACAAATACTAAACCTACTCGTAAAACAAATAGGAATCCTAACCCTAAAATAAGCCGAAATAGTAACCCTTCTCCTAAAACAAGCACAAATATAAACCCTAACCCTAAAACAAGCATAAATACTAACCTTAACTCTAATGCACACATACTAACCCGAATATTATCCCTTTAAACGAAAACAAGCAGAAATCCTAACCCTAAAGCAAGCACAGATATAAACCTCAATACTCATAAAAGTAACAGCCAAAAAAGAACAAATACCAGCCCTAATACTATTCCTAACCCTAAAACAAGCAAAGATACTAACCCTAAAAGTAACCCTAATCCTAAATCAAACACGAACACAAACCCTAAAACAAATTCTAATCCTAAACTTGATACGAGCTTCTTTTTTTTTTTTACAATTTTTATTTTGCAAACAAGTCATCATACAATCACAAAGTGAGGGCCTCGCTGTACGTTCAACGAAAGTACAGCGGATGAAAAATAACAAAGTGAGGGCCTCGCGTGGCCACTCAGGGTCATCTATCACAGCGCGACATAGAGAAAAAGAATAAAAATAAACAAAAAGCTCAGCGTGATATAAAACGAAAAGTCAGCCATAGACATCCAGTATAATAAAGGGGGGGTGAAACAGGGGGCAGTGGCAGAGGCCAAAACTGCGCCTACCCTGGTATGTTCCCGCGAGCCCGAGGGACCACGGAAGACCAAAAGGACCAGTGGCACTAGGCCCGGGTACTCGGGGGCCAAGTCAGGAGCCAGGCCACGCTGGCACACCCCGGGGAAACCAGAAAATGCCACACAAAAAGAAAGGGGTGGGGGAGTCAGCGGAAATGTCTCAAGAAAAAGAGGGTTTCCAAAAATCAGCAAATCTCAGCTCGTGGATATACTGCCCCAGCTCTGCCCCCCCAGCTCCTGATGGATATACTGCCCCAGCTCTGCCCCAGCTCATGGATATACTGCCCCAGCTCTGCCCCAGCTCATGGATATACTGCCCCAGCTCTGCCCCAGCTCATGGATATACTGCCCCAGCTCTGCCCCAGCTCATGGATATACTGCCCCAGCTCTGCCCCAGCTCCTCATGGATATACTGCCCCAGCTCTGCCCCAGCTCATGGATATACTGCCCCAGCTCTGCCCCCCCAGCTCCTCATGGATATACTGCCCCAGCTCTGCCCCAGCTCATGGATATACTGCCCCAGCTCTGCCCCAGCTCATGGATATACTGCCCCAGCTCTGCCCCAGCTCATGGATATACTGCCCCAGCTCTGCCCCCAGCTCCTCATGGATATACTGCCCCAGCTCTGCCCCAGCTCATGGATATACGCCCAGCTCTGCCCCCCCAGCTCCTCATGGATATACTGCCCCAGCTCTGCCCAAGCTCTGCCCCAGCTCATAGATATACTGCCCCCCGCTCTGCCCCCAGCTCATGGATATACTGCCCCAGCTCTGCCCCCAGCTCCTCATGGATATACTGCCCCAGCTCTGCCCCAGCTCATGGATATACTGCCCCAGCTCTGCCCCCCAGCTCATGGATATACTGCCCCAGCTCTGCCCCAGCTCCTCATCATGGATATACTGGCCCCAGCTCTGCCCCCCAGCTCCTCATCATGGATATACTGGCCCCAGCTCTGCCCCCCAGCTCATGGATATACTGCCCCCAGCCCAGCTCTTACCTGCTCTGCTGGCCCCAGGCCCAGGGCAGGCTCCGCCGGCGTCTTCTCCTCCTTGGCGAGCGGCCGCTGGAAACATGCAGCTTGGCCGCGTCGCCGGAACCACCTGATCAGCGCGAGGTCTCGTGCGCTGGTCAGGTGGTTTCTCTCCCACGTGAGCGGCCAAGCTGCATGTCAGCGGCCGCTCGCGTAGGGAGAGGGACGGCCAGCGCGCGGCTCCCAAATTCCGGCGCTGATTGCCGGAATCTGGCGGCGGCGCTGGGCCCCCCTCCAGTGGCGGAATGCCAGGGCCCGGTCGCAACTGCGACCGCTGCGACCCTGGTACTTCCGCCACTGTACAAAACAGCAAAAGGTTGCACTCAACCTCAAACTAAGCGGGTGCATCTAACATAAAATAAAAAAACAAATACAAACAAAAAAAACCACAGTTTTAAAATATTCAAAAAACCTGACTGAGGGAATAAATGATGGGGATTCAGTTTTTTAAGCCTGTCACAGTCGCCAATGTACCCCATCGTTGACAGGTCCTATCTAACACGACCAAATCTGCATTTACAGGCTTAAGAAAACTATGATCATACTTTGTGAACTGAATCCCCATCATTTTACCTCACTCAGGTTTTTTGAATATTTTAAAACTGGGTTTTTTGCCACAGAAAATGATGGTAGAAGGTGGTCATTGGTGTGGACTGCTCTTTCCTGGTGTTTTGTATATATTGCCATGGGAACCCCTTACTCCTCCCCTCCAGGCGCCGGTGTCCAGTGGTTGATGCGGCTAGCCGCCGCGGCCTGATGACGCCAGTATGCGGTTCATCAATGGCTTCCGGTTGTTTTGGGGCGTATCCTCGATCTTCAGCCATGGAGGGGGATGGGTGAGTATCCCTCGTTTTATTGTCTCCCCTTATATAAAGCTTGTTGTTTCGTTGTTTTTTATACCTTGAAAAAGGCCCGTTGTGTTGGGCTGAAATGTCGGACTTTTAATGTAAAGAATACATTTTGTTATTTTATTAAGTCCTGGACTGCCTCCCACCACTGCTCCCACCTCCCCACCTTAAGTCCTGGACTGCCTCCCACCACTGCTCCCACCTCCCCACCTTAAGTCCTGGACTGCCTCCTACCACTGCTCCCACCTTCCCACCTTAAGTCCTGGACTGCCTCCCACCACTGCTCCCACCTTCCCACCTTAAGTCCTGGACTGCCTCCCACCACTGCTCCCACCTTCCCACCTTAAGTCCTGGACTGCCTCCTACCACTGCTCCCACCTTCCACCTTAAGTCCTGGACTGCCTCCCACCACTGCTCCCACCTTCCCACCTTAAGTCCTGGACTGCCTCCCACCACTGCTCCCACCTCAAGTCCTGGACTGCCTCCCACCACTGCTCCCACCTCCCCACCTTAAGTCCTGGACTGCCTCCCACCACTGCTCCCACCTCCCCACCTTAAGTACTGGACTGCCTCCCACCACTGCTCCCACCTCCCCACCTTAAGTCCTGGACTGTCTCCCACCACTGCTCCCACCTCCCCACCTTAAGTCCTAGAGTGCCTCCCACCACTGCTCCCACCTCCCCACCTTAAGTCCTAGAGTGCCTCCCACCACTGCTTACTTCTTCATATCTACTACCAAGGGAGTACAGCACCCGGGTATAACCTGGTCTGTGGGATCTCTGACCCACACCACATCATTTTGGAGCTGAGTGCCTGGTCCCCCTTCTTTCTATATATATATATTATTAGGAACTCTTTGGACCTACCATTGTTTCTGCACTGATGACAATTACTCAGATAAAGATCAAATCACATTGTAAACGTCATAAATGATGAAAATCACAAGCTGCTAAAACAAGTAAAAACACACAAACAATTGTACCTTTTAAATTTTCATTAAAGACACCGAGTAATCATTCATAGCTAGAAAAAGTAAGTGAACCCCTGACTGTAACGAATTCAATTATAGATACTCCATTAGCAGCAACAACCTCCACCATATGCTTCCTGCAGCTGCTTGAAAGCCTTGCGTGACGCTCAGGATCATTTTTCGACAATCCCTTTCTGCAAACCTGTTTCAGTTCATGACTATTCCTGGGTTGTCCTGATAGCACAGCACCCCCTTCAGATCACAATGCAGCATCTCAACTGGGTTAAGGTCCAGTACTGTAATATTGTGATGTTAGAAAAGTGTGAATTTTATAGGAGGGGTGCGCTATGGGGGACACCTAATTCTCACCTTTACAGGAGTGCGACACATGTAAAGGAGGAGCACAACTTGTGACATCCGTAGAGGAGTGTAACCTATATAATGATGTAAAACCTATGCAGCATGAGTGTCACCTATTTAGGATTGCAAATCGTACACAGGAGTGTTACCCATACAAAACGAGTGTAGCCTCTACAGAAGAGTAAGGCCTATGTCGATGGGGTGTGAAACCTATGCAAGAGGACTGCAACTTTATAAGAGTGAGGACACAATACAGGAGGAGTGTAACCAGGGCCAGTGCTCCCACTAGGCAAGCTAGGCAACCGCCTAGGGGCGCAGCCGGCCCAAACCCAGGTTCAATTATTGTACCCGTTCCTCATTGTACAGCTCGTGTAGCCGGGAGTGGCGGCTCGCAAAGCTGACATTGTCGGCTCATGGACCCCCGCTAACGGCACAGAAGGTGGGCGTCTTATGGTAAAGCACATGGAGAAAGAAAGAAAGAAAAAGAGAAAGAAAGAAGGAAAGAAAGAGGGAAAGAAAGAAAGAGAGAAAGAGAGAAGAAGAAAGAAAGAGAGAAAGAAAGAGAGAAAGAAAGAGGGAAAGAAAGAAAGAAAGAAAGAAAGAAAGAAAGAGGCAAAGAAAGAAAGAAAGAAAGAAAGGAAAAGAAAGAAAGAGGAAAGAAAGAAAGAGGGAAAGAAAGAAAGAAAGAAAGAAAGAGGGAAGGAAAGAAAGAAAGAGGGAAAGAAAGAAAGAAAGAGGCAAAGAAAGAAAGAGGGAAGGAAAGAAAGAAAGAAGGAAGGAAAGAAAGAAAGAAGGAAGGAAAGAAAGAAAGAAAAGAAAGAGGGAAGGAAAGAAAGAAAGAAAGAGGGAAGGAAAGAAAAGAAAGAAAGAAAGAAAGAAAGAAAGAAAGAAAGAAAGAAAGAAAGAAAGAAAGAAAGAAAGAAAGAAAGAAAGAAAGAGGGAAGGAAAGAAAGAAGGAAGGAAGGAAGGAAAGAAAGAAAGAAGAAAGAAAGAGGGAAGGAAAGAAATAAAGAGGGAAAGAAAGAAAGAGAAAGAGGCAAAGAAAGAAAGAGGGAAAGAAAGAAAGAAAGAAAGAGGGAAGGAAAGAAAGAAAGAGAGGAAAAGAAAGAAAGAAAGAAAAGAAAGAAAGAGGGGAAAGAAAAGAAAGAGGGAAAGAAAAGAAAGAAAGAGAAGAAAGAAAGAAAGAGGGAAAGAAAGAGAGAAAGAAAGAGGGAAAGAAAGAAGAGAGAAAGAAAGAGGGAAAGAAAGAAAGAGAGAAAGAAAGAGGGAAAGAAAGAAAGAGGGAAAGAAAGAAAGAGGGAAAGAAAGAAAGAGGGAAAGAAAGAAAGAAAGAAAGAAAGAAAGAAAGAAAGAAAGAAAGAGGGAAAGAAAGAAAGAGGAAAAGAAAGAGGGAAAGAAAGAAAGAGGGAAAGAAAGAAAGAAAGAAAGAAGGAAAGAGAGAAAGAGGGAAAGAAAGAAAGAAAGAGGCAAAGAAAGAAAGAGGGAAGAAAGAAAGAAAGAAAGAAGGAAGAAAGAAAGAAAGAAAGAAAGAAAGAGGGAAGGAAAGAAAGAAAGAAAGAAAGAAAGAGGGAAGGAAAGAAAGAAAGAAAGAAAGAAAGAAAGAAAGAAAGAAAGAGGGAAAGAAAGAAAGAGTTAAAGAAAGAAAGAGGGAAAGAAAGAAAGAAAGAAGGGAAGGAAAGAAAGAAAAGAGGGAAGGAAGAAAGAAAGAAGAGGGAAGGAAAGAAAGAAAGAGGGAAAGAAAGAAAGAAAGAGTTAAAGAAAGAAAGAGGGAAGAAAGAAAGAAGAGAAGGAAGAAAGAAAGAAAGAAAGAAAGAGGGAAGGAAAGAAAGAAAGAAAGAGGGAAGGAAAGAAAGAAAGAAAGAGGGAAAGAAAGAAAGAAAGAAAGAAGAAAGGGAAAGAAAGAAAGAAAGAAAGAAAGAAAGAAAGGGAAAGAAAGAAAGAAAGAAAGGGAAAGAAAGAGGGAAAGAAAGAAAGAAAGAAAGAAAGAAAGAAAGAGGGAAAGAAAGAAAGAAAGAGGGAAAGAAAGAAAGAGGGAAAGAAAGAAAGAAAGAAAGAAAGAGGGAAAGAGGGAAAGAAAGAAAGAAAGAAAGAGAAAGAAAGAAAGAAAGAGGGAAGGAAAGAAAGAAAGAGGGAAGGAAAGAAAGAAAGCGGGAAGGAAAGAAAGAGAGAAAGAAAGAAAGAGGGAAAGAAAGAAAGAGGGAAAGAAAGAAAGAAAGAAAGAAAGAGGGAAAGAAAGAAAGACAGAAAGAGGGAAAGAAGGAAAGAGGGAAAGAAAGAAAGAGGGAAAGAAAGAGGGAAAGAAAGAAAGAAAGAGGGAAAGAAAGAGGGAAAGAAAGAGGGAAAGAAAGAAAGAGGGAAAGAAAGAAAGAAAGAAAGAAAGAGGGAAAGAAAGAAAGAAAGAAAGAAAGAGGGAAAGAAAGAAAGAAAGAGGGAAAGAAAGAAAGAAAGAAAGAAAGAGGGAAAGAAAAAGAAAGAAAGAAAGAGGGAAGGAAAGAAAGAAAGAGGGAAAGAAAGAAAGAAAGAAAGAAAGAAAGAGGGAAGGAAAGAAAGAAAGAGGGAAAGAAAGAAAGAGGCAAAGAAAGAAAGAGGGAAAGAAAGAAAGAGGGAAAGAAAGAAAGAAAGAAAGAAAGAGGGAAGGAAAGAAAAAAAGAAAGAAAGAAAGAGGGAAAGAAAGAAAGAAAGAGGGAAGAAAGAAAGAAAGAAAGAGGGAAGGAAAGAAAGAAAGAAAGAAAGAGGGAAAGAAAGAAAGAAAGAAAGAGGGAAAGAAAGAAAGAAAGAAAGAAAGGGAAAGAAAGAAAGAAAGAAAGGGAAAAAAAGATGGAAAGAAAGAAAGAGAAAGAAAGAAAGAAAGAAAGGGAAAGAAAGATGGAAAGAAAAGAAAGAAAGAAAGAAAGAAAGAAAGAAAGAAAGAGGGAAGGAAAGAAAGAAAGAGGGAAGGAAAGAAAGAAAGAGGGAAGGAAAGAAAGAAAGAGAGAAAGAAAGAAAGAGGGAAAGAAAGAAAGAGGGAAAGAAAGAAAGAGGGAAAGAAAGAAAGAAAGAAAGAAAGAGGGAAAGAAAGAAAGAAAGAGGGAAAGAAGAAAGAAAGAAGGAAAGAAAGAAAGAAAGAAAGAAAGAAAGAAAGAAAGAAAGAGGGAAAGAAAGAAGAAAAAGAAAGAGGGAAAGAAAGAAAGAAAGAAAGAGGGAAGGAAAGAAAGAAAGAGGGAAAGAAAGAAAGAAAGAAAGAAAGAAAGAAGGGAAGGAAAGAAAGAAAGAGGGAAAGAAAGAAAGAGGCAAAGAAAGAAAGAGGGAAAGAAAAGAAAGAAAGAGGGAAGGAAAGAAGAAAGAGGGAAAGAAAGAAAAGAAGGAAAAGAAAGAAGAGGGAAAGAAAGAAAGAAAGAAAGAGGGAGGAAAGAAAGAAAGAGGGAAAGAAGAAAGAAAGAAAGAAAGAAAGAAAGAGGGAAGAGAAAGAAGAAAGAGGGAAAGAAAGAAGAGAAAGAAAGAAAGAGGGAAAGAAAGAAAGAAAGAGGGAAAGAAAGAAAGAAAGAGGGAAGGAAAGAAAGAAAGAGGGAAAGAAAGAAAGAAAGAAAGAGGGAAAGAAAGAAAGAAAGAGGGAAGGAAAGAAAGAAAGAGGGAAAGAAAGAAAGAAAGAGAAAGAGGGAAGGAAAGAAAGAAAGAAAGAAGAAAGAAGAGAGGAAGCAAAGAAGAGGGAAAGGAAAGAGGGAAAAGAAAAAAAAAAAAGAAAAAAAGAAAAAAGAAGAAAAAAAAGACCGATCCGGGCCCAACCAATGGAGGGGAAAGATGGGCACCGAACGACTGTGTGCGGCCCCCGTGCACAGTGTGTGTGTCCCCACCTGCATTTCAACAGTTAATAATTGTTTCGGGGGGGGGGGGGCGCAAGCAGCTGGTCTTGCATAGGGCACAAAATAGTCTAGCACCAGCCCTGAGTGTAACTTAATTGAACCGTGTAAGCAGACAGCAGAAGTGTAGCACTATTTTTTTTCTTATTGCTTCTGTTTGAAGAACAACTATAACCTTGACTGTAACCTGGATACAAAAATAAGTAGCGCATTTTTCTTAAGAAAGAAAGAAAGAAAGAAAGAGGGAAGGAAAGAAAGAAAGAGGGAAAGAAAGAAAGAGGCAAAGAAAGAAAGAGGGAAGAAAGAAAGAAAGAAAGAAAGAAAGAAAGAAAGAAGGAAAGAGGGAAGGAAAGAAAGAAGGAAGGAAGGAAAGAAAGAAAGAAAGGGAAAGAAAGAAAGAAAGAAAGAAGGAAAGAGGGAAGGAAAAGAAAGAAAGGAAGGAAGGAAGAAGAAGAAAGAGAAAGAAAGAAAGAAAGAAAGAGGGAAGGAAAGAAATAAAGGGGAAAGAAAGAAAGAAAGAAAGAAAGAAAGAGGGAAAGAAAGAAAGAAAGAAAGAAAGAAAGAGGGAAGGAAAGAAATAAAGAGGGAAAGAAAGAAAGAAAGAAAGAAAGAGGCAAGAAATAAAGAGGGAGGGAAAGAAAGAAAGAAAGAAGAAAGAGGGAAAGAAGAGAAAGAAAGAAGAAAGAAAGAAGAAAGAAAGAAAAGAAAAGAAAGAGGGAAGGAAAGAAAAGAAAGAAAGAGGGAAAGAAAGAAAGAAAGAAGGGAAAGAAAGAAAGAAAGAAGAAAGAAAGAAAGAAAGAAAGAGGGAAGGAAAGAAAGAAAGAGGGAAAGAAAAGAGAAAGAAAGAAAGAGGGAAGAAAGAAAGAAAGAGAAAGAGAAAGAAAGAAAGAAGAGGGAAAGAAGAGAGAAAGAAAGAGGGAAAGAAAGAAAGGAAAGAAGAAAGAAGGGAAAGAAAGAAAGAAAGAGAGAGAGAAAAGAAAGAAGGGAAAGAAAGAAAGAGAGAAAGAAAAGAGGGAAAGAAGAAAGAGGGAAGAAAGAAAAGAGGGAAAGAAAGAAAGAGGGAAAGAAAGAAAGAAAGAAAGAAAGAAAGAAAGAGGGAAAGAAAGAAAGAGGAAAGAAAGAGGGAAAGAAAGAAAGAGGGAAAGAAAAGAAAGAAAGAAAGAAAAAGGGGAAAGAGAAGGAAAGAGGAAAGAAGAAAGAAAGAGGCAAGAAAGAAAGAGGGAAGGAAAGAAAGAAAGAAGGAAGGAAAGAAAGAAAGAAAGAAAGAAGAAAAAGAGGGAAGGAAAGAAAGAAAGAAAGAAAGAAAGAGGAAGGAAAGAAAGAAAGAAAGAAAGAAGTGGGAAGGAAAGAAAGAAAGAGGGAAAGAAAGAAAGAGGAAAAGAAGAAAGAGGGAAAGAAAGAAGAAAGGAAGAAGGAAAGAAAGAAAGAGGGAAGGAAAAGAAAGAAAGAAAGAGGGAAGGAAAGAAAGAAGAAAGAGGAAGAAGAAAGAAAGAGTTAAAGAAAGAAAGAGGGAAAGGAAAGAAAGAAAGAAGGAAGGAAGGAAAGAAGAAAGAAAGAAAGAAAGAAAGAAAGAGGGAAGGAAAAGAAAGAAAGAAAGAAAGAAAGAGGGAAGGAAAGAAAAGAAGAAGAGGGAAGAAAGAAAGAAAGAAAGAAAGAAGGGAAAGAAAGAGGGAAAGAAAGAAAGAAAGAAGAAAGAGGGAAAGAAGAAAGAAAGAAGAGGGAAGAAAGAAAGAGGGAAAGAAAGAAAGAAAAGAAAGAAGAAAGAGGGAAAGAGGGAAAGAAAGAAAGAGGGAAAGAAAGAAAGAAAGAAAGAGGGAAAGAAGAAGAAAGAGGGAAAGAAAGAAAAGAAAGAGAGAAGAAAGAAAGAAAGAAAGAAAGAAAGAGGGAAAGAAGAGGGAAGGAAAGAAAGAGAGAAGAAAGAAAGAAAGAGAGGAAGAAAGAGGGAAGAAAGAGGGAGGAGAAGAAGAAAGAAAGGAAAGAAAGAAAGAAAGAAAGAAAGAAAGAAGAAAAGAAAGAAAGAAAGAAAGAAAGAAGGAAAGGAAAGAGGGAAGGAAAGAAAGAAAGAAAGAAAGAATAGAAAAGGGAAGGAAAGAAAGAAAGAAAGAAAGAGGGAAGGAAAGAAAGAAAGAAAGAAAGAAAGAAAGAAAGAAAGAGGGAAGGAAAGAAAGAAAGAGGGAAAGAAAGAAAGAGTTAAAGAAAGAAAGAGGGAAAGAAAGAAAGAAAGAAGGAAGGAAAGAAAGAAAGAGGGAAGGAAAGAAAGAAAGAAAGAGGGAAGGAAAGAAAGAAAGAAGGAAGGAAAGAAAGAAAGAAAGAAAGAAAGAGGGAAGGAAAGAAAGAAGAAGAAAGAAAGAGGGAAGGAAAGAAAGAAAGAAAGAAAGAGGGAAAGAAAGAAAGGGGAAAGAAAGAAGAAAGAAAGAAAGAAAGAAAGAAGAAAGAAATGAAAAGGAGGAAAGAAAGAGGCGAAAGAAAGAGAGAAAAGGAAAGAAAAAGAAGAGGGAGAGGAAGAAAAAAGAAAGGGAAAGAAAGAAAGAAAGAGGAAAGAAAGAAAGGGGAAGAAGAAAGAAAGAAAGAAAGAGGGAAAGAAAGAAAAAAGAAAGAAAGAGGAAAGAAGAAAGAAAGAAAGAAAGAAAGAAAGAAAGAAAGAGGGAAAGAAAGAAAGAAAGAAGGAAGAAGAGGAAAGAGGGAAAGAAAGAAAGAGGAAAGAAAGAAAGAAAGGAAAGAAAGAAGAGGGAAAGAAAGAAAGAGGAGAAGGAAAGAAGAAAGAGGAAGAAAGAAGAAAGAAGGGAAAGAAAGAGGGAAGGAAAGAAAGAGAGAAAGAAAGAAAGAAAGAAAGAAAAGAAAGAAAGAAAGAAAGAAAGAGGGAAAGAAAGAAAGAAAGAAGGGAAAGAAAAGAAAGAGGGAAAGAAAGAAGAAGAAAGGAAGAGGAGGGAAAGAAAGAAAGAGGGAAAGAAAGAAAGAAAGAAAGAGGGAAAGAAAGAAAGAGGGAAGGAAAGAAAGAGAGAAAGAAAGAAAGAAAGAGGGAAAGAAAGAAAGAGGGAAAAGAAAGAAAGAGGGAAGAAAGAAAGAAAGAGGGAAAGAAAGAAAGAAAGAGGGAAAGAAAGAAAGAAAGAAAGAAAGAAAGAGGGAAAGAAAGAAAGAAAGAGGGAAAGAAAGAAAGAGGGAAAGAAAGAAAGAAAGAAAGAGGGAAGGAAAGAAAGAGGGAAGAAAGAAAGAGGCAAAGAAAGAAAGAGGCAAAGAAAGAAAGAGGGAAAGAAAGAAAGAGGGAAAGAAAGAAAGAAAGAGGGAAGGAAAGAAAGAAAGAAAGAAAGAGAAAGAAAGAAAGAAAGAGGGAAGGAAAGAAAGAAAGAGGGAAGGAAAGAAAGAAGAGAAGAAAGAAAGAAAGAGGGAAAGAAAGAAAGAGGGAAAGAAAGAAAGAGGGAAAGAAAGAAAGAAAGAAAGAAGAAAGAGGGAAAGAAAGAAAGAAAGAAAGAAAAGAGGGAAAGAAAGAAAGAGGGAAAAAGAAGAAAGAGGGAAAGAAAGAAAGAGGGAAAGAAAGAGAAGAAGAAAGAGGGGAAAGAAAGAAAGAAAGAAAGAGGGAAAGAAAGAAGAAAGAAAGAAAGAAAGAAAGAGGGAAGGAAAGAAAGAAAGAAAGAGGGAAAGAGAAAGAAAGAAAGAAAGAAAGAGGGAAGGAAAGAAAGAAAGAGGGAAAGAAAGAAAGAGGCAAAGAAAGAAAGAGGGAAAGAAAGAAAGAGGGAAAGAAAGAAAGAAAGAAAGAAAGAAAGAGGGAAGGAAAGAAAAAAAGAAAGAAAGAAAGAGGGAAAGAAAGAAAGAAAGAGGGAAGGAAAGAAAGAAAGAGGGAAAGAAAGAAAGAAAGAAAGAAAGAAAGAGGGAAGGAAAGAAAGAAAGAAAGAAAGAAAGACCGATCCCGGGCCCAACCAATGGAGGGGAAAGATGGGCACCGAACGACTGTGTGCGGCCCCCGTGCACAGTGTGTGTGTCCCCACCTGCATTTCAACAGTTAATAATTGTTTCGGGGGGGGGGCGCAAGCAGCTGGTCTTGCATAGGGCACAAAATAGTCTAGCACCAGCCCTGAGTGTAACTTAATTGAACCGTGGAAGCAGACAGCAGAAGTGTAGCACTATTGTAGCACTATTTTTTTTCTTATTGCTTCTGTTTGAAGAACAACTATAACCTTGACTGTAACCTGGATACAAAAATAAGTAGCGCATCTTTATCTGTTATCACATGTTTTGTTGCACAGACACTTTATTACGGTAATATTGTTTTGCAGATTCCTACGTCAACTATTTGTGCCGCACTATTCTATTTGTATTTTTAAATCACCAAATCCATCCTGCAGGAGTGTCAGACATTTACAGGAGGAGAATAACGTGTAGAAGAGTTATTTACTGGTCTGTGGAATTGACAGGAGGGATTTGAGACGCAGGAATCAGAACACGGGCGGATACAGAAAGTGATTACAGACGGTTTGTTTTGATGACAATGTCTTTACTTTCATTTCCTCACCTTGTTTAAATGCCAGCCAGCAAAAGCACTTCTCTTTTCATGCCAGATCCTTAATTTGTACATTATTCCCAGATCAGGAAGTTCTATCTGGAACAGAAGGAGAACCTCAGTAGAAAAGACATTTTGAACATACATGAAAGCCAGTGCAACTGAACGAAAGGCACTATATCATGTGTCATGTAGACATGTGCGTTTCGTTCAGACTCAAAATTCAGACAAAAATTTGCCGATTCGGATTCCTCAAGCATTTCCGAAATACGAAAACCTGGCCGTTCAAATTAACGAATCGCGGTAATATAATAAAAGAACCGAAGCGAAAAGTCGAAACGAAAATGATCCGAAAACGATAAAAAACGGAACGAAAATTAGCCAAAACGAAAACAAAAAAAACGGAACGAAATGATCTGAAAGCCTCGTTGTTTTAAAATAAATTGGGAATCCAAAAATGTCAGCAAAAAAAATCCAAAAAATGGCTAAAAAATCCTAAAAGATAAAGATACTATTTGCTGCAAGTGAAAATAATTAACGATTAAATAAATATTTAGTAAAAACGTGGTTTGTTTTTTTTACATGGAAACCTATAGGATTTGCCTTATTAAACCTGTCGAACAAACCACCAAAAATCAGCGTTAGAAATTAGGGTTAGAATTTCTAGCTATAATTTCTAACTCTAGCGTCTAACCCTAATTTCTAACCCTGACATTTGGTAGTTTGTTCGACAGGTTTAATAAGGTTTAATATAGGTTTCAATGTAAAAGGTTTTGCTAAATATTTATTCAAATGTTTATTCTTTTCACTTACAGCAAAAAGTCTCTTTATTTATTTTTTAGGATTCTTTCGGGTATTTTTCTGGTGAAATTTTTAGATTCTTAATTTATTTTAAAACAACAAGGCTTTTTTCTTTGCCGAACACAGCAGTTCTTTTTTTCTTTCCTTCAGTCTGGCTGCGTTCCACGGGGGCTATCCATGGTGCTGAAACCTATTCAGAACCGAGGACAGCAGCCCCACGGGGCTCCGAAGAAGGCGGATTATTTTTATTTATTTTTTTACCTTAATCTAAATAATTAATTAATCTGTTACACATTCCGATAACTAATAAAAACAAGATAACTAATAAAAAGGAAATACGAATCACCCCGAAATACGAATTAACAATAAAAGTAAAAAAAATGAATGGACCCAAAAAACGAAATACCCGAAATAGCCCTTAACATGCAAAATACATGGGAAAGGAAAGATATGATTGAACACCTGAATACAGTAGGCTTGTGCACCGATTTTTTTTTCGGTTCGATTCGATTTTTCGGATTTTCAAACTTTCGATTCGGCTCGTTTCGACCGATTTCTGTTTCGATTCGGTTCGGCTCGACTCGTTTTTCGTGTACATTTTTTTTTTCGGAATATCGACCATTTTTCGTATTTTCGTGTCACTTTGCTCGTTTTTTGTATCGACTTTTCGTGATTTCGGAAATTTTCGTTTTTCGGAATTGTAGATGTTTTCGGAATATCGACCATTTTTCGTATTTTCGGGTCACTTTGCTCGTTTTTTGTATCGACTTTTCGTGATTTCGGAAATTTTCGTTTTTTTGGAACGTCTGTTCTACTCGTTTCAAAGCAATAAATTTCGATTTGACACATTTCAAGTCCATTCGAAAATTCCGAAAATATTTCGTTTCGGCTCGGAAAACTTTTCGGATCTGCCATTTTCAGATCTAAAAATTTTCGGAAAATCGGCCGCATCCGAAAACACGAATCGGGAAAATTCGTGAAAATTCCGAAATTCCGAAACCCGAAACGCACATCCCTAGAATACAGGCTTTATGGTGTGTGGGACCAAAGGGAACTCCGTTCCCTCTGCAAAATTAGTGCAGGAACTGCGTTCTCCGTGGACTTGACCTCTGCCCTGAATAGTCTATAGCCTTACTATGTTCTATTTAAACGCTGATCTGCCGGGAGCCCTGTGAGGCTGTATGTCCTAAGTAAGTGGGTTTATCTCACTAGAGCAGCCATGAGGTTGATATAGAGTAGGACCTGCCGAGGTGGAGTACATTGAATTTGTGGCAGGATTAATCAATGTGTGATCATATCAATGTGTAACCAAATCGATACAATTGATTCCTAAACCAGGTGTTTCTTAAATCTTTAAGCATATCATATTGTGGAGTGCTCTGTATTTTGTATATTATGCTCATTGGTCTCTCAGAAGAACGCTTAAACAATGCATGTTCAGGTTGCGTGCCGCCATGCCGGTTTTGTATAAAACTCTTACCATGAATTTGTCAGTCTGTCCAGTTTCAAAATTGTCCGAGTTATTGTCCAGTTTCATCTCGTCCGATTTCCCTTTCTCTCCGTATATCTGAAGAAGGATATTGGCGTCCGTGCCGGCGTTTTTAACATCACTGGTCCATATCCAAAGTGACCACGGATGTTCTGTAAGAAAATGCAGATAATTCTCCGTTACTTTCTATCCCCAGGCCTGGGTATCATAGGAAGTCACAACACTATCAGGGTTATTCAGAGAGAGTTGAAAACCAGGAGAATGACTGGAGAAGTGAAAATTCGAGGTCAAAATAGCCAAACCAGAAAAATTCTCCCATTTATCTCACTTTCCAAATCGGCTATTTGGTCTAGATTGTTCATTCTCCTGGCAATTCCCCAGGTTTTCACCTCTCTCTGAATAAACCTGTATGGCTCCCATTTGTAGGCAAAGAGTATATGAGAATGTAGCGGTCGTCTGTGTTTTCTATCAGGGTTATTCAGAGAGAGCCGATCTGGCCCTGAAATGTCACCGAACAGGGAATTCCCCAGAACGGTGACATTTTGGGGCCATTCGGTTATTCAGAGAGCAGGCAGTTCGCCAAATTTTGGCAAATTGCCAGCAAATACAGTGCGGTTTGACGGCAGTGAAATCCCCCATAGAGAAGCAATGGTTAATCTATTCAGAGACACCCAACAGCAAAGAAAAGTTGCAGAAGTGCCCTGCTGTTCAGTGTTTACATTCGGCAGGTTTATTCAGGCAAATCCAGGCCTGGACTGGCCATCAGGAGCACCGGCGTTTGATCGGTGGGCTGATTGGCTGCACTAGCATTCCAGCAGCTGAGATTACCGGCCGTTTGGCACAGAAACCGGCTGGCGTCTGCATAAAAGCAGGGCACCTGCAAGGGCTCTCAGTCCCCACAGGAGCCTCCATCCAAGCGGCCCTGCTTCAAAAGTAGAGTGCCGGTGGATGCAACGCTCCAGGAGCCGCTCGGGAAGTCAGCTGGCTCCGCCCCCTCCAAGCAAAAGCGGGAACCTTCAGCTGCAGGAAACCGGTGAGGTGTGACGTATCTCCATGCAGTTAGGAGGGCTTTTTTTGTGTATGTCTGCTGTGTGTATCTGCATGTCTGCTGTGTGTATCTGCAGGTGTGTGTGTGTGTGTGTGTATCTGCATGTGTGTGTATCTGCATGTGTGTGTGTGTGTCTGCATGTGTGCTCTGTAATGTGTGCACAGAGTAAATATGTGGTTTGAGAGTGTTTCTGTAAGTTTGTGTAAATGTATGGCTACGCATGTGTGTGTCTCTCAAAAAAAAATTTCAAAAAATGGGCTGCTGTGCTTTTAAATGCCTGGGCCTATTTAATGTCCCAGTCCGGCCCTGGGCAAATCCCATAGGCTTCAATGTTAAAAATATTCTTGTTTTAATGCAATATCTAATAAACCGTTTATTATTTTAATCTGCAGCAAAAAGTTTCTTTATTTATTGATTTTTAGGATCTTTTAGACATTTTTTGGGGAGTTCTTCAGCACAAGTTTTTCCCGTTTCTTTTTTTAAAGCGTTCTTTGTTTTTTTCTGTAACAGCCCTTTTTATTATCATTCATTGGATCTTATATGTAAATTCCAGACATTTTCATTCAGTAGTTTTTTTTGCAAACAGCGTTTCAATTTTGACACATTATGAAAGGACAAGGTGGAAAGCCTGCCCAGAGGGCAGTCTATTGTGGATATACTGCCCTCAGCTCGTGGATACTGCCCTCAGCTCGTGGATACTGCCCCCAGCTCGTGGATACTGCCCTCAGCTCGTGGATACTGCCCCCAGCTCGTGGATACTGCCCCCAGCTCGTGGATACTGCCCTCAGCTCGTGGATACTGCCCCCAGCTCGTGGATACTGTCCCCAGCTCGTGGATACTGCCCCCAGCTCGTGGATACTGCCCCCAGCTCGTGGATACTGCCCCCAGCTCGTGGATACTGCCCCCAGCTCGTGGATACTGCCTCAGCTCGTGGATACTGCCCCCAGCTCGTGGATACTGCCCCAGGTCTTGGATACTGCCCTCAGCTCGTGGATACTGCCCCAGGTCGTGGATACTGCCCTCAGCTCGTGGATACTGCCCTCAGCTCGTGATACTGCCCTCAGCTCGTGGATACTGCCCTCCAGCTCGTGGATACTGCCCCCCAGCTCGTGGATACTGCCCCCAGCACGTGGATACTGCCCCAGGTCATGGATACTGCCCTCAGCTCGTGGATACTGCCCTCAGCTCGTGGATACTGCCCCCCAGCTCATGGATACTGCCCCCAGCACGTGGATACTGCCCCAGGTCATGGATACTGCCCTCAGCTCGTGGATACTGCCCTCAGCTCGTGGATACTGCCCCCCAGCTCGTGGATACTGCCCCCAGCTCGTGGATACTGCCCCCAGCACGTGGATACTGCCCCAGGTCATGGATACTGCCCTCAGCTCGTGGATACTGCCCTCAGCTCGTGGATACTGCCCCAGGTCGTGGATACTGCCCTCAGCTCGTGGATACTGCCCCCCAGCTCGTGGATACTGCCCTCAGCTCGTGGATACTGCCCCCCAGCTTATGGATACTGCCCTCAGCTCGTGGATACTGCCCTCAGCTCGTGGATACTGCCCCCCAGCTCGTGGATACTGCCCCCAGCACGTGGATACTGCCCCAGGTCATGGATACTGCCCTCAGCTCGTGGATACTGCCCTCAGCTCGTGGATACTGCCCCCTGCACGTGGATACTGCCCCAGGTCATGGATACTGCCCTCAGCTCGTGGATACTGCCCTCAGCTCGTGGATACTGCCCTCAGCACGTGGATACTGCCCTCAGCTCGTGGATACTGCCCCAACACGTGGATATTGCCCCCCAGCTCAGACCCCAGACCAGACATGGGGCGGCTGTTCGAATGCTCTATCGGCATTCAGACAGCCGCCCCATGAACTCCGGCATACTTACCTTCCCGAGCGGCGAAGTGAAAGTTTCCCCGCTTCCGGTCGTTTGAAGGACCCAAGCCGCGGTCACGTGGGACTCCCACGTGACCGCGGCTTGGGTCCTTCAAAGAGCGGAAGCGAGGGAACTTTCCCTTCGCCGCTCGGGGGTTGGATGCGCGCGGCAGCCGGGTAGAGGCTGCGAGCGCAGCCTCTACCCGGCTGCTGTGTGCATCTTGTAACCACCGCGACGAGCGCACAGCCGGCTCGTGCCGCAGCGGTTGCATGCGCACGCAACCAACCGCCGCTGGTTGCACGCGCATGCGCAGAGTAAGGCTTGGCGACGGACACGCCAAGCCTTACTCAATTATAGTATAGATTTTACAAGGAAGGATACATTGAGATTTCTTTCGTTTTTAAGTATGTCCTGGGTGGCGAGTACAGTCAGGTCCAGAAATATTGGGACAGCGACACAATTCTAACATCTTTGGCTCTATACACCACCACAATGGAGTTGGAATGAAACAAATACAATATGCTTTAACTGCAGACTGTCAGCTTTAATTTGAGGGTATGTACATCCAACTCAGGTGAACGGTGTAGGACTTACAGCAGTTTGCAGATGTGCCTCCCACTTGTTAAGGGACTAAAAGTAATGGGACAATTGACTTCTCAGCTGTTCCATGGCCAGGTGTGTGATATTCCCTCATTACCCCAATTACAATGTGCAGATAAAAGGCCCAGAGATCATTTCAAGTGTGCTATTTGCATTTGGAATCTGTTGCTGTCAACTCTTAAGATGAGATCCTAAGAGCTGTCACTATCAGTGAAGCAAGCCATCATTAGGCTGAAGAAACAAAACAAACCCATCAGAAAGATAGCAAGAACATTAGGCGTGGTCAAAACAACTGTTTGGAACATTCTCAAAAAGAAGGAACGCACCGGTGAGCTCAGCAACACCAAAAGACCCGGGAGACCACGGAAAACAACTGTGGTGGATGACCGAAGAATTCTTTCCCTGGTGAAGAAAACACCCATCACAACAGTTGGTCAGATCAAGAACACTCTCCAGGAGGTAGGTGTATGTGTGTCAAAGTCAAAAATCAAGAGAAGACTTCACCAGAGTAAATACAGAGGGTTCACCACAAGATGTACACCATTGGTGAGCCTCAAAAACAGGAAGGCCAGATTAGAGTTTGCCAAACATCACCTAACAAAGCCTTCACATTTCTGGAACAAGATCCTATGGACAGATGAGACCAAGATCAACTTGTACCAGAGTGATGGGAAGAGAAGAGAATAGAGAAGGAAAGGAACTGCTCATGATCCTAAGCATACCACCTCATCAGTGAAGCATGGTGGTGGTAGTGTCATGGCGTGGGCATGTATGGCTGCCAATGGAACTGGTTCTCTTGTATTTATTGATGATGTGACTGCTGACAAAAGCAGCAGGATGAATTCTGAAGTGTTTCGGGCAATATTATCTGCTCACATTCAGCCAAATGCTGCAGAACTCATTGGACGGTGCTTCACAGTGCAGATGGACAATGACCCAAAGCATACTGCAAAAGCAACCAAAGAGTTTTTGAAGGGACAGAAGTGGAATGTTATGCAATGGCCAAGTCAATCACCTGACCTGAATCCCATTGAGCATGCATTTCACTTGCTGAAGACAAAACTGAAGGGAAAATGCCCCAAGAACAAGCAGGAACTGAAGACAGTTGCAGTAGAGGCCTGGCAGAGCATCACCAGGGATGAAACCCAGCGTCTGGTGATGTGATGCGTTCCAGACGTCAGGCTGTGATTGACTGCAAAGGATTTGCAACCAAGTATTAAGAAGGGAAAGTTTGATTTATGATTATTATTCTGTCCCATTACCTTTGGTCCCTTAACAAGTGGGAGGCACATCTGCAAACTGCTGTAAGTCCTACCCCGTTCACCTGAGTTGGATGTACATACCCTCAAATTAAAGCTGACAGTCTGCAGTTAAAGCACATTGTGTTTGTTTCATTCCAACTCCATTGTGGTGGTGTATGGAGCCAAAGATGTTAGAATTGTGTCAATGTCCCAATATTTCTGGACCTGACTGTATGTACCGTTAGGTGTCTCGCCAAGGACACTTAGTGGAGAGGTGCTCTTGCTGGGATCGAACCCATGTCTCCACAGGCTCTCTCCAATTTATTTATTTATTTATAAAGGATTTTACCAGGAAGGATACATTGAGATTTCTCTCGTTTTCAAGTATGTCCTGGGTTCAAGAACATTGAAGTGTTACAGTTACAGAAATACAAAGTAATAAAATGCAAGATATTAAAAAAACAACACAAATATACAGATTAACAGAAAATAAATATGTAGGAAATATAGTCACTATGTCACATGTTTACAGGTGCATTCTGTATATAGTCACTATGTCACATATTTACAGGTGCATTCCTTATTGAGGTATGTTAATATGGAGCTCTTAAGGGACTTTAGACTGGGGGAAGATTTGATGGTGTCTGGGAGGTTATTCCATAATTGTGGTGCTCTGTAGGAAAATGAGGACCGAGCCACTGTCTTTTTGTATTGTGGTATTGCAAGAAAGGTGCTGGTCCTGGATCGGAGGTTATAGGATGAGGGAGCTGCTGGGGGAAGCAGTCTATTCAGGTAGGGTGGCAGCTTCCCAGAGATGCTCTTAAACACCAGGCTGGAAAGGTGAAGGGTGCGTCTGGATTCCAGCGATGGCCAGTTTAGCTCTTTTAACATGTCACAATGGTGGGTCATGTAGTTACATTGTGACGCAAAGCGGCAGAAGGAGTTATACAATGTAGTAAGTTTCTGAAGATGTGTTTGCGGGGCGGCTGCATACACTACATCTCCGTAATCAATAGCCGGCATAAGCATTTGCTGTACAATCTGCTTTCTTACCGCGGGACTCAGGCAGGATTTGTTTCTGTACAGGGCACCTAGTTTGGGGTAAAGTTTAGATGAGAGTTTTTCGATGTGGGGGCCAAAGGATAGATTAGGGTCCAACCACATACCTAGATATTTGAGAGAAGTGACTGTGGTCAGCATGCCATTTGATTTTGTCCCAACACATAGATGGGGATTTTGCAATTTGTGTAGTTTAGGTGCGGTTCCAAAGAGCATCGTTACAGTTTTGTCAGTATTTAAAAAAAGTTTGTTGTTTTTGATCCACTTTTCTACCTCTGTGAATTGTTCTTGCAGCATGGCCTCCAGCTGCGGGAGATTTGGTTTGCTGGTATAGATCACAGTGTCGTCTGCGTACATATGTATGAGGCTTTGCAGACGTTGGGCAGATCATTTATGAATATTGTGAATAGCAGGGGGCCTAGTATTGAGCCTTGGGGTACACCACAAGTGACTGGGAGCGGGAGGGAGGAGCTGCCAGAAATTGACACATATTGTGATCGGTCGGATACATATGATTGAAACCAGGTTAGCGTGCGATCACCAATGCCAGAGTTTTTAAGTTTTTCTAACAAGATGCCATGGTCTACCGTGTCAAAGGCCTTGGCAAAATCAAGGAAGATGGCTCCAGTTAGGTTTCCTTGTTCCATCCCAGCTTGGATATCATTGCAGACTTTTAAAAGGGCGGTTGTAGTTGAGTGATTTGGACGAAAGCCTGATTGATCCGGGGTTAAGTAGTTCCAATATTGATAATAATCACGTAATTGTGTGTAGACACATTTTTCCAAGACTTTTGACAATACAGGGAGCAACGATATCTGACGGTAGTTGGATACCAAAGTACTGTCACCACTTTTATGGATAGGTACCACTCTTGCAGTCTTCCAGAGCTTGGGTATGTATCCAGTCGCCAGTGACTCATTTATTAGGGTTGCGACAGGATTTGCAATTGCTGGCGCACTGATTTTCAGCAGCATTGCTGATATTTGATCAGGTCCAGACTGGTATTTCATTTTTTGCTTACGGAGAAGTTTAGTAACGACACTGACAGGCACTGGTCTAAAACTGAATTCCTGTCTGATACAGGGACTTTGCACACTTGGGGGGGGCCTGACCTGCATGAGGCCTCTCTGATTGCATGTCATTTCCTAGCTTGGCAATCAAAGTGGTGGCACATCCAACAAAATAATCATTAAAGGCATTTGCTACATCTAGGGGGTGTTGCAGGGTTTGGTTGTTTACTTTGACAGCAGCTGGCTGGGAGTGGACTGGGGGTGCTTGTATGTTACTTATGGTTCTCCAAAAGTTTCTAGGGTTTGATATGTTATTGTTTAGATTTTCATTGAAGTAATGGGCTTTGGCCATTTTTGTTTGTTTTGTGCATTCATTCCGACATTTTCGGTATTCGTAGTGATCGTTCATGGAACCAGTACTCTTGAAATTTGACCACAGTGAATCTCTAAGCTGGTACATTAGTGTAAGATCAGATGTAACCCAGGGGAGATGAGTCCCTTTTACTCGCACTTTACGCAGCGGGGCATGGGAATTCCAGACTTGCAGCAGCTCAGACTGAAAGTATTCAACTGCACAGTCTAGGTCTGGGATTAGGTTTAGCCTGTACCACGGGAGCTGTTTGAGATCACTTAGGAAGGATTCAAGAATAAATTTCTTGAAAGACCTGGTGGTTATTACCTTTGGGGGAGATTTCAAGGCCTTAATTTTGCGCACGCAGTACACTAGACAATGGTCACTAAAGCTATTAGCAAGAACGCCTGCCTCCTGTATTCTATCAGAAGATGAGGAGAGAATCCAGTCCAACAAGGTATGGTTAGGGCTTTTCATATTAATGCGAGTGGGGGAGGAGATTAATTGAGTTAGCTGCAAAGTTTTAAACAGTGAGCAGTGTTTATTGTTTTTAGGATTTAGCCAATCTGTATTAAAATCGCTGAGGACCAGCAGTTCACTTTTTTGGTTTTGGGCAAGTAGGTTATTAAGGATTTGAGATATGTCAGAGAGGGAGTGCACTGGAGAGCTCGGTGGATGATAGAACCCAGCAACAATGATTGATTTACTGAATGGGATCTCAATTACACCAGAGAGGAAATCAAAGGTGACAGGAGAGCTAGAAGTCTGTAAGGGGGTGAACTTTATGGACTCCTCAACATAAATAACAATTCCCCTCCTCTCTTTGCTCTGTCTTTTCTATAACATGAATACCCCTGTATTGATATGGCAGAGTCTGGTACTTTTGGGGTTAACCATGACTCTGTGAGCACAATGATTTTGGGTTTGTAATAGCAACACCAAGCCTGAAGCTCATCCAATTTAGGGAGTAAACTTCGGATGTTACAGTGCACAAATGAGAGGCCTTTTTTAGTGGGGAGACTAAAGGTTGTGTCACCTATAGGACCAGGGTTAGTTTCCACATCGTTTGCCAGTTGACAGAGAGCTTCATATATTATATTGTTTAGGATGGATTCTACCAATGTGATGAAATACAATGATGTCGTCGTAAATTTTTCTTAAAATAAAAGATCCTCCCTGACAAGCATATGCAAGGCTGATGGTTAACTTAGAATTTTATTTCTCTAAACTAATATAGAAATCCAACTATTCATTGTAATACCACACGTGTGACTAATTATAAATTTAAATGAACCCACTGATGTCTTGACACTAACAGGGTTATTCAAAGAGATCCGAGTTGCTTGAGAAAGGTAACCGAACGCTGAAAATCAGCGTTCGGTTGCCTTTTCTGGCCATTCGGCTATCCAGAGAGCAGGCAATTCGCCAAATCCTGGTGAATTGCCTGCACATACGGTGCCTGTTCGGTGCCTGTTCGAGGGCAGTGAAATCCCCATAGAGAAGCACTGCTTCGTCTATTCAGAGAACACAAACCAGCAGTGAAAGGTTCCCGAAATGCCCTGCCATTCGGTGGTTTCATTCGGCAGATTTATTCAGGAGACTCCCATAGGCTTCAATGTTAAAAATATTCCCGTTTTAATGCAATATCTAATAAACCGTTTATTATAAAATTCTGCAGTAAAAAGTCTCTTTATTTATAGATTTTTTTAGGATCTTTTAAGCATTTTTCTTATTATTATTATTTTTTTTTTTTTAAGCTTACTTATTTTTTTCTGTAACAGCCCTTTTTATTATCATTCATTGACCTCATGTGCAAATTTCAGACATTTTCGCTCAGTAGTTTCTTTGTAAACAGCGTTTCATTTTCACACATTCACATAAACTGTTTTGCTAATTTATTCACTGCCTCGTCTGTGGTCTCGGCTGCTTCGCTGCGTGTGATCGGCTCCTGCTCGGGTTTTTCGCAGGTTAATCCAGATGTTTTTGTGGCTTTTCGGCGTGCATTCGCCGGGTTTTGCGGTTAGTTTTCGGCGGGTTTGCGGCAGCTTTTCCCTGCAATTCGGGGACCCTGTGGTGCTTGCTGAATACACCGCAGAGTCACCGAAATGGGATCGGCAACACGAACCGAATTGAAGAGAACGAAAAGTCACCGAACGTGCAGTGACTTTTCAAATCTCTTTGAATTACCCTGTAAGTATGTCAGCTGCCTCTGTAGGGGACACCTACGTATATAGGAGGTATGACCATTGTGACTGTCTATGGGCTTATTTGTTGTCGAGTGATCAAGCTTGCCTTTCATTACATTCGATGAGGTTCGAACCCATGGAATACCTATAAATTATTATGGGTCACTACTACTGTTAATAGCTATTTAGGTGGAAGGGGTTATCACTAATTGGTTGATACTAGCTATTCGAGTCCATCGACACCTCTAGTCACCTGTTTCCTCATTTATTTGTGAGATTGATGTTCTATTAAGCGATCTACTACCCTTGGACATACGAGTTTTTCTGGCCAGTCTGTTACATGGTTCTACCGGAATTATTCAAAACAATTGTGAACCATTCAATTTCAAATATTTTAGTTTTATATGTATACGTTTAATAAAGTTGATTATTAGTTATGATGTACAGCTGTTTATTTTTGTGGTTTTTTTTGCACTATACCAGCACCAACTGGCATCAGTATATTAGCCAATAGGCATGAAAAAATAGCCACCACTTCACTGTTCTTTCTCATTCTAATACTTTAAGTAAGGTTTAATCCTACCACGCTGGTATACAAGCTCCGCTTCTATTTTTGGATCTAGTTTGACATTGGGTCCAAAATTTCTCGTTATATTCCCTGTTTCCAAGGGAACTTACAATCTATGAGATGTACAAGTATTTTGTGAGGTAGACGCATCCATATCGTTAGGTGTTTTGCCCAAGGACACTCGCTGGTGGCGTCTTCTGAGTGGGATCAAGTCGTCTTTCCATGGTCGTAGAGCAGTGACCTGGTGGTTTGGTTGAACCCACTTCTCGTAAAGTCGAGACTTGCTTCTCCACAGTTGTATTGGAGGGATGTGCTGAACGGGATTTGATTTGCTTCTCCACGGTTGAAGGGCAGAGACGTTACCACTGGGCTCCACAGCCGATATTGTGTGGTAGGCAATTATGTACCGTAAGTTGTCTTACCAAGGACACTCGCTGGTGGCGTCTTCTGAGTGGGATCGGGTCGTCTTTCCATGATTGTAGAGCAGCGTCCTGGTGGTTGGGTTGAACCCGCTTCTCGTAGAGTCGAGACTTGCTACTCCACAGTTGTATTGGAGGGATGTGCTGAATGGGATTTTGACTTGCTTCTCCACGGTAGGAGGTCACCACTGGACTCCACAGCTGATATTGTGTGGTGGCGAGTATGTACCGTCAGGTGTCTCGCCCAAGGACACTTACTGGAGAGGTGCTCTGGCCAGGATCGAACCTGGGTTTCCATGGTTATAGAGCAGTGGGTTATTCAGTGCTTTCCACGACTCGGAATTTATGACTAATTAGGCATATGTGATTCACATTTTGGTCTTATGGGTTGGTACCATTTTTCTGCATATGCGTTTGCTATTCATGTTATGCCCCTATGTGACCATATCCGTTTTTTCATTCTCACTTTGATTGCGCGAGTCTAGACGGAATTGATATATCCCTGCAAGTTTTACTGCTTTCTATTATTGTATTATTTTCTATCATATTGCATAATGAAAAGTTGTAAATAAAAAATTATAAGAAAAAGAAAGAAATTTCGGTGCTTTCTAGTTCGGCGCACTTTGATGTGCTTTGGCGATTTCACCAAGGGGTCACCAAAGTGCGCCTAAAACGGAGTCGTCTAACGTCGCCAAACTGCAGAAAAAAAAGAAAAACAGAACTCTGCTATTCTTCTATTAGGTCTTCAAACAGCTAAAAATGCATTAAAATGTGAATAAATAAGAATTTTGAAAAAAAGCCTTTAAAAAAAAAATTGGGAAACAAACATTTCGTCTACAAAATACAAAAAGGCGTTCTAAAAAAATAAATTAATAAAAAAGACGGCTTGCTGAAAATGAAAAGAATAGACGGTTGAATAAAAAAGAAGAAATAGTAACGATAATTTTTTTTTTTTCATTGAATCCTATGGGATTTTCCGGTTTAAACCTGTCGAACTGAACCACTGAAAATCAGGGCATTTCGCTGACAATTCGGCGTTCTGTGAAAAGATTAACCATTACTTCTCTATGGGACAATTTCGCTGTCGCTGAAGATGGTGCACTGCAACGTATTTCGCCGTCAATTCGTCTGTATTTGGAGACTTGACGAAACTGCCACGAAATTGCACCGTATGGTGAAATTCACCATTCGATAACCTTCAGTGGCAAGTCCGGTCTGAATAACCCACCTTTAACTATGTAGGTCAGGGCTGCTCAACCTTGGTCCTCCAGATGTTTTACATCTACATCAGCCTCAAGGCCCTGTTGACCTAATGAGTGGTTGAGTGTCGTGGAAGCGTGGAAGCCGTAGTCCCATGCAAACTAGAGACGTGCATTCGTTTTGGAAAAATTTGGAATTTGGAACGAAATTTGATAATTCGTATTTGGAAGTACTTCCGAATAACGAATCGATACGATACGAATTTGAAACGAAACGGAATAACACGAATTTATTTCGTTTTACACTGTCATCATCATAAAAGAAAATTTGAATAATTGATATCAACTATCGAATTTGAAATGAATTATCAAATTGATATCAACTATCGAATTGATCTTAACTTACAATACGAGTAATAGTCAGCAAAGGACTTTATGAAACAAATACATTTCGTTTCACTGTTTAATTTGACTCAAATACTAAATCTGTGACACAGCTTAAAATTTAACCCTAGCTTTTCTTTTAACAGCAAAATTTGATTAATTGGGGTTTTATTTAGTGATCCAAAATTCTAATTGATATCAACTATCAAATTGATATATGAAATTCGAATCGATTCAAAATTTCAAATCGATCCGAAACGAAATGAAATACGAAACGAAATTAGTTCCGAAATTACGAAAACAAAATGATTTAAAAACGTAACGAAACAAAACTAAATCAAACAAATTTTTCAGCCATGCACGTCCCTAATGCAACCCATCTGGAGGCCCACGGCTGTGCATCCCTGCTGTAGGTGACCCATTGTAGCGCACCAAACTAATTCCACAACGGTGCTTTTTCAAATAGAAGCCTTTGTGTCAAGGATACGCGACTTAGTAAAACGAACTGTCATGCAAACTGTCACAGCGCTGATCTTCCAGGGAGCTCTACTCAAACCCTCCTCGCCACTAATCCCAATATGATCGCTGACCTGGAATTAGGGTAAATGGAGTCATTACAGGATAGAGAATAAACTTGACACCAGCGCAGGGAAGAGGATACGGGAAAGAGAAAGGATAATATGCTATATCTAATGAAAGGTTAATACCCATTACCTCCCACTAATAAAGTCTCAGATGTATTCTCGATTCTTCTTATATATATTTTGTCAATCATATATATTTCACACTTTTCAAGTAATACATTCAAGATAATTGAGTATAGGGGTTTATTCAGAGAGAGCCCAATTGGCTCTGAAATTGCGCTGAACAATGAATTTCCTCGTACGGTCCAATTTCGAGGCCAATCGGCTATTCAAAAAGCAGGCAGTTTGCCAAATACAGTGCTTGTTCGGCAGCAGTGAAATCCCCATAGAGAAGTAATGGTTAATCTATTCAAAGACACCGAACAGAACCGAAATGTAAGTGAAATTCCCTGATGTTCGGTGGTTTCTTTTGGCTGGATTTAATCAGGCGGGTCCCATAGGATTCAATGTTAAAAACATTCCCTAGTTTTAGTAAATATTTATTAAACCATTTATTCTTTTAATTTGCAGCAAAAAGTCTCTTTATATGTTTATTTTTTTAGGATTTTTTTAGCCATTTTTCAGGATTTTTTCCACAATTTTTTTTTCAGATTTCTTTTTAAATAGTGTTTCTTTTTTCTGCAACCGACCTTTTTATTATTATTCATAGGACCTTATATGTCATTTATGTCAGGCATTTTCGTGCAGGATTTTTTTTTTTCCCATTCGTCGGCTTGTTGGCTTTTTTCGGCGGATCATCAGCTTTATACGTATGCATTTGCCGGTTTTGGGGCAGATTGTCGGATGCGTTCTGTGTTTTTTCAGCAACTTATTGTATCAGTCTGATGTTTTTTCAGCAGGTTTTACCATTTGATTCAGCAGGTTTGCGGTGGTTTTTCAGATGTGTTCGGCGGATTTTCTCTGAACTTCGGGGACCCAGCGTTAAATGCTGAATTCACCGCAGGGTCGGCGAATTTGACTCCCCGAAGCGCTGGGAACGAAATTCAGGTGGAATTCCGGTGCTCTTTGAATAACCCTGTATATTGTAAGGAACTTGACAAAATTTGTGAGTTTCGACTGATATTCTTCTCCAAATATTGTCTGATCAATTGAACGAATTCATCCATACCGAAAAATCCAAATAGGAGTAAGTAAAAAGCCCGAAAGACCATATTTTTGTCCAACGTCATATTGATTTTGGTGCTAAGCCGCCGATTGAAAATCACAACTCAGATGTTAAAGGCAAGATGCAAATGTAAAACTTGCATGTCTGCCGTGTTCCATTTGCGGCACGGCTTTAATGTTTGTGTTGCGACCGAGACGCTTTCTCAGCAGCTCGAGTCGTAATACTTCTGAGCTACAACTTGAGAACACCAGCCGCTATCAGCTCCAGGAGTCCTTAGGACTACGTGGAGACAAACGCGAGCTTGCACGAGTGAGATCTGCCCGGGACGGCGGAAGGATCCGCGGAGGAACACTGGGAACTATTTGTTCCCAGTGTTCAGCAGATCCTGAAGCGAGGAAGCGGTGGATCGTGCGGCTCTCTGCACTGAGCGATATGAGGGGAGTATGGGATTTTGGGGTGGGATTAGATTCCTGTGTTAAGTGATTTCGCTTCAGCACAATCACTCAACACCAGCCTTTGGAAACGGTTATTCTTTTTCGGGATAACGTCAAGATACATATGGAGAGTGAGCCTGTTGGAACAGCTCGTTCTCCACCTACTAGGGGCCACATTACAAAGTATAGGAGACATTAATGTGCAGTGACCTGACGTAGCATCCGAGAGGCCAGCTCAGCTTATGTCTCGGATGTGTTAGAATTAAGCAGAACGTTTGAGACAGTGTTTTGTACAGCTCGAGCACTGTGCTTCGCATCCCGTTTGTGATCTGGCGCTCAATGTCTAAATGGGGGCGTCATCCGGATTTTCCCCGTTTCCCTGAGTGAAAATCCATTCATCCACAACCTTTCAGCACTTTATATTTTTTTGAAAATCGTCTTACTGATAAATACGATTCGAATGGATAAAGCTGAACTTTCCATTAGCGAGTATAGGTGCATCAAAACTTTTTATGGGCTTCAAAATACAACCATGCCCTTAATTAAATCTCCCGAATCAAAAATTGGTCGAACTGCAGCTGAAAAATCTGTATATTTCAGTGATCTAGCCAAATTATATCGGTTTGAGCCTGAAACCTAAAAGAGTCTTTATTTCTCTGCCTACTAGCACGCTGCCACCAAGCTCCTGATGACACAGACAGTGCGAAACGCGTAGAGCTAACTGGCAGGACTCTTATCTTAATCATTTAATCTCGGACTCTGTACTCCTTGGATAGGAGCCATGGAATATTGTTTATCACTGCAGGACAACAACATTGTCACTGATTTTGTAGGGTTTTGTATGGTGTTATTTCTACTTGTCATAGGGTTTCTTTGAGGACCACTGAAGGATCCCAAGACACAGCTACCTAAGAGGGCGAACCACTATATGTCCATCCATCCCCCATCTCTCCAGTTTTCCCCTACACAACACTGTTCATTTTTCCTTCACACAAGGGACCTGTGTGTGCGCTTTTGTATGTTGACACGCATGCTATAGGGACTATCCACACCAGGACCACGTCTAAGGATCCAAAGGGACAGACTCCTCAACAGGAAACACACCAACTGAGTATCAATTATTTTATTCTTTTGTGTGTGCATTTTTATCTGTTTACTCGTGTGCAATAGTATTTTTAAAGGGATACTCTAAGCAACATGACCACCTAAGCTATTTTAGGTGGTCATGATGCCCGGAGTATCTGCCCTTTGTCCCCCCTCCTCCGCTCACCGATCTGCAGAAAAGGCTGAAAACAGCTGAGAGAGGCGGAGGACTTACTCCGCCCTCCCAGCTGTCAGTCAGCAGAGCGGGAATCATATTTCCGCTTCTGCCGACTTTTGCCGAGTAGGAGACGTCATCGTGCTTTCAGCGCGATGACGTCTCCTACTCCCCGCAGAAGCTGGCGGCTCCCTCCGGGTTAGTGTTGCGCGCATCCTCTTGCGCGCAACACTAATCTCAGAGGAGCCGGGAGGAGCCTGCCGATTGGCTGGCTTATGTGAGAGCGCGCATGCGCGCTTCTCACGTAAACCAGAAGCCAGACGCAGCAAGAAGAAGGACGGAGCGGAAGAGGAGGAGGTGAGTATAAAAAAAAAAAACGCCGCTGGAAACCAGAGGATTTTAAAGGTAAGTATTGCAGTTACAAGAAAAGAAAAAAAAAAAGATGTTTTATAAGGGAATAGGGATAGGTTAGGAAAAAAAAAACGGGGGTGATTTTTTTGTTGGAGTGTTCCTTTAATTCACTAGTAAAAGTTACTGTGACAGAACCGCTGCTTCAATGTTTGGTTGCATTTTAATTTTCTGACATTTAATTGCTCTGTAAATAGAGTAGGGTGTTTGTGTTTTCTGTGTACTGTCTCTCTGTATAGTGTGACCTCTGTATTACTAGCCTGTCTTGTATAGCCTAACCCCCACCAATAAGTAATGGATTCCTTTGTGTGGCCATACTTGCATCACCCTCCCCTCAGATCTGGCTTGAACCAGAGCTCTTTATCAGTTCTCTTTGTTAGACCATGGTGTGTCTGTTTGGGGAGGTTTTGGGAGGATCAGGTATAGAGTAACTCAAGGGTGTGGTTTTTACATTTGAATGTGTAACTGAAAACCTCAAAATAAAGCATTCTCCATTTTGGGTTGAATCTGCAAGGATCTCCTGTGTGTTATTGCCTGCGTCTGGGCCAGAAGCGGTACTTCTGCGGAATACTGACTTGAAGGGGAGCATTCTGCACGTGGATGGAAACCCCCACGTCACAGTTACGTCTTAACTTATGTAGATCTAGTAACCTCAGCTATACACTGTTTCTTCCATGTTTATACAACCCTGAAACCTTCACGATTTATTTCCAAATCCTAGGCTTGAATCAAGAAGAAAACTGGACAGGAGGGAACAAAATGATGTGACCTCAGGACCTTGGCAAATTCCAACCATTTACGTTATAGTTACATGATTATATTGTTGTTGTAGCCCCAGTATCTCCAGCGATGTACAATAGAGTGTGGAAAGAAACTAACCAAATACAAAACATGGAAAAAATAAACCAGAGGTGGAGGGGACCCAGTTCAGATGACCTTACATCTACAGGAAAACCAGAATTCATTAGTTTTTTTTTAAAAAAAATCAACTATTATAAAAGTGACGTAAATTTACATACCGTCGAAGTCATGATCACTTAAATCTTTAAGTACATATGGTTTACTTACTCTTTTGCCTCTTTTGACGAAGGGAAACCATTTCATAGAGTTCACGTTCTATCAAACCATCCCCTTCATCTTCATCCAGCCATTTCCCGCATGGGAAAGTCTGCTCGATGCCAGTGAAAGGACAATACACAACCACCTACGGAGCATAAATATAGCACAGTGATCAGGAAAGCAATAACAATACATTACTAGCAGACCTGGGCTTAAAACTAGGACTGCAGCTATCGATTTATTTTATAATCGATTAGATGCCCGATAATTTTTTCGATTAATCGATTCATCGGATTAAACAAATTTCTTTTTGTTTACGTAACCCGTCACTGCTGAGAACGTGTGGGGAACGTCCTCATTGACTCCTAAGGAAAGATAGGGGGTTCCTTTGAACCCCGATATCTCCCGACTGTTGGCAGCTAGCAGGGTGATGTTTGGTATCATTAGAACCAGAGCATGGCCTTTACAATGATACCAGACATGACCTTGTTTAAAGTAAATAAATAAAAATAATAATTAAAAAAAAGGAAAAACTTGTTTTTTTAAGACGTGAAATGGCTCAGCAGTGAAGGGGTTAAAGGAACACTATGTAAAAATCAACCCCTTCTTCCTTACACAATTTGTGTAGTCTACATAACTTTCATACGTATATACACAAATTTGCGTATCTCGCACACAAGGTACACAAAAGTCTGGTCAGAGTTACGGGTTGATGTTGCGTGCGCAGCTCAAGTCCATGTCTGCTTTCTTCCGAACGAACCACTTGGATAGACATGATGATGTCAGCACACAAAGCGGGGTGAGTGGGGAAGGGGGCAATCCACACAGCCTGACCACTATAGTAAGCATGGAGCGTGCCTTTAAAATAATTTAATGAACAAATTGAGTGAGAGGAGGGACCGGAGGTGGAAGGGAGTGAGTTTGGGCAAGAGACCAGACCTGAGTGTGGCAGGAAGTTTGGGGAAAGAACCCAGACCAAAGGGAAGGATGGCAGCAATGGACTGGCGAGAGGGAGGTAGGGAGGGTGGGGTGGCAGCACAGGACTCCAGCTTCGAGTATGTATAAACCACCAGCGGTACAGCTCCTCCACCCATTGGCAGTGCACCAGGGTCTGTGCTATAGTTCTGCAACTGTTGTAAACTAAAATAAAATAAAAACTGGTTATGTGTTTGGACAAAACTCTAGAACTAAAGCATACCGAGTAAAGCAGCCAGAATATCATCTCCAATCAGCTACGAAGTAGCGTCTGAGGATATTAACGTTTAACTCAGTCTGACTCTAACCAGTATGTACTGTATACAGACTGACTAATTGATAATCAAAATAGTTGCCTACTAGTCTCATTATCCATTAGCTGTCGATCAATCGATTAGCTGTTTCAGCCCTACTTAATATGCACAGAAAACGATCGTTACGAAACAGAATAACATTGGATAATGCTCTTGGTAATGGTGTAGCTGGTTTTGGAAACCTGGTTGGCCACGTGAAACTAACTTTTCTGATACAGTACGTGAAGTCTGGTGAACGTGGGCACACCAGCTCGGCATTACCGCATGGAAAAAGCCCTGGAAGCCAGACAGATGCAGGAGTTGACATGTGAGGAGTTACTGGTCCGGGGGTAGATATACTGAAAGCAGGGGTTAAATTGCAAACCCAGGAACAGAACAGGAAGGAACATGTTTTTACACAAAAAACAAGAGCACGCTTGGTCTTCAAAAACCCTTGTTGGATGGCCTTTAACACGGGAATTAATGAATTCCCAAAACATTAGCATAACTACTGGGGTCACACAGGTCACAATTGCACTCAGAACCCTCACTAAAGGTAAAAACTGGGTGGGGAAATACCCCTCTATTCTCCAGCACTGAGATCTTCCTTTGCGTCTTTCACTTGGACAGTCTGCCTCTTCCATTGAAACATAGCTGTCAGTTGTCTGGACGCTTCTTCGATTGTCCAGTTAATTCAATGTGTGTCAGTGCTTGTCCAATGAGAGGAATTGGCTGGCAATGAAACGAGCTGTGCATTTCCGCTATAAACCGAAGTAGGCTGTGCACGGGCTGATTGATAGTCTTACATTCAGAGCTAAGTGCACCACTTCAGAAGGCTGAATCAGCCCACTAGGACCCTTGGCTGGGAGGGGGGACACAATAGGTTTACTATGAGAATGACACCAACTTCTGGACTCCTGAAAAAACAATGTGATGTAAACAACATTTTTTTAAAACTAAGTTCCATTTTGGACGACTCTGCTAAAACAAGCCCAAGTAGTAATCTATCCCTAATTACAGACCCTAAGCCTAAATGTATCCTTAACCCTAAAACAAGCGCAAGTAGTAACCTAACCCTAATTACAAACCCTAACCCTAAATGTATCCTTAACCCTAAAACAAGCGCAAGTAGTAATCTAACCCTAATCCTAAATGTATCCTTAAACCTAAAACAAGCGCAAGTAGTAACCTAACCGAATTACAGACCCTAACCCTAAATGTATCCTTAACTCTAAAACAAGCGCAAGTAGTAACCTAAACCTAATTACAAACCCTAACCCTAAATGTATCCTTAACTCTAAAACAAGCGCAAATAGTAACCTAACCCTAATAACAGACTCTAACCCTAAATGTATCCTTAACCCTAAAAACAAGCGCAAGTAGTAACCTAACCCTAATTACAAACCCTAACCCTAAATGTATCCTTAAACCTAAAGTACAAATAGTAACCGAACCCTAAATGTATCCTTAAACCTAAAAGCAAGCACAAAAGTAACCTAAACCTAAATAAAAACCCTAACCCTGAAACTGATTTTAACCATAAATTAACTATGCTTAACCCAAAGCAAGCACAAATAGTAACCTAACCCTAAATGTATCCTTAACCTAAAAGCAAGCACAAATAGTAACCTAACCCCAATTACAAAATTGTAACCCTAAAACTAATCCTAACCATAATATTCAATAGCTTTTAAAAACACTCCAGTTGGATTTACCACAAAAAATGTTGTTTGCTCCTGAAGAACACTTTTGAATTAGGTAGTCATTTTCAAATCAGCGTCATTATAATCGTGCTGTTTCTACACGTGTCTACAAGGTGGCAACTTTAGCATAAAATACTGACACAGCTGTCTATGACAATTTGAAATGCATTGAATGGTTATGGCGGTTAGAGCGTCCCTTTAATATTATTACACAACTTAAAGTGAGGGGTGGTGCAAGGGGGTTAAATATGAACTACTCATGACCCCCACCCTGTCCTTCCTGTTTTAACCCTACTGTATTTTTTAATATCACCATCCACTAACGCAAGCAGAGCTCTGACACGACGGACCCTCAACCATACAGCCGTGGCTCTCAAGCATCCAGCCTTGTAACTCAAGCATCCAGTCTTGTAACTCAAGCATCCAGTCTTGTAACTCAAGCATCCGGTCTTGTAACTCAAGCATCCGGTCTTGTAACTCAAGCATCCAGCCTTGGCTCTTAAGCATCCAGCCTTGGCTCTCAACCATACAGCCGTGGCTCTTAAGCATCCAGCCTTGTAACTCAATCATTCGGTCTTGTAACTCAAGCATCCAGTCTTGGCTCTCAAGCATCCATTCTTGGCTCTCAAGCATCCAGCCTTGGCTCTCAAGCATCCAGCCGTGGCTCTTAAGCATCCAGCCTTGTAACTCAATCATCCGGTCTTGTAACTCAAGCATCCAGTCTTGGCTCTCAAGCATCCAGTCTTGGCTCTCAAGCATTCAGTCTTGACTCTCAAGCATCCAGTCTTGGCTCTCAAGCATCCAGCCTTGGCTCTCAAGCATTCAGCCTTGGCTCTCAAGCATCCAGCCTTGGCTCTCAACCATACAGCCGTGGCTCTTAAGCATCCAGCCTTGTAACTCAATCATCCAGTCTTGTAACTCAAGCATCCGGTCTTGTAACTCAAGCATCCGGCCTTGGCTCTCAACCACCTAGCGTTGGCTCTCGACCTGAACACTATTCTGCGCAAGGGCTGCCATTAGAAATCTTGGGACCCCTTACTGACCCACTGGTCGGGAGCCCCATTCCCTCAGCTGCCCATTTCAGTACAAATAAAACTTTTTTCTCCTCCTCTGCTCATCTTATATTACGGGGAGACGGCTAAATTCCTGGTGGTCCAGCAAGGAGTTAAAAAGTATTCCCTGGCTGGCGAGCATTCGGTCTGCACATATACCTGCTGCAGAACATAGGAAACGCTCCCTCAGTGATGAGCCAGAGTTCTCTGATCAGCCCCAGTTGCGGCGGCCCACCGGGAAATTTTTCAGTATCTTGGTGGGCTGGTCCTGGGTGGCATGGAGGGGTCCTTACATCTGTGGTATGTAGACAAACTGCATAGGGTATGGCAAGACCCAGCGCCCCTTGGAGCCACTGGGTCCTTGAACACATCATGGGCTGTCACCCCCTTAATGGCAGCCCTGTGCAAGCCGAGTCAGATTTCAGAGGCAAACACTGGGGAGAGGGCACAATCGGACACCTAGGACCATTTAAAATTCAGTAAGCCATTATGGTGGTGATGGCCGTTCCCATTAATCTTAACATTTGGTTTCTGATAGGACACTCACACATATCGTTTTAGGTTTCGAACTTGGCTTTTTAAATCGTATTTTAAAGCAGTAACTTGTCTACGGCTGAAATCTGCAGTTTGACGGAGTTCTTGGCACCCTGCGTCCATAATGGAGGGAAATCGAAACGGGAAAATGAACAAGAGGCTTCGATTAGCCGCAGTACAATAACTGCATCAAATTTATCAAAGGAAAAGCTGTAATTGCTTTCTTTGGGATTTTCCGTGTTTGATAAATACGATGCCATTTGCTTTTGATTATTTTCTTTTTTTTTTTTTTTTTTTTTTTTTTATATTTCTCTATGAATGAGTTTCCAGTCTTTAGAAATAAATGCAGAAATTACAGGAGCGGAGCGGGTCAAGGCCGAGTCAAGGGCGACTGATTGGAGGTAAAATCCAGAGGTTGTGAAATCTGTATTGTCCAGGTAGGCATTAACTCATCGAGTGCCAAAAAAATTTGCAGAAGTATGTGGGTCCGTAACTGACAATGTAGGGTGAGCCAGGGCTTCACAAATGTATATTAATCCTAGAACAACAACAACAACATTAAGAGTCAGGCAAGGTTTTGCATACCCAAATATTCCTCATGGTCCTACTGCCACATCCCTTGCTCCCCTTCAACTGTGTGGCAGCCTGGCAGCAGGGGACAAGTCGAGCAGAACTTGTGGGAATGCTGTTCCTCCACTATTTTGCATAAGGAACTGAGTCCCCATTTGTCCAACACACTACAAAGCTTCCATGCAGATGTTCAGGTCTATGTTTCTGTATTAAATCCCAATAAATATGATTTATTTAAAACAAAAGTGCAAAATAGGGCCCCTTTTCAGATCAGTAGATTGTGCCTTGACAAAGGGGGCTGGCCATAGAATAGCCTTATATACTGTATGATTAAACAAGGGGTAAATGGCTGGTTGTCCTCAAGGCAGAACTGAGGTTCCATTGAGAGTGGAAACTGGTCAGTCTGGTTATGGTCAAGTCCTCCAGGGAAACATCTAGTCCACTCTGTAAGACATGAAAGAGGAATGTTTTTTCCTCTGGAGGAAGACAAATGGTCTAACAGAAACCAAATTAGTTGGGGTGGACTGAGTATCTAAGGAGGATACTAAGGGTCCATTTAACCCCCTGCATGAGAGATAATCTCTTTCTCTGCTCCTGCTTATTGGACACCTACATGAAGGGACTGGTAACATCTAGGGATGCACCGATGTAGATACTAGTAGTATCTGTATCAGTGCCAATACCTGCATTTGTACGAGTACCTGGTACTCGTGCAAATGCCCTGATCCTCTACCGATACCAGGTAGCATTCTCCTCAGGCTGGCCTGAGACTTCAGACACGTGTATACCCACACAGACCTCATGTTTACTCCACACAGACCTCATGTAAACCCCACACAGACCTCATGTAAACTCCACACAGACCTCAATGCTAGTAGAATGTGTTAACAGCATTCTGCTAGCATTCCCCTCTGGCTGGCCGTGTGGTCCTCTAGCGCCGGTTGAGATCCATCGTGAGATCTCGCGAGAGCATGTCACAGCCGGCGGCCGCTCGGAGGATCACCCGGCCAGCTGCCGCTCGGAGGATCAGCCAGAAGGGAATGCTAGAAGAATGCTGTTAAGCATTCTACTAGCAGCGAGGTCTGTGTGGGGTAAACAGGAGGTCTGTGTGGGGTAAACAGGAGGTCTGTGTGGGGTAAACAGGAGGTCTGTGTGGGGTCAACATGAGGTCTGTGTGGGGTAAACATGAGGTCTGTGTGGGGAAAACATGAGGTCTGTGTGGGGAAAACATGAGGTCTGTGTGGGTAAACATGAGGTCTGTCTGGGATTACATGCATCTGAGGTCTGCGTGGGGTATACATGATGTATGTGAGGGGAATACATGTATCTGAGGACTGTGTGGGATATACATGTACAGTCGGGTCCAGAAATATTGGGACAGCGACACAATTCTAACATCTTTGGCTCTATACACCACCACAATGGAGTTGGAATGAAACAAACACAATGTGGTTTAACTGCAGACTGTCAGCTTTAATTTGAGGGTATATACATCCAACTCACGTGAACGGTGTAGGACTTACAGCAGTTTGCAGATGTGCCTCCCACTTGTTAAGGGACCAAAAGTAATGGGACAATTGGCTTCTCAGCTGTTCCATGGCCAGGTGTGTTCCATGGCCAGGTGTGTGATATTCCCTCATTACCCCAATTACAATGTGCAGATAAAAGGCCCAGAGTTCATTTCAAGTGTGCTATTTGCATTTGGAATCTGTTGCTGTCAACTCTCAAGATGAGATCCAAAGAGCTGTCACTATCAGTGAAGCAAGCCATCATTAGGCTGAAGAAACAAAACAAACCCATCAGAGAGATAGCAAGAACATTAGGCGTGGCCAAACCAACTGTTTGGAACATTCTCAAAAAGAAGGAACACACCAGTGAGCTCAGCAACACCAAAAGACCCGGGAGACCACGGAAAACAACTGTGGTGGATGGCCGAAGAATTCTTTCCCTGGTGAAGAAAACACCCTTCACAACAGTTGGCCAGATCAAGAACACTCTCCAGGAGGTAGGTGTATGTGTGTCAAAGTCAACAATCAAGAGAAGACTTCACCAGAGTGAATACAGAGGGTTCACCACAAGATGTAAACCATTGGTGAGCCTCAAAAACAGGAAGGCCAGATTAGAGTTTGCCAAACAACACCTAACAAAGCCTTCACAGTTCTGGAACAAGATCCTATGGACAGATGAGACCAAGAGATCAACTTGTACCAGAGTGATGGGAAGAGAAGAGTATGGAGAAGGAAAGGAACTGCTCATGATCCTAAGCATACCACCTCATCAGTGAAGCATGGTGGTGTTAGTGTCATGGCGTGGGCATGTATGGCTGCCAATGGAACTGGTTCTCTTGTATTTATTGATGATGTGACTGCTGACAAAAGCAGCAGGATGAATTCTGAAGTGTTTCGGGCAATATTATCTGCTCACATTCAGCCAAATGCTGCAGAACTCATTGGACGGTGCTTCACGGTGCCGATGGACAATGACCCAAAGCATACTGCAAAAACAACCAAAGAGTTTTTGAAGGGACAGAAGTGGAATGTTATGCAATGGCCAAGTCAATCACCTGACCTGAATCCCATTGAGCATGCATTTCACTTGCTGAAGACAAAACTGAAGGGAAAATGCCCCAAGAACAAGCAGGAACTGAAGACAGTTGCAGTAGAGGCCTGGCAGAGCATCACCAGGGATGAAACCCAGCGTCTGGTGATGTCTATGCGTTCCAGACTTCAGGCTGTGATTGACTGCAAAGGATTTGCAACCAAGTATTAAGAAGGGAAAGTTTGATTTATGATTATTATTCTGTCCCATTACCTTTGGTCCCTTAACAAGTGGGAGGCACATCTGCAAACTGCTGTAAGTCCTACACCGTTCACCTGAGTTGGATGTGCATACCCTCAAATTAAAGCTGACAGTCTGCAGTTAAAGCACATTGTGTTTGTTTCATTCCAACTCCATTGTGGTGGTGTATAGAGCCAACGATGTTAGAATTGTGTCGATGTCCCAATATTTCTGGACCTGACTGTATCTGAGGTCTGTGTGGGCTATTCATGTATCTGAGGTCTCTGTGGGGTATACATTCGGAAATCCAAAATGCTTGTGGTCACGGTCATTTTGGATACATGACGCTCAACCTCTATATCCATTTAGCGGTGAATGTGATGAGGTGTACCCAACACTTAATTTTACAAACTTGTATAAACAAACTGGAGGCTGTAAGCTCATCTGACCAGGGTTCGCTACACCTGTTGTCTCTGGTTCCCAAGTCTTTTTTGCAGATTGGTTTCTTTATTCTCCCACCCATTGTTGTAAAGAGATGCAGAAACTGTTGGCGTTTAATAAATGATGGTAATAATAATAAAATGTATAGTTGAAACTTCCCCGCTGTGTAAATTTTGATGTAAATGAGTGCTCTTCAAGGTTTCCCTCGGCCCGTCCCCTGGTTTGTTTGCTACAGAAAGCATCAAATCCCATGTGGTCTCGAAACTCAAACACCCAGCTGGTTTTCAGGTAATTCTGGATCGTAAGTTGACTGATGTCACCATGTAGTATTATTTGATTGATTACAGGCTAATTAAAGAGATCTGAAAATTCTGTCCTGGACTAATGCCAGGCTGCCAAGGTGACCCAGAAGAAGCTGTCATCAACAAATCATGTGGACAACAATGTCACCTACAGGTAGTTATAGAAGTAAGCTTCACAGACTGCGAATGTCAATATATTTAAATGAGGATATCTTTATTTTCTAGACTGGCTAACACAGTGTATCGATTGAATTTGAAGTTAACAATTAAAAATAGGGTAAAATAGAAGTTTTGCACAGAAATTGTTATTCTGAGATAGTTAAACAATTAAAATATTGTTAATCTGAATTTTTATTTTTTAATGTTTTCGTTTATCCTTTACAGAAATATTGTTGAAATGTAAGATTCTGAGCTCTAGATGGTGTCCTTTATCTTAGACAATTTCAAACGGGGTCTGCATTGTTATCATACAGGCAGAAAAGGCCTTTATGTCAGATACAGTAACTGTGACAAAGATAAATAATAAAAATGTTGAGATCTCCTGGTTATGGGGGTTTGTAGTGAACATAATGAGATTATTAGCAATGCAATATCTGTATGTGCTGCATAATGCCTGTGTATGGCAATTACAGCAACACCTTGTATCTGTATGTGCTGCATAATGCCTGTGTATAGCAATTACAGCAACACCTTGTATCTGTATGTGCTGCATAATGCCTGTGTATGGCAATTACAGCAACACCTTGTATCTGTATGTGCTGCATAATGCCTGTGTATAGCAATTACAGCAACACCTTGTATCTGTATGTGCTGCATAATGCCTGTGTATGGCAATTACAGCAACACCTTGTATCTGTATGTGCTGCATAATGCCTGTGTATGGCAATTACAGCAACACCTTGTATCTGTATGTGCTGCATAATGCCTGTGTATGGAAATTACAGCAACACCTTGTATCTGTATGTGCCGCATAATGCCTGTGTATGGCAATTACAGCAACACCTTGTATCTGTATGTGCTACATAATGCCTGTGTATGGCAATTACAGCAACACCTTGTATCTGTATGTGCTGCATAATGCCTGTGTATGGCAATTACAGCAACACCTTGTATCGTTATGAGCTGCATAATGCCTGTGCATGGTAATTACAGCAACACCTTGTATCTGTATGTGCTGCATAATGCCTGTGTATGGCAATTACAGCAACACCTTGTATCTGTATGTGCTGCATAATGCCTGTGTATGGCAATTACAGCACACCTTGTATCTGTGTGTGCTACATAATGCCTGTGTATGGCAATTACAGCAACACCTTGTATCTGTATGTGCTGCATAATGCCTGTGTATGGCAATTACAGCAACACCTTGTATCTGTATGTGCTGCATAATGCCTGTGTATGGCAATTACAGCAACACCTTGTATCTTACTGTAGGGGATTTTCACGCATTATAACCCCCTGAATCTTATCTCTGTAAAGCAGTGAGTGACCCCATAGCTCTCCCTGTATTCTGCCCTCTTCCTGGCTGCTGGAATGCAGCAGTAATCTATTTAAACTTTTTGTTACAGTGAGGTTTAGAGCTGCTATTTGCAGCTGGTTTCATGTTTCTTCAGGGTGCTTGGGGAAACCTAAAACAAAGGATTTTGTTTCTCCACAGAGAACACACTAATATGGCTTTAGAAAGTTGTGAAAATGGCCTTTTGATATGATAATGAGTGCTTTTCAATGCAAGAATAGAGAACTCGATTTTGGGTGTGAAGGGGTTAAAGGACACTCCAATCATTATAGGGGTTATTCAGAGAGAGCCGTTCTGGCCCCGAAATTGCACCGAACAGTGAATTTCTCCGTACAGTGCAATATCGTGGCCATTTGGCTATTCAGAAACCAGGCAGCTCGCCAAATTTTGGCAAAATGCCAGTGAAATACAATGCTGTTCGGTGGCAGTGCAAATCCCCATAGAGAAGCAATGGTTAATCTATTCAGAGACACTGAACAGCAGAGAAATGTCAGTGAAATGCCCTGATGTTCAGTGGTTTCATTCGGCAGGTTTAATCAGGTGAATCCCATAGGTTTCAATGTTAAAAAGATTCCCGTATTCATTCAATATCTAATAAACCGTTTATTCTTTTAACCCCTTAAGGACCGCTGACGTACCATGTACGTCCTGCCCACGGGTCTCCCTTAGACCCGCGGACGTACATGGTACGTCAGCGGTGCCTAACCCCCCTCCCGCCTGATACTTACTTACCTCGCTGGATCCCTCGCAGATCTGGCAGGGAGGAAGCCTTCCCTCCTGATTTGCATGGGCCGGCGAGCTCGATGATGTCACCACGCTGCGTGCCTAATTGGTGCCAAAATGCGATTCGAACCTGGAGGGGGGCTGACATCTTGGATGTCAGCCAAGCCTCCAGGTCCCCCCCCCACCCACTGACAACCTATCTCCCGATCCGTGGCAGCTAGATCAGCTGATCATGGCCTTTCCAATGATACCAAACATGACCAGGTTTGGTTTAAAAATTTTTAAAAAAAATAAATAAATAATAATAAAAAAAAAAAAAAATGTTTTGTTTTTTTTAAAGCTTTTTTTGGCTGGGGGGGGGGGTTTAGTTAAATAGGACCTAGGCTGTCATCTCAAAATAATTAGCACAAAATGGTCAGAATGAGCGCAGCGCACATAGGTGAACTGGCTCAGCAGTGAAGGGGTTAAAAAGTAAAAACATGTAAAAATTGGGTATTTCTAATCTCGGGACAAAATTTTGAAACTATTTAGCCGGGGTCTTTTTTGGTGGTTGTAGATTTTGGGGATTAAATTACGAAAAAGTGTGTTTTTACCATTTGTTTATCATATTTCATATTTTTTTTTATAGTAAATTATTCGATATGATGGAAATAATGGTATTTCTAGAAAGTCCATTTAATGGCGGGGAAAAAGGGTGTATAATATGTGTGGGTTGAATAAATGAGTAAGAGGAAAATTTGACCTAAACACTAACAGCGCAGAAGCGTAAAAACAGCAGCGGTCACTAAAAGACGGATTTGTGTAAAACCGCCCGGTCACTAAGGGGTTAATTTGTAGCAAAAAGTCTCTTTATTTATTTTAGTATTTTTTAGGCATTTTTCAGGATTTTTTTGCCTACATTTTTTTTCTCCAATTTTTTTTAAATAGTGTTTTTTTTTCCTTTCTGTAACAGACCTTTTTATTATTATTCATAAGATCTTATATGTTAACTCCAGACATTTGTGTCAAGTATTTCTCTTGCAAACAGCGTTTCAGTTTTGACACTTTCAATCGTTTTATTTTTTTAACCCGTTTGCTGACTTTTCCAGCAGCCGGTCGGAGCGGTGTTCGGTGTCTTTTTCCAGATGCGTTTGGTGGGTTCCCGGTGGCTTATCGGATCCGAAAAGCCGCCGGGACCCACTGAAATTATTGGAGAATTTGATTCCTTAAAGTGCGGGGCACGAGAGCGCACCGAAATGTCTGAATAACCCTGTATAAATTCTAGATATGGGAATTCACAATAGCGCACATTGATCAATAAACCAAAAAAATTAATCACACAGGAACAATTTTAGTTTGTGCAGTGGGTTTCGGGTCATGTCATTGCATCTATGAGTACTATGATGGTAGTCCCTTTATGCTGGGTGGACATGGGTCTGGGGTTGCTGTGGGGAAGTTGGGGTCTGTGGAATTCAGTGTAAATTATTATTATAATTTATTAAGTGCCAACACATTCCGCAGCGCTGTACAAGGTGCAATGAGTATAGACAGCACAATTCTACAATACATACAGTAGGCAGGTCAGTATTCCTGCCAGCAGATACAGGAGGACGTGAGGGCCCTGTTAACTTAATATCTAGATGGGGGAGGGGATTAGAAACAGGGGGGGGCTGCAGTGACGAGTTAATGCAGGGAGAGGTGAGGATTGTTTTTGGGTCGGTCGGGTGTCTGGCTTCCCTAAACAGAAGGGTCTTTAGGGAGCGTTTAAATAAAGCCTGATTTGGGGACAGTCTGATATTGCGAGGAAGCGCATTCCATAGGGACGGCGCCGCACGAGAGAAGTCCTGCAATCTGGCATGTGAAGAGGAATGAGGGAGGATGCCAAGCGCAGGTCATTGTTAGATTTTAAGGGATGGGCTGGGGTGTATCTGGCAATTAATGAGGACAGGTAGTGAGGAGCGGTGTTAGTGAGGACAGGTAGTGAGGGGAGGCGTTAGTGAGGACAGGTAGTGAGGGGCGGTGTTAGTGATGACAGGTAGTGAGGGGCGGTGTTAGTGAGGACAGGTAGTGAGGAGCGGTGTTAGTGAGGACAGGTAGTGAGGGGCGGCGTTAGTGAGGACAGGTAGAGAGGGGCGGTGTTAGTGAGGACAGGTAGTGAGGAGCGGTGTTAGTGAGGACAGGTAGTGAGGGGCGGCGTTAGTGAGGACAGGTAGTGAGGAGCGGTGTTAGTAAGGACAGGTAGTGAGGGGCGGTGTTAGTGAGGGCAGGTAGTGAGGGGCGGTGTTAGTGAGGACAGATAGTGAGGACAGATAGTGAGGAGAGGCGTTAGTGAGGACAGGTAGTGAGGAGCGGTGTTAGTAAGGACAGGTAGTGAGGGGCGGTGTTAGTGAGGACAGGTAGTGAGGGGCGGTGTTAGTAAGGACAGGTAGTGAGGAGCGGCGTTAGTGAGGGCAGGTAGTGAGGGGCGGTGTTAGTGAGGACAGGTAGTGAGGAGCAGTGTTAGTGAGGGCAGGTAGTGAGGGGCGGTGTTAGTGAGGACAGGTAGTGAGGGGCGGTGTTAGTGAGGACAGGTAGTCAGGGGCGGTGTTAGTGAGGACAGGTAGTGAGGGGCTGTGTTAGTGAGGACAGGTAGTGAGGGGTGGTGTTAGTGAGGACAGGTAGTGAGGGGTGGTGTTAGTGAGGACAGGTAGTCAGGGGCGGCGTTAGTGAGGACAGGTAGTGGGGGGCGGTGTTAGTGGGGACAGGTAGTGAGGGGCGGTGTTAGTGGGGACAGGTAGTGAGGGGCGGTGTTAGTGAGGAGAGGTAGTGAGGGGCGGTGTTAGTGAGGACGGGTAGTGCGGGGCGGTGTTAGTGGGGACAGGTAGTGAGGGGCGGCGTTAGTGAGGAGAGGTAGTGAGGGGCGGTGTTAGTGAGGACAGGTAGTGAGGGGCGGTGTTAGTGAGGACAGGTAGTGAGGGGCGGTGTTAGTGGGGACAGGTAGTGAGGGGCGGTGTTAGTGGGGACAGGTAGTGAGGGGCGGTGTTAGTGAGGAGAGGTAGTGAGGGGCAGTGTTAGTGAGGACGGGTAGTGAGGCGCGGTGTTAGTGAGGGTTTTGTAGGTCAGGGTGAGTAGTTTGAATTTGATTCTGCTGTGGATGTGGAGCCAGTAAAGGGATTCACAGAGAGGAGCGGCAGAGAGAGTGACGGGTGAGATGGATAAGCCAGGCTGATGTGTTTAGGATGGACTCCAGGGGGGAGAGGCGGTAGATAGAAAGGCCAGTCAGGAGGTTGTTGCAGTAGTCCAGGCGGGAGATTTCAAGAGAGTGGATAAGTTGCTTGGTGGTGTTGGCAGTCAGAAATGGACGAATTTTGGCAATATTGTGGAGGTGATTGTGGTAAGAGGAGGAGAGTGATTGGATGTAGGGGCTGAAGGAAAGACTGGAGTCAAGAGTCACTCTGAGGTATCGGACTTGTGCAGAAGGAAGGATAGTGATATCGTCAACAATTCTAGAGAAATCTGAAATTGGAGTAGAGTTAGAGGGGGGAATTAGACTGAGCTTGGTCTTGGACATATTGATCTTCAGGTAGTGAGCGGCCATCCAGGCAGAGATTCCAGACAGACAGTCACTGACCTGAGGGAGAACGGAGGGGGAGAGAAAAGGAGTGGAGAGGTAGATCTGAGTGTCGTCAGCGTGTAGGTGATACTTGAAGTCATAGCTGGTGAGTTTACCCAGTGAGGAGGTATAGATGGAAAAGAGCAGAGGACCTAGGACTAAGCCTTGAGGTACACCGACTGACAGAGGCATTGAAGAGGAGGAATTGCCAGCAAGCGATACTGAGAAGGATCTATTGGAGAGGTATGATTTCAGCCAGGAGAGGGTGGTATCACAGAGACCAAGAGAGAAGAGGGTCTCTATGAGGAGGGGATGGTCGACTGTATCGAAGGCAGCTGAGAGGTCAAGTAGGATCAGTATGGAGTAGTGGCCATTGCATTTAGCAGAAAGGAGGTCATTGGTAGCCTTTGTGAGAGCGGTTTCTTGAATGTTGGGAGCGAAAGCCAGATTGCAGGGGAATCTTTTGCAGAATGGACCTCATCCTCTGTGAGAGTTGAGGTGGGGTTGGCTGGGGGAGGAGAAGTGCTGTATGCTTGTGCTGGGATATTGTTACGGATTGTGAGTGTTTTCATGAAGTATTCAGCGAGATCTTGAGCGCTGAGGTCGGATGGGGGAGGTGGCGCAGGTCGGTAGAGGAGCGAGTTGAAGGTTGAGAACAGTCTTTTGGGGTTGGAAGAAAGTGAAGATATAAGAGAGGAGAAATAAGTTTGTTTGTCGAGGTGAAGGTCAATTACCCCTCATATGGCCTTGTTCCTATATTGGGGGCAGGGTGTGAGACTCATGGAAGAGGTGCTTAGTAAATTCTTTGTGATAGCTGCTGGGTGATCTATATCTAAGGGTGTCTGTCTCGACTTCCCAGACAGACAGGTACTGGGAGACGGGGCATCCCATTGTTCTGTGTCTGCTTGTCTTGCGGGAATCGACCCACATTTGATAGACAGTTTAGCATAATTAATTAATTCCTGGTTCAAACCAACTTCAAGTCACTTTGACTGTGTGGAAAAGCTCTCCTTACTTGGTGGTGAAGTTTTCTAAGAGCTATGAGGGAATCTAAACAGCAGAGACACCCCATAAGGTACGGGAGCTCTGTTACAAGTACAGTTTGTGGTGTACTCCATTAAATTAAAAATCAGAAAGGATGGGCTGCTTGACACCAAAATTTGAGGTTAAAAGAAGAAATATCACTTTGTTCATCAACAAACCAAGAAAATACACATTATCTAGGCATTATATGATTAACGCGTCGGCACCTACCTTCTCGCAATACCACCCAGAGCTGACCCCATGCCCATCGTGGCCAATAGTGACTCTGCTTAAAGGGCTAAGCAACGCTGCGATCTCAATGTTAAATATGTCGATCCTCCCCCGCTCAAATTCACCGCCTTCCAGGAATATCTTGCCGCTGTTCTTTAAGCCCTTGGACCCGTGCAGCATCACGTGGACTTTGGAGTTGGTTCCAGCACCCCTGATGTCACCCGTCATTATGGAAACATTGTACACAATACCTGCGGGATACAGAGAGGGACAGGTCAAGTTACAAGCGCTTTAGAATGTTTGGATTCCACAGCAAAAGCCTATGAGGATTAACACTAGACGTAAGCACAGTCGCGGAATCCGAAGTTTTTGGATTTTGGAATTTTTCACATTTTCCGATACAGATCAATGTAAAATTTCTAATAAATCTGTACATTTTTAGTACTGTCCAAAATTTCGCAGGTGCGCATTTTTATTCCCTATACCCCATCTCCCTTAAAGCCCTTCTCTCTGCCTACTCCAACACTCTCCCCCTTTACATTACCCCCATATCATATATCCCCATCTACACGTCCAAATGATAGTAAGGGTTAGGCTTTGGGTTACTTCCAGGGTTAGGCCACTGATAGGGTTACAGTTACTGCTTATGTTTGTAGTAGGATTAGGGCTAGGGCTAGAGTTGGGGTTACAGTTGCTTCTAGGGTTGGGTTCTGTGAGGGTTAAGGTTACTGTTACTGGTTAAGGTTACTGTATTAGCAGTAGAAGGAGGGAAGTGCTCATGCCGCTGCACAGAGTACGGGTGAGACCTCACTTGGAGTATTGTGTCCAGCACTGGAGACCTTATCTCCAGAAGGATATAGATACCTTAGAGAGAGTTCAGAGAAGGGACCTACTAAAATGCTGTGTGGCTTGAATGGGAAAAGTTACCAGGAAATGGCTTAATGATCTTAACATATATAGCTTGGAAGAAAGACGAGACAGAGGAGATACGATAGAAACATTTATATACGTAAAGGGAATCAACAAGGTAGAGGAAGGGGGTATATTTAAAAGGAAAAAAAAAGAGCAAAGCAAGAGGACATAGTCTTAGTTTAGAGGGGCAAAGCAAGAGGACATAGTCTTAGATTAGAGGGGCAAATCAAGAGGACATAGTCTTAGATTAGAGGGGCAAAGCAAGAGGACATAGTCTTAGATTAGAAGGGCAAAGCAAGAGGACATAGTCTTAGATTAGAGGGGCAAAGCAATAGGACATAGTCTTAGATTAGAGGGGCAAAGCAAGAGGATATAGTCTTAGATTAGGGGGCAAAGCAAGAGGACATAGTCTTAGATTAGAGGGGCAAAGGTTTAAAAGTAACATCAGTTTGTATTATTTTACTGAGAGGGTGGTGAATACATGGAACAGGCTTCCAGTAGAAGTGGTAGAGGCTAAACCAGTGATTGAGTTTAAGCAAGCATGGGATAGGCATAAGGCAATACTAAATAAAAGATAAATCCAGGTAAAGTATCCATGTAATTGGGCAGACTAGATGGGCTGAAAGGTTCTTATCTGCCGACATATTCTATGTTTCTATTTTTGAATTAGGGTTGGGGTTACTGGTAGGGTTATGGATATTGGTAGGGTTACAGTTACTAGTTATATTTGTATTAGTGTTAGGGTTACTGGTTCTGTTTGTGTTAGGGATACAGTTACTGGTTATATTTGTATTAGTGTTAGGGTTACTGGTTCTGTTTGTGTTAGGGATACAGTTACTGGTTATATTTGTATTAGTGTTAGGGTTACTGATTCTGTTTGTGTTCGGGTACAGCTACTGTTGATGTTTGAATTAAGGTTAGGGTTACTTCTAGTTTTGGGTTACTGTTAAGCTTACTCATTCCTTTTGTTTTCAGGCTACCATTTAAGGCAAAAAGAAATACAAATCGGAAGATATATGTCCTATGAGTCGAGTAAGATGGATGAAAACTCACGAAATCTGAGAGGATGGAAGTGTCCTTGGAGTAGGTGCATTAGGTCTGGATGGATTCAGGTTCCATAGTTCACCAATGGGATTCGTGGTGAATGTATGATGCCAGGAAATCGCCACAATGGTTTCAAAAATGAAGGATATTTATTCTTAAAATCTATTAAAACAAATAGAATAAACTGCCCATAGGCCCGACGCGTTTCGTCTGCAAAAGAGCAGACTTCCTCAGGGGCAATGTACAAAATAATACAAGGCAAATCATAATACAATTCCATCTCCTTCCCGCGTTTTTATACTCCTTTAAACCATCCCCATTGGTTATAGTCAAATTATCCCTCATTCCTGGCGATTCCCATGTATGGCAATCTGTTCTTCCCGCCAACAACTACTCCAATCAATTAATACCTTTCTTTTTCGTTGTCCAATTTTGTACATTGCCCCTGAGGAAGTCTGCTCTTTTGCAGATGAAACGCGTCGGGCCTATGGGCGTTTTATTCTATTTGTTTTAATAGATTTTAAGAATAAATATCCTTCATTTTTGAAACCATTGTGGCGATTTCCTGGCATCATACATTCACCACGAATCCCATTGGTGAACTATGGAACCTGAATCCATCCAGACCTAGTGCACCTACTCCAAGGACACTTCCATCCTCTCAGATTTCGTGAGTTTTCATCCATCTTACTTGACTCATAGGACATATATCTTCCGATTTGTATTTCTTTTTGGCTTTAAAGGAGAAAGTTGAACCGTCTCCTGGAAGATTGTCCTGTTTGTCATAAGTTACGGTAAGTATTTGCAAACACCACACTTGTTTGCTATACCATTTAAGGCATACTGGTTCTGTTTGTGGTAGTTGTACAGTTACTGGTTATGTTTGTATTAGGGTTAGGGTTAGTATTACACAAAGAGTGCAATTTTATTCAGTTAGAAAAATGATTTTGAATTGATCCAAAAATACTTGGATCAATTCAATAACATAGAAACATAGAAAAATGTCGGCAGATAAGAACCTTTCGGCCCATCTAGTCTGCCCAATTACATGGATACTTTACCTGGATTTATCTTTTGTTTAGGATAGCCTTATGCCTATCCCATGCTTGCTTAAATTCAATTACTGTTTTAGCCTCTACCACTTCAACTGGAAGACTGTTCCATGTATCCACCACCCTCTCAGTAAAATAATGCTTCCTGATGTTACTTTTAAACCTTTGCCCCTCTAATCTAAGACTATGTCCTCTTGTTTTGCCCCTCTAATCTAAGACTATGTCCTCTTGTTTTGCTACTTTGTTTCCTTTCAACATTTTATCATTTATGATGAGTTTGGCATTACAGCAATTTGGGTCCTCCCAAATTGCCGAAATGACAATATTTCATCCGAAAATCAATTCGGCTGATAAAGGAGGCATGTATCTACTAATCACACATCAAAACAGAAAAAAATCAAAAGGGGAGAAAACATTTCTGGATACCATAATGGCAATCCGTTTTTTCTGCTGGTCCCAGACAAATTAATAATTACTGTATGGTCCAGAATATTTTATTTTACCGAAAAGGCACCAAACCAAGAAAGCAAAACAGGTTTTTTATGTTTGGTTTTTCTAGTGACCAGCTGACACATTGAAATTAGTCATAACGATATTATATGTATAGAAAAAAGTTTATAACAATATAAACGGACGTACCGGTGGCCTCGCTGCCTCCAACCAAAATATCTCTCTGTATTTTCCCATCGTCTTCATCGATCGCAAACCAGCGAGAGCAAGGGAACTCGTAGATTGATTTGTTTCCAATATCTTCAATGATGATCTGGGGGTCAAAAAACATTTTTTTTCCACAGTTATTCATAATATATACAATTGGAATGATCATATCATCGAAGAACCAGGATTGTTTTCATCGATGGAGCGTCCGAGCGTAAGCAAACCAGAACCGACAGGCTCACAGATGGTCCCTCTGCCATTTAATTTAGTAATCTCGATTTCTCGGTTTTCGGATGGAGTTGAATCCAAGAACGTCTGATGTTCTAAAACGATTTTATTTGTTATTAATGAGGATATAATGACTGAGCATGTTGTATATTTAAGATGGGTTTTTGTTGTTGTTGGTTACAAGAATCAGATGTGCATTAGGGGAGGCTGACCTGGACTGGCAATCTCACACACTGTGCAAAAGTCCAGTGTGGGTCAACAGAAAGACCATCAGGGTTATTCAAAGAGATCCAAATGGCTCGGTTACCTTTCCTGGCCATTCGGCTATTCAGAGAGCAGGCAATTCGCCGAATCCTAGCGAATTGCCTGCACATACGGTGCCTGTTCGTTGCCTGTTCGAGGGCAGTGAAATCCCCATAGAGAAGCAATGCTTCGGCTATTCAGAGAACACAAACCAGCAGTGAAAGGTTCCCCTAATGCCCTGCCATTCGGTGGTTTCATTCGACAGGTTTATTCAGGCGAATCCCATAGGCTTCAATGTTAAAAATATTCCCGTTTTAATGCGATATCTAAAACCGTTTATTATAATATTCTGCAGTAAAGAGTCTCTTTATTTGTAGATTTTTTAGGATATTTTCAGCATTTTTCGGGATTTATTTTTAAAAAAACATTTCCGATTTGTTTTTTATTTTTTTTTAAACGTTTTTTTATTTTTTCTGTAACAGCCCTTTTTATTATCATTCATTGGATTTTATATGTAAATTTTAGACATTTTCGCTCAGTAGTTTCTTTGCAAACAGCGTTTCACTTTTCAAACATTCAAGCGAACAGTTTTTTTAATTTATTCACTCCATTCGTCTGCGGTGTCGGCTTTTTCCGGCGGCTTCACTGCGTGTGATCGGCTCCGGCTCGGGTTTTTCCGGCGTTTTCGGCGGGTTAATCCAGATGTTTTTGCGGGTTTCGGTGTGCGTTCACCCTCGTTTTGCTGTGAGTTTTCAGCGGGTTTGCGGCGAATTTTCCCTGCATTTCGGCGGCCCTGTGGTGCTTGCTGAATACACCGCAGGGTCGCCGAAATGGGATCGCCAAATCGAAATGAATTGAAGAGAACGAAAAGTCACCGAACGTGCGGTGGCTTTTTGATTCTCTTTGAATAACCCTGTATGTCTGCCAGCCGGCACATGAACCGCCAGGAGCAGTACTGGTTAAAAAACAGGCATGGCTGCATGAATCAAAGGCCTGATGGATGCAGCCATTGTGGAGGACAAAGCCCAACCAGCAGCCAGGCTAAAACCTGCCCATGACCAACCTACATCTTGACCAGAGCCAGCTCAATTCACACATATACATAGGGTTTGTGCTCTCGGTCCCACCACATGGCCGTCCAAGGACAGGCAACCAGCAATACCGCTGGGGAACAAGGTGAGGTGAGGGGGCCCTTCAATCTCCTTAAACTTGCTCAGCCAGGTGTTTAGGTTGGCCCTTTGGACACATCACTACCAGATGGCCACTGACCTTCTCCAGGAACCAGCCTGCCGAACCGCCTTTGTTGTTATGCCCAATGGTGATCTTCCGGAGTTTTCCCAGATTCGGCGCATCGATGGTGAACTTGTCTTCTGATCCTTTCTCGAAGTTGTTTTTGTCGTTGTCTAATCTCCTCTCCCCTAAAATGAAACAAGCGGGGAGTTAATACATTGACAAATAAAGAGTATCAGACCTGATGATTTATTTAGATAAATGTCGAGATATGATGAAAAAAAAAAGGCTCCTGTTTTTTTCTGCTTCTTCTTTATCTGCCAAGTTTAACCCCTTAGTGACCGGGTGGTTTTACACAAATCCGTCCTTTAGTGCCCGCTGCTGTTTTTACGTTTCTGCGCTGTTAGTGTTTAGGTCAAATTTTCCTCTTACTCCTTTATTCAACCCACACATATTATACACCCTTTTTCCCCGCCATTAAATGGACTTTCTAAAAATACCATTATTTCCTCATATCGAATAATTTACTATAAAAAAAAAATATGAAATATGATAAAAAAATGGTAAAAACACACTTTTTCGTAATCTAATCCCCAAAATCTACAACCGCCAAAAAAGACCCCGGCTAAATAGTTTCAAAATTTTGTCCTGAGAATAGAAATACCCAATTTTTACATGTTTTTTCTTTTTAACCCCTTCACTGCTGAGCCAGTTCACCTATGTGTGCTGAGCTCATTCTGACCGTTTTATGCTCATTATTTTTAGATGACAGTCTAGGTCCTATTTAACCCTTTAACGCCGCAGGACGTTCCATGACGTCCTGGCGGCGGGCGGGCTTTGAAGACGTGGGGCGTACAGGTACGACCCACTGTCTTCAATGGGGCCGCCTCGGCCCCTCCCCACAGCCTGTGCGCGCTGACTAGTGGCGCGCGTCATTGGCTGCACAGGGACGGCCTGAAATCAAGCCGTCCCCTGCAGCCAATGACGCGCACTGTGCGCAGGCTGCGGGGAGGGCTTCGAATCAGTGCCGCGCGACGGCACCTGTCTGCGAAATCGACCCCTTAAGGGCGCCACCCCTGGGTCCTTAAGGGGTTAATTAAAACCCCCCAGACAAAAAATATTTTTTTTAAAAACCCAATTTTTTTACTTTTTTTATTATTTACTTGCATCACTCTAGCTTAAACGGTTGGGGAGATAGAGGGCTGGAGCCCCCCTCCCCTTCCTGAAATTTGCCCACTGGCGCCGGCCGATGATGTCATCACGCAGCGTGATGACGTCATCGGATCGGCCGGCCCCCAGGAAACGGCAAGGCAAGCTTCAAGCTTGCCATAGACGTCGTGGGAGCCGGCGAGGAAGGTGAGTTGGGAGGTTAGGAGCCCGCTGACATATTATGTACGTCCGCGGGTCTAAGGGAGACCCGTGGGCAGGACGTACATGGTACGTTAGCGGTCGGGAAGGGGTTAATACAAGTGTGTTAGTTGGAGTGCTCTCCTCCGGATTTGTTGTATTTTTGGTCTTGAGAAGCCCCTGCCCTCTATGCTTAGTAAAGGTTGAGTGCTGCCCTCCTGGTGTATTCTGTATGAAAGGGGCTGACAACCCTCCAGGCGTGCAACCCTCCCTGTCACAGGTGTTCCACCTCCAGGCTCTATTTAACCATAAATCGCAGGGAGCTCCAGAAAGGATACAGTCCTCAGTAAGAGAATCAATCCCAAAATATCAGTCATTAGGTGATGTATAGTACGACCTGTCAATAGTGGGATACATTGGCGCTGTGACAGGCTTAAGCAATCTATAGTCAAATATTGTGAACTAAATTCCCATCACTTTTTGTCAGAGCTTAGGGTTAAAAACCTTGTAAACGATCTTGAATGGGTTAAAAACTGTTGAAATCCTGAAAGGGTTAAGGCTAGGGTCAGACGAAAGCATTTTTCCCGCGAACGTGAAAAAGTGCGTCCGAACGCATTGACGTATTTTTTCACGGAATGCGCAAAAACGGTCAGACGACGCGCATTTTCGGGCGTGATTTTGTACGGATCGTCAATAAAACTCTTTTTGCGTCTGGACGTTATGTAGGCTGGACATTAGCAGCGTCTGACATCTCCTAATCTCGCACACACGCCGCTATGCCGCAGCTCCGCACTCAGTACGTCAGTACTAGCGGTTCAGCGTTCTCAGAAAAATGCGTTCAAATTCCACTTGCGTTGCACGGCCGGACTTTTGTGCGACCGTACATCGTATATTGGCCGTCATTGCCCGTCATCTGCTGCTAGTGCGGCCGTAATTATGTGCGCCAGAACGCACGTTAAAAGTGCGCTGGTCTGACCCCAGCCTTAGAGTTGTTAGAATCTTTAAAATTTGGTAAAATCTTTAGATATTTAAATGTATAAGGCTAATGTCAGACGAGCGCAGTCTGAGCGCACTCTGCGTGCGTGCATAACGGACAGACGTACTGACAGAAGATACTGCAGACACCACACAGTCTGTGTTTTTGTTGATGGACGTAGAAAAAAAAAGGGAATTATGGGAAATAAATTTAATATGAAAAATGCCAAAAATTTGATACATGATATGAAAAGCCATTGTGTGCGTCAAGGTGCTGGACGTGGCAACTGCGCTGCGTCTGACGTCTCCTCATCACTCACACAGAACGCTACGCGGACGTGGCGCACTCTGCGCGTCCGTCTAGCAGTTTTACGTTCTTGCCTAACTTGCGTCCGGGTTGCCACGTGCGTTGTGCGTGCGCAGTTCGGTGAGCACGTACTTCGTGTGTGGGTCTCTATTGCTCATAATTCTATGCTACGAGGGTCGTTAAACTGTGCGGCGACACGGACGTGATCACTGCGTTCGTCTGACGCCGGCCTTAGCTACTATTAAAGTTTTTGAATGTGTTAGCTGGTGCGCTCTGCTCTCCTCTTGATTTGTTGATGTTTAATACCAGAATAGTGTACTTTATTTATTTTTAGCCTGTGGAGGTGAAAATGTTTTATTTCAATATTATTGATATATATATATACTTTTTAAAACAAAGATCTTTTCCAAAGTTGTTGTAGAATCTAGTGCATAATTGTTACATTTTAAATTGTTACATTGCATTTAACTAGATATTTTATATTAATGCGAACCATTTGCAATGCACTCTGACATGTATGATGTATGTCATCGAAACTGAAAAAAACAATATACAGTGCACTCCACCTAAGTATGCTGTAAGATATTTAAAGACACCTATAATATATCCTCACCTAGGGCCCTATTACATTCTTTGCGCAAGTGCAAAACCATTTGCGCAGAACGTCGTATTAAGACGTTTGCACAAACGATGCGCGTAATCGTCTACCGCGATTGACCCTGCGCGAAGGAATTTTCCTGCGCGCATCCTATACTTAACATTGTCAGCGCAAATGCGTTCGTGCGCTGGTACGCGGATGGTATTACAATCTTCGCGCAACAAAAGTTTGTGCACATTTTCATAACGTCTTTGAAAAGCAGGCGGTAACTGTAAATGTGATCGTTCTGGGTGAAACCAAATACACCAGCACGAAATAAAAAACACAGCACAGTTACACATTCTACACATACCCAAACATTAAAATGTATAAATTGTGTCATTGTTAATTTTTATTTTTCCTTTTTTTTTAGTTTGTAAATATTTTATTGGAAATGGGTGATTGATGTTGGCTGATTCCCGTGACAAAACAGTCTGCCCACCGATTCCTGCACGCAACGTTCATTTGCGAACGGCTTTGCGCGTTGGATTTGCGCACGAAAAATCTTGAAGGAAGAAAAAATGCGCTCGGATCGTAATACCACGTTAATTTTCGCGCGATCATGTTTTTTTTCATGCGCAAAAAAAAATTGCACTGCGCGAGCGCAATTGCGCAGAGAATGTAATAGAGCCCCTAGTGTTTTTTAAAATCACATAGGACATTTAAGCGTAGTGAACTCTATGGGCCATATTGCATTCCTCGCGCATCGGTTTTGCGCGCACGCAAATGCGCATTTTCGCTAGGGATGAGCTGTTCGGGTTCGGACGGTTCGGGGTTTGACCCGAACTTAGCCTGTTCGAGTAGATCGCGAACACCGAACATTTCCGGGTGTTCGCCGCATGTTCGACCACAATGCATTTTCCCACTGGCCTGAAGCTCGTAATTGGCTACAGCCTTGCACCTGACCACAGGTCTGGTGCAAGACTGGTTCAACAGTATGCCAATCACCGCTCAGAGTCCTGATTGGGCAAATTTTGCCCAATCATGGGCTCACAGAGCTAAGTCCCGCAGCACACTATATAACGTTACCACGCGCCGATTCTGCACGCATTTCAGAGGAGATTTCAAAGGAGATAGTTGTGTGTTGTTACTGCCGGTCTGCCACGCTACTGGGGGGGTCTCATTTCTACCAAATATCAGGGAATTTAGGTGATGTGTGTCTTGTCACTGTGCCAGCAAGTTTTTTTGGGGTTTACAACTTTCTTTAAAACATTTGTGAATTGAGGTGATCTGTGTCTTGTCACACAACCAGTACCACGCATTATTTTGGGGCTCACTAATTTCTTTAAAACATTTATGAATTAAGGTTTTAGAAAAGGGTATAGATAACAACTGTTGAAGCGTGTATACATTTTTTTGGACCACTCTGTGTATATATATATATTGTGATACATCAACCACTCAGGATACTTGGTTTCAGCCAAACAACACGGTCCTCTATTCCAGCATAAACAAACTCCACACTTGACTTTGAATCACTATCGCAAGTGATTAAACCAAAAACTACAAACAAAATCCTAGCTCAGTTAGAGCACTTACTAAACAGCATTGTGACCAGGAGGCCCTGGAAGATGAGGTCCACTTCCTCCTACAGTGCCCCAAGTACTCAGCACTGAGGGAAACTCACTTCCAGAGACTCTCTGCTCTCATCCTGGACTTCACCTCTATAGAAGAGACGAGGAAACTCCACATCATACTGGGAGAAGAGGAGCCGGCGGTGAAAATAGTTGCCCAATACGTCGCAGAATGTCACAGACTGAGAGGAACATGAGAGATCCTGGACTTATAAATTCCCAACACGGACTCGCCCCCATCCCCCTTCACATTATCCCTTACCCCTGATAATGTCCATGGACTTGCCCATTCCCCCCCATATATATGTCCCACTACCCCCCCTCCTCCCCATATGCTTTGGCAATGCTAAAATGTATTTGGTCCTGCCAATAAAGCTTATTTTGATTGATCGATTGATTGATTGAACATGCAGCGATCCTGACTATCCATAGTAGTTACATAGTTATATAGGCTGAAAAAAGACATGCGTCCATCGGGTTCAGCCTCTCCCACATAACCTACTGCTGTTGATCCAAAAGAAGGCAAAAAACCCAGTCTGAAGCGCATCAGATTTAAAAGCTTTAAATGCCTTCTTTTTATTTTTCATTTCCTTAGTTACCTTCCTACTAAGCCACATTGGTTTCAGTCTGTTTCTTTTATATTTATTAACCAGTGGAATATATTGTGACGTGTACTTTTCTAGTGTTAGTTTAAAGATATTCCACTTATCCTCAGTGTTTTTCCCGTGAAAGAGTTTCTGCCAGTCAATGACATTGAGAGCTTCCTTTATTTTAATAAAGTTGGCCTTTTTAAAATTATTTATTTTAGCATGCCCCTTATGAATGTGTTTTTTTGAGTTTATTTCAAAAGTCACCATGTTATGGTCGCTATTTCCCAACTGTTCTTTTACATTAATATTTGAGAAAAGATCCACATTATTTGTTATAACCAGGTCCAGACAGTTATCCTCTCTAGTTGGTGTTTCTACCAGTTGTGACATGAAGGTATCATTTAACATGTTCAGGAACCGGATTCCCTTTGCTGAATTACTAGTTCCACTATCCCAATTAATGTCCGGGTAATTAAAATCTCCAATAATTAAAGTGCTACCATGATGTGCAGCCTTCCTAATTTGCTCTAACAGTTGTTCTTCCTCATCATTATCTATATTAGGTGGTTTATAGCATATGCCAACCAATAATTGACTTCCCTGTTTATTCCCCAACGAAATATTTACCCATAAGGATTCCACATTTCCCTCATCGCTTTCCAGTTGTGTAATATTAGGCTTTAAATCCTGATTTACATATAAACACACTCCACCCCTTTCTTATGTTTCCTATCCTTTCTAAACAATGTATAACCATTTAAGTTTACAGCCCAGTCATGCGTTTCGTCCCACCATGTTTCTGTTATTCCTATAATGTCGTATTGCTTAGTGTATGCTATTACCTCTAGTTCCCCCATCTTGTTATTGAGGCTCCTTGCATTAGCAAGCATACATTTAATGTTGTCTCTACCCACACATGCTGAATGCGACTTTACATTACATGCCTCCACTGTTCTTACATTACCCATCCCCCGGCTCCACCCCCCTTAGTCTGAGCTGAAACCCTTCCGCTATCTGCTCTGTCTCCATTTTGTAACATACTGTATCCCTCCCCCCTTCCACTAGTTTAAAGTCTCCTCCAACCTTTTAACCATCCTCTCCCCTAGCACAGCAGACCCTCTTCCATTCAGGTGCAATCTATCACAACTATACAGATTGTACCCCAGTGCAAAATGAGCCCAGTGCTCTAAAAACCCAAAGCCCTCCTTCCTGCACCAAGCTTTAAGCCACGCATTGACCTCCCTGATCTCCCGCTGCCTTTCCACTGTAGCACGTGGCACAGGTAGGATCTCAGAAAATACTACCTTGGAGGACCTCTTCTTCAGTTTACTTCCTAATTCCCTGAAATCATTCTTCAGGTCCTTCCATCTTCCGCTTACTTTGTCATTGGTACCAATATGGACCATGACAGCTGGGTCATCTCCAGCCCCTCCCAATAATCTATCAACTCTGTCAACCACATGCCTAACACGGGCACCCGGCAGACAGCAAACTGTCCGGTTAAGGCGATCAGCGCGACAGATTACCCTGTCTACTCTCTTAATAATAGAGTCCCCTACCACCACAACCTGTCTAGGCTTACTTGCCCTCTTTATCCCTCCCTTACTTGGTGGGCTGATCCCCCGGCTGTTAGAGGGAGCAGCCTCCAGTACTGCTACACCTGAGCTGCTGCACCCAACATCTTCGCTCAAAGGGGCAAATCTGTTGGTGTGCGCAAGATCAGGACTAGCCAACCTTTTCCTCTTCCCTCCCCCCCTGCTACCACGTGTCACTGACACCAGCTACCAACCTGTTCCCCGGTTAACTCCACTCCTCCCACACCCCTAAATTCCTCAACTATACTTTGCTCCGTGAGAAGCAGGCTCCTTTCAAGATTGTCAATCTGCCTCAGCGTTACGATGTGCCCTTCCAGATCTCCAATACGAGCTTCCAGAAGAGCAACACGTTCACATTTGCTACAGAGATATGGACCCTGGAAGGATTCCTCCAGACATGCATACATGCAGCAGGATGTGCACCGGGTCAAACCTTCAAGCTTGCTAACACTCATATCCACAACAAGATAACAAATATATAAACAACAATTGATACCTGTTATTTAAACTCCTGTTTTTAACTCCACTTGAAAATAGCCCACTTAAAAGTAGACCACCTCAAGCCCCTGTAAGCAAGCTCAGTGAGTTGCCCCTGAGATTATGTAGCCATACAAGTGAAATCACCTGACAGGCTACACGCCCCCAATTAACAAGTCACCAGCCACCCAGGGAAAAAAAACAACCAAAAGCACAACAGAAAAAAAAACCAGCAGAAAAAAAAAACCAGCAGAAAAAAAAAACAAAAAGAGAAATTAAATTGACAAATAAACCAGAGGTTTCTCTCCCTCTAAAGATACAAACCAGACCAGTACAGGTAGAATTCCTGTTTTTAACTCCACTTGAAAATAGCCCACTTAAAAGTAGACCACCTCAAGCCCCTGTAGCATAATCTCATGAACAAAAGAAAATCACAGCATTTCCTAGAAGTGTTACTGCTCCCTGCCATGCTCTCAGCAGTCTGATTAAAACACGCCTCTCCAGGCGTCAGCGGCCTGAGAATTTACCTGTTGCTTAATTAATTAATTGGCAACAAGTTTGCGAGATAATAGAGGCCATGCAGGATTCTGGCTCCTATATACCTTTCCTCGATTACTCTCCCAGACATTCTGTTACCCCAACCCAAGCACTCTGTCGCAATATACTGTATATAGTCAGTTTTATGAAGAAGAAAAAATATTGTAATAAAAAAATATATATATTTTGTAAGTTATAGGTTTCAAGGTTTCCGTGTGGATAAAAGTTGTAGAATTGATCAAATAAATTATGAGTATGCATAATTGCCATACTCCTTACCATAACCTTAAATACATATATTGATTTCTATATCCTTATGGAATTCCAACACAATAAGACTATAATTAATACTGTGTGCACAATGGCATCCCACTCCTTTTATAATATATATATCAAATATTTAAAAGTAATGCTGGGAAAACACAGAAATCTAAGAATTACGTTCATAGAACATCTAATTGAGACGTTTGTTTCAGAACATGCTTTAGTGCCAAGCGTGTACAATGGGCTGTGATTATGGATAATAGCGAAGAACATGTAACGCCTGCGCGAATCAAGGCCTTTCTATTATGAAGCAGCCAGAAAAAAAGCCGCTCCGTCATCGATCCAATGATTTGTTGGCGAGGGTGAGATCAAACTCTACTCGTAGGATATTATGGCTGAAGATGTGTGATCAAGGGATCCTACAATGAGGTACACTGCCTGGCCAAAAAAAGTCACATGCTGTAATATCTGGTGGAGCGCCTTTTGCTGTGATTGCGGCACACGTTCGCCGTGGCATCATTTCGATTCGCTCATGCAATGTCATAGCATTTATTCCCGTCCAGAGTCGCAAAATCTGGCCAAGATCTTGTATTGATGATGGGAGAGTCCCGGCGCTGCGTAAAGTCTTCTCCAGCACATTATCCCAAAGATTAACCTCAATGGGGTTAAGGTCTGGACTGTGCGGTGGCCAATCCATGTGTGGAAATGATGTCTCGTGCTCCCTCAACCACTCTTGCACAATTTGAGCCCAATGAATCCTGCAAGGTGTGATCGCCCATCTGCTGTGGTCTTTACCCGTCACCAGAAGTCGGACGTCTGCTGCAATGGACGATGGTTCCATTCACATTACAGGATCGGACGTACGTCGACAGACGATATCGGATGATCGCACCATCGCACGAAAACGGTTCCAGTTGTCGACCTGCCTAAAAGCTGGTGTTAAATGATTCTGCAAATGCAAAATCATTTAACACACTCTTAACCCCCCCCCCCCATTAAATATCATACTCACCTCTCATCCCGCGGTGAAAATGGTGGCGTGATCCGCCGCTTCATCTCGTTGGGAGCAGAGTGAATAGTTCCTATAGTCTTCCTCCGATCACGCCCTTAGCTCTGCTTGATCTCTGGTGAGTCAGGTAGCGCAGAGCTTGCAGCCGGAACGCTCAAGGCTACATGGACTCCAGGAGCCGATACTCGCAGCGAAACAGAGCGCCGCTGCTGGTATCAGCAAGCTTAAGCGTTTCGTGACGAAGTGCCAAGATGGCACCTTCCCCGGAATACGGTATTAACGTGGAGACGGGAAGGGAAAAGTAGAGGAATAGGGGTTAATGGTTTGTTCAGGAGCAAAGTGGTTATTTGTACACCTGCCAACATGTGCCAGACCTCCCCTGGACCACCCTAAACTCAGCCCGGTCCCTTTTAAACCTTAATTTGCTTGATACATTGTATAGATCTCAAATCAGGTACCCGGAGCACCGTACCCCTAATCTACAACACTGCAAACACTGCTGCACATACAGAGGATGTCACACAGCGGTTATATTGCTGGGGAGTGATCTCACACACGTTAATTACCTGTATCTCCGTTTTCACCAAAGATGTTAAGGAAGACATCAGCGTCGGTCCCGCTGCCATTGCCGGAGCCGGTAAACACCCGGGCTACATATTTATTCACTAAAAAAAAGAAGACACGGCAAATCATTTCTGGTCATACAAATGTACACTGTTCATAACGTCTGACTAAATTTAAAGGGCCGCTACCCCCAAAATGCAATGTCCTTATTGTGTTTATTTGATGTTGCTGATCTCTTACATGTGTTTTGTTTTTCTCTTCTATTTATTTGCAAAGTATTTTAGCAGGAAGGATACATTGAGATTTCTCTCGTTTTCAAGTATGTCCTGGGTTCAAGAACATTGAATTGTTACAGAAATACAAAGTAATAAACGCAAGATATAATTTTTTTTATAAAACAAAAAACACACAAATATACAGATTAACCCAGAAAATAAAAATGTAGGAAATATAGTCACTATGTTACATGTTTACAGGTGCATTCTGTATATAGTCACTATGTTACATGTTTACAGGTGCATTCTGTATATAGTCACTATGTTACATGTTTACAGGTGCATTCTGTATATAGTCACTGTGTTACATGTTTACAGGCGCATTATGTATATAGTCACTGTGTTACATGTTTACAGGTGCATTCTGTATATAGTCACTATGTTACATGTTTACAGGTGCATTCTGTATATAGTCACTGTGTTACATGTTTACAGGTGCATTCTGTATATAGTCACTGTGTTACATGTTTACAGGTGCATTCTGTATATAGTCACTATGTTACATGTTTACAGGCACAATCTGTATATAGTCACTATGTTACATGTTTACAGGCGCATTCTGTATATAGTCACTATGTTACATGTTTACAGGCGCATTCTGTATATAGTCACTGTGTTACATGTTTACAGGCGCATTCTGTATATAGTCACTATGTTACATGTTTACAGGTGCATTCTGTATATAGTCACTATGTTACATGTGTACAGGCACAATCTGTATATAGTCACTGTGTTACATGTTTACAGGTGCATTCTGTATATAGTCACTGTTACATGTTTACAGGTGCATTCTGTATATAGTCACTGTGTTACATGTTTACAGGTGCATTCTGTATATAGTCACTGTTACATGTTTACAGGTGCATTCTGTATATAGTCACTGTGTTACATGTTTACAGGTGCATTCTGTATTGAGGTATGTTAATAGGGAGCACTTGAGTGACTTAATACTGGGGGAAGATTTGATGGTGTCTGGGAGGCTATTCCATAACTGCGGTGCTCTGTAGGAAAATGAGGATCAAGACACTTTCTTTTTGTATTGTGGTATTGTAAGTAAGGTGCTGGTCCTGGATCGGAGGTTATAGGATGAGGGAACTGCTGGGGGAAGCAGCCTATTCAGGTAGGGTGGTAGCTTCCCAGAAAAGCTCTTAAACACCAGGTTGGAAAGGTGAAAACTGCGTCTAGATACCAGCGACGCCAGTTTAGCTCTTTTAACATGTCACAATGGTGGGTCATGTAGGTACATTATAGCACAAAGCGACAGAATGAGTTATACAATGTAGTAAGTTTCTGGAGGTGCATTTGCGGGGCGGCTGCATACACTACATCTCCGTATTCAATAGCCGGCATAAGCATTTGCTGTACAATCTGCTTTCTTACCGCGGGGCTCAGGCAGGATTTGTTTCTGTACAGGGCACCTAGTTTGGGGTAAAGTTTAGATGAAAGCTTATCAATGTGGGGGCCAAATGATAGATTTCGGTCTAACCACATTACCTAGATATTTGAGAGAAGTGACTGTGGTCAGCATGTCATTTGATTTTGTCCTGACACATAGATGGGGATTTTGCAATTTGTGTAGTTTAGGTGCGGTTCCAAAGAGCATTGTAACAGTTTTGTCAGTATTTAGATAAAGTTTGTTGTGTTTGATCCACTTTTCTACCTCTGTTAATTGTTCTTGCAGCACGGCCTCCGGCTGCGGGAGATTTGGTTTGCTGGTATAGATTACGGTGTCGTCTGCGTACATGTGTACAGTTGAGGCTTTGCAGACATTGGGCAGATCATTTATGAATATTGTGAATAGCAGGGGGCCGGGTATTGAGCCTTGGGGTACACCGCATGTGACTCGGAGGGGGAGGGAAGAGCTGCCAGAAATAGACACATATTGTGATTGGTCGGATACATTTGATTGAAACCAGGTTAGCGTGCGATCACCAATACTGGAGTTTTTTAGTTTTTGTAATAAGATGCCATGGTCTACTGTGTCAAAGGCCTTGGAAAAATCTAGGAAGATGGCTCCAAATAGGTCTCCTTGCTCCATGCCAGCTTTGATATCATTGCAAACTTTTAAAAGGGCGGTTCTAGTGGAATGATTTGGACAAAAGTCGGATTGATCAGGGGTTAAATAGTTTGAAGATTGGGGCGGAGCTAGCCGAGGAAGCGAGCGGCTGCATGTTGAAGGAACACGGCTTTTAAAGTTATTTCCGCCGCTTGCTTGAACTTGAGAAACGCTCTACTGTCTCTGGGGGCACTGGGGGACTCGGTGAGTTTGCCTTACCCCCGAAATTGACGCTCCGGAGCGGATTAACCCCCGCGGCACAATCGGGGCCTAGTACTAGTGACCATTTTGGAAGCCTGGAAGGAGATTGCTAAGACCTTTTACCGCTCTTCCTCTTTGTGCCTGCACTTTTGGTGACATGCCCACCGGTCGCTCACAGAAGCTGGGGTCCAGACAGAGGGACATTCGGGACTCCATGAGAGGTGGGTCCACTTCGAAAGGAGATGCGATCTCCTCATCCCTCCCCCCGGGCTACGACTTTTCGGAAGATGAAGAGGACCCCTGGCACTCGGGTGGTAGCTCTGCGAAAACCTGGATCTCCCTGCAATCTCTCTGAAACCAGATTCCCAACCACTATCTGGAGCAGCAAAAAAACGGGCGCAAAAGAAACGAAAAGCAGCGCTGACGGCGTCTTTGAGTGCCTCACTTGCTGCTGGTGGCCTCTCTGACGGGGATTCGGCTGAGGGACACCAGCTTTCAGCCAGCAGTAGTGTGGCTTCGTTAAGACAGGACGTTTTGAGACCGGGTGCCCAACCGCAACAAACGAGAGCGACCTCACTCGAAACACGTATGACACAGCCTGAGGAACGACGGCAGGAGGAGGATGATGATCTTCCTCTTACGAAAAAGAGACCTTCGGAGGATCTTGGACGAACTCCGGGAGATCCGGGGGGTATGGAAGCCTGAAGTGGCGGCGGTTCGAGAAGAGGTCGCAGCAATTCGTGCGCAGGTGACAGCAGTGCAGGCGACGACCTCTACAGTGCTATCGGAACATACTCACCTGTTGGGACAGGTCGCTGGTCTAAGATCCCAGGTCGAGCTTTTGCCCCGCTCTGTGGAGATGCTGGAAACAAGACACCGCCGTCGTAACGTCAGGGTCAGCCCGGACTCAGTGACGTCTAATGAACTCCCAGCTTATGTGTCTCGTTTGGCCCTTCGGATGGCGGGACTTCCTCCTGACAAGCCAGATGTGATCGGATCAGTATTCAGAGTTCAGAGGCCTGCAGCGCTTTCGAAGGTGACACCCCGTGATGTCGTGGTGGCCTTTCGTGACGTAGCATTTAAGGTCAAGCTTATGTCTGCTCCTGGCGCGAGAGATCCAGTGAAATTTGAGGGCTCCACGTTGGCTTTGTATCACGATCTTCCATTCCAGACTCTGCTTGCTCGCAGGCGGTTCTGTCCTGTGACTGCGGTTCTTCGTCGGAGGGGGATCCGTTATCGGTGGGGCTTGGCGGGAGCATTAGTGGTGACACATAATAACGTCCCCTACACCATCACTGATCCTGAAGCCGCCTGGTCCGACCTTGAAGCAGCGGGCATCTCGCCAGACCCTCCGGAACTTCAGCCAGACTGAGACCTGAGCGATATTGTTTATCCCCCCCACAGCTTTTTTCTTCTCTGTTTACGTGTCACTGGTCTATAGATAAGCTCTGAGTATAATCTATCAGGACAATTTGTGGCATTTACGTTGATAGTCCTACATGCTTATGTGTTTCTTTCGTGTTTTCTCTCGTCCCTGAGGTTGGGACTTCTTGCTTTTTGTTTTTTGTTTTTTATTATTCCCTTATTGACCTGTTACTACTTGCTTCTTACATTATCTGACTGGCTGACCGTAGTTAGTTTGGCCAGCCCTAGACGGCTGTCTTTTTCTACGTTTGATTTCGTGAATTTCCTGTTATGTATAATTCTCTAAATAAAGAATTTAAAATTTAAATAGTTTGAAGATTGATAATAATCACGTAATTGCGTGTACACACATTTTTCCCAAATTTTTGACATAACAGGGAGCAATGATATCGGACGGTAGTTGGATACCAAAGTACTGTCACCACTTTTATGGATAGGTACCACTCTCGCAGTCTTCCAGAGTTTGGGTATGTATCCAGTCGCCAGTGATTTATTGATTAGGGTTGTGACAGGATATGCAATTGCCGGCACACTGATTTTCAGCAGCATTGCTGGGATTTGATCAGGTCCAGACTGGCATTTAATTTTTTTGAGTACGGAGGAGTTTAGTAACGACACCCACAGGCACTGGTCTAAAACTGAATTTCTCAGTGATACAGGCTCTCTGCATGGTTGGAGGGGCCTAACCTGTGTGTGGCCTTTCTGTAGGTGTGTCCTTCATTAGCTTAGCAATCAGGGTGGTGGCGCACCCAACAACATAATTATTAAAGGCATTTGCTACATCTAGGGGGTGTTGCAGGGTTTGGCCATTTACTTTGACAGCAGCCGGTTGGGAGTGGAGTGCTTGTATGTTACTTATGATTTTCCAAAAGTTTCTAGGGTTTGATATGTTATTGTTTAGATTTTCATTGAAGTATTGGGCTTTAGCCATTTTTTGTTTGTTTTCCTGCATGCATTCCGGCATTGTCGGTATTCACAGTGATCGTTCATGGAACCAGTACTCTTGAAATTTGACCACAGTGAATCTCTTAGCTGGTACATTTGTGTAAGATCAGCTGTAACCCAGGGGAGATGAGCCCCTTTGACTCGCACTTTAAGCAGCGGGGCATGGGAATTCCAGACTTGCAGGAGCTCAGACTGAAAGTATTCAATTGCACAGTCCAGGTCTGGGATTAGGTTTAGTCTGTATCTTGGGAGCTGTTTGAGATCACTTAGGAAGGATTCAAGATTACATTTCTTGAAAGACCTGGTGATAATTACCTTAGGGGGAGATTTTGTGGCCTTTATTTTGTGCACACAGTACACTAGACAGTGGTCACTGAAGCTGTTAGCGAGAATGCCTGCCTCCTGTATTCTATAAGGACACAATGAGAGTATCCAGTCCAGCAAGGGGTATGGTTAGGGCTCTTCAAATTAATGCGAGTGGGGGAGGAGATTAATTGAGTTAGTTGCAAGGCCTTAAACAGTGAGCAGCGTTTATTGGCTTTAGGATTCAGCCAATCTGTATTAAAATCGCCGAGGACCAGCAGTTCGCTTTTCTATGTTTAGTTAAGAAAATATTTTCCTCTATATGTGTCACTGGGCGCATCCATTGTGTGACATTTTCCTCTATATGTATCACTGGGTGCATCCATTGTGTGATATTTTCCTCTATATGTGTCACTGGGTGCATCCATTGTGTGATATATTCCTCTATATGTGTCACTGGGCGCATCCATTCTGTGATATTTTCCTCTATATGTGTCACTGGGCGCATCCATTCTGTGATATTTTCCTCTATATGTGTCACTGGGTGCGTCCATTGTGTGATATTTTCCTCTATATGTGTCACTGGGTGCACCCATTCTGTGATATTTTCCTCTACATGTGTCACTGGGTGCATCCATTGTGTGATATTTTCCTCTATATGTGTCACTGAGTGCATCCATTGTGTGATATTTTCCTCTATATGTGTCAATGTGTCACGCCGCCCAGCGATGCGGCACCGACCAGGGGGCTCACCTCTCGCAGGGGCTGGCTCTGGCAGTCCGTTCCGCCGGCTGTCACGCCGCCCGGCGATGCGGCAACAGTCGGGGGGCTCGCCCCTCGCGGGGGCTGGCTCTGGCTGCCCATCTCGCCGGCGTCCCCGGCGGGTAGCTCGGGGGCTGGGGACACTCCAGGGCCCTGCCCGGTCCATAGCGGCCCCCTCCATGCCCGCACTGGCGGAGTCAGCACCGTGGTCCCGCTGTCTCCACGTGGGGCATGGCGGCTCCCGGCGTCTGACGTCACAGGGGCGGATACAGAGGCCCGGATTGGTGGAACAGGCCCAAGGGGAGGTACCTCAAACCTGGGTGGACCTGATGGGGAACAGCACCAAGACACACTCAGGCTCTGATTGGCTCTCCCATCAGGATGAGCTAATTGGTGAACAGATATCCCTAGGAGGGGCTAGGCAAAACCCTACCACGTATATAAGCCCTCCTCTCACACTCAGTCCTCGCTTCAGCGTTGTATCACTCCCAGTGGTTACTAATTGAGAAGCTTATTCATGTTCTACCTGTGTACCAGTTCTTGGCTTATCCTTCGACCTTCTCTGTTTCGCCGCCTGTCCCTGACCACCCTTCTGACCACGACAACGATATTTGGAAAATCCTTTTGTACCGCGATCCTGAGATTGTTTTCCCGCCTCTGCACCTGGGCTCCAGACCCCCCGCTGCAAACCGTGACACAATGGGTGCATCCATTGTGTGAAATTTTGTGTTGTAAACTGCCCCCCCAAAGTATCTTTCCATCACTTGCTTGTCACTGTGTGGCTTTGGCCATAGAATAAGTGAATGGGTCAGATCTCCAGAAAACCAACCTAATGACTTGCATTGTGTGGAATGTATGTAAATTGTATCCCCAGGGGGTAGATTAAGGACCACTATCAGATCTCATACAGTTGCACAATCTTATTTTGGGCAGCTGAGAAAGCACAACAGATCCCCTGCAGCATTGTCTAAACATTCCCTCTTCCACAACATTGCCGGTTCACTACTGCTTTTTCAGCATGTTTACAGTCCACAAATGGCTCAAACGGAGTTGAAGAACCACCTGTAGGACAAATCTACAGCTCTCAACTCCAGCTCAAGCCATAAGGCAAAGGTTTTCCTCAAGGTCACATTAATGGAGGGACAATTAGCGCTGCAGATCAAAGTCAATGACTCTTAACGGGCGCATTGAAAGGTACCATTTCTGAGCCATAGGCTGGGAATTTAGGTTGCAGGGGTTGGAGCATTGGTGCTGATTTAGTTACCACTTCACGAAGTTTTAGAGCAAAAGACCAGTGCTGTCAAGCTCATTGACCCAGCCCCAGATATTGATGCCTACAACTCCCAGAATTCTTTGAATTCAATAGATGGCCAGGGAATCATGGAAGTTGTAGTCCAAAACAATCCGAGGGTCTGAAGTTTGACAGCCCTGCTCTAGACAGTATCAGGTTTCCACCTTTCTATGGGGACAATACAGGCCAGCCATAACTTCAAGGACAAGGCAAGAGCACAATAAGGATGAGAGGGATGCCGCAAAGTTATACAGAAATGAGAAGGCTGGGAAGAGGCCAAAAGAGAGGTGAGATGGATGGGCAGCGGTCCACCAAAACTGATCCTTGATTAAAAAGTTATGCAAATTGTGTTTTAATAGGCTCGTGAATACCTTACAAAGTATTACAATGCAAAACCGTGTTAACTTGATTTTCAGAGTGTTAAAAATATTTTTATGGTGCGCACTAATTTGCATATTTAGTGATGTCACAGGAAATGATGCCACAGTAACTATTATACCATTTCATAAGATACATAATGATAATGATATTTTGTAATGATTATATTTATGGAATAGGCCTTTGTGTGTGATTATGTGGGAGATGAAGGTCACGTTTCCCGGGATAGCGCTTCCTGGAGGGGCGCTTTGATGTATCCAACTGGAAAAGAATTGTTCTGCAATGTATCCACTAGATGGCATCTCGTAACGGCGTCAGGGAGATGAGCACCGGCCCACGACTAAAGATCAGTGAAGATACAAGAGAAGACGGTGAAATACAACCCTGTCATCCGCTGTGTTTACCAAATCTATCAATGGACAGTTCTTAATCAGGCTTTTACAGAAACCGCTTCTTACCAGATTGTATTATCTGATGACAACCGAATACCTGACACCTGTCATCGACCAGCAACTATATACAACAAACAGCGAGACATCTACTCGCCAAGAACGTCTCGCAACCAACCAAGGTATACCATGGCTGCAATCAACAATGCCCATGGTATTCTCCACCTCCTCCTAAAAGGGGTTATTCATTAACCACCAAATTGGCCCCAAATTGCACCGAACGTTGAATTTTGGTGCCGTCAAATCGCGGCAACTTGCACAGTATTTGGCTGACCGTTCGCCTGTATTTGGTGAAATGACAGTTTAGAGAAGTGATGGCGAACCTTGGCAGCCCAGATATTTCTGAAATACATGTCCCATAATGCTCAGGGAACCTTAAAGCTAGCAGAGCATCACGGACATGTAGTTCCAAAACATCTGGGATGCCAAGGTTCATCATATTTTGGAACTACATGTCCCACGATGCTCTGCTAGCTTTGCAGTTGCCTGTATTTCAGAAAAATCTGGGCTGCCAAGCGACGAGTTACATGCGGCATTGAGCGACAAGATGTGAACAACTCCATTGAAATGCATTGGAGAAGCTACATAGAGCGATATCGCGGCAAAAACCGCGCAATAAATCGCACAGTATGAACGGGGCCTAAAGTGCTCCAAAATGCGGCGAAACACAAAGCACCAGAATTGCGTGCAATATTGCTTTGTGAATAGACCCCTTAACCTTCTTCCTCCTGTGTTCTCCCATTTTGGATCTTATGACACTTAAGCGGCCACTTGCCAACAAAAACCTCACCGCACCTGTCTCTAAACTCACAATAATTGTGATACAAAACCTGGTTATGAAATCTACATGGTGCCAAAACGTTCACTGGTCGTGGATTATGGCCTTTTTGACCTGACATCATGGAGAGGTCAGTTTTGGAGATACTCAGCATGAGATCTTAAAAATATCACTTCGTAATTCTATCAGATATGGGAGGACACAATCTGAAAAATTAGGGCATGATATTATTGAACACAAACTGGAAATCTCCAACTTGGTTAAAGTGAAGTCATTCTTTCCAGTTTGGCAGCTATTTCCGTGTCAATGAGTAAGCTAAAAAGTGTTCCGTATCATTAAGAATGACACGAGTAGTAACTCACTTTTAGGTACGTCCATAGGGTTGAGGCTTCCCAGTAGATCCCGGACATAAAGCCCATCTCCTTCCTCTTTGCTCAGCCAGTTGTTACATGGAAATAAAAGCGTAGGTGAGGCCTGTTCATGTCCGTCACGATCACGCGATCGAGGTACCACCCAGCGTTCATCCCGGTGTTATCGTGCTCAATTCTACAAGAAGAAACAGGCCGTCAAAGAAATGTATCAACAATTAGAAGAGTAAACCATTGCATGAACCAAGGGTCAGCATCCTTGGCCCAGCAGATGTTGTGGAATTACATCTCTCATCATGCTGGGCACAACATAAGCTTGAATGGACAATGTGGTTTCAAAACGTCTGAAGGGCCAAGGTTGTTGACTTCTGGCATAAACCAAGCGTAATCTGGAAATGGATGCTCTGGATGAGGGATTTCCAAACTCCGGCCCCCCAGATGTCCCTGAACTACTGTACAACTCCCGTGCTTCTCCATACATCTAATGCAGTCAGAGAATCCTGGGAGTTGTAGTTCAGGAACATCTGGGGGCCGGAGTTTGGACATCCCTGCTCTAGATAAATCAAGAGTTGGAGCTAACAAGCTAACTGCCTCTTGTTTCGCATTGTTGTCCTGCATGATAAGACCTTTCAACTTGGCAGGTCAGGGCTGAGAGGTGGGCAGAGATGTGTTTAAGGTGGACCATGGTTGAAGCCATAAGCACCAGCCATGATCGGCAAGATTACAGTTAAACGGAAGAGCTAGGAAACTTAAAAGTTGTGGTGCTGGCTTTACATGGGTCAACGTTGGTGATCCTTTGACTGCTGAACTGTGAAGCCATAATCTCCAGCCCAAATCACCCTGATCAAAGGAGAAGGGAAGAGCTGGACAAGTTGTAGACATCTTTTTATAAAACCATGGGCCATGAAGCTTGCTTAGGCCACTTGTGGAGATCCTTTCACCACAGAAGAGCTGAGAATGTATAGGGATGTTTCGATCAACCCATGGACCACAAAGTCGTAGCACAGCCGTAGATGGCTAAATATGGAAATATATTCACCACGGAAGAGGTGGGGGCGACTTGTAGGGATCTTTAGAGCACTCCGTGGGCCAATAAGCCATAGTGTAGGCCTTACATGGACCTATGGTGGAGATCCTTTCACCACTGCTCATACCACAAAAATAAACAATGGGCCTGGGAGAAGAAGGGTCTAAATCTACTCTTTGTGGACTATAATCTGTGATCAGATCTTCCATTGTCTTCTGATTTCTAATGTTTTGGTTTTGATAGATGTATAACCCAGTTTTATACTGTTTTGTCCTGTGGAAAATGCTGGGACAGGATAAATGGTGACGATGATAATAATAATGCAGGTATACTCTGCCCTCTGCAGGTCATAACAACTAATCACTACAGAAAGCATGGCTGATGCATAAACAACCTGCACACAGTTACTGTAGACACAAGATGCTGGGTGAATATTTTAAATTTCCAAGAATAGTCACTTGACTACCACGGGTGGAAACCCAGATCGTACACAAAGATTAATAAGAACAATAAGGAGCTGGATTTATGAAATTGGATAAATCCTAGGATTAAATTGTTTTGTTTCCCTCAAGAATAGTGCCACTTTCTAAGATTAAAAAATACAGTCAGGTCCAGAAATATTGGGACATCGACGCAATTCTAACATCTTTGGCTCTATACACCACCTCAATGGAGTTGGAATGAAACAAACACAATGTGCTTTAACTGCAGACTGTCAGCTTTAATTTGAGGGTATGTACATCCAACTCAGGTGAACGGTGTAGGACTTACAGCAGTTTGCAGATGTGCCTCCCACTTGTTAAGGGACCAAAGGTAATGGGACAATTGGCTTCTCAGCTGTTCCATGGCCAGGTGTGTGATATTCCCTCATTACCCCAATTACAATGTGCAGATAAAAGGCCCAGAGTTCATTTCAAGTGTGCTATTTGTATTTGGAATCTGTTGCTGTCAACTCTCAAGAGGAGATCCAAAGAGCTGTCACTATCAGTGAAGCAAGCCATCATTAGGCTGAAGAAACAAAACAAACCCATCAGAGAAATAGCAAGAACATTAGGCGTGGTCAAAACAACTGTTTGGAACATTCTCAAAAAGAAGGAACGCACCGGTGAGCTCAGCAACACCAGAGACCCGGGAGACCACAGAAAACAACTGTGGTGGATGACCGAAGAATTCTTTCCCTGGTGAAGAAAACACCCTTCACAACAGTTGGCCAGATCAAGAACACTCTCCAGGAGGAAGGTGTATGTGTGTCAAAGTCAACAATCAAGAGAAGACTTCACCAGAGTGAATACAGAGGGTTCACCACAAGATGTAAACCATTGGTGAGCCTCAAAAACAGGAAGGCCAGATTAGAGTTTGCCAAACAACACCTAACAAAGCCTTCACAGTTCTGGAACAAGATCCTATGGACAGATGAGACCAAGAGATCAACTTGTACCAGAGTGATGGGAAGAGAAGAGTATGGAGAAGGAAAGGAACTGCTCATGATCCTAAGTATACCACCTCATCAGTGAAGTATGGTGGTGGTAGTGTCATGGCGTTGGCATGTATGGCTGCCAATGGAACTGGTTCTCTTGTATTTATTGATGATGTGACTGCTGACAAAAGCAGCAGGATGAATTCTGAAGTGTTTCGGGCAATATTATATGCTCACATTCAGCCAAATGCTGCAGAACTCATTGGACGGCGCTTCACAGTGCAGATGGACAATGACCCAAAGCATACTGCAAAAGCAACCAAAGAGTTTTTGAAGGGACGGAAGTGGAATGTTATGCAATGGCCAAGTCATGCACCTGACCTGAATCCCATTGAGCATGCATTTCACTTGCTGAAGACATAACTGAAGGGAAAATGCCCCAAGAACAAGCAGGAACTGAAGACAGTTGCAGTAGAGGCCTGGCAGAGCATCACCAGGGATGAAACCCAGCGTCTGGTGATGTCTATGCGTTCCAGACTTCAGGCTGTGATTGACTGCAAAGGATTTGCAACCAAGTATTAAGAAGGGAAAGTTTGATTTATGATTATTATTCTGTCCCATTACCTTTGGTCCCTTAACAAGTGGGAGGCACATCTGCAAACTGCTGTAAGTCCTACACCGTTCACCTGAGTTGGATGTACATACCTTCAAATTAAAGCGGACAGTCTGCAGTTAAAGCATATTGTGTTTGTTTCATTCCAACTCCATTGTGGTGGTGTATAGAGCCAAAGATGTTAGAATTGTGTCGATGTCCCAATATTTCTGGACCTGACTGTATATATTGTATACACCAGGGCTCAAAATTCAAGCTACTAAACAGGCCATAAGAGTTACTCGCCACCGGTTGCTCCACCTAACCCCTACCCAGCCCTTAACTCTGCCCGTAAACACACACCCCCTTAAATTATCTTATGAAACGACACTGTTGAAGGTTTTATTTAGAATAAAGTTACAAAAATAACATTAATACCCAGACATCAGACCTCAGATACATGTATACCCAGTCATCAGACCCCATTGTGAGCAGAGCGAGGAGGCAGGGAAGCTCCTCTCCACCCCCCTGTCAGTGACAGAGACAAGCTGGGTAACGTTAGGCAGCTGATCCCTGTGACCGTGCAGCCTGGGAAAGGGGGGGGGTGCACGGTGGCACTGCTGGAATATGCAGCATGAAATAATTTATTGTGCTGCCTGTTGGTGCATTTCCACTCGCCATCACTTAATTTCCACTCGCCAAATGTGAGTAGGCGAGTGGACATTTTGAGCCCTGGTATACACATCTCAACTCAGCTCCTCATCAGCCAATGAAAATTAAATATGGGTCTGAATCAGAGTGGTCCTCAGGTAAAAGGACAAAAGGCTCGATTTAATGCTATCGCTCGTTTTTCAAATAAAATGTCAGCTGTATGCGGCCAATATCGGTTATGAAATATCGTCTGATTCAGTTAAAAAAAAATACAGCCAGAGCCGATATTCAAAAAATGCCCCTGGTCGTACAAAAGGCAGACCGGTAAAACGTCCAAAGAAGCTTATTTTCGGCCAGTATTATACGGATTTGTGCCTTTAAACATGTCTATTAGAAAAGCTCGATGTTTAAAAAAAATGATTTCAACTTTATTCCGTTATTTTTTTTGCCTGAAAATCCATCTATCAACAACTTTCAGCACCTGGAATTGTTTTGGAAATTGGCTTTCTGATAAACTCGAATCGAAACACTAACAGACGATATTTCCACTGAAAAGTATAGCCGCGAGAGCCGATGTTTGATACAAATTATTATCGGGAATCATAATGCCAGTAAGTCCAAATCTGAATCTCCCGAAGAACTGAAGAATGGATCCAAATTCGGTTATTGGGCTGAATTATATCGAAGATGAAATTTGGGGCACCCATGTGTCTACGTTTATGGATTTAAAACATACATTATACTCAAAACAATATCCTGCATTTAAGGATTTTTTTCCCCCAATAATTGACCAAATGGACTTGAGCCTTTTTTTATCCTATTTTGCCATGACTTACTCTTGAGATAAAATGTAAAACCAACCCTAAAACGATTTTTGGGAGTTGCTGTATCTCTCATGCAGAGAGGATTTCTGTGGCATTTTGGTTCTGGCCACTTTCACGTTTTCCCCGGTTCCAGTCTTGCCCCCTGGTGGTGAGAGCAATCTAGGACAGCTCTTCCTTAAGCCAAGCCAGTCCGTCCTGTGCCGCCTCTGGATTCCCCTGCTGCTGTTCTGGCCTAGGGTCACATAGTCTGCCCTGTCCCTATATATATATGCAAGCAGCACTTAGGCCCCTTGCTCTTGCATGCGTTTCAGTTTCCTGAGAGTCTGGTTCCTGTGGGTTCCTGTTCCTGAGGGTCTCTTGTTCCTGAGAGTCAATGTTTCTATATCTTGTTTTGGTAATCCTGTGTATTGATGTCTGCTGTTCCTGACTACCCGCTCTGTGTTTGATCTTGGCTTGTATTTCTGACTACACTCTTGTTATTCCCTGTATAGGTGATATTCTGGTTCCTTATTCCTGGCTGTTCTGACTTCCCTCTCTGGTATCTGATCTTGGCTTGTCTAACATACTCTCCTGCCTCTTGATCCTTTGGTTCTGGTTCTGACATTTCTATTATATGTTCCTTGTATCCTGTTCTGTGTATTTCCCAGCAGCATATCCATAGTAGAGAGGCCATTGCGAGGACCTCATCCCAGTTCAGGATTCCCGTGTTGCTGCTGGGTGTGAGTATGTTGTGTTGTATCCGGTTTAATCCTCGCCCGTCCGGTTCTCCTGCTTCTAGGTAATTTCTTGTGAGGTTTCCTTTCCCTAGACAGAAGGCCATACAAGGACCATGTTAGGGATTCCTCTAGTGTCTTGTTGTTTTCTCCTTGTTCTCCTGCCATTCCTGGTTCAGTTTTGTTTTTTATCTTGTCTGGTATCTGTATGCTGTGGTCTGTGCCTATGCAGCAAGCAGCTAACCTGCTTCAAGGGCTAAATATCCAGTATACAGGGCCCACCTTGGTTCTCGCCGGGACAGTCACCCTTTCTGGGTGATATCAGTCTGATTTACATATGGTTATATCCTCTCTGTAATGGCACCATCGATCTAAAACCTTGTGAGATCTGAACAGGGACTCACCATAAGGCAGGACACTAGTGCCGTTGCCCATTCTCAGTGCTATCATAAACCTTGTTTTTCCTCAGTAAAACCAACATATTTGCTCCATGATGCTCTAGTAAATAAAAATGAAAAAGAAAAACAAACACCTCTTGCTGAACCATACCTTATTTTTTTCATCGGTCCAACATTGTTGGTTTTTACTCGAAACACGTCCGTTTTGGACCTCTCGAACGCCGTTCTACTCCTGCAACATACAGTCATCAAAACATTTAGAAACACAGCTGACACCTTGACAGCAAAACTCCGCACATCACAAAGTTAGTAAAAAAATAGGTTTCAGGCATTTTCGGAAGAAAGAAATATTAAAAAGTTAATATGCCACCAACTTTGGAAGAAATGCAGGGACCACCCAAAAAAGACCAATGTTTTTTGTGACCGCTATAAATACATTGCTTCCAAAAGTGTTCCTCACACATGGAACACGACAGCGAAAACTCAGATTGTACACCAATGATGTCATAGCTCCAGAGTTTTGTAGAATAAACCGGTGTACAAAACTCAACAGGAATGACAACACAAAATGTAATAAGGTAAACGTGTGCTGAGCGATAATACGTACACGTACCGTGGGTATATTTTTGTGATCTATGCATACTTTACATATAATAAACATAGTAAAGTGGATAATCGAATATTAAAACAAGGAATAGGCGCTACTCGGCTAATGACGGGATAGTTTATCGAATCTCGCTGTGCTGTATTGATTTACTAAAAAGGAGGTTTCCTAAAACTGCACACTACCCTTTAATAATGGGGTCGGCAGCCTTGCCCTACAGAGGTTTTCATCCTACATTTCCCATAAATCTCTGCCATCCCGATGAGTGGTTGAGCATCATGGGAGATGTAATTCCAAAACTAGTGGCCAAGGTTCCTTCCCCCGGCTTTAATGTGAAGAAATTACATGTCAAAAAGTTATTAAATAAAATCTTATGTCGTAAGTAGACATTCTTATCCCCTTCCACTATGTGGTTTTCCAAAAAACCACTGGCAGGAACCAATGGCGTTATGGAAAACCACTATAATCATCACATGCCAACCTACACACACACACACACAATCCCATGCACACAAACATATCTTTTACACACACACATAATCCTACACATACAAACACACCTACACACACACACGGTAATTGACCATTTGACTCGGCAGAGTGTACCCTTTGCTGGTCAGTACCTCTTGCAGCTGAGACTGTTTGGATGTCCCAGCAGTTCGAAGAGGTACTGTATACAAGCTGTTACGATTAATTTTAAGGACATATTCTGGAGAATGTTAGTAAGCAAACTTTGAAATAGATTAAATTCATCTGTATTTCCCCAGAATATGTAGAGAGTGAGTTAAGTCAATCTTGGTCGCCTCATAGTGTTGCATTTGAAGATTGAGTTGACTCTGGTTTTAAACATGGCGGATTGGAAAACCAAACACCCTATCCTAAAACACTTAACTTGCCACAAAATCTGCAAATTAAGAGTTGTACTAAAAGAATAAGGGGGGCCGTGATGATACCAAGAAATTCATCTATAACTTTCTAATCGAAACCTTAAAGTTAAAATAATAAAGATATCTATATGTAGATTTTTTAATTTGTATTCAGATTAAAATACCCACAGCACTTACGGATCTCTAAGGAACGACCCTACAGGCCATTTACAAACATATCCTTTAAATATAAATTGAAATAAACATAAACCGTCCCCTGATGTTGGTACAAGCTGGAATGCATTTGACATTTAGTCCTTTTGCCATAAATATGGTGGAATAGCCAATTTATAGTTGACACAGAGTTTCATATTTTGAAGATCCATCCTTTTTCGTAACATTTTCTGTGTTAAAAAATGTTTGTCTCACAGTGATTTTCATGCCACGTAATGCTTTCCATCATGGGGTATCTGGTTTTGAAAGTCTATGGCTTATCTTAAAATGTTGAATGAAGAAATATTTGTCAATTGAAGAGTAAATTTACAGCATATACTATGCTTTCTGCATCATTGGACTTCTTGGCGGACACACACAGAGACCAAAAGTACCTTAAAAATACTATAAAAACATAGATCGTCCCACCAATTCATCATATTGGATCCAAGAAGATGCAGAGGCAGAAAAGTGTGGCAACCACAGTGGGAGCAAACCTGTCGTTTGGTAATCCTCTGGCTGCTCCACCATGGGGTCCGCTGTCCCGTACCAGACTTTCACAAAAATGATGGGTCACACCAAAGTAACCATAAAAGAATCTTTATTCATTGCCGAGGGCTAAAAATTGCGACGTTTCGGCTCTAGGCATGACTAGTGAAAAAGTCACAATTTTAGCCCCCTTGGGTGGTGAATAAAGATTCCTTTAGCGATACTTTGGTGTAGCCCATCGTTTTTTGAAGGATCCAAGAAGATGCGAGGCACTCCAGGTGTAGTGTACACAGATCTTAATTTAGGATGGAGATTAAAATCAAGACGATGTTTACCTTGTAAGGCATGATAAGGCCATATGGGCCAAAATGTCACCTTGATTTTATCTCCATCCTAAATAAAGATCCATGCATGCTACATCTGGAAAGCCTCTTAACTTTTTGGAATCTATGTCTGGGACAAAGCGGCGTCCTGCGGAAAAGCATCGGTCTATAGCTGGTGTGCAAGGAAGGGGCTCTCATTGCTCAACCCTAATCACCTATTCTCTGAATTCATCAGAATGAGGCTGGAAAATGGTGTAGCCATACCAAAAGACGAAAGGGCGAGTACATAGATGTGCCCTAGCATGGAACTGGTAGTGAGTTTCTGTCTGAACATGCAAAGAAATGAGCTACAGTGTTCCTATGAGACAGTCCGTATTTGGTTTTCCGTTCATTACAGGAAATCGTGTATGCGTCCCCACATTCCTGCTGTGAAAATAAGTCTAAAAAATGATTTATGGCAAAATGGACTTTGTTAAAATGCATTTTTCCAACAGATTTATCCAATTCCTTTTAAATACATGATATTTCGACTTTCACTCACACTGTCTTGTAGACAGGGAAGGGTCTGTAGCACTATAAGCACATAGTGTCTATTACATGTCATGTATTTGACTACCACTTGGTCCAACACAACCAAATTGACAATGGTGAATATCCACGGGGGGTTAAAAAGTCAAATCCCCATATTGCTAGTTCGGTTGGTCGGCCTGACGCATGGTAGTCCGTCTTGTTTCAGTTCTTCGAAAGAAAAAGCAAATCAGCATGCAACATTATTTTTTCAACATAATGATACAATTTCAGCTCTCAATATGAAAATACATGATTTTCCATCTTTTTGCCATACCGATCCCATGCAAAAATGTCGAAGAGGATATTGGTTTTGTTAATGTTCTTGTTTGGTCATGGAGAAAGTGACATACATAGAAACGGACACTCTTGATAAAAGACATCAATTTATCCTGCTCGTTTATTTTACAAATTGCTGTTTTTTCACTGACAAACAGGGTATTTATGAGTAACGGCTGGCCGAGCGTTACATGACGTTGATGCAAAAACCCAATGGGTCCTATTGTTAACCAATCAGCACTGGTAGCGTAAATCTCCGTACCCATTACCGCTCCCAAGATCTTTTTTGGTGAAGGCCGAAAGAAGCAGAGTGGTAATTGCTATTGGGTTTAGTCTTTGGCTCCAAATTACTACGCACGACTTGTGGCAACCCGTCAAAGAGCTTGCCTGCAGGACAATGGTTTTGGATACATTATTCATTCTCAACTAACTAGGTGTAATTCAATTCATTCAATTGTAGATCATTGTTGCCTATCTGACCTCAGATGCCCTCCTCGGAAAGACCCAGTATATCATTCAACTAGAGACTTTCGGTCATGTGGGTATATGCAAAGGCTGTAGGCCTGGAATTGTGGGGAGGGGTTAGTTGCCCCTTAAAATGCTAGTCTATCCCAGCTGAACTCATCGCTATTGGTCGCTACAAACACTCTCATCCACCCTCCCTCTATCTCTTAATGTTACAGGTAAGCCCTCCTTTTATAGGCCAACCTTTGCGTGGGTTCCTGGCACGCAATCAACCGACTTTCCTACCACTATTCCCAATCACAACTACAATTTAACAGGATATATACAAACTAAGGCTGAATACCTACATATATTCTTCAGGAGAGATGGCAGGACGAGGACGGGTGCATTTTTTTGTCCAAATTGATTTTCGGATTAAATATAAACAATTGGAGAGCACCGCAATTCCAATTCGCCAGAATTTCCAAAAATGATAACATTTTATTGAATCAATATGAAACTTTTTGTATCAATTCAAAATTCTTTTGCTACCTGGAAAAAAAAAATCGTACTCTTTGTGCAATATTAGCCCTAACCCTAACTCAATCATAAACAGTAACTGTTACCCTAACCTTCACTCTAACGGTAACCTTAACCCTAACACAATCATAAACAGTAATTGTAACCCTAACCTCCACCCTAACACAAACAGAACAAAAAAGCCTAACAGTAACCTTAACCCTAATACAAGCAAAAACAGTAACTCTAACCCTAACAATAAACCTAAAACAAACAGAACCAGTAAGCCTAACACTAACCTTAACCCTAATACAAGCATAAACAGTAACTCTAACCCTAACAATAACCCTAAAACCAACAGAACCAGTAAGCCTAACAGTAACCTTAACCCTAATACAAGCATAATCAGTAACTGTAACTCTAATAGTAACCCTAAAACAAACAGAACCAGTAAGCCTAACAGTAACCTTAACCCTAATACAAGCATAATCAATAACTGTAACTCTAATAGTAACCCTAAAACAAACAGAACCAGTAAGCCTAACAGTAACCTAAACCCTAATACAAGCATAAATAGTAACTGTAACTAAAACAAACAGAACCAGTAATCCTAACTGTAACCCAAGCCTAACATTAGCCCAACCCTAGAGGTAACCCTAACACCAACTCTAATTCTAACCCAAATAACATTTGGGGGTATAGAGGGGGGTAAAGGAGGTAGTATCACTGCGGGAGGGATGGAGGAGGTAAAGAGGGGGGATTAAATGGGGATCAGGGTATAGAGATAGGTAAAGAGGGGATATAGGGGCTAGATATACGTGCGTCTACAAAATTTCAGAAACTTTTCTGATTTGCCTGAAATTTCGGATCGATCCAAATTTGGAAAATTCCATAATCTGGAAACTTTGGAATCTGAAAAATGAAACAAACCAAAATGTTGGCCTGTGCCCACGTCTAGTAGGAAGGATGTTTTTTCATCATCAGTTCTGTGTAGGATTGGACATACTTCAAGTTGTGGTCAATATCAAGACTCATAGCTCCTAGTCGACCATAGAGGGAGAGAAAAAAAAAAGCATTTTTCAACCACTGCTCCCTGGCAGACTAGTTCACCATAAAAGATCACGGTATAGTCCATAAGCAGAACATTCAGGTTGAACGAGAGAAGGGGCACATTCTCAATTCAGCTGGCTACTATGGGTCACAATGGCTCTTAGACTTCTTGCCCTATTAAGGATATGGCAAGAAAATAGGAAATCTCAGCGTCTGGAATAGGTTCCCGTTGTTCTATTCAGTTGGATAGTGGAAATTGTGATCGCCAAATTTTGGCAAAAAAAGGAAAGATAGATGGGTTCAAAGTAGAAAATATTTTTAATTCCAAAATGGATAAATGAATAAAATAGCATGAATATGCTCAAAGCCCGACGCGTTTCGTCTACAGCTAGACTTTTTCAAGGGCAATACAGGTTAAAAAGCAAAAAATCATATGCTCATAATCATAATATGATTTTTTGCTTTTTAACCTGTATTGCCCTTGAAAAAGTCTAGCTGTAGACGAAACGCGTCGGGCTTTGAGCATATTCATGCTATTTTATTCATTTATCCATTTTGGAATTAAAAATATTTTCTACTTTGAACCCATCTATCTTTCCTTTTTTTGCCAAAATTTGGCGATCACAATTTCCACTATCCAACTGAATAGAACAACGGGAACCTATTCCAGACGCTGAGATTTCCTATTTTCTTGCCCTATCTATGTGTGGAGTATCTTGGACCATCTCCAAGGAACCTTCTCAGCATTTCATCACAAAAAGATAAGTTGACTCCTTTTTCCTTCCTATCACCATTTGCCGGTTGCTCCTATTAAGGATATGTCAGTTTTCTAGGACGCCACTCCCAAAAGCTTACTTTCTCACTATTAAGAACACCAGAGAAATAAAAGCAATTGAAACATTTGAATTTTAAAAGAAGACTTTTTTTTAGAGGAAACAGAGTTATCAGCCTGGAAAGTAGACGGGCTTGTAATCCTTGACATTGCTAATTGTTTCGCACGGTACCCTGCGAGCGCATGAATCAGAGAGATGTCAGGCAAAAGGAAATAAATGAGCTTTCTATTGTTCCTGATCACCCAACCAGACACCATAACAGATGGCTCCGGAAAGACAAAGCTCCAACTCTTGGGTGTGCGTATGGCAAAAAGACTTTGCGAAATTCCATGTATTTTCTTTACCATTTTCCAAATCACTTTCTGCACAGAACGTAACGGATCGCTTCATCGATCCTAAAACTTATAAAATGGCAGGTACCTCTTCTCTGTGCTGTAATAAGGATAAAAGTTTTTGGTTGATGCAGCTCATCATAAAAGAAAATACAACAGGTCACATACACATGCAACGCACCAGAACCTCCCGTCATCTTATTAAATTATTAATGATTGTATGTTAATAAAATCCTTAAACAATTCATATTCCATCCATCGAAAACTTTAATTCACTGAAAAGTACCAGAAATATCTATTCAATTATAGGCTGACATTTTGTCTTTAACTGTGTTTGAAAACCAAGGCATTGTGTTACGAAAAAGAAAACACAGGATAGTGCAGTCACGATTTTATTTTGGAAACAGAAACAATATGGGTGATTTCCAAAGCAGTTTTTATTTTAATAGACATAAATAAATACAATATCTCCATTTTTTTACCAATAAGTTGAACATTGGTGTATAAAAATCAACGTGATCTCGGGGTCGGCAAGGAATTTGATGAGATATAACGACAGACAAGTTATTAAGGCTAGGTTTCACTGGTACCATAAATATCTATTCAGTTATAGGATGATGTTTGGTCTTTAACGGTGATCAAAAAACAAGGCATTGTGTTTCTGTCTGTTGTTACGAAAGAAAAGGAAACAGAATAGCGTAGTCACGACGGTCCATTTTATTTTGGAAACCGAAACCATATGGGTGATTTCTAAAGCGGTTTCTATGTTAATAGACGTATTAATAAATATGAACCCTCCATTTACCAATAATATGAACCTTGGTATACTCAGCCACAAATCAATGTCACCTGGGGGTCTACTAGCAATTTGCCAAAATATAAGGACGGTGCCCTGTAAGTTATTAAGTCTAGTTTTCATTGGTACCATGAGTATCTATTCATTTATAGGATGACGTTTAGTTTTTAACTGTGACTAAAAACCAAGAATTGTGTTTCTGTGTGTTCTTACGAAAAAAAAAAGAAAACACAGAATAGCGCAGTCACAATAGTCCATTTTATTTTGGAAACAGAAACAATATGGGTGATTTCTAAAGCAGTTTCTATTTTAATAGACAAATAAATATAAACCTTCGATTTGCCAATAATCTGAACCTTGGTATGCTCAGCTAAAAATAAATTTGACCTTAATGTTTGCTAGGAATTTGCCGAGATATAAACATATAAAGACAGCGCCCTGTAGGTTAGTAGGTTAGTTTCCAATGGGAAGAAAAGACTCAACGTGCACAAAGATGTCAGTCATTCTAGAGTTTTCCAGGTTGTTAAAAGCCAGTAGGTTGAAACTTTGCTGGTATCCTAGTGTGTAACGTATCCAATAAAAAAGACACTCAAAAGAGGCCACAAGTCCTGGTCCTTTTTGGTTTCTTGGACCTCATTCTAGATGTGGCAAAATCCAAATTTCGAGTGTACTGTGGAATGGATCTGCCTTAAGCGTGTGAGTGCGATCTAAACCCATTTTTTCCATTCTAGGGTTTTTCATCATTTTGGTTCCTCTTTTGCTAACTACTTTGGCCACCTCGTTCTGAATTACCTCCCAACTCGCATTGTGAGATTCCTTATAACTCTTTTAGTAACAAAGGTTTAGGAACCTCTGCAGCCCAAGGAGATATAACACTGAGGTAGTCATTCGAGACACAATTTTCTCTACATAATGGAATGGATACACATAAAATTCCATAAATACAAAAGAAAAGATCAGAGTGATGTTCAACTGCCGAAGTTAGTGACCCTCAAGGACATGAATAGGACAGCCCTGACACCAGATATATCATGAACTAGCAGTAACTCTAGTCCACCTCATATCTGTCCTCCCCAGGCTGTCCATGGGCATTGTGGCAGATATTCAAAGTGGATGGCTTCCCACCACCCTGAAGGTTGTCAATTGCCAGCCGCAGAACAGCCCTTCAAAAGTAGGGTTCTATGTCCTAGTCAATGAGCGAGCAGGATCCATGTTGCCACTTGAAACAAGCCACCTCCTCCTTACATGATATCAGTACACTTAAATGTAAATCCCAAATGAACCCAACATCTGTAAAACTGTTGCGGAGAGGAGTCCTCTTGGTTGAAGGTCTGTCACAGCTGCCTGGGGGCAGCACTCATGACACCAATACCATTTAAATTCACTTAAAAGGCCACGGTGGCTAGAGCGTCCTTATAAAATAAATCAACGAAATCTAGCCTTCCAGTCAGTTCAAACCCCAGAAGGGTCTTCTGATGGCCTTCAGGACAGACTTCCACTTTGAAGTGCTGCCAGAGTGGCCAGACACAGTCATGAGAGAGGAGGGTATAGGGACACTCAAACCACTATGACCATTGAAATTCCCTTAAGTGGTCATAGTGACTAGAGTGTCCCATCACGTCTGTGTTTTTATAATAATTCCATTCTATTTCATCAATAATTCTTGATGCTCATTTCCCCGCAGTTGAAAACCTTTCCACTGTGTATAACCTGCCTCAATAATAAACCCCTTGTTGTCTGTAACGCCTGAAAACTGCTCATTGGATCCATGTGGTTGGGTTAAATTAAAATGAAATAATGAACCATTTCCTTACTTGCTTGTGAGATGAATCTTTGGAGTAATTCCAAGATCTCCAAAGAGCGTGACAAAGACATTGGCATCAGTTCCTGCCCCTCTGACATCACCGGTGACCGTGACCACTTCATAGACTGTTGCGGAGAGAAGAGAAACATTATGATTTTGTGTAATTGTGGGAACTAAATACCTTCTATGTACAACCAAAGCAAAAAAATCAAGTCATTCATTACACATGAAAAATAAGCTGGCCGTCAATGGACGCCAAACTAGACTAGACAAACTAGAGTGCACCATGTCATAGCAGGAATTAAGAATGACGGCATTGGGGACATCCAAAAAGAGTCTATTGAAATGGTCAATTTCTTCAAAAGTAGAGGCGCAGTGACACCGTAGTGTTCTGGTCCGTGTTCCTGGCGACAGCCGGTTCACGGATTGCCAGGGGGCACTGTTTCGTCCCACCCTTTTCACCCACCTCCTCCCCACCCCCCCTTCGGCCCCCCGTACAGTACTTAAACCATCCGCCCTCCATAACTAGGCTGTCATGTATCTCCCACAGGATCTCTCAATCATGTCAATAAATGCAAGAGGGCTTAATTTACCTGAAAAACGCTCTTGGGCGTTACGTGATTTTAGGAGCTGCAAGGCATCAGTAGTATTCATACAAGAAACGCACTTCAGGGGAGACACTCACCCCAAATTGACTGATTCACACTTCCCGGTGGGGTTTTACAGTAAACACACCATTTCAAAATCTAAAGGTACGGCTTTATTATTTCATAAACGCATTCCCTTTACAAGCACGGTGTCTCTGACGGACGGAGAGGGGAGACTACTGGTGGTTAAAGGACACATAGCCAACACATTGTATACGTTCGCTAATCTTTACGCCCCGAAAAAAGCCCAACACCGCTTTATTACCACCAACCTCCGTAAGGTTATGGATTTTGCGGAAGGTACCCTGATTTTAGGGGGGGGACTTTAATGTCCCCTTAGCTCCGCTAGTTGACACGTCCAAGGGCACCACCTCTCACACACTACACATTTTGAGATCCATCAGCAAGACACTGCATTCTTCTCGTTTGGTGGACTGCTGGAGGGCACAACATCCTAAAGAGAGAGATTACACGTTCTTCTCTCAACCCCAGCAGTCCTACTCTCTACTAGACTATTTCTTTCTGCAACATTACCATCTACACACACTGAAGGTAGCATCCATTGGCACTGCAACCTGGTCAGATCACGCACCAAACTACATCACCCTCACGTCCCCGCTGTACCGCCCCGCTTCCTTCTCCTGGCGCTCAAATGATTCCTGTTTGACTAATGAATCCCTTGCAGAAGACAGCGAGCGGGTGCTCGAGACCTATTTTGCTGAAAACGTGACCCCAGACACACCCGCCCCCGTGATTTTGGAAACGCACAAATGCGTCATTAGAGGCCACTACATTAAGAAAGGGGCAGAACTTAAGAAACAAAGATCAACACAGATTAGTGATTTGGTTCTGCAAATCTCCGACACTGAACACTTACATAAACAGGACGCTGATCCGGCACACTTGACCATGCTCACGACCCTATGACGCTCCCTGTCAGACCTTATGAACACACTACACCATCGAACATGCCTTCAAACGAAGGCCTTTTTCCACACTCACAGGGATAAATGTGGCCACCTTCTGGCGCAAATGATAGCTAAAAAGCGGGCTGCCACATATATAGCCTGCGTGCGGGACCGAGCTGGTCGACCGAAGCACATGCCGGCACAAATTATGACTGCTTTACGAGAGTATTATCTGCGGTTGTACTCCCTTACAGGCCCCCAGACAGACCGAGCCAGACAGACACTGCTTGACCAGATTCAGGCATACCTTTCCACACACTCCACACGCAAACTCTCTACGGTAGATGCAACTCTCATGGAGGACCCTATTACGGAGGGGGAATTATCAGCTGCCCTCAAATCACCCAAAACAGGCAAATGTCCAGGCCCCGATGGCCTTCCACTCTGTTACTACAAGACTTTTCGTAAAGTTCTCATACCACACTTTCTGAAAGCCTTTAATGCCCTGACCCAAGGCCATAATCTTCCCACGTAGTCATTGATGGCCAATGTCACTTTGCTACCGAAAGAGGGCAAGGACCCTACTAATTGTGCGAACTATAGACCAATATCGTTACTCAATGCTGACGTTAAACGCTTCGCAAAAATTTTGGCCACGCGTCTTAAACCGCACGTCCCTCACTTGATTCATTGCGATCAGGTGGGGTTCGTCCCGGGGAGGGAAGCGAAGGACAACACGATCAGGGCACTACAGCTGATTCATCGGGGCCGATCTTCGGGTGAGGATTTCCTTCTTTTATCTACGGACTCAGAGAAGGCCTTTGATAGGGTCAGCTGGGACTTTCTGTTTGCCTCACTCGCGCACGTAGGGCTGGGACCGAATATGATGGCCTGGGTTCAGGCCTTGTACGTGGATCCCTCGGCCCGGCTTTTTGTGAATGGGGTCTACTCGGAGTCTTTTAAAATACATAACGGCACCAGACAAGGCTGCCCCTTGTCCCCATTACTTTTTATTTTGTCCCTGGAGCCCTTCCTCTCCGCCTTCAGACTTAACTCAGACATCAGGGGACCCACTATAGGCACGTCCCAACACAAAATTGCAGCATACGCTGATGACTTGCTCTTCTTCGTGACGAACCCGAGAGTGTCCTTGCCCTGCATTTTGTCAGCCTTCAGGGAATACGGGGCCTTATCCAACCTAAAAACTAATTATGGCAAATCCCATATCCTCAGTGTATCTAAGGTTGACACACACGCACCGCAAACTCTTCAACACTTCCCAATCTCGCGCACGAAAATAAAGTACTTAGGAATTTGGCTAAACGCGGACCCCAGGGAACTATGCACATATATCATGGTTGGGACGAGTGGCCGTCATTAAAATGAATCTTCTCCCACGGTTACTATACCTCTTTCAAACCATACCCATTCATTTACCCAGGAAATTTTTTGCAACCCTTAAATCAGCGTTAATCAAATACATCTGGCAAGGCAAAACTCCCAGGCTCCGATTCGATATACTCACCCAACAGAAATCACAGGGAGGTTTAGCGGTACCTGATTTCCGCCTTTACCATATAGTGAGTCAGCTGCTTCGTATTCTAGATGGGTCGAAACCGGGGGTTAGGAATAAATGGAAAGAAGCGGAACAAGACTCACTAGGGGTACCCCTGGCCAGCCTCTCAGGATAAACATCATTCCATTGCATTCCCTTATACGCTGGCCACCATGACCACTTGGCGTCTTGCCTCCAAAACCTTCTCCCTCTTTACTTTCCCATCTCCCCTGTTACCAATTGTACACAATCTAGATTTCACCTTGGGGTTGCAACGTGCAAGCACGGACCTTCCGTGACTTGTTCTCAACGGAGGTCCAGAGAGTGCATTAGACATGTGCACAGCACAAAATTTCATTTTGAACTTTAGTCCTAAAATGCAATTTATTTAGTTGCTAAAGAAATTCGTTTTCAGTTCTTTAGTATGAAAACTAATTTCATTCATCCGAAAACCAGTGGATACAATTACTATTGTAGTGGTCCCTCTCTGTATAGAACATCCTCCTCAATTTATACCTTTCTCTGTATAATATATACAACATCCTCCTGCATTAATACCCCTCTCTGTATAATGTATAGAACATCCTCCTGCATTGGTTAATGCCCCTCTCTGTATAGAACATCCTACTGCATTGGCATGTTGTGGGTGCAAAACTTCGGCATGCAATGCTTAACCAGCACAGGAAAGGGAACTTTTACTTAAACTTTGTATCTCTGTGGGGGAGACACAGGAATATAAAAGCAGGGGAGAGGGAAAATATTAACGTAAATCGGTCTGAAAGCTCAGAGAAGAGATGACTGGTGCAAATTTATTTTTTATAATAAAATAAAGCACTTTAAATCTAGGGAAAACATTCAAATAAATCACACTGAAGGCTCATAATGACAGTAACTGTGAGAGCTGGATACTAAATGTATCAGACATAAAAAAAAACCTTTATAACAAGCAGCACTGGGAGAGGAGAGGGACTTTATATAAAACGTGTATTATAGATGAGGAAAGGGGGATAGTGCTCCTGGATAATATAAAATGTATCAGACCTAAGCCCCTATTATGCAGAGCGGGAGGGGAGATAACACACGTTTATAAAGTCCCTCTCTTCTCCCAGCGCTGCTTGTTATAAAGGGGTTTTTACTATCCAGCCCTCCTCTGTCATTAGCTTTCAGTGTGATTTATTTGAATGTTTTCCTTCTCCAGCTGCTTTTATCATCTTGTCTGCCTCATAGACATACAAGGGTTAAGTAAAGGTTTCCTCTCCTGTGCTGGCTGTCTGTGCTGCGAGTGAGTATTCTGGAGCTCTATCACTGTCATATTTTTGGGTAGGGGTCGGGAAGGATTACGCATACAAACCTTTTCTGTAGCTTTGCGATGTTGCGCTCTTCATTGCGGGTCTCCTTCACTCATCAATGTAATAAAGGAATGAAACTAAAATGTAGTGCATTTTATTTTAGTTTCTTTCGTTTTTGTACTGAGCAGTTTCGTATCTCGAGTCATACTAAAACTAAATTATCCCAAAATTCGTACTAAATCGTTTTAGTACTAAAACGAATGCACATGTCTAGAGTGCATCACATACTGCGCACTACATGGTTCATACCATTAAGGAAATTGTACACAACTGGATCACCACCCTTTTTACTCAGTTTTAAATACAGTCAATTGTGCCACTACCTACGAGCAATCCCGCAACAACACAAACTCACTAGACAACTTACCAGATTTGAACGCCAGTGCACACTGCCTGACCCCCTGGCTCATGGTATTTCACACATTTATGCTCTGCTTCAAACTGCGCCTGCGGACACTCCAGCCACCTTTATGGGATGCTGGGAGATGATGCTCGATATGTCCCTTTCGGAATCCCAATGGGGTAAAATTCTAGATCTCATGCACCATTGCTCCATGGCCAGCAGGGTACAGGAAGCAGCGCATAAGGTTTTAACTTTATGGTATAGGGTACCCACGCAAATCAGCCAGATGTTCCCTGACCTACCCCCAACGTGCTGGAGCTGTAACGGGGATGACGGTACTATGCTTCACATTTGGTGGAGCTGTCCAGTCCTCGTACTTTTCTGGACGACCATACATACCTCTGAATTTGTTGACCCCCCCACTATCTTTTTGCCCTGTGTCGATGCTCCTCCACCACACTACGATCTCCGCTCGTACATATAAAAGATCTGTACTGATTCGAATTCTCAATGTGGCCAAAAGCGTTATCCCTCTGTATTGGAGACAAATTATCTGCCCACCCCTATCAGCTTGGTGGACTAGGATGGAGGACCTCCGTTCACTAGAACATTTGATACTTACCTCAGCAGACCAGTCCGAGTTATACTCCACAATCTTTTCCAGATGGACCCTGATCTCGTCTTCTTCTACTTTTAGAGCCATAATGAACACACACCGAGACTAACTACTGTACCTGACCGATTCCCCTCCCCCCCCTCCCAGGTTGATTGATCCCTTTCTTTTGCCTTTCTATTTCTGGAGCTTTGAGTAATAATTCGGATTTCCACATTTACATTGCATTGATATTTCTCCTGTTGTTATGTAATGTCATGTTATTGCAGATCCTGCGAGATCTAAAGACCCGGATATATAACTGAACAATGCGAATATGTTATTTTTGTGTTTGAAAATGACATAGAAATTCGATAAAAACGTGATTTACAAAAACAAATTTCTTCAAAAGTAAGTTGAATTGCACCTTTAAAGGACAATAGCACAGTTGCTTGCCCTATGGATAGTTTCTACTCAAGAAGTTACCATTTTCTGTGGCCAACACAAGGCTCCCAACATACTATCATTCATACTTTGACTTTATGTCTACTGCTTTATTACCTTACTATTACTATATCGAAAAAAACCACCAATGGGGCCTTTCAAGAACAGGAATGTCAAGCAACTCCCCACTCTGAAAGATATGCAGCAACTCCAGATGCTCTTGTTTTTCTAGGGTTTTCTTGTGTTTTACAAGCCAAGTAGGGCACCCACTCGAATTCCCATCTAACCTCCTTCTCCTTAATGCAGCTTACCAAAATACTGCTGATAGTGCTGCTCTTGCTTGGGGCCATGTATTAGACCATGGTCTGCCCTGTTGAGTGACACCAATGCCGCTAAATGGCTACCAGAAAGTCGAATCAAGAGCTGGGGCCCGTTAAGCTAGGCCCTGGATTCAGCCTGGTCTAGCCCCTAAGACTAGTCATAGCTGTCGCCCTCTAATGGTGGCCCAGAGGACAAGTCCCCAAAGGGTTAACCCTAACATAACCCAAGAAAACAGATTCTGCTCCACTTTTAATTTGGTTTTAGGCAACAGAATCCGCTCCTTCATTTGATCCATGCAAACCCTAAGCATAACCCTAAAAGTAGCACCTCACCCTAATAATAACAACTCAAAACCAAGCTTAAATAGTAACTCTAATCCTAACACTAACCCTAAACCAAGCTTAAATAGTAACTCTAATCCTAACACTAACCCTAAACCAAGCTTAAATAGTAACTCTAATCCTAACCCTAAACCAAGCTTAAATAGTAACTCTAATCCTAACACTAACCCTAAACCAAGCTTAAATAGTAACTCTAATCCTAACACTAACCCTAAACCAAGTTTAAATAGTAACTCTAATCCTAACACTAACCCTACACCAAGCTTAAATAGTAACTCTAATCCTAACACTAACCCTAAACCAAGTTTAAATAGTAACTCTAATCCTAACCCTAAACCAAGTTTAAATAGTAACTCTAATCCTAACACTAACCCTAAACCAAGATCAAATAGTAACTCTAACCCTAATACTTTCCGTAAACCTAAAACCAGAGTCAATTTGTCCACTTTTCTGAAGTGAGTAAACTGACCCTAGTGTGGTGGGAAGCGACTGAAGATCACACTGTTTTTTAAGTCGAATAGAACTTTCTACCTAACGTCCGAATATCGGGAAACATTTTAAAAGCGCAGCTTTATTGAAGTGTTGTATCTTTGCCACATGATACCCCATTGAGCAAAAAGGGCATATGCCCCGGTGGGTTGCAGTGGTCACTGGCTGCAAACTGATCAGGAAGATCTTCCCAACTTGTTCATGTAAGGTCACATTATGATTGTAAGAACCAGTGGGGAAATCAAAATGTCCCTTGACTGGACGGTGTTGGATCTCTGGCGCAATTTAGCAAATTGTGTGAAGAGTTATTGACCCTCATTTATAATACCTCCATTGTCCATCCATAGCCACAGCTCCAATATGCTACTACTCCCCATACCTGGGCTGTTTGAAGACCATAATAAGGTCCTGATGAGTAGGAAGGGCCCTAAGAACGACGACCACATTACAGGGTCATACCGGTGGCAGTATAAACAAGTAGTAACCTAAAAGGAACCTGTTGGCATGCTTAAATACCATGTAGGTTTCTAATTAACATGAAATGCAATAAAACAGGGAGCGCAATGCAATGGTGTGTCCAGTTCTCATGACATAGAACCTGTCATGGTCGGCGCCGCAAAAGGTAAAACCGATGCTGCTGCACTCTGAACCTCGATGGGCAGTACAGGAAAGTGCTGCCCTAGGTTGAACTGACTCCTCAGACAGCTCTGTAATCATCCTGCCTGAACTTTCCTACTTAATGGAGCTGCGCCCCTCCCTACATGCTTCAGCATCAACTTCCACTTCAGAGAGAAGCTGCGGCAGCCAGGAGTCTGTCCCTCTGACAAACCTGTATTCAGTCTTACCCGTGTACCAGACGCCTTGCATGCTTACCGGCAGGGCTGGGGCAAATACTTTTCTCTACTCAGGCGAAGGGGAGTTTTGGTGCCCCCCCTCCCTTCTTATCTGTGCCATGCCTATCAGCATAGAGAAAAGACAATTGTGCATGCCCCCACTGGGAGGCTATCCCATGTATCTACTACCCTTTCTATATCACGGTTACTGCCCCCACTGGGAGGCTATCCCATGTATCTACTACCCTTTCTATATCACTGTTACTGCCCCCACTGGGAGGCTATCCCATGTATCTACTACCCTTTCTATATCACTGTTACTGCCCCCACTGGGAGGCTATCCCATGTATCTACTACCCTTTCTATATCACTGTTACTGCCCCCACTGGGAGGCTATTCCATGTATCTACTACCCTTTCTATATCACTGTTACTGCCCCCACTGGGAGGCTATCCCATGTATCTACTACCCTTTCTATATCATTGTTACTGACCCCCACTGGGAGGCTATCCCATGTATCTACTACCCTTTCTATATCACTGTTACTGACCCCACTGGGAGGCTATCCCATGTATCTACTACCCTTTCTATATCACTGTTACTGACCCCACTGGGAGGCTATCCCATGTATCTACTACCCTTTCTATATCACTGTTACTGACCCCACTGGGAGGCTATCCATGTATCTACTACCCTTTCTATATCACTGTTACTGACCCCACTGGGAGGCTATCCCATGTATCTACTACCCTTTCTATATCACTGTTACTGACCCCACTGGGAGGCTATCCCATGTATCTACTACCCTTTCTATATCACTGTTACTGACCCCCACTGGGAGGCTATCACATGTATCTACTACCCTTTCTATATCACTGTTACTGACCCCACTGGGAGGCTATCCCATGTATCTACTACCCTTTCTATATCACTGTTACTGCCCCCACTGGGAGGCTATCCCATGTATCTACTACCCTTTCTATATCACTGTTACTGACCCCACTGGGAGGCTATCCCATGTATCTACTACCCTTTCTATATCACGGTTACTGCCCCCACTGGGAGGCTATCCCATGTATCTACTACCCTTTCTATACCACTGTTACTGCCCCCACTGGGAGGCTATCCCATGTATCTACTACCCTTTCTATATCACTGTTACTGCCCCCACTGGGAGGCTATCCCATGTATCTACTACCCTTTCTATATCACGGTTACTGCCCCCACTGGGAGGCTATCCCATGTATCTACTACCCTTTCTATATCACTGTTACTGCCCCCACTGGGAGGCTATCCCATGTATCTACTACCCTTTCTATATCACTGTTACTGCCCCCACTGGGAGGCTATCCCATGTATCTACTACCCTTTCTATATCACTGTTACTGCCCCCACTGGGAGGCTATCCCATGTATCTACTACCCTCTATATACGGTTACTGCCCCCACTGGGAGGCTATCCATGTATCTACTACCCTTTCTATATCACTGTTACTGCTCCCACTGGGAGGCTATCCCATGTATCTACTACCCTTTCTATATCACGGTTACTGCCCCCACTGGGAGGATATTCCATGTATCTACTACCCTTTCTATACCACTGTTACTGCCCCCACTGGGAGGCTATCCCATGTATCTACTACCCTTTCTATATCACTGTTACTGCCCCCACTGGAAGGCTATTCCATGTATCTACTACCCTTTCTATATCACGGTTACTGCCCCCACTGGGAGGATATACCATGTATCTACTACCCTTTCTATATCACTGTTACTGCCCCCACTGGGAGGTTATTCCATGTATCTACTACCCTTTCTATATCACTGTTACTGCTCCCACTGGGAGGTTATTCCATGTATCTACTACCCTTTCTATATCACTGTTACTGCCCCCACTGGGAGGCTATCCCATGTATCTACTACCCTTTCTATATCACTGTTACTGCCCCCACTGGGAGGCTATCCCATGTATCTACTACCCTTTCTATATCACTGTTACTGCCCCCACTGGGAGGCTATTCCATGTATCTACTACCCTTTCTATATCACTGTTACTGCCCCCACTGGGAGGCTATCCCATGTATCTACTACCCTTTCTATATCACTGTTACTGCCCCCACTGGGAGGCTATCCCATGTATCTACTACCCTTTCTATATCACTGTTACTGCCCCCACTGTGAGGATATTCCATGTATCTACTACCCTTTCTATATCACTGTTACTGCTCCCACAGGGAGGCTATTCCATGTATCTACTACCCTTTCTATATCACTGTTACTGCTCCCACTGGGAGGCTATTCCATGTATCTACTACCCTTTCTATATCATGGTTACTGCTCCCACTGGACTTTTCTTGCAACAGAGGCACTTAGTGGATAAGCCCCATAGGGTTACAACAAAAGTTGTAGTTCATTTAAAGGAACACAGTATTAAAAAATATGGTTCCCTTTTATAGTGTCTTCCTTTAAGTGAGCTACAACTATTGTTTATTAGGACATGAAAATAGTCATAATAATCAGTTTTTCCCCAGACCCCCACCTATTTTTCCAGAAAAAAGCACTATATATATATTAAACTTCCACTTCTCATCAGTTAACCCTGCTCTAAGCCCGTTCATGTGTTGCCCCTTGTCTGTAAGTTACCCTCTTCCCTCTCCTGTGTCCTGTCTGTGTATTACTCTGTGTATCTATTGCCAGCCCTGTCCATTCTGTTCTTTTAGTTTACTCCCTCTCTGCCTGGAACCTGTATACTATAAGGTTAACCCCTTCCTGCCCACTCTCAGACTCCCCTTTGTATCCACTGTCAGCCCTGTTCCAGCTCTGCTCATTCTATCTTTAGTTACTCTCTCTCTGCCCTGAACCTGTATATCAAATATCATATGGTTAACCCATTCCTGTCCACTCTGTTTCCTCTTGTTTATGTTAGGCAATCTTTTTCCTAGGTTATCCCTTCATGTTTTGTGACACATATCAATAAACCCTTTATCCACTGAAACATATTGCCTACACTGTGTCACGGCACCTCTGGGCTTGACCCTCACCCTCCTGGCCTGGTTCCACGTGACAGAATCTGCGTATTTTGAAGTGGAAATAACCCATGAAAAACGACATCCGTGTTCACAGATGTTAGTACATCTACCAATAAAGAGGCCTTCGGTTGGATATTGTATAGGGAATGGAGATGTGGAGACAGCGCTTATGTATGTGTTTTATCTTGTATGTCTGGATAAAGTATTAGGGTGGGTGCTACCACTAGATTATAAAGCGTCCACACACCTCAAAAGACACAATAACATAAAGCAAGAGAAAGGGTTCCAGGCGCACCCTAATGGTTATGTACTAAAACAGCATATGTATGTATATGTATAATAAAAGCAATTTGCGACTGAGCTGCGTCTTTCTGGATGGGGAAGAAACCTAAAGCGGGTGGATCGAGGGAAGATCCCGGTACCCCCGACATCCGAGTTTCACTCAGCGGGGGCCTGGGGCGGAGGTTGCCGCCACGCTCGGCGCTTGACTCGGGGGCTCAACAGATGGCGGAGGCTGTCCCTTCTCTCTCCCATGCGACACCATCAAACGAAGAGGAAGATGCGCTTCCCGCCACAAAAGGGGATATACGCACCCTATTGGAAGATGCCAGGAAGGTATGGCAGGCGGACTTTAGGTCACTCGAGGCGGCGGTGGAGGAGACGCGGACTCAGGTGGAAGACCTCCGGGAACGCACGCAAGCGGTGGAAGACACGCAGGCCACGGCTTCCATATACGTACGCGCACTACAGGCACAAGTTAGCGGCCTACACTCGGCTGTGGTGGCGCTGGAGACGAGACACAGACGACGGAACGTGAAACTACGCGGAATACCAGAAACAGTCCCGGACTCGGGACTGCTGCAGTATGCCACACGTTTCCTGGAAGCGGTGCTTGGTTCCTCGGAACCTCTTAGAGACCCTGTCCACGTGGCTCTACGTATACGAAAGGCTGCCATGGCGCCCGCGGGGGCGTCGCGCGACGTTCTCATCACCATGCGAGACATCACCCAGCATTCTTCTTTGTTCCGGGCTGTGAGAAACATATCTACGGTCCCTTTCGACGGAGCCAATATCGCAATATACCGAGATGTCCCCTTTTTGATGTTAGCCGCCCGGAGACGGTTTAGGCCGGTCACGGTCACTCTCCGCACTCATGACATAAAATATACATGGGGCACCTCTGGCTCCCTTATAATTTCCCCACATGATGGACACGTATTAACGGCTAACACACTGGAGGAGGCTGAGGGACATCTTCGCACCCTGGGACTGCTGTCTGTACCTACGGGGCTGCCTGTAGTGACCCAGCCCGCTGACTCTCTCCTATCCCCGGGTGGACCGGTCTGAGTTAGGCTATTCAAATGGCCCCGAGAGGTTACGCTGTTCCTGACTTAACCCCTGAGTAGGGCTTATGCCTCCCCCTGCAATGTTCCCCTTTATGGAGTTATTGGTGTTACATGCTTCTTGTTCGTACCAGCGATTGTCATATATGTCGTTTTCGCGATTGCTGTAGTTTATACCCCCCAGTTGCGTTTTTTATTTGCTTGGTGCTTGACCCGCTGCTCATGGTGACCCCACTCCTTCCCCCCCCCTTTTTTTTTTTTTTTTTTTTTTCTGGGATGTCTCGGGGCGTGCCACCATGGCAGTTCTCGCCATGATTGGCCCTCGAACACCTGGACTCCGTGACATAATCCCTCCATGGCCTCCTCAGGGAGCGCGCCAGGAGCGTCACGGCAATGGTCACTATATATCTCCCTCCTCCCCCCTTTTTTCTTTCTCTCTTTCGCCCCATGTTTCACCACTTTTCATTTGGGTCACCATCCTAGTAACATGAACCAACTAGCGACGCTTTTTTCCCGATCACCCTTTGATTATTTTCGCAAAGTATAATGAATCAGGCCCTGCGAGGCCTTCTTTGTTGGTCAGTTTGTGACATATTCTACTTTAATAATAAAAACTTTGAAAGCGAAAAGTGAAACGCTGTTGGCAAAGAAACTACTGAGCAAAAATGTCTGAAATTTACATATGAGGTCCAGGGAATGATAATAAAAAGGGCTGTTACAGAAAAAAGAACAAACGTTTAAAAATAAAAGCAATTTGCAAGAAAAAATGTAATATATACTGAATAATTCACGCATAGAATAGAATGAAAAATATAGACTTTTATTTAAATTAAAAAAGCCATATGGCAGGAATAAATCAAAAAAAAATTTTTTTGGTATAGAATAATACAAACGCTTTTAAAGCTTTTGTATTGATTTATACCAAAAAAAAAATTGATTTATTACTGCCATATGGCTTTTTTAATTTAAATAAAAGTCTATATTTTCTATTCTTATACATGTCTTGCTGCCTGGTCTTTTCCATCGAAACACATTTTTTCCTGAGCCCACTTATTCGTCCATCCCACATTGGAATCTGGATTACATCGCTGGAACGAAGGAAAAGAGAAGAAATCAACTAAATATAAGTATTCTAATCTATGCATGAATTATTCAGTATATATTACATTTTTTCTTGCAAATTGCTCTTATTATACATATACATATTAGGGCTGTGCAATATGGACAAAATAATCATATTGCGATTTTTTGAATGAATATTGCGATTGCGATTTTATTTGCGATTAGCACATGGATATACTGCCCCAGCACATGGATATACTGCCCCAGCTCATGGATATACTGCCCCAGCTTATGGATACTGCCCCAGCTTATGAATACTGCCCCAGCTCATGGATATACTGCCCCAGCACATGGATATAGAAACATAGAAAAATGTCGGCAGATAAGAACCTTTCGGCCCATCTAGTCTGCCCAATTACATGGATACTTTACCTGGATTTATCTTTTGTTTAGGATAGCCTTATGCCTATCCCATGCTTGCTTAAATTCAATCACTGTTTTGGCCTCTACCACTTCAACTGGAAGGCTGTTCCATGTATCCAACACCCCCTCAGTAAAATAATACTTCCTGATGTTACTTTTAAACCTTTGCCCCTCTAATCTAAGACTATGTCCTCTTGTTTTGCTACTTTGTTTCCTTTTAAATATACTCCCTTCCTCTACCTTGTGGATTCCCTTTACATATTTAAATGTTTCTATCATATCTCCTCTGTCTCGTCTTTTTTCCAAGCTGTACATGTTAAGATCATTAAGCCTTTCCTGGTAACTTTTCCACTTCAAGCCGTACACCATTTTAGTAGCCCTTCTCTGAACTCTCTCTAAGGTGTCTATATCCTTCTGGAGATACGGTCTCCAGTACTGCACACAGTACTCCAAGTGAGGTCTCACCAGTGCTCTGTACAGTGGCATGAGCACTTCCCTTTTCCTACTGCTAATACCTCTCCCTACACAACCAAGCATTCTGCCAGCATTCCCTGCTGCTCTATTACATTGACTACTTACCCTTAGATCTTCTGAAATAATAACCCCTAAGGCTAGGGTCAGACTAACGCATTTTTCGCGTTGTCTGTGAAAAAGTGTGTTCGGACGAATGGACGCATTTTTTCATGGAATACGCGATAGCGGTCATACGATGCGCATTTTCGTCCGTGATTTTGTACGGATCATCAATAAAACACTTTTTGCTTCTGGACGTTATGTTGGCCGGACATGAGCAGCGTCTGACGTCTCCTAATCACGCAAACACGCCACTAGTGGACGCAGCGCACTCTGTACATCAGTACTAGCGGTTTGACGTTCTCGAAAAAGTGCGTTCCTTTGCCACTTGCGTTGCGCTGCCGCACTTTTGTGCGGCCGTTCTTCGTATGCTGCCCGGCATTGGACGTAATGTGCTGCTAGCACGGCCGTGATTTAGTGCTGCTAAACGCACGTTAATACTGCGTTAGTCTGACCCTAGCCTAAATCCCTTTCCTCAGATGTATCAAATATTCTATATTCAGCCCTTGGGTTTTTACGTCCCAGGTGCATTATCTTGCACTTATCCACGTTAAAACTCAATTGCCACAACTCCGACCATTTTTTTAGTTTACCTAAATCATTTGTCATTTGGCTGATCCCTCCAGGAACGTCAACCCTGTTGCAAATCTTTGTGTCATCAGCAAAAAGACATACTTTACCATTAATACCTTCTGCAATATCACTAATAAAAATATTAAATAGAATGGGTCCAAGTGCTGACCCCTGAGGTACCCCACTGGTAACAAGACCTTGCGCCGAATAAACTCCATTTACCACAACCCTCTGTTGCCTGTCACTCAGCCACTGCCTAATCCATTCAACAATATTGGAATCCAAGCTCAAAGATTGCAATTTATTGATAAGCCTTCTATGCGGAACAGTATCAAAAGCCTTACTGAAATCTAAATAAGCAATGTCTACTGCACCACCTGTGTCCATTATTTTTGTTACCCAATCAAAAAAATCAATAAGATTAGTTTGGCATGATCTCCCTGAGGTAAACCCATGTTGTTTCTGATCCTGTAATCTATGTGTTTTTAGATGTTCAACAATCCTTTCCTTTAACATGGTTTCCATTAATTTCCCCACTACTGACGTAAGACTAACGGGCCTATAGTTCCCCAGCACATGGTTATACTGCCCCAGTTCATGGATATTGCCCCAGCACATGGATACTGCCCCAGCACATGGATATACTGCCCCAGCACATGGATATACTGCCCCAGCTCATGGTATACTGCCCCAGCATATGGTATACTGCCCCAGCATATGGTGATATCCCCCAGCACATGGATATGCCCCAGCACATGGATATACTGCCCCAGCACATGGATACTGCCCCAGCTCATGGATATGCCCCAGCACATGGATATACTGCCCCAGCACATGGATATACTGCCCCAGCTCATAGATATTGCCCCCAACACATGGATACTGCCCCAGCTCATGGATATTGCCCCAGCACATGGATACTGCCCTAACACATGGATATGCCCCAGCACATGGATACTGCCCCAGCACATGGATATGTCCCAGCACATGGATATACTGCCCCAGCTCATGGATATTCCCCAGCTCATGGATATTGCCCCCAGCTCATGGATATTGCCCCAGCACATGGATACTGCCCCAGCACATGGATATGCCCCAGCACATGGATATGCCCCAGCACATGGATATACTGCCCCAGCTCATGGATATGCCCCAGCACATGCATATACGGCCCCAGCTTATTGATACTGCCCCAGCACATGGATACTGCCCCAGCTCACCTCTTTGCGCCGCGTGTTCGACTCACTGTGAGCTTCCGGCGGCATGGAGCTTGGACGCTCGCCTGGAGGAACCACGTGACGAGCCGCGAGAACGCGGCTGTACACGTGGTTCCCCCTGCGAGCGCCCAAAGCGCCATGCCGCCGGAAGCTCACAGGGAGCCGATAAAATGAATAGATAAAATTGCAGCCTTATGCGGTTTAGAAATCGCATGTGCTTAAATCGCAATTTTTTTTTTGTGCTTGCGATTAATTGCACAGCCCTAATACATACATATGCTGTTTTAGTACATAACCATTAGAGTGCGCCCCGAACCCTTTCGCTTGCTTAGGTTGGATATATTGCAAAACAATGGACAACCCATGATTAGTGTATGTAAAAGAGTAAATAATAAACTAGAATAAAATGTCATTTTTTCCCCCCAGAAAAAAAGATTGGCTGCTTAGTTGAGGCCAATATTATTTCTGAAATTTCAAGCGATTCAAATGAAAACCTTTGGCCAGAGCCAATATCTGAAGAGTGGTCCTGTAAAACACCAGAAAAAGTGTATTTTAGGCCAGCATTGATACAGATTTTTGTTTTTAAACATGGCTATTAGAAAACGTGATGTTTAAGAAAAGATTTCACTGTGATCTATCAGCTCTTTACAACTTTTGTCATTTTTTTCAGTAAACGGCATAGCAATAAATTCGAATTAAATCGATAAAGCCGATATTGCAATTAAAAAGCGTAGCCGCGACAGACGATGTTTGAACCAACTCTTTAGCGGTAATCGAAATGCCTCTTAACCTGAATTTATCTCCCAAACAGAAAAATTGCCATAAGGGGTTATTCAGAGAGCAATGAAATGTCACCGACATTTCGGCGCTCTCTCGTTCCCTGCACTTCAGGGAATTGAGGTTTCCCACCCCAAGTCCCTGGAGTGCAGGGAAAACCTGCCGCAATCCTGCCGAACACCCAACGGAACCGCCGGAAAAACTACGCTGGAAAAATCCGACAAGCCGCCGATCACAGCGCAGAGCAGCTGCCGGAAAAAGCCGACAAGCTGACGAACGGGGTAAAAAAAAACAGTTTGCTTGAAAGGGTCAAAATTGAATCGCTGTTTGCAAAAAAACGACTAAACGAAAATGCCTGGAATTTACATATAAGATCCAATGAATGATAATAAAAAGGGCTGTTACAGAAAAAAGTTTAAAGAAAAAAAGTTTGCCGAAAAAATCCCGAAAAATGCCTAAAAGATCCTAAAAAAAAATCTATAAATAAATAGACTTTTTACTGCAGATTAAAATTATTAGATATTGAATTAAAATTAACATTGAAGCCTGTGGGATTCGCCTAAATAAACCTGCCAAATGAAAACACCGAACAGCAGGACACTGCGGCAGCTTTTCACTGCTGTTCGTTGTATCTCAATAGATTAACCATTGCTTCTCTATGGGGGATTTCACTGCCGTCGAACAGGCTCTATACTTGCTGGCAGTTCGCCGAAATTTGACGAACTGCCTGCTCTCTGAATAACCAAATGGCACCGTTCGGGGAAATTCACTGTTCGGGTGACATTTCGGGGCCAGATCGGCTCTCTCTGATTAACCGATATAGTGCGGCCTAAAAAGGTCCCGATTTCAGCCATTGTGACGAATTAAATTGAGGCCAGAATAAGGTAATATGCGATTTAAAACAAAATAATGTGACAGGGATTTTTTGTTGAGATAGATACTGCATGGGGGCATCATTCGGAAATGCCCAGACTCATTTCCTATAAAGAAATTTAAAAGATGACACTTTTGAAATTGTGTGATTGGAAATAAACACTTTCAGGCTCAAACACATGAAAGTAGATTTTACAAAGAAAATAACACAAATTTAACCAATAAAACCAAAGTTTTATACACTATATTGCCAAAAGTATCGCTCACCTGCCTCGACTCATATATGAATTTAAGTGACATCCCGTTCCTAACCCATAGGGTTCAATATGACGTCGGTCCACCCTTTGCAGCTATAACAGCTTCAACTCTTCTGGGAAGGCTGTCCACAAGGTTTAGGAGTGTGTTTATGGGAATTTTTGACCATTCTTGCAGAAGCGCATTTGTGAGGTCACACAATGATGTTGGACGAGAAGGCCTGGCTCTCAGTCTCCGCTCTAATTCATCCCAAAGGTGTTTTATCGGGTTGAGGTCAGGACTCTGTGCAGGCCAGTCAAGTTCGTCCACACCAGACTCTGTCATCCATGTCTTTATGGACCTTGCTTTGTGCACTGGTGCACAGTCATGTTGGAAGAGGAAGGGGTCAGCTCCAAACTGTCCCCACAAAGTTGGGAGCATGGAATTGTCCAACATGTCTTGGTATGCTGAAGCATTCAGAGTTCCTTTCACTGGAACTAAGGGGCCAAGCCCAGCTCCTGAAAAACAACCCCACACCATAATCCCCTCCACCAAACTTTACACTTGGCACAATGCAGTCACAAGTACCGTTCTCCTGGCAACCGCCAAACCCAGACTCGTCCATCAGATTGGGCAGATGGAGAAGCATGATTCGTCACTCCAGAGAACGCGTCTCCACTGCTCTAGAGTCCAGTGGCAGCGTGCTTTACACCACTGCATCCGACGCTTTGCATTGCACTTGGTGATGTATGGCTTGAATGCAGCTGCTCGGCCATGGAAACCCATTCCACGAAGCGCTCTACGCACTGTTCTTGAGCTAATCTGAAGGCCACATGAAGTTTGGAGGTCTGTAGCGATTAACTCTGCAGAAAGTTGGAGACCTCTTCGCCTCGGCATCCGCTGACCCCGCTCCGTCAGTTTACGTGGCCTATCACTTCGTGGCTGAGTTGCTTTCGTTCCCAAACACTTCCACGTTCTTATAATACAGCTGACAGGTGACTGTGGAATATTTAGGAGCGAGGAAATTTCACGACTGGATTTGTTGCACAGGTGGCATCCTATCACAGCTCCACGCTGGAATTCACTGAGCTCCTGAGAGCGACCCATTCTTTCACAAATGTTTGTAAAAACAGTCTGCATGCCTAGGTGCTTGATTTTATATACCTGATTGGAACACCTGATTCTGATTATTTGGATGGGTGAGCGAATACCTTTGGCAATATAGTGTATATGTATATTTATTGGACACTGGGTAAAAGCAGCAGCAGCATTTTCTTAGCATTTTTTAAATTCTAGACAGCAGGCGACAAAGCAGAAGAGTTGTCAGAGGTTAAAATAACGCAGACGCCAATGGCGTGCGCATTCCATTTCATTAGGGTGTGCACCGATGGAACATTTATTAAATATATATCTAATCTTAGATAATTTTGCACAGAACAGTTAGGAATAACCAATATTTATACAGCGGTACAGTCAATATTCGTGCACTTTATCATTAACTAGCTAAGGAATGTCAAAAAAATGTATGGGACACAAAGATGAACCCTTCACCCATCATGGCACACCAGGCACACCCTGCGCGTACGGCTATGGCAGACACACAGTGACTGCGTGACACAGAAGCTTCGGGGGCGAAGAACCTTTCCAATCCAACAGTAATACTTGCAGTTACCATGTTTTAATTATACCAGACACCCTGATGTGCGCAATTACGATGTAACCAAGAACCTCCAGCCAATCCAGAGAGGTTATACCAAATGTATCCAAAGGTGTTTGTCATTCCCTTGTGTAATTTATAGCAACATTTATTAATTCTTGACTTGAAGACGATTACAATAAACACTATAATGTGTGTTCCCGTTGGGTACTTGCGTCTAATGGTGGACTCAATATACCGTGCAATCACTCTAAATGCTAATGCAGGATGGAGGGACACAGAAATGATTCCGCATTAGCCTTACATTTATTTAGCAGCATCACACGAGCAGTAAACATTTCTCAGTAATAGGGGATTGAGGGGCAACAGACTAGGCAACTAGGATGGGCGATGAGACTAGGTCACCTCGTGAACCCATTGACAGTTTGTCAAAAAAAAACTAAGCTCCCTCCTAACTCCTGAGATAATAAGTAATAGTAATCTAGTTCTAAGAGGGGAAGGAGGAAAATGTAACAATGAAATTATAACATATCACTAAAAGTAACATTAAATAACAGATGAATTAGTAAGGACACTCTTGACCCTATTCAATAGTTGATGCGGAGATAACTGATGGAGACCTTATACACAATGGCTGGAGGAGTCATCGTATCGTCAGGAATCGCCATCTCAGTCTTGCTTGCGACCCAGACACAGCGCTTCCCTACTGTAAATTAATGTCTCCTATACCTTGTACAGGAGGCATTAATTTGCACTTGGGAGTAGAAGATCGAGCTATCCCATGGTAGCTCATTCTTCTCTTCTGGGGTCGGTATTTTTCTGACTCCGTCAGACGAACGCAGAGATTACGTCCGTGTTGCCGCACATTTTAACGTCCGTGGTAGCATACAATTATGATCAATGGAGACCCACACACGAAGTACGTCTGCACAGAAGTGCAGGAGACCAAACACACACGGAGCGGCAACGGGCAAGTTTAGCAGACCGTAGGCTAGACAGATAGCGGCATTTTCTGCGGCCCGCAATGTACGTCGATGCTGGCACGTTACGGAACGCTTAAGTTACGATGCGCAAACGTACATGCGTAAAAGAATAGGGAAACCGCTTTGAGATGTACGCACACTAACTGACATCTCCTATCACGCACACACGGATGAGCAGCGCTCTGTCTTCAACACGGTCCGCTGGATAGCTTTGTGGTGTAGCAGTACTCGTAATTGGCCGCATGCGTATGTGCTGACCGAGTGCAGCGCGTCCGACTGACCCTAGCCAACGCTAGACTACGTGCGGAGTGCGCCTCTTTCACAAGTCCAGCTTTGTGTGTGAGTGATGGAACGTAGTCAGATGGACTACATTTTTGACGTCCAGCATTTTTGACGGACAAAATTTTTTTCATATTCATTTTATTTCCCATCTACATCAGTCAAAAAAAAGTCAGTCACAAAAAGAGACCGTGTGGCCACTACCTTGTCGTCAGTCATAAAGTACGTCCGTTGTGCACGGACACACAGTCCGCACAGAATGCGTTCGTCTGACCCAAGCCTAAAAGGTGGTGTTAAGTGATCGCAAATCCTGGCGCCCCAGATGTTTCTGAACTACACCTCCCATGATTCTCTGGCTGTTTATTGCTTTCAAGGAATTCTGGAAATTGTAGGCAATAAACATCTGGGGGGGCAGAGTTTGAGATCCCTGCTATAGGCTAAAGGCTTTGGGATATCTATTATTCGCCGATTGTACGTCGATTGTACGGGACAAAAAACTAGGATGAATTCTTGACTCCTTGGGATGGAAGCTGTCCAGCTCTGCGAAAGCCCCAAAAAATATATCAAATACTTCCTTTAAAACAAGAAAACCTAAACATTTTCATCAAAATGATGGGGGACACCAAAAACCCTCGAGTGTAGTTCATCCTTAATCTGAGCACGCGATACGTTGAATCTATAAAGATCTGTGCCGTGGAGCCTTTTCTCTTCTAGTCTAATCGTTTTTATCTCAAAAGGTATATTTCAAAAAGAAAATGTTAGGGCAGAGTTTCTGCAACCCCCTCCCCCCCCCAAACATATTTTAAATATACAAAATTCCAGAGCATAAAATAAACTTTTTGGACAATAGTTGGGAAAATCTGATGTATCGAGTTGCCAAACTAGATGTAACTTACTTTTCTTCTTGTTATACTCCTCCTCGTCATCATTTGAGTTATCGGAATTATAATGGAGCAACTCCTGCTCGTACATCTCAAGGTAACTCAACTTCTTCACTTTCTTTCCCTTCTCGTTCTTTCCCTTTTTCTTGTCTCCTTTATCCTTCTCCGACTCCTTGACAGACTTCTTCGACTTCTTCTTTTTGGCATTATCTTCATCGTCAGAGATTTCCTCTTGTTCGCCTTTCTTCTTTTTCTTTTTCTTGCTGTCTCCGTCATCCTTAGACTTGGACTTCTTCTTTTTCTTCTCTACCACCTCTTCTTCAATCTCTTCTTCCTCTTCTTCTTCTGCCTCCTCCTCCTCTTCCTCCACCACATGTCGCTTTTTTTTGCTCTTCTCTTTCATGTCATTGTTGTTTCTCTCTTTAATCTTCTTGAGGTCGGCTTCTATGTAGTCCTCGTCGTTATCCGAGAATTCTTCTTCTTTTTCTTCATATATCGGCCTTTCCTTCACTTTTCCATTGTTCTCCTTCTCTTTGTCCTTCCCCTTTCTTTTTGACTTTTTAACGGAGTTTTTTACGATCGCAGGCTCCTCATCCTCGTCCGAAGCGTTCTGGATCTTAGTGCGAGCTTCTTTAGGTCGGTCATGGCTTGTCGCTTTGCCAACCGACTTCCTCTTGCCCTTCAACTTAACTTGCCTACTATCTTCGATATCTCCATCTTCTTCGCCGTCTTCTATTTCCCCTTGGCTCTGGGTTTTCTTTTTCTTCGGGGCCATCACTTATTCATTGAAATGTTCCTTTTTTTAAACGTGACTCTTTCCCCTCTGGGCAGAATCGAGTAACGATATGACAGCGATATCAAAATCATCCAATCATGCTCTGGTGCCTTAATTAAGAAGACCTAGATAAAGGGCACCGGCTTCAACCCTGATCTTCTCTCCTCTGGTACGAAAATAAAATCTACCTGTCTCCGTTACTTCCTAGTCAGTAACCTCATGAAAAATTACTTACTGTTTCGTATGACATGGGACTGGGAGAGAAAGCAAAATGAAAAAAGAGATCCGCCAAGCTACTTTATCTTACTGGACTACATTTCCTCTCCATTATTCATAGTGTCAGGATCGCTTTACAGACAAGAGATGGCTCAGTTTTACCTCAATATATTCTGACCAGTCCACCTATCATCGAGGTGGAGGAGAGGCCACTGACCGGGAAATACACTGGGAACACCTGGCCCAGGGATGTCCAAACTCCAGCCCCCCAGATGTTCCTGAACTGCAACTCCCAGAAATCTCTGACTGCATTAGATGGATGGAGAAGCATGGGAGTTGTAGTTCATGGACATCCGGGGGGCCGGAGTTTGGATTTCCCTGACCTGGCCGGTCCGTTCCAACACGTCAATGGTACATTTAGGGGTCTATTCACAAAGCACTAAATTTTAACGCAATTGGACACCGATTTGCAATTCGACCCATTCCGTTTCCATTCGGCGATTCCATTTTGCCAAAAATTCGGTGCATTCACCATTTATTGAATTAAAAACTCGGAACTGTAACTGGTCATCGTATTTTCCCGTAATTGGAGTCGCCGAAGCAGTTATCAGACATTGGTGAAAACCGCTGAATTAACCTCGGCGAATTCCTCTGAACTACAAATAAAAATTAACAGGAACTCTCCTATTGCCCCAATAGGAAGTTAAACCAATAAAAATGTATTGAAAATGCATCTAAATAATAAAAAGGTCCTTTAAAAACTGATAAAAAGGTCTGTTCAAAAATAATAAAAGTCTTTTAAAAAATGTAAAAAAATTAAGGGGTTTTTTTTGGAAAAAAATAAAAATAATAAATGGTCTTTTTGGCAAGTGGCCGCTTAAGTGTCCCAAGAACCAAAAAAGGGAGAACACGAGAGAAAGAAGGCTAAAGGGTCTATTCACAAAGCACAATTGCAATTTCGGTGCTTTGTGTTTCGCCGCATTTTGATGCACACTAGAGTTTCACCGACAATACGGTGAATTCACTATTTAGCGACTGGTGACAGTATTTTGCCAAAATTGGAGTCGCCCAAGTCGTTATTGGACGTCGTCAAAAACCGCCAAATTGCCTCCGAAATCTCCTAATAGTCTCCTATTCACCTAATGGGTTAAATCAATAAAAATGTGTTTACATAACAAAAAATTATTTTAAAAATAATAAAAGTATTTTAATAAAAATACAAAAAGGTCTTTTAAAAAAATATAAAAATTTTAAGTTTTTTTTTGCAAAAAATAAAAATAATAAATGGTCTCAAAAAAAGAGAAGAAAAGAAAAAGATATTCCATTTATTACATTGAAACCTATTGGATTCGCCTGTTTAAACCTGTCGAACTGACACCAAAAATCTAGTCATTTCGCTGAAATTTCAGAGCAATTTGGCATTCTGTGAATAGATTAATTTATAGTTTTCAATGGGACAATTTCGGTGCCGCTGAACGACGTAGAATTGCAGTGAATTGCACTGTAGCTCGCTGTCAATTCACCTATATTTGGCGAATTCACAGCTTTGTGAATCGATAAATTTCTCCCGATATCGGCCCTACGATGAAATTCACCGTTCGGCGCCATATTTGAAATTAAGTGAATAATCTCTATAATCTTTTCGTAGCTGTGTTTTGTTCAACCACCCCTCCCCCATCCTTAACCGAAGACTAAGTGGGACGTCAAGGTACTAGTGCGGATGTGGCCAAACATGACACCACGGTTGATTTACGATATACTCAAAAGATGACACAAAGCAATTTCTGCCGTTCTGCGGATCCCCTTGCAAGTAACAATGGTGCAGATACTGTGTCAACTGGCAGCAGAGAGCAGTAATTAACCAGGCAAAACAGAACGGAAACAGAGCAAGCATCACAAATATATGCTAGAACCCAAAAAAGCACAGTTAACGACAACGGCTTGTATTAATTCCACTTAAATAATGATAATGGCAACAAAGAAACAACAATTGTTGCCAGATTTTTTTAAAACTGCTCAGCCGTATGACAATGGAAGGATCTACTCATACGATCCATGAGCGCACAAGATCATTCATGCTTGGGAGTATATACACTACCTCATCATCATAAACAACACAGTCACACACTGTAATATTTGGTTGTGTCGCCTTTTGCTGTGATTCCGGCACGCATACGCAATCCGTGTCGGTAAGCTCATGCAATGTCACAGCATTTATTGGCGTCCAGAGTGGCATTAATTTGTGGCCAAGATCTTGTATTGATGATGGGAGAGTCGAGGCGCTGCGTAAAGTCTTCTCCAGCACATTATCCCGAAGATTCTCAATGAGGTTAAGGTCTGGACTGTGCGGTGGCCAATCCATGTGTGAAAATGATGCCTCATGCTCCCTGAACCACTCTTGCACAATTTGAGCCCAATGAATCCTGGCATTGCCATCTTGGAATATATGGATACTACTTTTTACTTTTTATATGTATATGGACAATGAGTATCTTATACCGACTGAGGAAGGTTTTTTTAAGCCGAAACGCGTCTCGGTAGACCTTTTTTTGTCCCATTTTTATCTAAATAAATAGATTGGTTTTATAACCCCCCACTTGCTACCTTCTCCGACTCTTCAATTTCGACATACCTGGATTGTCTGCTGCTGAGATAAAGGGGGTCTGGGCCTTCACCCTTAAGAGTGCCCAAGGCTATATTCATTGAGCCTAATACCGTGAGGCTCCAGAATTGGTGAGTGTGGTCCCTTCTCCCTATCTCTATCATTATTTTTTAAATACAGTTGTACGCTATGGGAGTGTCGTCTCCCGATTCTTTCTGCTTTATTTAGTACCTATTACGGACGAAAGAAGGGAAGTGCCACCCTGTATTTGGCCATAGGTTTTCTTTCCTTGAGCCTGGACCCTTGGGCTCCCCTAAATGTGAGTTGTCTGTACTTTGGCTAAAACATTTTTGACCAACTCTGTGATGACTATCTGAACTATTATTGTTTTTCTATGATGTGCTTTTTTTGAGGAACACTGATAAACAAATGAATTCGACACCAGCACTTTAGAGAAGACCAACATATTCCTCTCTCCGTTTTTTTGAGTATTGGATTAACTATAACTTGAGTATCTCCCCTCTTTTTATTCCGCACATTGGACTTTGTTATTGGAAATTCACTTTATGCACGTGCACTTTAAAAATGATGGTATTTTGAATTTTCTTCAAGCAATGTTGCACTTTACTATGAACTTTTGCATGTTCACTTATTAACCAACTGGATGCGCCGTATGGTTTTGTTCTTTCCTTTGTAATTTATGACACATATTTTGGTTGTTTTATGTGTGTTTTTACCATGTTATAGGCAGCATCTGACTATTTATTAGCACTTTATCTTAGCACTTTATCTTAAATTTAGCAGGCGCCCACACTGTATAGTATATATATATACATATATATATATATATATATATATATATATATACACACTTTTTCGATTCCATCTTGGAATATGCCCGATGTGCCATCAGGGGAGAAAACACCCATTGATGGAAAAACCTGCTCATTCGGGATATTCATGGAGTCATACAACCTATTTTTTTGCAGCTGAAACATTAGTCACTGCAGTAATTATCCAATTATTATTTTATTATTATTATTCTTTATTTATCAAGCGCCAGCATATTCTGCAGCGCTGAACAATGGGCATGATAGAGACAGGGTTACAATACATTGAGACCGAACAACATTTTGACATACCAGTACAGGAGGAAACAAGGGTCCTATTCCCATGATAACTCACAATCTCAGGGGAGTGGCAATTGTATCGCCTGACGCCCGAGACATGAAGATCCGGGCGCCAGACAAGTAAATATTTTTGAGATGCACACGAGCGCCATCGGGATACAAAGCGCGATCCTCCATAGGAGGATCGCGCTTCGTACACTGATCGCAGAGAGTGGAAGGAACGCCCATTCTCACGGACGTTCCTTCCTCTCTCTCACTGCGCAGCGCGATGAGGGCCGTGTGCTGTAGATCTCTCCCACCTACATTGTGTCACCCGCCGGGGCGAAGCTTAGCGGCAGTAGCCTCACCTAGCCAGCATTCCTGCACTAGAGATAAAAATTCTACAAATATCAGATATTTGTAGAATTTTTATCTCTAGCGCAGGAATGCTGGCAGACAACAAAACCTATTGGGTTATAAATGCAGTGACCATTTATTGTAGCCCGAGGGGACATAGTGCACTAACAGATAAACGTATTTTTACGTTTAAGTCACTTAAAATAACCGCTCCTCTTTGCAGCCCCCACTCTCTGGAACGCTCTCCCTCGTACTGTCAGACTTTCCCCTAACTTCTCTTCCTTCAAACGCTCCCTTAAAACGTTCCTATTTAGGGAAGCCTACCACCCAACTCACTGACGCAACCATCAATCACTCTCACCTTACAGTCCTCTCCTCCTGTTTCCAACCCCAACCCTCCTAGATTGTGAGTTCCTACGGGAATAGGGCCCTCATCTCCTCCTGTACTGTTTGTCAAATGTTGTTCAATGTATTGTAACCCTGTCTATACTGTGCTTATTGTACAGCGCTGCGGAATATGCTGGCGCTTTATAAATAAAGAATAATAATAATAATAATAATAGTGTGGGAATTATCTGGTCTGAGGTCTATATATGTGGGCATCATCTGGTCTGAGGTCTATATATGTGGGCATCATCTGGTCTGATATATATATAGATGTGTGGGCATGATTTGGACTGAGGTCTCTGTATATGTATCTTGAGTGGGCATGATCTGGTCTGTATATTTGTATCTGGGCATGATACTATTCGGATTAAATTGGCAGTATTTTATATGTATTTAATTAATACAGCTTGCATACTAACTCAAATTATGTGCGCGCTGTTATGAATAAAGACCTCTAAACACTATTTTGTTGAAATTATTTTTCTTTTTTGTATTTCAAAATTTTTATTTTGCAATAAACAAAAGGTCACAGACCGACCAGTCAGGTGGCCTCGCAGGGCCAAATGAGATACTCACAAAGGAAGCACAGAAAACATAAGGGGGGGTTCACATAGGAAACTTACAGAAAATCAAAAATAGTGGGGGGGGCGTAGAAACTCGTCAGGAGGGTCATCCTGCAAAAACAAAAGAGTGATGGAGTTCGCTGATGGGGCACCAGGGAAACAAACAAACAAAAAAAAAAAAAAAAAAAGGGGGAGTGAGGGACTGCCAAACATATCGTGGCATTCCTGGCTCACCCCAGCAACCTAAAGGGAACCGAGGGCCATGGAAGGGGCCACGTGGCCAGGAGACCTGGGGCCAAAAGGGTGTACAGAGCCTAGGTAGCCACCCTAGCGGCTCTCCCAGGCTACCTCCTAATGTCCCAAAAAAAAAAAAAAGGGGGGGATGGTGAGTCCCAGTGCTCCAACAGACGAACAACATGAACCTACAAGCATCAAGGGGGAGGGGAGGGGAGGATCAGGAACGCCAGGAATCCAGGTATATCCTCAGGGAGGGACTCATTATGGGGAGAAGGGGGGTATAAGGCAACATTCAACAGAAAGTCATCCCCAATTGGGGGGTCTCATCGGATAATAAAAGATACAAAAAGTCTCAGAGTATGGGCAAACGAGAAAAGGATATCCTCAGCTGGGGAACAGCTGCAACAGAGTCCACGTCAGTACCCAAGAAGGCCTAATAAAATATGTCTCAGCAGGCATGTGAACGCATAGGAACCAGACAGTAAAAACCCTGAGAGTAAAATCAGCTATAGTCCACAGAGATTGCCAAAAACAGTCCGAAAACAAAACTGTCCACAGCAGGGAATGCTTAGGCGAGGAAATCGAGTCAGCAAGGGGTAATTCCAAGAGGGCTGCAGAGGGCGAACGGATGGTAAACTCAGCTGGTCAGGGTACGGTCGAGCAGTAGACAGAGGGTAAGACAGACCCCTTCAGCCCGTGTCCCACGGTATCGCGGTGTGTAAATCCTTCACAGGCCCGTCCGTGCGCCTCTCCGCACCCCACTCCTGCAGTGTCCAGGCCAAAAGAGACAAATCTAGGGCCAGGATCTCTCTCACCCCGACCAGGTCCCCAGGAAGAACAGCAGGCAGCCTTCCATGCTCAGCTTTCCTCTGATGGATCCACCAGGCAGCTAGGGTACTAGGCAGAGCGAGAAGAGTCGCAGCCTTGCCACGGGGCACCCCAGGAACCGCCACTCGTACTGTAAGCACATCAGACTGCATCACCTCCTCATCGTGTGGTTCCGGGGTCTCCCCTGCCTGTATCTCTCCATCCGCAACCTCCGCGCATCCACGAGGTAGGGCCTCTCCACCAGCACGATAAATCACCTCAACTTTAGGCTCCAGACACTCCTCAGCTCGGTCAGGAGGCAAAGCCTCCGCAAAATCCCCCGGGCTGTCGCTGTCATCTTCTCCATCACACCTCTCTTGGGCCGCCCCCTGAAGTGGATGGTGGACCAGCGGCGCAATACTCTGAACCCCAACTCCACATTCCGCACCCTCAGCGGTAGCAGTCAGATCCTCAACATCGGGTATAGGTAAGTCCTCTTCCGACACGCAGGGGTGGGAGGTCAGCGGCTCTCTGCATCTCCTCAGCACTGCCATCATTTTGCACCAGGTCCCCTTCGTGAGTGGGCCCAGGCCATCTCCCTCCAGCAGCGCTAGACAGGCCTCCAGGCCCTCAATCGCGGCCATTTTCACATCACTGCGGGGAGGGGGGTCGAACCGGCGCCCAAACTCACCAGCCTCATGTGTCTTCTGCAATCCGTCCCAAGTAAATGGGAGACTGGGGCCCTGCATCTCCGCTACTCCCCTCACGGACCCAGCTAGGGAGGCTTCCACAGGGGGGCACAGCAAGTAGGTGACTGGGGTCGAGGGGCAGGCCGCAAGATGGCTGCCGGCAGCGACCTCCATCATAAAATGCCCGGTAATCGGCTGTCTCCGGTCCGGTGGGGGGCAGAACGGACCCCGGACATCACACCTCCGATGGCCAACTACTCGGGGATCCCCGCGTGTGGTTTCCAACAGCATAAAGCCTTCATAAAGATCCCTAAGAGAGAGGACGGGCCGGAGCTCCACAGGCACGCGTCCTCTCCCTTCAGCAGCCAGCCACGCCCCCGAAATTATTTTTCTTATCAGGACCAGTAGATCGTCCTGAGGGACAAGATTATTGGACTACCACTTAGTTCGTCGGACAAGTAGATTTTTTTAAAATTTCCACACCCCTGCAATCTAGAAGGGATGGGGTTGGACACAGGAGGAGAGGACTGCAAGGTGAGAGTGATGGACTGTTTGGGGCAGTGGAGTGTTTTAGTGAGTCGGGTGGTTGGCTTGCCTGAATCGCAATGTCTTATGGGAGCGTTTGAAGGAAGGGAAACTAGGGGAAAGTCTGACAGTACGAGAGAGAGCGTTCCAGAGGATGGGGGCTGCGCGTGAGAAATCCTGCAGTCTATCACGGGAAGAGGTGATGCGGGGAGAAGCTAGACGCAGGCCACTGTTTGATCTTAGGGAGCGGGCTGGGGTGTATTTGGTGATTAGTGAGGACAGGTAGTGGGGAGCTGTGTTAGTGAGAGCTTTGTAAGTCAGGGTAAGGATTTTGAATTTAATTCTGCAGTGGATGGGGAGCCAGTGAAGGTACTCGCAGAGAGGAGCGGCAGAGACAGAGCGGCGGGTGAGGTGGATGAGCCTGGCAGAGGCATTTAGAATGGATTGTAAGGGGGAGAGAGGGAGGCCAGCTAGAAGATTATTACAATAGTCAAGTCGGGAGATTACAAGGGCATGGATGAGTGGTTTTGTGGTGTCCGCGGTAAGAAATGGCCGAATTCTGGAAATATTACGTATTTGGTAGCGTCAGGAGGAGGAAAGAGAGTGGATGTGGGGGATGAAGGAAAGAGCTGAGTCAAGAGCAACTCCGAGACAAAGAACCTGGTTTGATGGGGAGATACTGATACCATTGACCATGATAGAGAAGTCAGGAGGTGGGGAGGCATTTCGAGGGAGAAATTAGAAGGAGCTCAGCCTTCAACATGTTAATCTTAAAGTGGTGAGAGGCCATCTAGAAGGAGATGCCAGATAAACAGTTGCTGACTGGAAAGGACAGGAGGAGAGAGATCAGGGGTAGAGAGGTAGATCTGAGTATCATCAGCATAGAGGTGGTAATTAAAGCCAAAGCTGTTATTGATTTTGCCCAGGGAGGAAGTGTAGATAGAGAAGAGTAGAGGACCTAGGACAGAGCCTTGCGGTACACCAACTGATAAAGGCCTTGAAGAGGAGGAGTTACTATCAAATGACACAGAGAAGGACCTATTAGACAGATAAGAGTCAATCCAAGAGAGTGCAGTGTCACAGAGAACGAGAGAGCGGAGAGTCTGTAGAAGGAGGGGTGGTCGACAGTGTCAAAAGCTGCTGAGAGGTCAAGCAGGATGAGAATAGAAAAGTGGCCTTCTTTAAGGAGGTCATTGGTGTCTTTGGTGAGGGCAGTTTCCATTGAGTGAAGGGAACGAAAGCCTGATCGCAGGGGGTCAAGTTGGGAATTATAGGAAGACTCACACTTATTGGCTTAGTTACATCCAGGTAGTGTTTTTTTTGTTTTTTTGGCCAGGCAGTGTATATACATCATAATATATATAGATATATACACACACATCTTTATTTATTTATCTATTATGGATAACCATACCCTAAAATAATGGCAGCAATGGGTTGTAAAATAGAAATCCTGATTTCTGGAAAAAAGAAAAGCAGCGATTTAAAAATCTGACTTAAGTAGCCAAACTCAAATTCCTTTAGTGATATCTCTAAATAAAAGGAAAATCATTGGATCGAGAGAAAAATAAATCAGTAAAAGAGGCCATAATGAAGAATTATTATTTTCTTCTTCGCTTAAAAGTATTTATGTGAATGTAAAATATAACCTGGTAGCACATAGTATACGTTGTTCTGATGTGTTATTGTTGCATGATGTTCCTTAATAGGGATGAGCGTTCGGTTCGGATCTGTTCGGAGTTCGATTCGAACATCGCCCGTTCGTCGAACTCCGAACATTTCCGCGTGTTCGCCGCATGTTCGCCCACAATGCACCACAATGCACTTTTCCATTGGCCTGAAGCTTGTAATTGGCTACAGCCTTGCACCTGACCACAGGTCAGGTGCAAGACTATGCCAATCACGGCTTAGAGTCCTGATTGGGCAAATTTTGCCCAATCATGGGCTCACAGAGCTAAGTCCCGCAGCACACTATATAAGGCGTCCCTGCCTGCAGCCCCAGCGCGTGTATTTGCAAGAGTGAATCAGAGAGGAGAGGAGATTGTTCTGTCAGGGTGTATCAGTGACATTGTAGGAGATTTCTAGGAATTGGAATCTGTGTTGGCACTGCCAGGCTATCAGGTAGGGCCAGATTAATGTAGGGGCGGATGGAGCGACCGCTCCAGGCCCCTTCCATTAAATAGGCCCACAGCAGCCTCAAGAATAGATAAGCAGGCACACACTCAGCACGCGGCCGATGTAACTAGATTGTGCAGGAGGATTATTGGAAGGAGCAGCCAGTAGGGGTCGCTCATCTGCTACTGAGAGAGACACATCCGGCTGCTCCTCCCCATCCTCCTGCAAGCCTTCCTGACTGTTTCCAGCCATGTGGAAGGGAGGCGAGGAAACCAGCACGCGGGGGAAAGGTAAGATTCCTCCAGCGGAGTCTCCTGGGCAGCGTTTTTTTTTTGATCTCACTTGGCAGGGAGGAGGAGGGGCAGCAAGCGGGGGGCAGGGCAGTGCACAGTGTAGACAGAGAAATGAAAAAGAAGGGGAGACAGAGAAATGAAAAAGAAGGGGAGACAGAGAAATGAAAAAGAAGGGGAGACAGAGAACTCAAAAAGAAGGGGAGACAGAGAACTCAAAAAGAAGGGGAGACAGAGAACTCAAAAAGAAGGGGAGACAGAAATGAAAAAGAAGGGGAGACAGAAATGAAAAAGAAGGGGAGACAGAAATGAAGAAGGGGAGACAGAGAAATGAAAAAGAAGGGGAGACAGAGAAATGAAAAAGAAGGGGAGACAGAGAACTCAAAAAGAAGGGGAGACAGAAATGAAAAAGAAGGGGAGACAGAAATGAAAAAGAAGGGGAGACAGAAATGAAAAAGAAGGGGAGACAGAGAAATGAAAAAGAAGGGGAGACAGAGAAATGAAGAAGGGGAGACAGAGAAATCAAAAAGGAAGGGGGTCACAGACAAATGAGAGACTACTAATTCACACCGCACATTGCTATGAGTTTTATTGCTGTGGAGCTCTGTGACACAGTAATGTGCGGTGTGTATGAGCGTATCACAGAGCTCCACAGCAATAAAACTCACAGTAATGTGCGATGTGTATGAGTGAGTTTTATTGCTGTGGATCTCCCTGATATGTTCATACACATCGCACATTACTGTGAGTTTTATTGCTGTGGAGGAGCTCTGTGATACACTCATACACACCACACATTACTGTGAGTTTTATTGCTGGAGATGTGATATGCTCAACTGTGAATAGATTAACAATTACTGTACTTCTTTATAGGTCAATTTCGCTGCCGCTGAAGATCGCCTAATTATGGCGAACTGCACCGTATTTCTCAGTCAATTCGGCAGTATTTGCCAATTTGACAGTTTAGTTGCCGATTGTTTCCTCAGTATCTAAAAATAGGCCCACCAAAATCCTCAGCACCAGGCCCATGATACCCTTAATCCGGCCCTGCTATCAGGGACAGTGTCTTTGTCATGCCTTAGCCCTGAGAGCCTGCTGTGGCCAGCCTGGGTCACTAGCTCTCTATACCTGCTTCCCACCTAAGGGTTAACTCCTGTGTCTGAACCTGAGGATTCTGCATAAAACCAGACAACACCCTCCTCCCCTTTGCTCTTTCATTTTGTGTTATCCCTTCCTGATGTCAGAGGTCCTGAGAGCTCCCTCTTGTTATTGTATGTTTCCTGAATATTCCGTTCTGCCGTGTACACCAGGTACTCCATCCTTGCTGTGTCTGCATTACAAGGTTCCTGCTTGCTGGAAGATCCACTGCGTGGCCCACTATCCAGTGGGTCCAGAGACTCTCAAGTGGCTTCCAGCCCTCAAGCTCTCTCCTGGAGGAAGACCTTCTATCAGGTACCGTTACCAAAGGCTCCTGCTTCCCCTCAAGAGGAACTAGAGAGAGACTACATGGCTCACCATTCACTTGCCTGTGTTACTATCTGTTCTATGTTGGACTGTTTGCTGTGAACCATCCCACGATACAAGCTTTGTTGTGCATATACTGTCTCCAGTGTCTTTCTGCCTGCTCACCCCCAGCGCTTGGGAATATAACATCACACTGAGGCCGTGCCATGGCTCCTTCCTGGCACGAACCTGACAGTCTTTCAGTGAGTTGTAGGAGATTTCTGGGAATTTGAATCCACCACTGCACTCTTCCACAATACCACAGAGGGGTTACTTACGGTGTGAAGGCACTTGCTGCCACCAAAGGTAAAATATTTGAGTGCACTGACGCCTATACCAGATTCATATCATTTTAATATTTGACCACAGGGTCCAACCCTGCACTCTTCCACAATACCACAGAGGGGTTACGGTGTGACGGCACTGTTGCCGACACTAAAGGCCCAATTTTTAAGCACCTATTGTTACTTTCATCCAAAGCCTGCATAAGTTTCACCATAATTTAGCCAAACAAAATCACAAAACCTTTTTCTGCGTGTCCTAAAACGTCTTCTCTTTTCATACAGGCTGCCGCCTCAAGCAGTTGTTTATGAATAGATCAAAGGAAAACCATTTACGTCATTTGAAATTTCATTTTTTTTGTTTTTAAAGGTTTCTATACATCCTACAAATCCGCCACTTCACGGGCAGGTTATGGGGACCTCTTAGGCACGATATTGGAAGGAATTTTTAATTTTTATTCTTAACCTTTATTTCATGGAGAACTCACTGTTCCTTTAAAAACTTTTTTTTTTTTCTTTTTGTCCTTGTTTCCTGTCCCCCAGGGCACTACCCGGACCCCCATACACCTTTTATGGCAAATATCTAGCATATATGCCCTCTTGGAGGGCACTCTAAAAATCTAACGTTCGGGTCCCATTGACTTACATTGAGTTCAGATCGTGTTTGAGTTCGAACTTTTGAAATTGTTCGAGTTCGAACCGAACACGGGGGCGATCGGCTCATCCCTATTCCTTAACTGTCTTAAATTTTTGTTTAACAAAAAACTATTTTGTTGTTTTTTTAAGCTTGCGTATTTTTTTCTAATATTGTAATCACCTAGAGGATTCCAGCTGTTTGCAATCCACCGACAAATTGTTTGGAGAAAGAACGCTTGCATATGAGAGATCATTAAGCCGCTTATTGTTGTTACGTGGAATAATTTTCTTGAAGTGATTTGTGTCATTTAGAGCTGACACTTCATTACCCTCCTCGTCTTACTCTTATTGCCTGCGGTACTGGCTTTCAGCACGTCGCAAATCCACCTGTGAAGAATATTCAGTTTGCAAGCGCGCTCAGAGACGAGATCATATTGGCGTTGTGAGAATATTGGGTGAAAATATCAATGAATTCAACATTTTTGTGATTCTGTATCTGAAATTGTGACAACCTGCATATCAGCGAGGCATTAAACTTACCACTTTCAGAAGAACACACGGTCAGTACAGACTGATTCAACAATAACAAGAGTTATATAGTAATCCCTAAAGGCCACTTCATGAGAAACAATAGTACCTCTTAGTGCTTGATGGTGTATACTGTACCAATAAACCAGTGGAGGCTCATCAATAGGGGCAATTGGGGCAGTGCCCTACCATTTTTTTTGCAATAAAAAAATGTAAACCATATAATTCTTTTTTCTGTTGATTTTTTTTGTATCAATAAACACCTGTCTAGGGCTGCAACTAACGATTATTCTCATAATCGATTAGTTGGCCGATTATTATTTCGATTAATCGATTCATCGGATAAAAAAAATTGTTTACTTAAAAGGAATTTTATGGGGGAAAAAAAACTCCCCCTTTTTTCATAAGCAATCTGCGTAGTGTACTTAACTTTTGTACGTACATACGCAAATTGCGTATCGTGTGTACTTTTCACACAAGATATGCGAGTGCTCAGTCAGAGGGATGGGTTGATGCTGCATGCGCAGCTTAAGCCCATGTCTGCTTTCTCAAATGAATGCGGCTACAAGCACTTTGTCATAGATGATGATGTCAGCATGAAATTGGGGTTAATAAACTAAAGTGGTCAGGGTGCGTAGAGTGTCCCTTTTTAAATAATTTTGTGAACAAACTGAGTGGGAAGAGGGACTGGAGGTGGAAGGGAGTGACTTTGCTCAAGTACCTTGGCCTGAGTGTGAGAGGGAGTGGGTATGGACAAAACACCGGATCTGAGTGTGGGAGGGAGTTTGGGGAAAGGGACCAGACCAAAAGGGAGGGAAAGCAGTTCCCGACCAAAGAGGGTGTGGCAGGGAGGGTGGGGTGGTGGCACAGGACTCCAGCTTCAAGTAAGTATAAAACACAGGCATGCAGCTCCTTCACCCAGTGGCAGTATCCTATTGTTTGTGTTATAGCTCTGCTACTGTTGTAAACGGAATAAAAACAAACTGGTTGTGTCTGACATAAACCTAGAACTAAATCATACCTAGTAAAGCAGCGGCGCGTCTTCTCCAGTCAGCTCCGAAGCTGAGGTTATTTACGTTTAACTCAGTCTGACTCTAAACAGTGTGTGCTGTACACAGGACGATTAATCGACAGCCGATTAATCCATAATGGAAATCGTTGACAAGTATTTTAATCATCGATTAGTTGTTTCAGCCCTACACGTGTCTGAACGATAATGCTGCATTATCAATAAAGCTGCATAGAAACTCTGGGCTGTAGCTGATATTTTATATATGTGGCTTCAGAGTTGAGCTGGGGTTACATTGATGTTATAAATCTCTATTTCCCCTTTGCCAGCCTTGTCCGAGATAGGGCCATGTAGTTTGATGCATGTTTTGTTTTATCTTTTATTTATATCCACAAATATTTCATCTTTGTAGCAACAACACATTTTAGATTGCTATTTATTTATTTATAACTAGGTGGAAAGCCTGCCCAGAGGGCAGTCTATTGTTGTCGCCAGCTGAGACTCCACGTCCACATAGTTTTTTTTCAATGTCCTATCCAAGAGTATCTCTCTATATAAATGCGTTTGTAACGCGTCCATCGCCATCCCATCCGCAACAGGAGGGCCAACTGAGCAGCTCTGATGGGCGCGCGCAGCTGACAGCGCATTACAAAGGCATTTATATATTAGTATTGTGCATGGCAGACTGGTATTGTGCATGGCAGACTGGTAATGTGCATGGCAGACTGGTAATGTGCATGGCAGACTGGTATTGTGCATGGCAGACTGGTATTGTGCATGTCAGACTGGTACTGTGCATGGCAGACTGGTATTGTGCATGGCAATGTGCATAGCAGACTGGTACTGTGCATGGCAGACTGGTACTGTGCATGGCAATGTACATGGCAGACTGGTATTGTGCACGGCAGACTTTGTATTGTGCACGGCAGACTTTGTATTGTGCATGGCAATGTGCATGGCAGACTGGTACTGTGCATGGCAATGTGCATGGCAGACTGGTATTGTGCATGGCAATTGGCAATGTGCATGACAGACTGGTAACATGGCTGGCAGACCGGGCACTGAGGAGATGGAGACCGGGCACTGAGGAGATGGAGACCGGGCACTGAGGAGATGGAGGCTGGGCACTGAGGAGATGGAGGCCGGGCTTGAGGAGATGGAGGCCAGGCTTGAGGAGATGGAGGCCAGGCTTGAGGAGATGGAGGCCGGGCACTTAGGAGATAAACAAATCCGATCCATTGGAGAGGCGCTGTGCTGTGCGCCTCTCCAATGGATCGGATTTGTTTTGTCCCTCGCGCACGCCGGCTGTGCGCGTGCCGCGGCCGTTGGATACGCGCGCAGCCGACCGCCGGTGGTTGTGCGCGCATGCGCAGTCTTTTTTTTGGCAACGGACACGCCAGCCCTTATCGTTTTATGTTATAGAAGGTTTTTTTTTAACCATGAAGGATACATTGCGATTTCTCTTGTTTTGAAGTATGTCCTGGGTGTCCTACATGTGTTTTCTTGTGGCTGCTTATTATGTTTCTTTTATATATTAATTAGTTGTGATTTTAGTCTACTGTTCCTAAGGGTACACTCTAGGCCAGTGTTTCCCAAACCTGTCCTCAGGAGGACCCTCAACCAGGCCAGATTTTGCAGATCACGTTGGGGAAATGCAGACTGAATCCTGCAATCACTGAGCAGCAAATCATATTGTAGTGGAAATAGGCTGGAATATGGCCGCCATTATAAGCCAGGCGACCATCTTGTTCAGAATATTGGTTCACTTGAAAATAACTAGGCAAGTTTGTAGCTGAAACTAGAATGAAATATACGTAGAAATTTAGGAATGTGTTTAGATTAGCAGAAAAAGCAATTAAAGCCCTGAGAAAGATCTCTGCTGTTCCAGGCACAGAGGAAAGATACATCAAGGTCGTTGGGGCCCGCAGAAATATAAAGGAGTATAGAGATCAGACCAGGTGCCATCTGTAACAAATAATTGGAGACGCTAGGGAAAGGGACGCAGCCCGGGACAGTAAGAGCAACTAATCATGATTTACTGAAACTAACACAAAGTTTGCCAATTTACGGCTAATTAATGGAATGTCTTTGTATTAGCCAAAGGGAGGTATTAACCCACGTGGGGTGGGAGAGTGTCATCGGGAGGTGGGCTGATTGGGATGTACCTAATTGTGTATTTGGGGTATAAGATTGGATGTCACGAGGGACTCGGGGCTCAGTCTTTGCGATTCAATCCTGTCTGAGCATTCTGTGACGTCACAATAAAAGTTTGCCTTTCCTGAAGAGACTCGTGTTCAGACAATCCTTGCTCGTGTCCGGTCCGGCCTCGTCCCGAGTGAACCAAGTGGATTCCGGTTACATTTCTTGGGGGCTCGATTGCCGGGATATGGGCCCTTGCCGGCATGGCAACGACTGCTGAACACTGTAGCGGTTGACTGCAGGTGCGAGTGATCCCTCTGGTTGGGCGTCCGTTGAAGGTGAGCTGACATCTGAGGTTGATATCGTGGGAGCAATGGGGGTATCCGCAAAGTACCCCTTTCTTGCTTCACGAAAATGTAGTGTGGGTGGGCATAATGTTGAACATGAATTTTTGTATATGCCCGAATGTCCCATCCAGCTCCTGGGGCGGGATATCCTTTGCAAATTGTAAAACCAAATTATATTTTTCCTGGGGGATATGTTCGATTAGATCTGTCTGAGAATGGCAGTTTCACACGGCAGTACAGCCAGCCAGCCAGTACACCCAATCTGTAACAAAATTGCAGTAATTATGCCAAGAGAAGAAGAATGGCGCTCGGCACCAACCCCGCCAGCCGACCTGGACCCGCACACACTACTCCTTGAAATTTCTGGAGTCTGGACGGAGGAAAACCCGCCCGGATTAGTTGTAATCTGAAACCTGGTGCAATGCCTGTGGCTTTAAGACAATATCACATCCCACAAAAAGCCAAGCAGAATATCCAGACACATTTGCAGAGATTTAAAGACCACGGCATATTGAAATTCTGCGTGTCACCGTGGAACACACCATTGTTGCCAGTACAGATGGACCTCATCGCTACCCTGAACCCTGCTACTTTACTGCCTGACTGTGAAGAGAATCCAGATCATGAATGCCTCCAAGTCATGGAAGAAGTGTTCAGTAGCAGGCCAGATTTGAAAGACGTACCCCTAGACAAATACGATCTACAGCTATTCACTGATGGTAGCAGCTATATGAATGATGGGAAGAAAGTCTCCGGCTATGCAGTAGTTTCAGCAGAAGAGATTATCGAAGCAAATCCACTACCAGGCCATACATCTGCACAACTGGCTGAAATAACAGCCCTAACCAGAGCTCTAGAAATCTCGGAAGGCAAAAGGGTGAATATCTACACAGACTCCAAGTACGCCTTCATGACAGTCCATGCACATGGTGCTCTTTACAAAGAAAGAGGCCTACTTACTTCTTCAGGACAACAAATCAAGTGTGCGGCTGAAATCGCAGCCCTTCTAGAGGCTGTATGGAAACCAAGTGCTGTCAGTATCATGCACTGTCGTGGCCACCAGAAAGGTCATGATGAAATCCCAAAAGGCAACAGGCGCGCTGACCAGGCCGCAAAGGCTGCTGCAAAACCATTCTTGACAATTGATCAAGCCAAAGTCCTGCTCTGCAAGCAAGAGCCTCGACCTCTCATGCCAAATTCTGAATTTTATATGAATTGAAGAAAGTTTGAACCCAAAGGCGAGTTCATTGAAAGTATACTGCACAACTGGCAAGATGAGTATGAACTGTTAGAACTAAATCATGACTATATCCAAAGGCTTTTTCCAACCCAGTTTCAAGGTCGAAATTTCTACTCCACTCCTCTGAACCCTCAAGAGACATGTTTTATGATTAACACCTCAGAAGTTCAGCAAAGACTCCGCAGAGTATACAAAATGATGCTGAAATTCTTCGGTGTAAAATTAATGGGGGAGTATGGAGAAGATAGAAGATACAAAAGAAACCGAAGTTGAACGAGCAGAAAATTTGCTATTAGGCTGGTTGGATGTGCTGCCGATAGTCCTATTGCACATTAGGTGCAGGCCAACCCCCCAATTGAAGCTAAGTCCGTACGAACTTATGTTTGGACGGCCTACCCCTCTGATTAATGGACTAAGGGGGGACCTTCGGGCATTGGGGAAAACTAAACTAAATGATCAGGTTGTACTGTTAGGTAAATCAATGCAGAAATTGCCAGAAATGGAAATGTTTTTTTTTGTTTTTGAAATTCCGGTGGGGAGGGATTGGGTTTATGTGACTGTGAAAAGAATTGCCCAAGGGATTTTGATATTTGGGGCATTTGTGGTACTGATTTTGTATTTTGCAAATTTGATTTATGGACTGTCACGTGAAACATGCCCCAAGTGCCCAAGCACCACCAAAATTCGGAATGGAACACACCCGGTGATGGAGAACCGTACCATGTGGAGACAAAAGCGAGAGGCGTCATCTGGAACTAAGCTAAAATGACACCTACTTGTGCAATTTAAATATGACTATGCTAAAAAGTCTGGGCAAACCACGTGTTGGGTGTGTAGTAGATTGCACCCAGAGACAATTCATATATCATTCGCCTCTGTCCCAATGAATTTGAGTATGTTTGTATCAGAAAATGTTACAGTACAGGCAGTTGATTGGTTCTGGTTTCTCCCTTGACCTTTCAGTCCTGGGCATCCTATAATAGGACCAGTGTACCCACCAGAGTGGTGTTTTCAATTAGGCCCAGATAAGCAGATAAATAACGGGGGTGGGTTATGTTATTCAAGTAAGTTCAACTGGATATCATACATTTACACATTTAATACAAAGGAGCAGTCAAATTTTCTATACATACGATGTAGAAAGCTCACAAGCAAACAGGAGGAGGTGATTGCGAATGTGACGAATGGGAGGCAGAGTGCACTGGATATGATGAAACGACTGAGACAACTGATGATAGAGATAGCAAAGGGAACACTACATTTGTCACCATTTATAATGAAAGGAGGGTACCAGGTGTGCTGTGAAAGAGTGTGTTACATATGGGTACCACCTACAGTAACGGGAATGTTATTTGGCTAAATTGATCCCAATCCAGAGGGTGAGGGGAGAAGACACTAATTCAGACACAGTACTTCACCCTAGGTATCCACTGGTGTTTGAAAGACGGAAGAGAGAGCTATTCAAGAAAGCGGATCGAATATGGGCATGGCTTCCAGCATGGACTGGATGGGGAAGAGAGTTGATGGCAAGAATGAACAGTTATGCCAGTTTGATGGATGAGATTTTGAATAAGACTAGTTAGGATATTCAGTTGTTGAATCTGGAAGTACGAGAGATACGACAGGTGCAAATGATACACAACATGGCACTGGAACAGATCAGTGCAGCCTTGAATGGGTTGTGTGAGATGACGATGCACTATGAATGTTGCACATTCATCAAGAATGCTACACATGATGTCCCTGACTATCAGGTAATTCAAGATCACCAAGAAAAGGTAGCACAGTTGCAGGACACAGCAAGGAGGATCGCTGCTGAAGGCTGGAATCCACTTCGTGGGTTCGGAGCAATCGGAGATTGGTTTGGATCCATTCTGAGATTTATTTCACAGATTGGATCTATGATTCTGATGGTAGTGGTGATCTTGGTTGTAGGGGCACTACTGTATCGTATAGGGCTTTGCTTATGGCCGCTATGCAAGAGAGCACTGACACCCACACAGACACAAAATATACCACTGATCATCCCACAAGGTATGTTCCCAAAGAAAATAGGCCCCCCCCAAAGTATGAGGAACTCGAGAATAAAACTAGTGAGGTGTAATGGCTACAAGTCTCAGGAGAAGAGCCTGAGGCTTGAGCCAAGGGGGGACTGTAGTGGAAATAGGCTGGAAGATGGCCGCCATTATAAGCCATGTGACCATCTTGTTCAGAATATTGGTTCACTTGAAAATAACTAGGCAAGTTTGTAGCTGAAACTAGAATGAAATATATGTAGAAATTTAGGAATGTGTATAGATTAGCAGAAAAAGCAATTAAAGCCCTGAGAAAGATCTCTGCTGTTCCAGGCACAGAGGAAAGATACATCAAGGTCGTTGGGGCCCGCAGAAATATAAAGGAGTATAGAGATCAGACCAGGTGCCATCTGTAACAAATATTGGAGACGCTAGGGAAAGGGACGCAGCCCGGAACAGTAAGAGCAACTAATCATGATTTACTGAAACTAACACAAAGTTTGCCAATTTACGGCTAATTAATGGAATGTCTTTGTATTAGCCAAAGGGAGGTATTAACCCACGTGGGGTGGGAGAGTGTCATCGGGAGGTGGGCTGATTGGGATGTACCTAATTGTGTATTTGGGGTATAAGAGTGGATGTCACGAGGGACTCGGGGCTCAGTCTTTGCGATTCAATCCTGTCTGAGCATTCTGTGACGTCACAATAAAAGTTTGCCTTTCCTGAAGAGACTCATGTTCAGACAATCCTTGCTCGTGTCCGGTCCGGCCTCGTCCCGAGTGAACCAAGTGGATTTCGGTTACAATATCACCTGTGCTGTGCTTCAGATATCCTGCAAACCTGGTGAGGCAGAGGGTCCTGAGGACAGGATTAGGAAACCATGCTCTAGGCCCTGTGACCACCCTATGTACATCAGTGAGTTTCGACCAATATATTTATACAAATATCGGCTGATACAATTGAAGAAAAAAAAGCAATAAATGGCGCTTTATTGATAAAATTCAGGTTAACAATAAACCTGAAAAAACGGCTGTTCTAATTTGACATTTTATCTATTTAATCTCTATTATTAACCCTAAACCTATAAGTATCCATAACCCCTGGTGTTCAATACCTATAGAGTTAGGGTTATTTCAGGTTTAGGGTTAATTTTAAAGTTATGGTTGATTTATGAGTTAGGGTTATTTTTAGGTGTAGGGTTAATTTTAAAGTTAGGGTTATTTTTAGGTGTAGGGTTAATTTTAAAGTTAGTATTATTTTAATGGATAGGGTTAACTTTAGAGTTAGGGTTAATGTTAAAGTTAGGATTAGGGTTAATTTTAGAGTTAGGGTTATTTTTAGGCTTCGGTTTACATTGCCAAATCAATACTTTTGTTATAGTTGTAGATATTCAGAGTGTTTTTCCCTGTTTCCCTGCATGAAAATCCATGTATCTGCCCTTTCAGCACTTGGTATTTTTTTTGCAAGTTCGACTTACTGATAAATTTGAATTGAAGCGCTGACGCCGAAATTCCCATTAACGAGTATAGGTGCAAACACCGATATTGTCATGCCCCATGATTAGGATTTATTGTATATTTTTTCTGTTTTGTGTTGAATCTGCCTTTGCTGCTTACATGCTATTGATTTCATAGCTATTTTGTCTCTGCTGTGCATCCTTAGCTTTCTGCATCCAGTTAGTTCCACCCCTCTGCTCTGTGTCTTGTTGTTAGTTACTTCCTGGTCACATTAGCAGCCATTCTGTGCTCACTGCTGGACAAATCTAATGTCTTTTTACCTGCATTGCTGTACACTATTCAAGATAGTCAGTCTGATCATTAAAGTCTTCAACTGGATTCATCTTTCTACGTGTCAGTTTTGCTGAGTTGAAGCTATCTGCTGAACTTCATCATGTGAGTACTGGTCAAATACAGACGTAGCTACTCTAAGGCTAGGGTCAGACGAACGCATTTTTCACGTTGTCCGTGAAAAAGTGCGGTCGAACGAACGTACGTATTTTTTCCCTGAATACGCGATAGCGGTCATACGATGCGCCTTTTCGTCCGTGATTTTGTACGGATCATCAATAAAACACTTTTTGCGTCTGGACGTTATGTTAGCCGGACATTAGCAGCGTCTGACTTCTCCTAATCACACACACAGGCCGCTATGCGGCCGCAGCGCACTCTGTACGTCAGTAGTAGCGGTTTGACGTTCTCGAAAAAATGCGTTCGTTGGCCACTTGCGTTGCGCGGACGAACTTTCGTGCGGCCGTTCGTCGTATGTTCCCCGGCATTGGACGTCATTTGCTGCTAGTACGGCCGTGATTTCGTGCGGCTAAACGCACGTTAAAACTGCGCTAGTCTGACCCTAGCCTAAAGCACCCACGGCTCACAGCTTTGCTTAGGGAAGCAGAATAGATATTGAGCCCAAATTTTCTTGTGAATCGAATTGCTGGTAAACCATATTGTAAATCTGCCGAACTGCGAAAAATTAATGATTTGAGTCTGAAAATGCTGAGGATTTCTGCAATCGGGCCGTATTAAATCAGGTCCCTAGCCCTCTTGCATTCACCGAGGCGATAAGACCCAATTTTAAGAGGCTCGTCTTCTGGCCAAAGTTCCTTTATAGTCTAGAAACACTGTATCGATCTTCAGGCTGTCGATGAACGCAGTTGATCATGCCACTGTATGACCAAGGGGTATAGCCACTATATCCCTAACTTCAAAACGTACAAAACCACAAAAGGTACATGTCAACTTTGATGTTGATATTGTTTTGGCACATGCTTTGGGATCATCCAGGAACCTTCTGCTATCAGATTTGTTTTATTTTGCTTCTTTACACAGCCTGGAAAGGTGAAATCTCGGCCTCGGTTGCTTTTTTTTTTTCTTTTAAATAAAAGGCCCCGCAGCCTGAAAGCTGTAATCTTACTTTGCTTGTACATCGCCCGTGCTTTGTTCTTTTTCAAACCAGACAGATGGCAAAATAACAAAAGGGATTATTGGTGCATTGAGAAATACTGGGAAAACTACCAAGAAAGCGGTGAGGAGCGTTAGTTAACATTGTCAAGTGTATTTATACCAGCTTATTATCTCCTTATTCTGAATAACAGGTGCAGGATTCCAGCTAAGTCTCTCGGCACCAGGCTGCTACACCACACGTATTACCAGACGCCTTCTACATGAGGATGATCTACCAGCCCGACACTTCTGGTTTCTAAAGTTAAATGGGATAAGATCAAGGAGGTAAGTTGCCTATAGCTCGGCTGTTGCAACTACAGAGAACATTGGCTAAAGAAGCAAAATCCAACACCGACAGGCAGAGATCATGCAAACAACGGCGTACAACTGTCACGGATTCCCCCCGACAACCAGATATCGGTCCCTGTATACAGAGCCCTGTCTACCCTTCCAATCCTTGAATGGTTGGTGATTCTTGCCCTAAGAGGAACTGCTAACTTCAGGGACTCAATATGGACAAAACAAAGAAGGATTAATAGAACGTACAGAGTGGTCCTCATACACACGGTGTCAGTAACAGGAGCAGTTCTCATACAAGCTGAGTCGGTCACAGGAGCGGTTCTCATACAGGATGGGTCAGTAACAGGAGCAGTTCTCATACAGGTTGGGTCAGTAGCAGGAGAAGTTCTCATACAAGCAGAGTTAGTAACAGGAGTGGTTCTCATACAAGCCGAGTCAGTAACGGAGCGGTTCTCATACAAGCGAGTCAGTAACTGGTAACATGTACACAGTGAGCGCTGGGGAAGTAACTCCACGACAGGGCAACGAACGAACGTGGCAAACTAACTTTTAAAGCCGTCAGCTCCGCGTCATCACGCCGCGCCCCACCTCCCGGCCAAGCACGCGATCTCTCCTGGCTAGTATATCATTTGGCGCCCGGCCAGCGAGCATCGAGGACGGTGCTGCTGGGGAGCCCTAGGGACCAGGGATGTGACAACATGATGTACTACCCTGGGGAGGGATTTATGGCTCACACAGCAGGAGATACTCCCTGTCCCAGAGCTGTTAGCACTGTTTGAACTAAACATCCATAGAGACTCAGAGCAGCTGCAAATGACTCACAGATCTTCTGAATAGATAGGGATGCTGGATACTTGGTACAGTTCAACTGTTAACCTGAATTCTGCATTCACCACAGGGTCCCTGAGTGCGCCGAAACGATGAGCTGAACGCCGCCTATAAATCACTGAATCAACCTGATAAACCATCAAATGCAGCCGCAAACTCGCCGAACGAGCCGACGACCAGTGGAACTGACCACCGAACGCATCCTCAAACCGCTAAATGCAGCCAACGACCGGCGGAACAGACCGTGGAACACATCCTCAAATGGCCGAACGCAGCCAATGACCTGTCGAACAGACCATCAAACGCATCCTCAAACTGCCGAATGCAGCCAACAGACCGCCGAACGCATCCTCAAATGGCTGAAAGCAGCCAACGATCTGCCGAATAGATCGCCGAACGCATCCTCAAACTGCCGAACACAGCCAACAGACCGTCGAACGCATCCCCAAACGGCTGAAAGCAGCCAACGATCTGCCGAATAGATCGCCGAACGCATCCTCAAACCACCGAATGCAGCCAACAACCCCCCGAACAGACCACTGGACGCCGCCGGAAAAAGCCGATCAGCCAAACAGGGGTAAAAAAAACTACTTTTAATATGCGTTTTAAACAAAAATGCATGAAAAAACTGGTGCATAAAAATGCATGGAAATAATATATAAGGTCCTATGAATAACAATAAAAAGGTATGTTACAGAATAAATAAGACTACCGCCATTTAAAAAAAAAAATCTAACTCAAATATTTTGCCAAATAAAATCACGAAAAATGCCTAAAAAAAAAAAAAAAAATCTAAAAAATAAATTAATAAAGAGACTTTTTGCTGCAAATGAAAAGAAAAACCGGTGGAATAAAAAAAAATGGGGAATTGGGAAATCTATGGGATTCCGCTGTTTAAATCTGTCGAACGAAAACACCAAAAATCTGGGCATTTCTCCAACTTTTTGGTGCTGTTCGTTCTCTATATAGATTGGCTAATATTTGGCAAATTGCCAGTTGTGTGAATAGCCGAATTGGTACGAAATTGCAACATACAGGGAAATTCACCGTAGGGTGTAATTTGGTGGCCAATTCAGCTTTGAATAACCCCTATAGCTTCTGTTCGCTTACAATGCACGCACGTGCCGATCACGTCATTGGCTGTCCGGCTAGAGCCAATGACGCGATCGTAGCACGCACATTGTAGGCTTGCCAACCATGTCTATTGCATTTCGGCCCACCCGCAACAGGAACTGCATTGCACGAACCAGAGTGTCAAAGGGTTTGAACTCAGAATGTCAAAAAAGTGTAAATTTCCATTCAAACGTAACATGACATATACACGTAGTAATGATATATTTTGAAGCTGCGGAGTCCGAGGAAAAGAAATTATATATAATTTGTCTTGGTTCAACAATAAAAAATATGACGGCAAACGGCATCCTAATGTGATGCCGTTTAAAAATATGGTCAAAGCGAGCTCAGCACCTGTATATTGTGCCATATATGTGAACCCCAAATCCAATAATCTGTCCCCCTTCACTACCTACCAATCAAATTGTTGGGTCTCAGCACACAGATCAACGTGTCAACAAACAGTGACAGGGAAAGCCGGAGAATCAGCTCTGTGATGGCTGTCAGCGCTGCGGAACGTGTTGGCGCTTTATAAATACTTGTAACTGTAACTAGGGATGTGCATGGCTGAAACATTTATTTAGTTTAGTTTTGTTTCGATTTTAAATAAAAAAAAATTCGGAATTTCGTAACTAATTTTGTTTTCATGTTTCGTTTCGTTTTGGAGCGATTCAAAATTTTGTATCGATTTCAAATTTCTAATGGATTCGAATTTCATATAATCAATTCGATATTTGATATCAATTCGAATTTCGGATCACTAAATAAAACCCCAATAAATCAAATTTTGCTGTTAAAAGACAATCTAGGGTTAAATTTTAAGCTGTGTCACAGATTTAGTATTTGAGTCAAATTAAACAGTGAAACAAAATTAATTTGTTTCATAAAGTCCTTTGCTGACTATTACTTGTATTGTAAGTTAAGATCAATTCGATAGTTGATATATCAATTCGGTATCGATTCGGTAGTTGATATGGATTCGAATTCCGGAACACCAAAAGAAAAAATTATTAAATTTTTTCTTTTATGATGATGACACAGTGTAAAAGGAAAAAAAATCATTATATACCATTTTGTTTCGTTTCGAATTCGTATGTTATCGATTCGTTATTCGGAAGTACTGCCGAAATACGAATTAATGGATTTTGTTTCGAATTTTTCCAAAACGAATGCACATCTCTAACTGTAACTGACACTCTGTATCCAGGGGTTACTAAGATATCGACAGGAGCGCTTATCTATGGACGTTCTATTCGAGCATCGCGCCTCTCTGTTCCCACAGGGCAATAATAGGGTAAGTCACATTATTAACCTGCATGACACCTCTGATGGTGACAGGTTTGTTGGCGCATGCAAGTCCCCCCTGAAAACTAGGGGTTCAAGGGAACCTCTGTTTTATGCTTTACAAGCTAGTTCTTTAGAATAAATCTAAAAACAATTATAAAGTGCTCAGAGCGCGGAAACCTTTTATATTTGTACTATTTTCCTGAAACTGATTGGGAATCTCATTTTCCTACAGAGCTCCGCAAATATAGAATAACCTCCCAGACGCCATCAAATCTTCCCCCAGTCTAAAGTCACTTAAGAGATCTCTATTAACTCCTTAAGGACGGGGGCAATTTTACAAGTTCGGCACTCTTCTAAAAGTAGAAGTGTGCTGAGCTCCTTTTGACAGTTTTTGCTCATCATGTTTAAACCTGATTTGAAGTTTATTATACAACCCAGACACATTATATATCCTTTTTTTTTTTTTGGCAGACTCGGCAGATTCATAATATATCATTATTAAATGTCTACATCATGCCCTGCCAGAAGGCTAGAATAAAAATTTGTAAAAAAAAAAAGTGGATTTCAAAAACAATTCGATCATCTAAAGTGTGCAAAGTAATTTTTTTCACATTTTATCATCATTTTATCATTTTATTTAGGGATGCACCGATACCACTTTTTTAAGACAGAGTACGAGTACCGATACTTTTCGTCAAGTACTCACCGATACCGAGTACCGATACTTTTTTTTAAGTCATGTGAACGCTTTCCAATAAGAACAGACCTCCTACAAAAATGCCCCAGCTCATGGATATGCCCCAGCTCATGGATTTTCCCCAGCTCATGGATTTGCCCCAGCTCATGGATACTGCCCCAGCTCATGGATACTGCCCCAGCTCATGGATACTTCCCCAGCTCATGGATATTTCCCCAGCTCATGGATATTTCCCCAGCTCATGGATACTGCCCCAGCTCATGAATACTGCCCCAGCTCATGGATATTTCCCCAGCTCATGGATATTTCCCCAGCTCATGGATATACTGCCCCAGCTCATGGATATACTGCCCCAGCTCATGGATACTGCCCCAGCTCATGGATACTGCCCCAGCTCATGGATACTGCCCCAGCTCATGGACACTGCCCCAGCTCATGGACACTGCCCCAGCTCATGGATTTGCCCCAGCTCATGGATAATGCCCCAGCTCATGGATAATGCCCCCAGCTCATGGATATTGCCCCCAGCTCATGGATATGCCCCCAGCTCATGGATTGCCCCCAGCTCATGTATTGCCCCCAGCTCATGGGATATGTCCTAGTACATGGATACTGCCCCAGTACATGGATACTGCCCCAGCTCATGGGATACGCCCCAGCTCATGGATAATGCCCCCCAGCTAATGCATATGCCCCCCCCCGCTCACCTGGAGCTCTCCGCGATGATACTTACCTTCCTGGGCGACACCGGGAAAGTCTTTGCGCGTTGCGCTCGTTGGAAGGACCCCAGCCGCGATCACATGGGACCACGTGATCGCGGCTGGGGTCCTTTCAAAGAGCGCACGCGCGGAAACTTTCCCAGCATCGCCCAGGAAGGTAAGTATGATCGCGGAGAGCTCCAGGTGCCTGTCCGAATGCTGTATCCGCATTCGGACAGGCCCTGCAGCTGCTCACCACATTGTTTCATACTTACCTTCCTGGGCGACGCCGGGAAAGTTTCTGCGCGTGCGCTCGTTGGAAGTACCCCAGCCGCGATCACGTGATCCCATGTGATCGCGGCTGGGGTCCTTCCAACGAGCGCACGCGCGAAGACTTTACCGGCGTCGCCCAGGAAGGTAAGTATGAAACAATGCGGTGAGCAGCTGCAGGGCCTGTCCGAATGCCGATAGAGCATTCGGACAGCCGCCCCAGCCCCTCGGATGCCGGCAAGCTGGCTCAATGCCGGCTTCCGGTATCGGAAAAAGATATCGGGGGTACTGCACGAGTACCAAATACTCCTGCAGTACCCGGTATCGGCACCGATATCGATGCTAGTAATTTTTCTGAGAAATCATGTGATTTTTAGCTAACCCTCCCTACAAATCGCTAGTGCAGCATCATTGTTCACATTATAATTGAAATGTGAACAATAGTGCTGCATTAATAATATAAAAAAAAAAATTAATTTTATTTTTACTTTTAACATAGTCATGTTTGGTAACATTGATATCAAAGGCCATGCTCTGGCCTTTCCAATGATAGCAAACATGACCCTCTAGCTGCCATTGATTGGGAGATACGGGGGTTCAAAGAACCCCCCCCCCCCATCTCCACCATAGGATTTCCTTAGGAAATCCCTGGGCAGATAGGAGTTACCCGGTTAACTGACTTCATCGCGCCATGCAAAAATGTGCGTCGTCTGACGGTTTTTGCACATTCCGTGAAAAAATACGTCAATGTGTTCGGATGCACTTTTTGACGGATCGCTGCAAATAATGCGTTCGTTTCACCCTAGCCTAAGGGGTTAATGAATTGCATCACTGGAAAGGTCAGACTGTGTGTGACCTTTCCAGGGATGCCTGTCAACATCATTAACATGGAGATCCAGAGAGGTCACCTAACAAATGATTCAGAGAACACTTCAGTTGTAAGCTCTCGAGCAGGGTCCTCCCTTCTTCTGTTCCGTGTGTGTAACTTGCATGTATATTTGTTATTCTGTCACTCCCATTGTACAGCGCTAAGGAATTTGTTGGCACTTTATAAATACTTGTAACTGTAACATTTACAAACTGCATATAACACACTCTCAGTCATTGTGCTCCATCTAGTGGCAGCTCTATAGATTACATGCTGCTGCAGAAAAAACGTTTTCACCACGTGCACAACAACAGGCAATAAATGTCATCCACTTTGTAGTTATATAGGGATGTATGCAAACCTTTTTAACCATTTATCAACTGAGATTCCACTCTGCAACCCCGGTTACTGCCCCTAGACAGACAGAGCATATCTTGTTTTAATTTAATATGTATACGAACATTTTAAGAAGGCGCCGATATGAAAATTCTGACGAAAACAATAATGACTTATTTTTCGGGGGGGGGGGGTTTAGACAACGGTATCTACTCTTTCTTTTGCAGCGATCACCTAAAAAGAAGGGGCGGAATCTATTGCCTAAGACTGGGCAGAATGTTACGATCAGGGAAATTCCGATGTTTCACCTGCACTGTGAAATAAACTAGGCAAGGGTTCCTATCGCCTGGTGTGAGCTAACCCTAGCGTCGGCATGTTTTCGCATTAGCGCCGGGATAAAGGAGTCTGGCGCCTGACCAACACATCATTTGCCTCCCGCTAGAAACGGGAAATATCACTTAGCGCGTCGCTATTAGCGATTTGTGGCGCGAGTTCACTGTACTTCCCGCGTCCTATACTTAACATGGGGAGCGCTAGAGAGCACTTGCGCTATTGTAACTAACAGATCACTTGGTGCCTGCGCGGATTTCTGGAGCGCGGCTAATCTCAAACCTTTACCTACTGCTCAATCTTGGTGGTAACTCAAAAAACCCCACAAAAAACAGGTCCTCACCCAAAATGAACAGGCAATTGAAAGGAATGCAGCACAGGTGTTTTCTTGGCCCCATGCACCATAGTAATGGATCTGGTCAGCAATGTCGCTGCTGTTGTAGTCGGCTCTATTATAAATGTATCCTTTATTGACATGTATCCTAATTCTAATATATTGCCTAATTTTAAACATTTTACGCTGGGGGTTGTTCATAGTATGTAAGCGGTTGAGTATTAGGACAATGTTTAAAAGGGACACATGGCTAAGTCTTGCCCTGTAACATGTATTATTTTATATGCTGCAGCAGGGAAGTTATTGTCGCTCGCTTCCTTTTGGATCTATTAAATGCAGTGTAATGATTCTTCATGCTGTTGGGAGGCATTTATCATGCAATGCCCATCAGCCATAATTAATATATGTGGGCATATAATCATGGATAATACCGTGGAGGATTTTAATAATGCAGGGTGTGAGGGCTCTTCGCTGGATATGTCCTACTTATACAAGCTTGTGATGGCGGGGGATAGGTATGGCCCGGCACTCTGGACTGGAAAAAGACAGGTCCATCCTGTCCACAACCGCATTAGCGCTGGGTCTCAGGCCAGGTCTTAGCGTTTCCCTAGTGCGCGCTCATGAATCTTGAACACTGACAACCGCGAACAAGGCAATCTGTTAGCAGGTCGTCAGGCGCCAAGGTTTATTGACTCGCGCTACATTTTTTCTTCAGCGATGGCGTTTTAGCTCCCACCAGGTGATAGTGATAGGGCCCAAATTCGGCAGAACCTGCAGTGCCAGATCCCTAAGCAATGGATCTACCAGTGTCGTTGTATTCATCCACCATACTTTGCCAAAGTCAAATCACCATGCGTTCACCGAGAGACTGGTGGTACAAGAAAAGCTCCTTATGCCTTTACCAGAATTATGTGAAGTTACAAAGCCCAATTAGGGCACGGCCGATGGAATTTTTGCACCTGGAATTTTGGCGTTATTTATTTTACGTTTTTATGGAGCAGTCATTAAATTAACAGACAAGCCGGGATTTATTATCGTGGTTATTCGAAGAGAGCCAAACTTGCCACCGAATTCGGCAAATTTCCCTGTACGGTGCCATTTTGTGCCAATTCGGCTATTCACACAGCTGGCAATTTGCCAAATATTGGCGAATTGCCAGCAAAATATGGAGCAATTCGGCGGCAGTGAAATCTCCCATAGAGAAGTAATGATTAATTCATTCAGAGACCCCGAACAACACCGAAAAGTTGGTGAAATGCCCAGATTTTCGGTGCTTTCATTCGACAGCTATAAACAGGCAAATGCCATAAATTTTAATGTAAAAAAAAAAGGGAAATCCTATTAATTTTTTTTATTCCACCATTTTTTGTTTTCATTTGCAGCAAAAGGTCTCTTTATGAATTTATTTTTCGGAATTTTTTAGCCATTTTTTGTGGCGTTTTTTTTATTTATTCTGTAACCGACCTTTTTATTGTTATTCATAGGACCTTATATATTATTTCCAGGCATTTTCATAAACTAGTTTTTCTTGCATTATTTTTGTTTAAAACGCCTATTAAAAGTAGGTTGGGTTTTTTTTACCCCTGTTCGGCGGTTGGTCGGCTTTTTACGGTGGCGTTCGCCGGTTTGTTTGGTGGGTCGTTGGCTGCGCTCGGCAAACTTTCCATCGCATTCCGGTGAATTTCCCCGTACGGTGCAAATTTGTGGCCATTCAGCTATTCATAGCGCTGACAGTTCGCCAAATATTGTCAAATTGCCAACGAAATATGGGCAATTCGGCAGTAGTGAAATTCAGTAACGAAGTAATGGATAATCCATTCAGAGAACACCAAACAGCAGTGAAAATGGCCTGATTCCAGTGGTTTTGTTCGACAGGTTTAATCAGGCAAATCCCATAGGTGTCGATGTTAAAAATATTCCCCTTTGTATTAAATATTTATTCAACCGTTTATTCTTTTCAATTCCATTCCAATTTATTCAAAGAGATCTGAATGGCTACGGAAAGGGAACCGAACGTTGAAATTCAGCGTCCGGTTACCTTTCTTGGCCATTCGGCTATCCAGAGAGCAGGCAATTCAACAAATCCTGGCGAATTGCCTGTACATACGGTGCCTGTTCGGTGCCTGTCCGAGGGCAGTGAAATCCCCATAGAGAAGCACTGCTTCGTCTATTCAGAGAGCAAAACCCAGCAGTGAAAGGTTCCCCTAATGCCCTGCCATTCGGTGGTTTAATTCGGCAGGTTTATTCAGGAGAATCCCATAGACTTCAATGTTAAAAATATTCCCGTTTTAATCCAATATCTAATAAACCGTTTATTATAATATTCTGCTGAAAAAAGTCTTTTTATTTATAGATTTTTTTAGGATATTTTAAGCATTTTTCTGGATTTGTTTTAAAAAAAAATCAGATTTTTTTAAAAACATTTTTTAACTTCACTTCTTTTTTCTGTAACAGCCCTTTTTATTATCATTCATTGGATTTTATATGTAAATTTCAGACATTTTCGCTCAGTAGTTTCATTGCAAACAGTGTTTCACTTTTCAAACATTCAAGCAAACTGTGTTTTCGGCAGGTTAAGGCTAGGGTCAGAGTGGGGCAGTCGGAACGCGCGTGCAGGCGCACTAAATCACGGCGGCAGTAGCAGCACATAACGGCCAATGACGGCCAATATATGCAGTACGTGCGTACAAAAGTGCGCCGACACCACGCAACCAGCAAATTAACGCATTTTTATCAGAACGTGAAACCGCTGCTACTGACGTACAAAGTGCGCTGCGGCCGCATGGCAGCGTGTGTGCGTGATTAGGAGATGTCAGACGCTGCTAGTGTGCGGCCTACATAACGTTCAAACAGCCGGATTTCCCTAGACTTCTTTTCACCCCATCGTCATGAAATACGTCCAGAATTGCGCATCGTCTGACCACTTAAGCGTATTCCGTGAAAAAATGCGTGCGCACGCATCGACGTACATTTTGACGGTGGCTGCAGAAAATGCGCTCATCTGTCCCTAGCCTAATCCAGATGTTTTTGCGGGTTTCGGTGTGCGTTCGCCCTCGTTTTGCGGTGAGTGTTCGTCGGGTTTGCGGCGACCTTTCCCTGCACTTCGGGGACCCTGTGGTGTTTGCTGAATACACGGCAGGGTCGCCGAAATGGGATCGCCAAATCGAACCGAATTGAAGAGAACGAAAAGTCACCGAACGTGCAGTGACTTTTCGATTCTCTTTGAATAAACCCTGAAAGTCTTTTGATTAATTTATCTTTTAGATTTTTTTAGGCATTATTCTGGATTTTTTCGCCGAACTTTTTGATTCCAATTGTTATTAAATTTGTTTGTTTTTTTTAAATTCTGCAACAGACCTTTTTATTGTTATTCATAGGACTTTATACATTACTTCCAGGCATTTTCATGCATTATTTTTGTTTTAAACAACTTTCTAAAAATTGCCTTTTTTTTTTTTTATACCTGCTTGGCGGCTGCTCGTCTCTTTTGGCGGCGTTTGGTGGCTGATCGGAGGCGTTCGCAGTTTTTTCAGCGGCGTTCGGCGGTTTATTGGGTACGTTCGATGTTTTTCCGTCAGAATTTGGCGGTTTATCTGCGGCATACGGCGGTTTATCAAATGCGTTCGGTGGGTTTATCGGCAGCATTCGCTCTGTAATGTATCTAAATTATTGTAAAAATGGCTTTTTTTTTTAAAAAAAAACACACCTTAAAATATAAACGCTGCCAATCACTGTGAAAATTTGCTGATATGAGGAAGTTCCTGCAGCTTCTTTCTCTACACAACTTCTTGCCGTATACGCAAATTGAGCGTTGCTCGGAATGTGCGGACTTTTTGTACGCAAGTTCCGTAGCTCCTGTTCACAATTATAGGTTGGAGCTTCGGGCGCATGCGCAGAACCAATCAGTCGGCTGCATTCTCTCGGCTGCTATTACGAGCAGCCTGAGAGAGGATGATGTCAGCATGCTGACATCATCGGTGACCGGCAGCCAGGAAATTCAAACTTCCCGGCTGCCTGGTCACTCGTTTGTGGGTGTAAGGAACTCCTCTGCTTCACACAGGGTTTTTAGCCAAATGGCACCAGAAGAATGGGGACCCAACCACACGGTCTGACCACCACCAAAAAGATAAAGTGGTCAGGATGTATGGAGAGTCCCTATAAGTCAGGGAACTCCGAACCCCCAGATGTTTCTAAACTACAACTCCCATAATTCCCTGGCTGTGTAGTGCACTGAAATAATCCTGGGAATTGTAGTCATCAGCATCCTGTGACTTCAATCCAGGCTACTTTGAGACAGAAGTGATGTTGAATAAACTTAATGGGGAAAAAAAAGCATTGTATCCCCAGATCTCTGGAAAATTCCGAGACAATAATGGAATGTTCGGCAGTGGCTGAAAAAGAGACTTAACCCCTTCACTACCAAGTAATTTTCCAAAATACCATTGTCAGAAACCAGTGGTGTTTTTTTATTGTAAAATCATTTCTAATTAATCATAAAGTAAGAAATACTTAAGTTTATTCCCATTGTGTTTCTTACTGTAAATAACCTATTCGGCCACTAGATGGCGTGGCCAAACTGAGTTAGAGGTTTTTTTTGCCCCTGCATCGGCTGCTGAAAGCCCGATATTTCAGAGCATTCAGCAGCTGATTTTACAGTTTTAGCTCTTGGGGCATTATGCCCACAGGGCTAAACCTTTGGGGGCGCCTTCTGCAGCCCAAAAGCAAACTAAATTCATTAGCTTTTGGGCTACGGATCAGCATACCGAGATATCTCTATCGAGGCACCAGATGGAGCCTTTGAAGCCCGAGATATCTCTATCAGTAGTGAAGGGGTTAAGGGGTTATTCAAAGAGAGACGAATTTGCTACCGAATTGCACCGAATGGTGAACTTACCGATATGGTGCAACTTAGCTATTCAAAAAGTAGGCATTTGCCAAATATTGCCGAATTACCAACGAAATACAGTGCAATTCAGCGACTTTCGGTGGAACTGAAATCCCCCATAGAGAAGTAATGGTTAATCTATTCAGAGACACCGAACAGCAGGGAAAAGTTGGCGAAATGCCCAGATGCTGCTTTTGCTCAACAGGTTTAAGGCTGGGGTCAGACGAGCGTAGCGTTCACGTCCGTGATTGCGCCTAAAAGTACGTCCGTGATAGCATGACAGAAAGCCCATTGGAGCCCGACACACGAAGTACGTCCGCACTGAACTGCGGACGCACAACGGCCGCGGCCCACGGACGCAAGGCAGGCAAGAACGTACAACCCCTAGAACGGCCGCACAAAGTGCGCTGCGTCCGCAACGTCTGCATAGCTTTGTGTGTGAGTGATGGAACGTGGTCAGACGGACTGCATTTATACGTCCAGCATTTTTCACGGACAAAATGGTTTTGCTTTTTAATTTATTTTCCCTCCTACATCCGTCAAAAAATAAACGGACTGTGTGGCCACTACTGTGTCTTCCGTACTGACGTACGTCCGTGTGCACGGACGTACAGTCCGTAGAAATCACGCTCGTCTGACCCTAGCCTAAGCAGGCGAATCCCATAGCTTTAAATGGAAAAAAAATACCCCGTTTCAATAAATTTTTATTCAACCGTTTATTCTTTTCACCTGCAGCAAAAAGTATTTTTATTAATCTATTTTTTAGAACTTTTTTTGGCATTTTTCCGGCGAATTTTTTAATTACAATTTTTTTATTTTAATTTTGGAACCGACCTTTTTAGTTTTTATTAATAGACCTTTTATATTATTTTCATGCGTTCTTGTTGTTTAATCACCTTTAAAAAAAAATTGAGTTTTTTTTTTATTTAAAAATTTTTAACCCCTGTTCGGGGGGCTGTTCGGCTTTTTTCGGCTGCCTTCGACGGTCTGTTCGGATCAACGGCTGCATTCGGCAGGTTTGTCCGTCGCGTTCGGTGGTTCCGTTCGGCGCACTTCAGGGACTGAATTCACAGCAGGGTCGCTTGCAATCGTACCGAAGTGCCGAACAAAAGAGCGGTGAAGTTTCGGCGCTCTTTGAATAACACCTTATATTGCGATGGCTTATTTTCCCAAAAAAAAAACCTGGTATGGATTCAAACACAGATGCAAAAAAAATGAAATTTTTAAAGGAAATGTAGAAAAAAACAAGTTATTTCATTATTTAATATCAAGGCACAACAGACTGTGTTTTCACACACGCGCTTTAATTCATTATTAATGGTGTATTGTGTCTTTAACATGAAACCAATCTGATAAAGCGCTAAAAGCCGGCGAGGTCAAACGGAGCGGTGTAAACGCCGGGCGGGAGGGTTATCGGGTGCTTACGCGGAGATAACGAGTGTGAATTGCAACACAGGGACCATATCACAACATCGATATCCTTTCATAATATAAAGAGAGCAGCCAAAGCAAATATATCATTTATCGAGTGGGGGCTCCAGAGTCAACAAGGCTGAAATATGCGGCCCCTGCCAAAAGATATAAAACCAATAAACCCGAATTAAGTCAGCTAATGCAGCTCTTTTCACGGACAAGTGTGTGTGAATGTAGGAGTGTATTTGAGAGGTGGTAGAATGACATTCCCCATGAATCCCATCATTTGAGGCCCCAGTGTGTGCGAGGTCTTAGGCTAGGGTCAGACTGAGGCAGTGCGAACGCGCGTGCAGGCGCACTTAATCACGGCCGCACTAGCAGCAGATGCCGGGCAATGACGGCCAATATACGAAGTACGGTCGCACAAAAGTCCGGCTGTGCAACGCAAGTGGAAAACGAACGCATTTTTTCGAGAACGTGAAACCGCAGGTACTGACGTACAGAGTGCGCTGCGTCCACTAGCGGCGTGTGTGCGTGATTAGGAGATGTCAGACGCTGCTAATGTCCGGCCAACATAACGTCCAGACACAAAAAGTGTTTTATTGATGATCCGTACAAAATCACGGACGAAAATGCGCATAGTATGACCACTATCACGTATTCTGTGAAAAAATGCGTCCATTCGTTCGAACGCACTTTTTCACAGACAACATAAAAATGCGTTCGTCTGACCCTAGCCTAAAGCGGCTGCCTATTTTGCCTGATTATAGGGCCGCCTCTGCGCGGATCATATTTATTTATTAATTTGCAAAGTATTTTACCAGGAAGGATACATTGAGATTTCTCTGGTTTCAGTATTTCCTGGATTCAAGAACATTGAATTGTTACAGAAACAAAGTAATAAAATGCAAATTATTAAAAACAAAACACAAATATACAGATTAAGCCAGAAAATAAATATGTAGGAAACATAGTCACTGTGTTACATGTTTACAGGTGCATTCTGTATATAGTCACTGTGTTACATGTTTACAGGTAAATTCTGTATATAGTCACTATGTTACATGATTACAGGTGCATTCTGTATATAGTCACTGTGTTACATGTTTACAGGTGCATTCTGTATATAGTCACTGTGTTACATGTTTACAGGTGCATTCTGTATATAGTTACTGTGTTACATGTTTACAGGCGCATTCTGTATATAGTCACTATGTTACATGTTTACAGGTGCATTCTGTATATAGTCACTGTGTTACATGTTTACAGGTGCATTCTGTATATAGTTACTGTGTTACATGTTTACAGGTGCATTCTGTATATAGTCACTGTGTTACATGTTTACAGGTGCATTCTGTATATAGTCACTGTGTTACATGTTACAGGTGCATTCTGTATATAGTTACTGTGTTACATGTTTACAGGTGCATTCTGTATATAGTCACTGTGTTACATGTTTACAGGTGCATTCTGTATATAGTCACTGTGTTACATGTTTACAGGTGCATTCTGTATATAGTCACTGTGTTACATGTTTACAGGTGCATTCTGTATACAGTATAGTCACTATGTTACATGTTTACAGGTGCATTCTGTATATAGTCACTATGTTACATGTTTACAGGTGCATTCTGTATATAGTCACTATGTTACATGTTTACAGGTGCATTCTGTATATAGTCACTGTGTTACATGTTTACAGGTGCATTCTGTATATAGTCACTGTGTTACATGATTACAGGTGCATTCTGTATATAGTCACTGTGTTACATGTTTACAGGTAAATTCTGTATATAGTCACTATGTTACATGATTACAGGTGCATTCTGTATATAGTCACTGTGTTACATGTTTACAGGTGCATTCTGTATATAGTCACTGTGTTACATGTTTACAGGTGCATTATGTATATAGTCACTATGTTACATGTTTACAGGTGCATTCTGTATATAGTCACTGTGTTACATGTTTACAGGTGCATTCTGTATATAGTCACTATGTTACATGTTTACAGGTGCATTCTGTATATAGTCACTGTGTTACATGTTTACAGGTGCATTCTGTATATAGTCACTATGTTACATGTTTACAGGTGCATTCTGTATATAGTCACTGTGTTACATGTTTACAGGCGCATTCTGTATATAGTCACTATGTTACATGTTTACAGGTGCATTATGTATATAGTCACTATGTTACATGTTTACAGGTGCATTCTGTATATTGTCACTGTGTTACATGTTTACAGGTGCATTCTGTATATAGTCACTATGTTACAAGTTTACATGCTGCTGCATTTTTCTTTGTTTGAAGTAATTGCATGTAAAAAGGAAAAATAAAATTAGATTTTTATCTCCGGTTTATATTTTTAGTATTTCTCCCATGATGCAACATTTACCACAAGCTTTGCTTTGTGGCTCTTGTTTATTTAATCTACATTATTCAACAGTTAATGAGGTGGAGGAGGGAATGTTCAGGTAAGGCGGCAGGGGATCTATTCTTCTCTAGGCTACCTGAGATAAGAGATTGCAGCTGAATGAGATAAGACAGGGAACTTAAAAGTCTTCTAATGAATGCATGAATACATCCCACACAATACAATGATGTGAGTCTGTGACTGACCTGTTCACTAAATTCTATGACCAAAGCCACACAGTGAGGAGCAAGTGATGGAAAGATACTGGGGGGGGGGAGGGCAGTTAACAACACAAAATATCACACAATGGATGCACCTAGTGACACATATAGAGTAAAATATCACACAATGTATGCACCCAGTGACACATATAGAGGAAAATATCACACAATGGATGCACCCAGTGACACATATAGAGTAAAATATCACACAATGGATGCACCCAGTGACACATATAGAGGAAAATATCATACAATGGATGCACCCAGTGACACATATAGAGGAAAATATCACACAATGGATGCACCCAGTGACACATAGAGGAAAATATCACACAATGGATGCACCCAGTGACACATATAGAGGAAAATATCACACAATGGATGCGCCCAGTGACACATATAGAGGAAACTATCACACAATGGATGCACCCAGTGACACATATAGAGGAAAATATCACACAATGGATGCACCCAGTGACACATATAGAGGAAAATATCACACAATGGATGCGCCCAGTGACACATATAGAGGGAAATATTTTCCTAACTAAACATACAAGAGGAAAACAAAGCACATAAGATAAGGAAATTATAATTGGGCAGAGGCCGTCAGCAACATCTAAGAACCGAAAAATTGGGTATTTTTTAATATAGTGTTTCTTTGATGCTATGATTGGACATCACTGTCTGTATATCGGGAAAGGGTTAATTTCAGAGCATTGCCAATTAAAGCGAATCCCGCCCCGTCATTAACACGGCCCATTAACAGCCCAGGAATAACTGCTGGTGCGAGAGTATTTTGGGTAACGTGGAGGTGGCGGCTGGCAGAGGTGCCATCGTGCACATTCGCGGCGATGACACATTCAGACCCTGTAGATTTACTTTAAAAAAAAAAAAACAACAAAGCAGCTTCTGCATATTTAATGGCAGTTTTGTAATTAGAAGAGCAGACACGGGCTGGGAATTTCAGTAAGAAGCCGCTCGGAGAAGGAAGGTGCACCCTCAAACATTCCACACGCACAGAGAGGGGCACACCGCGTTTTGGGGACGGGCGCTGAGGGCGGGGCCAGAGAAGAGGCTATTCCCTAATGCTTTAAATCACAAGCGACTGGGAACTTTCCACAATGTCATTTCAACAAAATGTATCAAGGGGAGATATACATTTATTGTATTTTATACACCCGCACACCCTGAATATATGGAGGAGCCCCTAAAAAGACACCCGCACACCCTGAATATATGGAGGAGCCCCTAAAAAGACACCCGCACACCCTAAATATATGGAGGAGCCCCTAAAAAGACACCCGCACACCCTGAATATATGGAGGAGCCCCTAAAAAGACACCCGCACACCCTGAATATATGGAGGAGCCCCTAAAAAGACACCCGCACACCCTGAATATATGGAGAAGCCCCTATAAAGAAACCCTCACACCCTGAATATATGGAGGAACCCCTAAAAAGACACCCGCACACCCTGAATATATGGAGGAACCCCTAAAAAAACACCCGCACACCCTGAATATATGGAGGAGCCCCTAAAAAGACACCCGCACACCCTGAATATATGGAGGAGCCCCTAAAAAGACACCCGCACACCCTAAATATATGGAGGAGCCCCTAAAAAGACACCCGCACACCCTGAATATATGGAGGAGCCCCTAAAAAGACACCCGCACACCCTGAATATATGGAGGAGCCCCTAAAAAGACACCCGCACACCCTGAATATATGGAGGAGCCCCTAAAAAGAAACCCTCACACCCTGAATATATGGAGGAACCCCTAAAAAGACACCCGCACACCCTGAATATATGGAGGAACCCCTAAAAAGAAACCCTCACACCCTGAATATATGGAGGAACCCCTAAAAAGACACCCGCACACCCTGAATATATGGAGGAGCCCCTAAAAAAACACCCGCACACCCTGAATATACGGAGGAGCCCCTAAAAAGACACCCAAACACCCTGAATATATGGAAGAACCCCTAAAAAGACACCCACACACCCTGAATATATGGAGGAGCCCCTAAAAAAACACCCGCACACCCTGAATATATAGAGGAACCCCTAAAGAAAAAGAAAAAACACCCACACCCTGAATATATGGAGGAGCCCCTAAAAAGACACCCGTACACCCTGAATATATGGAAGAACCCCTAAAAAGACACCCACACACCCTGAATATATGGAGGAGCCCCTAAAAAAACACCCACACACCCTGAATATATGGAGGAGCCCCTAAAAAGAAACCCTCACACCCTGAATATATGGAGGAACCCCTAAAAAGACACCCACACACCTGAATATATGGAGGAGCCCCTAAAAAGACACCGCACACCCTGAATATATGGAGGAACCCCTAAAAAGAAACCCTCACACCCTGAATATATGGAGGAACCCCTAAAAAGACACCCGCACACCCTGAATATATGGAGGAACCCCTAAAAAGACACCCGTACACCCTGAATATATGGAGGAGCCCCTAAAAAGACACCCGCACACCCTGAATATATGGAGGAGCCCCTAAAAAGACACCCGCACACCCTGAATATACGGAGGAGCCCCTAAAAAGACACCCACACACCCTGAATATACGGAGGAGCCCCTAAAAAGACACCCACACACCCTGAATATATGGAGGAGCCCCTAAAAAGACACCCGTACACCCTGAATATATGGAAGAACCCCTAAAAAGACACCCACACACCCTGAATATATGGAGGAGCCCCTAAAAAAACACCCGCACACCCTAAATATACGGAGGAGCCCCTAAAAAGACACCCACACACCCTGAATATACGGAGGAGCCCCTAAAAAGACACCTGCACACCCTGAATATACGGAGGAGCCCCTAAAAAGACACCCAAACACCCTGAATATATGGAGGAGCCCCTAAAAAAACACCCGCACACCCTGAATATATAGAGGAACCCCTAAAGAAAAAGAAAAAACACCCACACCCTGAATATATGGAGGAGCCCCTAAAAAGACACCCGTACACCCTGAATATATGGAAGAACCCCTAAAAAGACACCCACACACCCTGAATATATGGAGGAGCCCCTAAAAAGACACCCGTACACCCTGAATATATGGAAGAACCCCTAAAAAGACACCCACACACCCTGAATATATGGAGGAGCCCCTAAAAAAACACCCACACACCCTGAATATATGGAGGAACCCCTAAAAAGACACCCGCACACCCTGAATATATGGAGGAGCCCCTAAAAAGACACCCGCACACCCTGAATATATAGAGGAACCCCTAAAGAAAAAGAAAAAACACCCACACCCTGAATCTATGGCACTGGAAGGTCTACCAGTGAGAGTTGTGATGGGGATGTGTAATAACGCCACCTCACAGCGCACTTTGCTGCCGTGCCCTAGGACTGGGTAAGAGCATGGCACTTGGGCTGTTCTTCATGCTGCTGGCAGCCCCTTTCATGGAGCAATGGGTGGCTTGACCTCTGCTAGCCCTAATGTATCCTCCTGGCACATGAATTCCTCAGTTGTTTAGCAAGGGGAGGCGCTGACATCTGTCCTTGGGACACTGTGTGTGTGTGTGTGTGTGTGTGTGTGTATGTTTGTATCAGTGTAATTGTGTCCCTGTCAGTGGCTCCGTCTGATTCTTTTGTGTAGCCGTTTCTCTGTCAGAGTTTCTACATCTGTCACTTTCTTTGTCAGTCATGACAGTATCTGTCTCTGTCAGTATCTCTATGCGGTTTTGTCAATGTGCCTCAGTCAGTGTCCCTGCATCTGTCTATTTCTCTGTCAGTCTGTCTGTGTCTCTGACCGACAAGCAGAGAAACTGTGTCTTTTCTAGTTTCTTCAGGCGGCTCTTTGTTTCTGTCAGTGTGTGTGTGTGTGTGTGTGTGTGTGTGTGTGTGTGTTTCTGTCCTGCCAGTGGCTGCCAAGTTGTGTTTCCAGGTCGGCCATGTTTCTCTGGACACATATTATTTATTCATGCTGATGGGCTGTGCATGAAAAATGCAACCCTGGAATATGTATAATCAATCCTCTGCAGGTTAAGAAATCTAAAAGGAATCCCAGGTGACCTGCCTCGATGTCGTTCCTGCAGCATATGAATTACACATGTTGCAGGGCAGCACCTTCCCTGTCTCCTACTCATACCATCCTCAAGACTGAACATGGCCCCTAAGCAGGTCCACAATGTCCCTTCGAAATGTTGTGAAAGCATCCTACCCGTTTCTTCTTCCCTCTCTCTCCTCCACCACATCGCAGGTGACGGCACAGTATCCCTTTTCCTCTCGTCACCGGTCCACTCCCGTGTCAGGTCAGATTTGTGAACGTCCAGTCCATTAGGGTTATTGCTCTGCTCTCCAAGACGGGCGCAATCGGCTTTTTAAGAATGGGTTCTCCAGAAAACCGGGGTTGAGGAAAGGTCCCGCCACGCCGGGATATCTCCTTTGGTATTTTCCTTGAGTCGTTTGTCAAACGAGAAGCCTCTCAGTATTAATGAGACGCTTAAAAAATACATGAAGCTCGCAGAGGGACCCGAGGAACCTCCAGCAAATGTGACGGACGGAGATGTCAGGAGGACGAGCCCAGGATTGAGACGGTCGCAAATTCTTTGATCTTCTTCATCTGCGCCTGCTTACGGGCTTTTCTAGGTCTAGGTTTACATCGCCTTTTGTTCTTTTTAAGTTGGCTGCACAAAGACTCGACTAAGGTTCCTCATCTTCATTTCTCTTCTGGCCCTTTACCAGCAGCAAATGACCAAGGAGACCCTTGCAATGGTTGAGGGAGCTGGTGATTTTCTTTGGCGACTTCTAATGCTATGTGCGGAATGAGGATTATGGATTTGTGTTGTGTTGTGTTTGCACTATGTGGTTTGGCATACACTACACAACTGTGTGCAGTCAATTTCACTATGATGCGCGTCCACGAGAACTTTTCATACTGTGGGAGAGGCTGAACCCGGTGGACGCATGTCTTTTTTGGCCGCATGTCTTTTTTGGCCGCATGTCTTTTTTGGATGCATGTCTTTTTTGGCCGCATGTCTTTTCTGGGCGCATGTCTTTTTTGGATGCATGTATTTTTGGCCGCGTGTCTTTTTTGGATGCATGTATTTTTGGACGCATGTCTTTTTGGATGCATGTATTTTTGGCCGCGTGTCTTTTTTGGATGCATGTATTTTTGGACGCATGTCTTTTTGGATGCATGTATTTTTGGACACATGTCTTTTTTGGATGCATGTATTTTTGGCCGCATGTCTTTTTTGGACGCATGTCTTTTTGGACGCATGTCTTTTTTGGACGCATGTCTTTTTTGGACGCATGTCTTTTTGGACGCATGTCTTTTTTGGACGCGTGTCTTTTTTGGACGCGTGTCTTTTTTGGACGCGTGTCTTTTTTGGATGCGTGTCTTTTTTGGACACGTGTCTTTTTTGGACACGTGTCTTTTTTGGACACGTGTCTTTTTTGGACGCGTGTCTTTTTTGGACGCGTGTCTTTTTTGGACGCGTGTCTTTTTTGGATGCATGTCTTTTTGGACGCATGTCTTTTTTGGACACGTGTCTTTTTTGGACGCGTGTCTTTTTTGGATGCGTGTCTTTTTTGGACACGTGTCTTTTTTGGACACGTGTCTTTTTTGGACACGTGTCTTTTTTGGACACGTGTCTTTTTTGGACGCGTGTCTTTTTTGGACGCGTGTCTTTTTTGGACGCGTGTCTTTTTTGGATGCATGTCTTTTTGGACGCGTGTCTTTTTTGGACGCGTGTCTTTTTTGGCCGCATGTCTTTTTTCAGCCTATGTAACTATGTAACTTATGGGTGTACGATAATATTCAGCCAAAAATTCATACATTTTTCCCCCAAAGCAATAATCAAGTGCAAGGATCACCACAACCATTTCCCCACAACTCTGCCCCGTCTTTATACCAATACTTGTTTTGTTTAATCTGTGTGAGGAGCACCATTTAAAGGGGCAGTGCCAAATTCAAGCTGCTGCATATTTAGGCCCCTATTACACGCTCGCGCATCGCATTTTTTTGCGCACGCAAAAAACGTTATCACGCGAAAATTAACACGGCATTCCGATCCGAGCGCATTTTTTCAGCCTTCATGTTTTTTCGTGCGTAAATCCGAAGCGCAAATGAACGTTGCGTGCAGGAATCGGTGGGCAGACTGTTTTTTCACGGGATCCAGCCAATCAGAATTAAGAACCACCATTTTCTAAAGTTAGGTTGTTGCGCCTGTCAAAGTCAATCCGCGTATATGTGTTGCAGCAAAAAAAAAAAAAAACTGACAAATTATTACTTTTTTATGTCTGGGTATGTGTAGAATGTGTATCTGTACTGTGCTGTATTTCTTTTTATTGCTGAGTTATTTCGTTTTGGCCACAACAAGTTAACACCAAGTTTTCAAAGACGTTACGAAAATTCGCGCAAACGTCGCTCGTACGACTTTGCGCAAAGTTTGTAATACCATCCGCACTAACGCATTTGCGCTCACAATGTTAAGTATAGGATGCGCGCACAAACTTGCGCTTGCGCTGGGTTCGCGCAGGGTCAATCGCGGTAGACGATAACGCGCATCGTTTGCGCAAACGTCGTACTACGACGTTCTGCGCAAATGGTTTTGTCCTCGCGCAAAAGCGCTGCGCGAAGCGTGTAATAGGGGCCTTAGTGGGCTGAATTTCCACTCGCCCTGGGCAAGTGCAAATTTTGAGCCCCTGATCAAAAGTATAAAGAAACAAAGCCGATAATTTTGTTATTTCGCCCCAGGTAAGAAATATCCACCTTGCTTAGCTATGGACCTACATTTGGGGTGAAGCAGGAGAAATTGACCCAGTATTAAGCCTGAGACACACTGAGCGTGTTGCGACGCACAGCGTAGCGAAGCAAAGTGAAGCAAACATTTTGCAGGCTTGACTTCACTCCGCTCCGCCTCGCAGCCAGTCTACACTGCATTACGTTTGCTTCTCTCCGCACTGGACAGGAATCCAATACTCTGCAGATCAAACTAGAGAAACGTTTCTCGTCAAATGAAGCAAAGCATAGAAAAAAAATCAAGTTTATTTTAAAACAACTTTTAAATTACAATATACAACATGCCAAAACTTTATTTACAAAGCGCATGTCATACAGGCAAGATCTAAACACCACTTACAGTTGTGTTCAAAATTATTCAGCCCCCACTGAAATTGAGTGTTTTGGCCAGTTTGACATTGATTTTGATCATTCAGTCATCTTGCTTACAATTAAATCAAAGAGGCACGTGTAGGTCAGACAAATATAACATAACATTTATAATGAAATAACCACAAATGTCTTTTCTGTGCTCACATCATTATCAGTTTTATTCAACCCCCAAGTGACATTCAATCTTAGTACTTAGTACAACATCCTTTTACAGTTATAACAGCTTTTAAACGTGAAGCATAGCTTGACACAAGTGTCTTGCAGCGATCTACGGGTATCTTCGCCCATTCGTCATGGGCAAAAGCCTCCAGTTCAGTCACATTCTTAGGCTTGCGCACTGCAACTGCTTTCTTTAAGTCCCACCAGAGGTTCTCAATCAGATTTAAGTCAGGTGACTGCGATGGCCACTCCAAAATGTTCCAGCCTTTAATCTGCAACCATGCTCTAGTGGACTTGGAGGTATGCTTGGGATCATTGTCCTGTTGAAAGGTCCAACGTCTCCCAAGCCTCAGGTTTGTGACGGACTGCATCACATTGTCATCCAATATCTCCTGGTACTGAAGAGAATTCATGGTACCTTGCACACGCTGAAGCTTCCCTGTACCTGCAGAAGCAAAACAGCCCCAAAGCATGATTGACCCCCGCCATGCTTCACAGTAGGCAAGGTGTTCTTTTCTTCATAGGCCTTGTTCTTCCTCCTCCAAACATAGCGTTGATCCATGGGCCCAAACAGTTCTAATTTTGTTTCATCAGTCCACAGAACACTATCCCAAAACTTCTGTGGTTTGTCCACATGACTTTTGGCATACTGCAGTCGACTCTTCTTATTCTTTGGAGACAGCAAGGGGGTGCGCCTGGGAGTTCTGGCATGGAGGCCTTCATTACGCAGTGTGCGCCGTATTGTCTGAGCTGAAACTTCAGTACCCACATCTGACAAATCTTTTCTCAGTTCCTCAGCAGTCACACGGGGACTTTTCTCCACTCTATGCTTCAGGTAGCGCACAGCAGTCGAAGTCAGCATCTTCTTTCTGCCACGACCAGGTAGCGTTTCAACAGTGCCCTTTGCCTTGAATTTGCGAATGATGCTTCCTATGGTCTCTCTTGGTATGTTTAACATCTTTGCAATCTTCTTATAGCCATTGCCCTTCCTGTGAAGAGTAATCACCTCTTCTCTTGTCTTCCTGGACCATTCTCTTGACTTCACCATGTTTGTAACCACACCAGTAAATGTCTAGAAGGAGCTGAGTATCACAGTCATTTTAAAGCTGCCTAATTGGTGCTTATTATGCTTTATTGCTGCTCCGTGACATCCACAGGTGTTTTCAATACCTGATTGAAAACACTTGAATGAACCTCTGTTCTTCAGAGTGGTAGTCTTTAAGGGGTTGAATAATTGTGTCAATGAAGAATTCACAAAAGAAACATTTACTACTGTATTACAAAACCAATTGATGTCATTTTAGTTGCATATGGTTCTTTAAAAAGTCCTTGTAGGATTTCATTCTGAATACAATTACAAATGTACACTAAATTCCCTAAAACCCTTTACAGCATTGGGGGTTGAATAATTTTGAACACAACTGTATATCAGCCGCTCGACCGCGCTGACACATTACGTCCATTAATAAAATACATATAAATTACAGCCAATTTAATCCGAATAGTATCATGCCCAGATACATATATACAGACCAGATCATGCCCACTCAAGATACATATACAGAGACCTCAGCCCAAATCATGCCCACAGAAATATATAGACCTCAGACCAGATAATGCCCACAGACCAGATAATGCCCACATAGATCATGCCCACATAAGGTAGACCTCAGACCAGACCCTCTAATCGCTAGGCAGGCTGGCTGGCTGGCTTTGGCTGAGCCAGAGTCGGCAGCTCAGCCGACTGTCAGAGAGGCGTGAGGCTGCTGCCGCTAAGCTCCGCCCCCGGCGGGGTTACGCCATTGTAGTTTGGACGGATCTACAGCACACGGCGCAAGTGCCATGTGCCGCAGGTCCTGCCCCTGCCCTCTGGATTTTTCCAACTCTCTTCGCTCAGCGCCGCATTGTGACGCGGCCTGAGTGAGGGAGGGGGAAAAATCTGTCCACACTGAGCGCGTCTCGCCGCACGGCGCTTCGCGCTCACTGTGTCTCAGGCTTTAGGGTATGACGAGACCTAACAAGATCAAAGCAATCATCGGGGGCCGCGGTTCCTCTCGTGTAGAGGAGGCTTCCTTGGCATTTCAGTTCTGGCCGCCCTTTCTGGGTGATAACATCTGATATGCATATGGTTCAGCCTCCTCCGTAATGGCGTCATTGAGCTAAAAACCTTTGAGACCTGAGCGGGGACTCACCATAAAGCAGGACACTTATGCTGTTGCCCTTTCTCAGGACCCTCACAAACCTTGAGATATTGGCCGTTATCAGTGCCTTCACAAACATTTGCTCAGTATTAGGGTATGTACAAAGAGACTAAACCCCACACACACTGTGCAGACCACGAAATAGACAGACACATCCAGGTTTGACCAAGAGGAAGTTCCAAAGGTGAGAGGTATGGTAGGGCGGGAGTAGGTGTTGGGACAGACTGGTTTTGGTTGGGACTTTGAAGAGCCAGAGGGTGCAGATGGTTTAATCATTTGGGGTAGGGTTGTATGGTTGTCAAGAAAGATAATAATTTGACCTCCTCACAGGTCTGTCAGAAGAAGGCCTCTCCGTCATGGTCCAGCTGATACCACTCAGACCCACTGGGTGCAAAATTGGCCAAATTGCTTTAACTGCAGTAGGCAGGGAAAGCCCTACAACGATGGCTGACATCCAAGATGTCATCCTGCTGTGTAAGAGACCCCAGATCATCACCAGAACAGCAATTGCTGAGATCACCAACATGTCCCACTCCTCATAACACTATGACTTAGGTCTTCCTGTACCTTTGGGCACATGAGGCAGTAAGCGTTCTTCAAAGGATGCGTACGACTGCAGCGATTTCAGCTTTTTCCCATGAAACCCCGATGGTGTTGAGGTCTTGTTTGAATGTTGTACTCCACGTCATGACGAGTGGCATGCCTTCCTTCCGTTAGGCGCTATCCAGTGGATTGTAACCTTTAATATATGCGTAAGTCTGGAAGTCATAGGATGTGTCCAGCCATAAAAATCTGGTCATGACACACATGCTGCACAGGCAAGCTTACCCTCGAACATGTAGCACAGATAGAAGTAAATATTAAAGTCTTTTTATAGAAGAACAATGTCACGAGTCTTGCTTACAGAGCTCCAGGTGTCTGCGTCCTCACAGAGAATCACGTCAAGTCTTTCTGCTCTAGGCCTACATGTCATCATTTATTTACCTAGACTATGCGTGATCTTTAATCCTGCCCAATAGCCAGCCTTGAATCTCAAGCACTGCAGCTCCTCTTTTCTCTGGTTTACATTCTGTTGTTTCACCTCACACTGTATCAGAACAGGGACATATACCTAGGGCTCAGATACGACCTGCTATTGTTTAAGGCCTTACAAGATGGCCGCCTCAAGTCCTCTGTTCAATTTCAAGGTGGTACTTCCAACTCCCTATGCACTTCTTCTGAATAGATTGATCCCAACCATCTTCCCCATATGGATACTCAGAATACCCTGATATTTACACTATATGAAGGTATGTACTGGTGGTATTCGTGAGCTCCAAAATCTCCATAATCACACTAACGGGTTGATGAATCAAGCATCTAGTGACATTTCAAAGTAGGGATGCACCGATACCACTTTTTTAAGACCGAGTACAAGTACCGATGCTTTTTAAAAGTACTCACAGATACCGAGTACCGATACTTTTATTTTATGTCATGTGACTGCTTTTCAATAAGCACAGACCTCATATAAAAATGCCCCAGCTCACATGTATATACCCCCCCCGAGAGATATATACAGAATGCCCCCAGCTCACATGGATATTGCCCCCAGCTCACACATGGATATTGTCCCCAGCTCACACATGGATATTGTCCCCAGCTCACACATGGATATTGTCCCCAGCTCACATGGATATTGTCCCCAGCTCTCATGGATATTGTCCCCAGCTCTCATGGATATTGTCCCCAGCTCACATGGATATTGCCCCCAGCTCACATGGATATTGTCCCCAGCTCTCATGGATATTGTCCCCAGCTCACATGGATATTGCCCCCAGCTCACATGGATATTGTCCCCAGCTCACATGGATATTACCCCCATGGCTCGGAGGGAACATCTGCCCCACGGTGGATCCGGTCGCAGGGCTGTGACACGGCCGCCGGGTCGTGGAGGCCTTGAAGCTGCCTCCAACCGAGATCTCGCAGAAGGCTACCGCGAGATTTCGGCTGGAGGCAGCGTCACAGCCTCCACTGCCCGGCGGCCGCGTCACAGCCCCGCGACTGGACCCACCGCTGGGTAAGTGATGTGGCTCGCTGGAGGGGAACGCTGGCCGAATGCTTTTCATGCATGCAGCCAGCTTCCTCAGCCCCACGGATACCGGCAAGCCGGCCCAGCGCTGGCTTCCGGTATCGGGGAAAGGTATCGGGCCATTTGCACGAGTAAAAAAAAAAAAAATGTTATAAATGCTATAATGTTGGGGCTTAGTTTCTGCCCTCAAGCAAGATGGATGTCCGAGGGGGGTGACGTCATTTCCGGAGCGCTCTGTGGAGGTTGCCGGCGACGCTGACCTCCCCCTGACTCCATAGGTGATCTCTATCCTCCTCGTTTCAAAATCAAGGAGGATCTATAAGAGGTTTTGTTTTGTGATACACAGATCAGCTCATGAGTAAGTCCTAGGGACGAAACATGTCAAGCTGATCTGCGTTTACATTATTTGTGTCTACTGTCTGCCGGCTTGCTGTCCATCGTTTGAAGAGGAGCCTGAATTTCCGGTTGTTCGATCCGGGTGGTCCGCAAGAACTTTTTGCCTAACTATACTGGACTACAACATCGGCTTCCTTGGAGTCTACCCTGGCCAGGAGTCTCCATCCTGTGGACTTATAGTCACCGCCACCGGGATGCATTAAGGATGTTTTAATATGCTTATATGCACACTAATTTGTGAACGTGTGCCACGTTGTTTGTGAGTGGCTTCCTTGCTTTTTTTTATACTATTAAATGTTTACAGTATTATACTATGAGAGTGTATCTATATTTCTAGCCACTGGAATCCACTCTTCATCTGGCTGTGCCATCAAAACCATAGACCATTTTTTAAAAGGTTGTATTCACCTTATTGCAGTTTTTTTTGCTTTTTGTTTCTGATATACTAGCACGTTGTGGTGGAGAGTGCTGTGAACTGCTGTATTTATACTTGTTGGGTATACTTTCACTCTTATCTATTTTTTATACATTTGCACGAGTACCAAGTACTCGTGCAAACGGCAGTATCGGCACCGATACCGATACTAGTATCGAGATATATACAGAATGCCCCCAGCTCACATGGATATTGCCCCCAGCTCACACATGGATATTGCCCCCTGCTCACACATGGATATTGCCCCCAGCTCAAACATGGATATTACCCCCAGCTCAAACATGGATATTGTCCCCAGCTCACACATGGATATTGGCCACAGCTCACACATGGATATTGCTCCCAGCACACACATGGATATTGCCCCCAGCTCACACATGGATATTGCCCCCAGCTCACACATGGATATTGCCCCCAGCTCACACATGGATATTGCCCCCAGCTCACACATGGATATTGCCCCCAGCTCACACATGGATATTGTCCCCAGCTCACACATGAATATTGTCCCCAGCTCACACATGGATATTGCCCCCAGCTCACGCATGGATATTGCCCCCAGCTCACATGGATATTGTCCCCAGCTCACATGGATATTGTCCCCAGCTCTCATGAATATTGTCCCCAGCTCACATGGATATTGCCCCCATGGCTCGGAGGGAACGTCTGCCCCACGGTGGATCCGGTCGCAGGGCTGTGACCACATTTATTATTATTAGTATTCTTTATTTATAAAGCGCCAGCATATTCCGCAGCGCTGAACAATAGGCACAATATAGACAGGGTTACATTGAACATTTTGACAAACTAGTACAGGAGGAAACGACGGCCCAATTCCCGTGGGAATTTACAATCTAGAAGGGTTGGCGGTGGAAACCAGAGAAGCGGACTGCAAGGTGAGAGCGATGGACTGCAAGGTGAGCGCGATGGACTGCAAGGTGACCGTATTGGACTGCAAGGTGACCGTGATGGACTGGCTGGGGCAGTGAGGTGTATCAGTGAGTCCGGTGGTTGGCTTCCCTAAATAGGAATGTCTTAAGGGAGGGTTTGAAGGAAGGGAAACTAGGGGAAAGTTTGACAGTATGAGGGAGAGCGTTCCAGAGAGTGGGGACTGCATGTGAGAAATACTGCAGCCTATCATGGGAAGAGGTTATGCGGGGAGAAGCTAGGTGCAGGTCACGGTTTGACCTTAGGGAACGGGCCGGGGTGTATTTGGTGATTAGTGAGGACAGGTAGTGGGGAGCTGAGTTAGTGAGGGTTTTGTAGGTAAGGATAAGGATTTTGAATTTAATTCTGCAGTGGATGGGGAGCCAGTGAAGGGACTCGCAGAAAGGACCAGAGACTGAGCGGTGGGTGAAGTGGATGAGCCTGGCAGAGGCATTTAGAATGGATTGTAGGGGGGAGAGGTGGAAGAGAGGGGAGGCCAGCTAAAAGATTATTACAATAGTCAAATCGGGAGATTACAACGGCGTGTATGAGTTGCTTTGTGGTGTCAGCGGTAAGAAATGGCTGAATTCTGGAAATTTTACATAGTTGTTTCTTTAGTATAGGAGTAACCTGCTCGTGTTTGAAGGCAGCTGGGAAGGAGCTGGTGGAGATAGGCTGAAGATATGTGTGAGAGCAGGGGTGAGGGAGGAGGAGAATGGAGGTATTAGATGTGAGGGAATGTGATTGAGCAGGCACGTAGTGAGATGTGAGGACAGTAAGGAATGGACTTCCCAATCAATGGCTGGGTGGAAGCGGCATTTGATTTATTTATCAGTTGATAACTGAAAAATGAGTTTACATCAAGAACAACGTTCCACATCTGGACAGTCGTAGACTGGGAAATTGTAACGGGTGGTGTAGCGCCCACTAAGGAGTAGCGAGGTTGAGACTTTAACCACTTCGCTGCGGAGGACGCACTCAGCGTGTCCTGCCACAGGAAGGGTTGGCTGTGGAAGACGCGCTGAGCGGGTCCTCCCAAAGCAGCCTGCGATCGGCCGGATCGGCCGGTGCGGGCTGACATCTTGGATGTCAGCCCGTCAATCCGGGACCGCCGCGGGCACAATAGATGTCATTTCGGCGCCCCCGCGTGTGCGGAGTAGGCGCCTGAAAGGGAGGGGGGAGGTCCTTCGGACCTCTCTCCCTCCCGATCGCCGGGGTCCTGAGCTTAATGCCAGGCACCGTTTGGAAGGGCACAGCCTGCCCTTATAAATGGTACCTGGCATTAACCCCATGGGGGCCGGATCATGAATCGGCGCCGAAAAGCGCCGGATCATGATCCTCTCCTGGAGCTGGCCGACATCTTGGATGTCGGCCAAGCCTCCGGGAACTCCCCCTGAGGACTGGCGTCATCGTGCATAGCACCTCCCCCCTCAGCTGCCTTCAGCGCTCAAGACCTGGCAGACTACTTCCTCAGTAAAACTCTAACTATCAGAAGCAACATCCCAACACAAGATAGTTATCTGCCACCTCCACTCCCACAGGTCCCCTCTGCCACCCTCTGCCGCTTCCTCCCAACCACTGAGGAGGAAGTCAATTCCTTATTGTCCTCCTCACATCTCACCACGTGCCCGCTCGACCCCATTCCCTCACATCTAATTCCTCCCCTCTCCTCCTCCCTCACCCCTGCTCTCACACACATCTTCAACCTATCTCTCTCCACTGGCTCCTTTCCATCCGCCTTCAAACACGCGCTAGTTACCCCTTTACTAAAGAAACCATCCCTAGACACCAACTCTCCATCCAACTACCGCCCTGTATCCCTGCTTCCCTTCACATCAAAGCTCTTAGAAAAACTAGTCTTCAACCGCCTCTCCCTCTTCCTGTCCTCCAATTCCCTACTTGACCCCCTGCAATCTGGCTTCCGTCCGCTACACTCAACTGAAACTGCCCTCACCAAAGTCACCAACGACCTCCTAACTGCTAAAAAACACGGCCACTATTCTATTCTCATCCTGCTTGACCTCTCGGCTGCTTTTGACACTGTTGACCACCCCCTCCTTCTACAGACCCTCAACTCTCTGGGTCTCGGTGACACTGCACTTGCTTGGGTTGACTCCTATTTATCCAACAGGTCCTTCTGTGTGTCCTTTGCTGGTAACTCCTCCTCTTCATTGCCTCTATCTGTTGGTGTACCTCAAGGCTCTGTCCTTGGTCCTCTGCTCTTTTCCATCTACACCTCCTCCCTGGGCAAAATCATCAACAGCTTTGGCTTTAATTACCACCTCTACGCTGATGACACTCAGATCTACCTCTCTACCCCTGATCTCTCTCCCCCTGTCCTTTCAAAAGTCAGTGACTGTTTATCTGGCATCTCCTCCTGGATGGCCTCCCACCACCTAAAGATCAACATGTCAAAGACTGAGCTCCTACTTATTCCTCCCTCTAATGCCTCCCCACCTCCTGACTTCTCTATCACGGTGGAGGGTATCACCATCTCCCCATCAAACCAAGTTCGCTGTCTTGGAGTTACACTGGACTCTGCTCTTTCCTTCATCCCCCACATCAAGTCTCTTTCCTCCTCCTGCCGATACCAACTGCGTAATATTTCCAGAATTCGGCCATTTCTTACCGCGGTCACCACAAAACAACTCATACACGCCCTGGTAATCTCCCGACTCGACTATTGCAATAATCTCTTATCTGGCCTCCCTCTGTCCCACCTCTCCCCCCTACAATCCATCCTGAACGCCTCCGCCAGGCTAATTCACCTCACCCGCCGCTCTGTCTCTGCCGCTCCCCTCTGCGAGTCCCTTCACTGGCTCCCCATCCACTGCAGAATTAAGTTCAAAATCCTTATCCTTACCTACAAAACCCTCACTAACTCAGCGCCCCACTACCTGTCCTCACTAATCACCAAATACACCCCAGCCCGCTCCCTAAGGTCAAACAGTGACCTGCGCCTAGCTTCTCCCCGCATCACCTCTTCCCATGATAGACTGCAGGATTTCTCACGCGCAGCCCCCACTCTCTGGAACGCTCTCCCTCGTGCTGTCAGACTTTCCCCTAACTTCTCTTCCTTCAAACGCTCCCTGAAAACATTCCTATTTAGGGAAGCCTACCACCCAACTCACTGACGCAACCATCAATCACTCTCACCTTACAGTCCTCTCCTCCTGTTTCCAACCCCAACCCTCCTAGATTGTGAGTTCCTACGGGAATAGGGCCCTCATCTCCTCCTGTACTGTTTGTCAAATGTTGTTCAATGTATTGTAACCCTGTCTGTACTGTTCTTATTGTACAGCGCTGCGGAATATGCTGGCGCTTTATAAATAAATAATAATAATAATAATAATAATTAACCCCTAGCTGCCACCAATGGTGGAGATAGTGGGTTCCAATGAACCCCCTATCTCCCGATCCGTGGCAGCTAGGGGTTAATGTTTGATATCGTTGGATCGGCCAGAGCATGGCCTTTCCAACGATATCAAACATGACTGTGAAAAAAGTTTTTTTTTAAAAAAAATTAAATAAAAAAAATAAATAAATAAAAATAATAATAAAAAAAAAATAAACAAGTTTTTTATTTTTTATTTGTTTTGTTAATGCAGCAATATTGTTCCCATTTAATTTATAATGTGAACAATGATGCTGCACTAACGATTTTTGTATGGGGTGCGTTTGTTAAAAATAGCGAAATTTTCCCCCAAAAAAATGTAACGAGACCCCATTTCTAATTTTTTTAACAAGCGCACCCCATAGAAAATATAACCGCAAACGATCGCATGTTAAAATGTGAAAAAAACACTTTACACGTTGTAAATTTTTGAAAATTCAAATTTTATTGCAGATTTTGTTATAATATACTGACAGGACATGACGTATACATATAATAATGACATATTATGAATCTGCCGAGTCTGACGGAAAGAACGATATATAATATGTCTGGGTCATATACTAAAATAAGGCTTCAAAACGCGTTTAAACATAATGAGCGAAACCGGTAAAAATGACCTCAGCACAGAGGCGGGAAAAGCCTCAGCAGCGAAAGGGTTAAGGACTGAAATATCTGCTTGACGTTTACACACTGCTTGGTATACACAGACTTATACACTCGAGTCAGGGAGGATGAGCAAACAACTGAGTTGCTACTAAGCACTAAAGGTTTCAAGACTGATAGACAACTTAGAGCACGTTCAGAAACACAAAGATACTTCAGACAGTAGGTGAATTGTACGGACTGCAGGGCAGTCAGGAAATGCGCAGATGTGACGTTTTCTGATAATCTGGAGCAGGTCAACGGTACCTTATGATATTCAGAAGTAACAGATACACATAGGGGTCTATCACTGGTACAGTATCAAGTATATTTGTCGGTTTGAGCACACTAAACATAGGCTGAATATAAACAGTATCTTTCGATCGCAGTTTTCACATACAGTTGTGTTCAAAATTATTCAACCCCCAATGCTGTAAAGGGTTTTAGGGAATTTAGTGTACATTTGTAATTGTATTCAGAATGAAATCCTACAAGGACTTTTTAAAGAACCATATGCAACTAACATGACATCAATTGGTTTTGTAATACAGTAGTAAATGTTTCTTTTGTGAATTCTTCATTGACACAATTATTCAACCCCTTAAAGACTACCACTCTGAAGAACAGAGGTTCATTCAAGTGTTTTCAATCAGGTATTGAAAACACCTGTGGATGTCACGGAGCAGCAAAAAAGCATAATAAGCACCAATTAGGCAGCTTTAAAATGACTGTGATACTCAGCTCCTTCTAGACATTTACTGGTGTGGTTACAAACATGGTGAAGTCAAGAGAATGGTCCAGGAAGACAAGAGAAGAGGTGATTACTCTTCACAGGAAGGGCAATGGCTATAAGAAGATTGCAAAGATGTTAAACATACCAAGAGAGACCATAGGAAGCATCATTCGCAAATTCAAGGCAAAGGGCACTGTTGAAACGCTACCTGGTCGTGGCAGAAAGAAGATGCTGACTTCGACTGCTGTGCGCTACCTGAAGCGTAGAGTGGAGAAAAGACCCCGTGTGACTGCTGAGGAACTGAGAAAAGATTTGTCAGATGTGGGTACTGAAGTTTCAGCTCAGACAATACGGCGCACACTGCGTAATGAAGGCCTCCATGTCAGAACTCCCAGGCGCACCCCCTTATTGTCTCCAAAGAATAAGAAGAGTCGACTGCAGTATGCCAAAAGTCATGTGGACAAACCACAGAAGTTTTGGGATAGTGTTCTGTGGACTGATGAAACAAAATTAGAACTGTTTGGGCCCATGGATCAACGCTATGTTTGGAGGAGGAAGAACAAGGCCTATGAAGAAAAGAACACCTTGCCTACAGTGAAGCATGGCGGGGAGTCAATCATGCTTTGGGGCTGTTTTGCTTCTGCAGGTACAGGGAAGCTTCAGCGTGTGCAAGGTACCATGAATTCTCTTCAGTACCAGGAGATATTGGATGACAATGTGATGCAGTCCGTCACAAACCTGAGGCTTGGGAGACGTTGGACCTTTCAACAGGACAATGATCCCAAGCATACCTCCAAGTCCACTAGAGCATGGTTGCAGATTAAAGGCTGGAAACATTTTGGAGTGGCCATCGCAGTCACCTGACTTAAATCTGATTGAGAACCTCTGGTGGGACTTAAAGAAAGCAGTTGCAGTGCGCAAGCCTAAGAATGTGACTGAACTGGAGGCTTTTGCCCATGACGAATGGGCGAAGATACCCGTAGATCGCTGCAAGACACTTGTGTCAAGCTATGCTTCACGTTTAAAAGCTGTTATAACTGTAAAAGGATGTTGTACTAAGTACTAAGATTGAATGTCACTTGGGGGTTGAATAAAACTGATAATGATGTGAGCACAGAAAAGACATTTGTGGTTATTTCATTATAAATGTTATGTTATATTTGTCTGACCTACACGTGCCTCTTTGATTTAATTGTAAGCAAGATGACTGAATGATCAAAATCAATGTCAAACTGGCCAAAACACTCAATTTCAGTGGGGGTTGAATAATTTTGAACACAACTGTAAGCGTGTGGCCGAGAAACATGAGCCCTGGGTTGGGTATAGTAACCTAATGCGGCCACAGACGATACCCCAAAACGAGGAGGGACAACACCCACCGTAACGTGTAAACACCCCAGTGGCAAACATGGGGCTAAACCACCAAAGCACCACACGGGCAATCGTAATCGAGCAGCAATAGAATGGTCAAAAACAAGCCGGGTCAAAAATCAGGAGCAGGGATCGTATCCAAAAATGGGTTGGCAACAGAATCAAAAAACAGATCAGCTTAGCGATGCGGGAACAGAACTCCACGACAGGGCGACGAGGCAACTCCTCGCACCCTGTTTTAAACCCTGCGGCTCCTCGTGACCATGCTAGGCCCCGCCCCCTCAGAGGCCACTTGGCCAGTACAAGGTGCTGGCAAATGACCAGCCCTTGGCACCGAACCTTGCCCAGACCCCCCAGGAAGCACAGCAGGGGCTGGGGATGTAACAGAAATGTTGCCTGGTTATATCTCAATTTGTGCTGCAACTTGTAGTTGGTGGGATCAGAAATGAAAGCAAGAACCTCATTGATTCAATGGTTGTGCCAATGGTTCAAGCTGTTTGAGGTGGCTCCTACACATTACGACTTGCCTCCATCCATAACCAGGGGCGGACTGACAAGTAATGGGGCCCACAGGCAATAGGAGGTCATGGGGCCCCCCTTGTTCCGCACCCACAGGAGGCCACACCCATAAAAAAACACTTCCTACAACGCAACACCCACATGTACATTATTGTGCTAAAGAATTTATTTCTGAACTCCTAAAAATAACCTTTTTGAAAATCTACTTGGACCCAGCAGCGAATTGTGCCCCCCTCCATACTCACAGATGGCCACCGCACTGCTGCAGCAGCCATCACCCACTCATTGCAGCTAAGGCTGCGCCACAGCACATAGTCCCACAGTCACAGCACAGCACAAAGTCCCTGTGGAAAATGTGGGAAACTGACCATCACTTTAAAAGATACTGTACAATACTGACACACTGCACATTACAGAGATCCACAGAAATAAACCTCACTGGAATGTGCAGTGTGTATGAGCGTATCACAGAATACACAGCAATAAAACCCACAGTAATGTGCAGTGTGTACAAGAGTATCACAGCGCTCTACAGCAATAAAACTCACAGTAATGTGCAGTGTGTATGAGCGAATCAGAATCCACAGGAATAAAACCCACAGTAATGTGCAGCTCACACATGGATATATATTGCCCCCAGCAGCTCACACATGGATATAGATTGCCCCCAGCAGCTCACTCATGGATATATATTGTCCCAGCAGCTCACACATGGAGTTGCCCAGAAGCCCCCAGCATGTGCCACAGTCTGCTGCAGAGCTTGGGAGCCAGGTTCCTGAGCAATAGCACCCATCCGGAGCGCACTTAATATGGAAAATTCAAAATTCTAAATAATGGGTTCTCTACCTGTACCTGCTTTTACTTGAGCTGTATCTAATTGGACTAAGCCTTCTTTAATGAATTATTGTAACTCACCGGTATGGTCTCCTTTCTTTCCATCCAACTGATCGAGTCCTGCTTTACTGTCCGGGGTCAACATCCGACTGATCTGGCAATCTGCGTGGTACAAAGAGAACCATCTGCGGCAGGAAAAGTGCCAGGTCTTGTCTTTATTTGTGTTGGTTACTAACACCTCGTCCAGGAACCAGGCCTGCTTCTCTTCCAAACCATCGTGCTACAGAAATAATGGTACAATGTGACCCAATATTACCACAACATATGCATAAACACAGCAAGTCGCCACTTAGGATGGGTTTTTGGGCATTTTTATCTACACTTTCTATGGTCATGTTCATCATTTTTGATGTTTCTTAGAATTGTGTTCAGAGATGGGTTGATGTCAACAAGAAAAATATGCCGACATCATCAGTTCCTGAGTCGGTCTCTGGCAGGTGGGATCAGGAACATCGCTAGAGGGGGCGGGGGTGCGGCCCGCACCGGGTGACACCAACCCTAGTGACACCACTGGGTGGGATATATAGAATCATGTCTGCCGAGTGACAGCTGTGTGGGCAGTGGAAACTCCTCCACTCCACAACTCTAACAAGGAGGGGGCACTGGTCCAGGTAGTAGAGTGACCCTTTAAGTCCCCATGGTGGTCCTCACTAAACTTTCTGTCTATTTTGGTCAGGGATGGCACCAGAGGGACCGAAACTACAGAGAAAAAGTGCAAAGTCGATCCGGATTATAGTGAAACATATTTTTTTAAGTTGTATGACTATATTTGGACGCTTTTAGTGCATTTCAGCATTTTGAGATGATTGCTGTGGCAGGTATTAGTGATATATCATGACTAAAGACATTTTAGTGTCACACGCTTCATAGTATAAGCTGTAACTCTTCGTTAAATATAGCTACCTCGAGAGTAATACTCTTGATATCTCCAATATCGGAACCAAAGAGCTTGAAGGTATGGGTTGAACCTTTGCGGAACAGAAACTCTGACATTTTCTTGGGTTCATCCGATTTGGTCGTTTTATACAGCTGGGTCTTGTTCAGTTTCCCTTTTGAACCTTTCATCTGTATAAATACCTTAAGGGAAGAAAAAAAAAATGCAATAAATTCTATAGCTAAGAAAAAAAAAACAGACACGTGGAGGGCTACTGCATTAATAAGGAGAAAGCGAGATAGAAAAATGACAAATGCTGAAAAATGCAAAACGTTGGGAGTGTGATAACCTGGTGAGAAGGACAGAATGGAAAAAAGTAAAAGAAGGAGAATACAAATAAACCAAAAAAATACAATATATACAGAAAAAGCGGTGTTGCGCCCATGCTCACCTGAGCAGCTGCAACAACCCGGAGTAACAACCCAGCCCATGTATAAAATATAGCAAGAAAAAAGATGTCATCTGCGCTAGTTTCTATACAATTCCATGTGAAAAAAACACAATTAGAGGTTTTAGTTTGCTTGAATGGCGATTGAAGCGTAAGCTCCTAAGCGTAAGTTACCTAACCAATGTAACCAAAAGCCACTTCTCTGAGCAGCCACGTGCTCTCTTGCTGCTTTTCAGCTAAGAGGCAAAATGGTGGGTTTTATTTATACAGGCACCGTGTACTTCCCATTTGGGGTTGAACACAAAAACATGGAAAAAGGAACAACAGCAAAATGACTTAACTGGTGTTACAACAGTGTTACTGGTGTTAAAGCAGCAAGAGAGTGTGCAGCTGCTCAGAGGAGCGGCTTTTGGTTACATTGGTTAGGTACTCACTCTACCAAGAGGTGCCGTGATGGGGTGAGTGAGCTTACAGTTCAATGGCCATTTGAGCAAACTAAAACCTCTAACTGTGTTTTGTTTCAACACGGAATTGTACAGATGACCTCTTTTTTCTTGCCAAAAAATACAATAAGTTGGTTGTTCCTTTTTTTTTTTTTAAAGGAGGTTATTTTATCTTTTACGTCACCTATAATGTCATACATTTCATTTGTGGACTTTTTTGGACATTGTATTATTGTCAGGTTTGGGTCTGGAGCTCAGGATGCAGTGGCAGGATCGAATTGTCAAATCAAAAGGGGCAAACCCATATGGGAGGTCAGGTAATGGTTCCAGAGTTGAGGCGGGCGGCATTCAGGCAGTGCCAAAAGATAGCCGAGGTCTAAGACAAAGATCGGAATATAAGAATGCGCAGGATGGATCGTAATAGGAGAACAGTCGTCTCAGCATCCTCCTCGCAAACTGGGTTTATAGGAGTGTGAGCCAAAAACTCCTCCCCTCCCAAGACCCAGCCCCCAATTTCCTCCCCTCCACCAATGGTGGAGAAGAGGGAGAACCCAGGAGTCCCTGGCAACCATGACCCAGGTTGGGCTTTGTGACGTAGTGACTGTAACCTAACTTGGTACCTCTGTCCGCGGGCTCTCTTCCATGTAACAGTCCCCGGAGCAATCTTTCCTAACAGCTCCCCAAAACTTTAACCACAGCTTAAAGAATGAGGCTCACTATTGGAAAGCAAGCAGCAGAATGAAGGTTTCGTCACACAGATACAGTCAAGGATCAACCCTATATGCATACAACCAAACAGATAACATCACAGGAGCAAATAACTGCACAGGACCTTCAAACAATGGGACCTCCTGGGAGGTGAAGGGGGTAGGGAGAAAGCAGGTAAAACAAAAGGAATTTCTTATAGAGAGAATGTACACAATAGAGAGAGCAGGTACTAATACAGAGATAGGATACATAATAGAGGGAATGTACACCATAGAGAGAGCAGGTACTAATACAGGGATAGGATACATAATAGAGGGGATGTACACCATATACACAACAGGAGACCATAATAACTACACAAGGGAATAACACACAGACATCAGTAATCTTTAGTTTGCCGGGGAATGTTTAAAACAGTGAAAAAACAAATATATTTAAAAGGTCCACCAGTTCCCCAATAGTCTCTTTCACGGGCCATAGTCTCTCTGGGCAGGAGGCTAGCCCACGGCCCCCTCCAGATGCCACCGTGATGGTAGGTTCTGTCACAGGCTCCACCCCTTAATGTTTCACACCTCCTTTGACTGCCCCAGAAGCCGGGACGCAGCAGAGGCCCTCCGGCCTGCAGCAAGGAAGATCCCCCGCCGCCCGCACTGAGGAAAGTCAGCGGCAGCACCTCGTGTTTCGGGCCAACGGAGTCCCGCCAACAGGGACACAGTGAGTGTCACAGGACTGGGATGAGGCATTGGCCAAGGCCCGACAATTATCATTTTATACATTTTTTAAAAATGCACACTTTTTAGCGACGAGTTAAAGGGATATTATAGGGTTAAAACATGAGGAAATAGGAAATGGAGGGGTTAAACAATAGCCCCTACTGGCCCTCTCCAAACGCCCCTCTCCTGTGTTAACCCTTTACTTTCCTTCAAAAACTCCACTGAATCAAGTGTTGCTCTTCCACTGATTTCTGCAGGATATGACATGCTTCCAGCTCAGCATACCATGTGACTGCAGGAGGGTTGTGTGTCCAGCCAATCCAGTGGCTCTCAGTGCAGGAAGGCTTTGGATAGGACTAGTATCTGAAGTACTCCAAGTTCCTGAAAGGAGGGTCTGAACGAGACTAAGCCTCTGCATGTGGATGGCTGAATCAGCACTATGAGCACCCACAGAGGGAGGAGAGGGAGCTCACAGCACTGTGACCGCTCAAATAAGATAGAGCGCTCACACTGTGTAGCGTGTTCCTTTAAATAAAAAAAAGTATACTTACGAGTAAGCCCCGAGTTTACAAAAGCTAGCTTGTCCCAAGAAGCAAGGACGCACTTTGACAGAATGCGGGAACTAAGCAGCAATCGATGAAAAAACAATCGGTTGAAAGCGAAATGCGTCAGCAAGATTTGTTTGCAAAGGAATTCATATCAGCGGGCTAGAAATTCTGGTTTTGGTAAGATAGGAGGAAATGAAGTCCCTGTGTATTTTATGAGGTGGGACACTTTCAGCCTCGTTAGCGGCGGTCTCACCCTCGCATTCGTCCCAGCTTTCTTTCGGTCTCCGGTCTTTACAACGACCTTGTAGAGCACTTTTGTGGCAGACATGGAAGTGGATCTAAGACCCGTCCTGCCGATCGGGGCGCTCTGCGATCGTTTCTGAAAATGCAAGGAAAAATAATGTAACTCACCTTTATACGATGAGCACACACATAAATCTGTGACATAAACGTGGCAATAAATATCCGTAAAGAGATTTATAATGACATTTAGAATCATTATTAAGTTACTTAGGATTCCATAATGAAAGTATATAAATAGGAATTAGAGAGGATAGTAACTCAGAGGACGATACTTACAGTTGTCGGAGGATGCGGGTTAACATGTAACCCAAACTTTTTGGCATAGTAGCCATACATGTGCGGATCGTTCATGGAGTTGTAATGCGGGAGGATGTCGACATGTCCATTTCGATACCGGAAACCCCCTGAATGAGCGCTCATTGTACGTGCTACAGGAACATACATAAAACACACAACATTAACAAAGTAATACCATGAACTTTATTACAATTATATTAATAATGAAAGATGAAAAAGCATTCTCCACCGTCCTAAACATCACCTCTAGGGTGAAGAGATAAAAGAACTGGACGCCTCTTCAACATGGACCAGCAACAATGACCAGTAGCAATCATACAGCTCGATTTAATTTGGACCGAAGGCTGAAATCAGGACCTTTTTTAAGCCAATTATTGGTTTGGGAGATTTAAATGCGGGTTTACTGGCATTTCTAGTCCAGTAACAATTTGCATCAAGGGTTGTGCGTGTATAAAGGCTGTATGAGTGTAATAAAACTCGTGAGTGTATAGGGGCTGTATGTAGGGAGAGTTGTGAGTGTATAGGGGCTGTAGGTGTGTAATGAGAGTTGTGAGTGTATAAGGGCTGTAGGTGTGTAATGAGAGTTGTGAGTGTATAAGGGCTGTAGGTGTGTAATGAGAGTTGTGAGTGTACAGTATAAGGACTGTAGGTGTGTAATGAGAGTTGTATGTGTATAATGAGCGTTGTTTGTGTAGGGGCTGTAGGTAATGAGATTTCTTAGTGTTTAGAGGCTGTGTTTGTAACGAGAGTTGTGAGTGTAAAAGGGCGGTATGTGTGTAATGAGAGTTGACATTGTATAAGGGCTGTAGGTGTGTAATGAGAGTTGGTTGTGTAGAAGGCTGTATGGATGTAAGGAGATTTCTGAGTGTTATGGGGTGGTGTTTGTAAAGAGAGTTGTGAGTGTATAAAGGCTGTATGTGTGTAATGAGAGTTGTGAGTGTATAAGGGCTATATGTGTGTAACAAGATTTCTGAGTGTTTAGGGGCTGTGTTTGTAAAGAGAGTTGTGAGTGTATAAGGGCGGTATGTGTGTAATGAGAGTTGTGAGTGTATAAGGGCTGTATGTGTGTAACAAGACTTCTGAGTGTTTAGGGGCTGTGTTTGTAAAGAGAGTTGTGAGTGTATAAGGGCTGTATGTGTGTAATGAGAGTTGTGAGTGTATAAAGGTTGTATGTGTGTAATGAGTGCTGTGAGTGTATAAAGGTTGTATGTGTGTAAGGAGAGTTGTGAGTGTATAAAGGTTGTATGTGTGTAATGAGAGTTGTGAGTGTATAAAGGTTGTATGTGTGTAATGAGAGTTGTGAGTGTATAAGGGCTGTATGTGTGTAATGAGAGTTGTGAGTGTATAAAGGTTGTATGTGTGTAATGAGAGTTGTGAGTGTATAAGGGCTGTATGTGTGTAACAAGATTTCTGAGTGTTTAGGGGCTGTGTTTGTAAAGAGAGTTGTGAGTGTATAAGGGCGGTATGTGTGTAATGAGAGTTGTGAGTGTATAAGGGTGTATGTGTGTACAAGACTTCTGAGTGTTTAGGGGCTGTGTTTGTAAAGAGAGTTGTGAGTGTATAAGGGCTGTATGTGTGTAATGAGAGTTGTGAGTGTATAAAGGTTGTACGTGTGTAATGAGTGCTGTGAGTGTATAAGGTTGTATGTGTGTAATGAGAGTTGTGAGTGTATAAAGGTTGTATGTGTGTAATGAGAGTTGTGAGTGTATAAGGGCTGTATGTGTGTAATGAGAGTTGTGAGTGTATAAGGTTGTATGTGTGTAATGAGAGTTGTGAGTGTATAAGGGCTGTATGTGTGTAATGAGAGTTGTGAGTGTATAAAGGTTGTATGTGTGTAATGAGAGTTGTGAGTGTATAAGGGCTGTATGTGTGTAACAAGATTTCAGAGTGTTTAGGGGCTGTGTTTGTAAAGAGAGTTGTGAGTGTATAAGAGCTGTATTATTTATTTATTTATAAAGTATTTTAGCAGGAAGGATACATTGAGATTTCTCTTGTTTTCAAGTATGTCCTGGGTGTGTATGTGTGTAATGAGAGTAGTGAGTGTGTAGGGGCTGTGTTTGTAATGAAAGTTGTGACTGTGGGAGTCTCTAGGTTATTTAATAGTTAAACCCCATTTGCACACGTTTTGATGGTTTCAGGTACGGTATTTTGATTCCCGATAAGAATTTGGGTCAAATATACTTTTCAATGGAAATATCAGCTTTTATCGATTCAATTCGAATTTTATCATTATGCCGATTTCCCAAAAAATTACAAAATGCTGAAAGATGCCGATAAATGAATATTCAAGCAGGAAATAAGGGGTATAAGGATGAAATCTTTTTGTAGACATCGGATTTATCTAATGGTCATGCTTAAAGGAACATATTGGTGTCATGAGCACCCCCTACAGATGGGAGGGGGGGGCCTTTAGGCTGCGTAGTATTAAGCCCCTTAGGCAGGTATGTGCCTTGCTGCATGATGCAAAACCCAGCACACAGTGACAATAGGACCAGAGATGACAGGACAGGATACAGACACGATGGGGAGCCCTGCACTTGGGGGTAAGATCTTTGAGTGGTCTTCTGACTATACCTATTACAGGGTAGGGGGTTAAATGCCAGAATAAGACAGGAGGGTACAAACCAGAACAAGAAATGCCCAGCATCAAACATAGAACCCTGAAAAAACCAAGAGGTCCTTAGTTGGCCCCTTATACAGAATAAACTATGATGCTGAACAATACAGACAAAGACCAGAATACAGAATATACAGAACATGAACAAGAATATAGACACGTCAGTATGCAGCAGGGATCAGGAGCCAGAAAAACAGGTCATACAAGCCGAGAAATCAGAATGCAGGTTCCAGGGAGCAGACAAGAGAATAACCAAAAACACACCAGAAGTCATACACAGGTATCAGAAATGCACGGTACAGGATACAGAGAGAAAGCAAGAGGATATCCAAAAACACGCCCAAAAGTCAAACAGAGAAGAACTCAGACAAGTATTGCAAGAGCAGGTACTCAGACGGAAACCTATCCTGGACCAGAGAACAAGGGAACTGCTGGCCCTATATATAGGGCTGAGCAGGTCATGTGACCACAGACTATCAGCCCATGAGAGATGGTCTGCAGTGACTTGGCCCGAAAATCCACCAAGCTGATGAGCTCCGCTCTCACCACCAGGGGACATGGCAGGACCATGACAACTGGTGTGCCTTTGGCCAAAAAGATGGGTTTTTGGTCAATTTATCAGCCAGCTTTCAAACTAGTGGCATTTTTTTTCGACTGAATCAGCCGATATTTCGAAAAAAATAATCGGCCACAATCAGCATATACATATAATTTTTTTTATTTTTCCAAAAAAAAGCCCATAGTCAGGGTATCTCGGGGTGCGGCATCTGCTCATTGACATCAGAATATGTCCACTAAAGCAAAGACAGAAAATAGAGGGGATCAAAAATAGTAGGACGGGGAGATATTGACCAGCAACATGGAGTACAATCATGGTCCCAGGGTTGACTCTGTAGTTCAACGATTGCCAAATACCACTGCCCATACAAGTATGATGGTGGATGAGATGCAAAAAGAATATGAATAGTATCCAGAGTTACACCAAATCTATTCCACATTCGGATTTTTCAGTTGAAGTTGGAGGGTCCTCCTGGTCTAAATTGGTCTACCAAGACAGCGGTTTGACGTTTCCTTGAGCTTGTGGTGGTGAGTATTCGGTAAGCTAAGAGACAATCTCTTAGAAGACAGAAAATGCGCCCTAGGTTGAAAATTATTTATTGCTTCCATTCCGTTGTACGAGTCCTCACAAGTGGTGACGGTCTGTTCGGAGGGGAATATTGCGTTCCAGGTGTTATACGACAGATTCGGAAGACCGGCGGAGATATCAAGGGATGACCATAGCAAGTCCATAAAGAAAATTCGATGAGAACATAAAAAAAAACCATAAGATGTCCATTAAGGTCTTCATCTACGTCATGAATAACCCAAACACAAGACCTGAACAAAACATGAAGAACCCAAGCAAGGGAATGAAAGACCCAAGAAGGCCATAAGGGTTCTCAACAAGAGCACAAATAACCATAGGAAGTGAATAAATAAGTACAACATGGACTTAAAACACCACAAAAAGCACATTCAAAACACTAAAAGCACACGAACAACTACCACAAGGACATAAAGAACCATGGCAAGCTCAAATGGAACCACCACATGGGCAGAAAGAAAGATAAAATCCAGAGTAGATGACAGAGGTCTACCTGCAAATGGGGCTCTCCGACTCAGAACGGATTCCGCGGGCCTGTGATTGACGTTGACGTTGTACCTTCGTAACGAATGGTTCCAGGTCTGGGACTTGAGAGAATCGTTCCAGGTCGGCTTCCCACGTGGAGGAGAAACATCTCTGAACTGAAAGCCTGTAAGGAAGAGCGAGTGATGGATTAACGCTAATAAATCGGTGTTTTTTTACAGTGAGTTTTCTATCCTGTAAATTGGGGTGCGTTTAGGTAAATATGAGTGGAAAATTATGGGGAAAACAATACAATATATGGCAAAATAACTTTCAACACTGAGAATCCCAAACTGGGCAAAATCTTAGTCATTAATGGATCCAAAAATGAAAAAATCCTGTTTGTCAATGGATAATAATCTATAATTTCTTGCTAGTGACCGCCAGCACCGCGTACCATTGCCAGTCAGGTCACATACCAGTAGCAGGCTGGATCCGGGCCACCGTTGCACTTGGATAGACATCTCTAGGCCTGATCGGGCCACACGAACCCGATGAGGCTTGCGGCTGCAGGATGCCGGTCACAGATGGCGAGGAGTTATAATACTGGATTTGCGTCGGCATTTTATGACAGCGAATACAACTTGTTGCTGTTGTCTGCAAAACAGAGAGGAAAGAGAACAATGACATTGGAAACTGTTTCACAAGTTTAACTACTGTGTAGCTCTGTACAGCCTCTAGTCCTTTCTCTGAACTCCTTCCTTACTATCCACATGGATTCATGAAAGCCCCTTTCTATACTTTGCGTCAGAAACTGTTTTCAATAAGGACACTAAGATAGTGGCTACAACAGTACTATAGAAAACTTTCTGTATACCTATGCATGCTATTTGCAATAACTACAATCTTTTTTATTTTGTCATTTTTTTGGGGGGTTACCCCCGTTGTGACGTGCGTCATTTGGGATGCAGGCCTGATTTGCTTTATTATTTTAATTGCCCTCTCGTGTGCAGAAGGTTTGTGTATCCCTTATTTGTTGATAGGAGTAATGTCCAAGATTACCCTGTAAAGAAGGTGCTTATCTGTTTCTATTTGAGTAGGTGGTTAATCTGTTGACTGTAATCTGTTATCATAATCCCCATTGTCTTGACTCATTTAGAAATGTTACATAATGTTTGATTTTACTGTCTATACGCAATGTAATTGGATTTATGTTTGTCCGGTTTTGTAATTTAATTATGTCTACCTAAATCTAATTAGATTACACAAACTCTCCCCTAGAAGATGTTGTGTATGTAAATGACCCATGTGTGACTGTATAAATGTGTCCCTGATTAAACCAGTTCAATTCTAACCCTGAAAGACCTCAGATCTACAGACTTGTCTTATTTCTGGGGGATGCTAGCAGGCTCCCTATGTGTCCTGGTCCTTAACCACTTGGCTGCTAAGGACACGCTCAGCTGAGCGCGTCCATGCACAAGAGGCAGCAATTGGCCTGGATTCCGGCCGATTGCTGGCCCCCCCGGTGCGGGCTGACATCTTGGATGTCAGCCCGGCACTCCGGGACCCAGGCGGGGCCATTAGATGTCATTGCGGCAGCGCGATGACATCTAATTCAGGCACCCCCCCTGCGAGTGCGGAGGAGGCGCCTGAAAGGGAGGGGGAGAGGTCCTTCGGACCTCTCTCCCTCCCGATCGCCGGGGGCCACAGGGTTAAGGCAGGCACCGTTTGGAAGAGCACAGCCTGCCATTCCAAACGGTGGCTGACATTAACCCCTGGAGAGCCAGATCACGATTCGGCGCCGAAAAGCGCCAGATCGTGATCCTCTCCCGGAGCTCCGGGAACTCCCCCTGACGACTGGCGTCATCGTGCATAGCACGATGACGCCAGCCCTGGAGTTAACCCCTAGCTGCCAGCAATGGTGGAGATAGGGGGTTCATTGGAACCCCCTATCTCCCGATCCGTGGCAGCTAGGGGTTAAGCTAGGGGTTAAGAGCATGGCCTTTCCAACGATACCAAACATGACCATGTCGAATTCTTTTTTTTTTAAAATATATATATTTTTAAAAAATTATTTAAAAAAATAAACAAGTTTTTTTTGTTTTGTTAATGCAGCAATATTGTTCCCATTTCAATTATAATGTGAACAATGATGCTGCACTAACGATTTTTGTTTTGGATGCGTTTGTTAAAAATCGCGTAATTTTCCCCCAAAAAAATGTAACGAGACCCCATTAACAAGCGCACCCCATAGAAAATATAACCGCAATTGCTCGCATGTTAAAATGTGAAAAAAAAACACTTTACGCGCTGTAAGTTATTGAAAATTCGAATTTTATTGCATTTTTTGTTATATTATACAGACAGGGCATGACGTATACATATAATAATGACATATTATATATATATTATGAATCTGCCGAGTCTGCCGGAAAGAACGATATATAATATGTCTGGGTCATATAATAAAATAAGGCTTCAAAACGCATTTAAACAAGATGAGCAAAACCGGTAAAAATGAACTCAGCACAGAGGTGTGAAACGCCTCAGCAGCGAAAGGGTTAAGCTTCGTCTGAGGACTGGTGGAATACACGGGAGTCTGGCTGGGTAGAACACGGGGGTCCTGCAAGAAAGCGGCAATGGCAGATGTGACTCTGTCGGGGTACATAGATCCGTCACATCCGTACAGCACTTTCTTTCTAAGTATGTTGCATATTCGGTTTTTTTTGCTTCTTTTGGATCAGCAGCAGCAGGTGTTGTGTGATAGGCCGAAACAAGCTGTGCGTCCATGTGACTATGTACCCTATTTGCCCATGTTTTGGCTACCCGGGCATTTCCCATAATTTAAATACACATTTTAATTAATAAACGACTTCATGTATTGTGTTTCCAGAGTGTGTGTGTGTGTGTGACTCGCCTGGAAACTCCCCATCGAAGTATGTTAAACGTTCACTTAGCAGGTCCTGTAGATCTTTCCAGAAATTCCTCGGCCATTCTTAAGAGAAGGTTTATTTATTCCGGGGACAGGGTGTACACAAACCGTCACCTACACCTCATTATCTGTCTAAACACACAGCGTTTGTGTGACGATTCCAAGACAAAGAGAAATCCAGACACTTGACAAAAGCAGCCGACGTGTTTACCATTTGTTGGGCACGCGGTTTCTATGCAGGTCTGAAAGAGGCCAACGGTGAATCCATCACTTGTGGCAGCTTCCACAAACAGAGGGAATGTGTCACTCGTTATCTACACGTGTGTAAAGGTGATACAGAACATTAAGTCCTCCTCCATATAAACCATGTGCCACCAGAGATTATCCATTAAGGCGTTGGTTCAGGAGGTCTTCACATGAATCCACCAGCCAAGTCAATCCATGCCACCACTAATACTCTGTCATGCCTCCAAACACATCTAATATTTTAGGTACTAAATCCATCCCATGTCTCACTCCCCCTTAATCTAATGTATCCAGCGTCCCTCCCCAATACTCCCATGCATCCAGCGTCCCTCCCCCATACTCCAATATATCCAGCGTCCCTCCCCCATACTCACAGGTATCCAGCGTCCCTCCCCCATACTCCAATTTATCCAGCGTCCCTCCCCCATACTCACAGGTATCCAGCGTCCCTCCCCATACTCCCATGTATCCAGCGTCCCTCCCCCATACTCCCATGTATCCAGCATCCCTCCCCCATACTCCCATGTATCCAGCGTCCCTCCCCCATACTCCCATGTATCCAGTGTCCCTCCCCCATACTCCCATGTATCCAGCGTCCCTCCCCCATACTCCCATGTATCCAGCGTCACTCCCCAATACTCCCATGTATCCAGTGTCCCTCCCCAATACTCCCATGTATACGGCGTCCCTCCCCAATACTCACATGTATCCAGCGTCACTCCCCAATACTCCCATGTATCCAGTGTCCCTCCCCAATACTCCCATGTATCCAGCGTCCCTCCCCCATACTCCCATGTATCCAGCGTCACTCCCCAATACTCCCATGTATCCAGCGTCCCTCCCCAATACTCACATGTATCCAGCGTCCCTCCCCCATATTCCAATGGATCCAGCGTCACTCCACCATATTCCAATGGATCCAGCGTCCCTCCCCCATACTCCCATGTATCCAGCGTCACTCCCCCTACTCCAATGTATTTAGCATCCCTCCCCCTACTCCACTGTATTTAGCGTCCCTCCCCCTACTCCAATGTATACAGCGTCCCTCCCCATACTCCCATGTATCTAGTGTCCCTCCCCCATACTCCCATGTATCTAGCGTCCCTCCCCCATACTCCCATGTATCTAGCATCCCTCCCCCATACTCCCATGTATTTAGCGTCCCTCCCCCTACTCCAATGTATACAGTGTCCCTCCACCTACTCCAGTGTACAGTGTCCCTCCCCCATACTTCCATGTATCCAGCATCCCTCCCCCATACTCCATGTATCTAGCGTCCTCCCATACTCCCATGTATCTAGCGTCCCTCCCCCATACTCCCATGTATCTAGCGTCCTTCCCCCATACTCCCATGTATCTAGCGTCCCTCCCCATACTACCATGTATCTAGCGTCCTCCCATACTCCCATGTATCTAGCGTCCCTCCCCATACTCCCATGTATCTAGCGTCCCTCCCCATACTCCCATGTATCTAGCGTCCTCCCCCATACTCCATGTATCTAGCGTCCCTCCCCATACTCCCATGTATCCAGCGTCCCTCCCCCATACTCCCATGTATCTAGCGTCCCTCCCCCATACTCCCACGTATCTAGCGTCTCTCCCCATACAATGTATCCAAGATCACTCACCCAATTAGCAAGTAGAAGTGTATGTGTGTAATGTCATGTATAGAAGTGTGTGTGTTTGTTTAAATCCACATGTATAGTGTATTGTGTGTTTGTGTAAATCCATGGCTCTTGACTAACCCCTCACGTCACAAGGTAAGGTGCACTTTCGATGTCAGCTCATTATAATATTTGCATTTGGGACCTAAAAGAAGAAGATGGGGCTGGGGGTTCAGTTATGTGAAGGGGGCCCCAATATAACATCATTGGGGTGATGATTTGTGCTTTCTGATGCAGGTAAGAGAATTAACCCTGAGGTGAAAAGCAGGAGAATGACTGGAGAATGGAAAATTCTAGGTCAAAACAGCCAAACCAGAAAAATTCTCCCATTTATCTCACTTTACAAATCAGCTATATTTTGACCTAGTATTTTCCATTCTCCAGTCATTCTCCTGCTTTTCACCTCTCTCTGATTAACCCTGAGTACCTCACAGAAGTGAGTACACCCCTCACATTTTTGTAAATATTTTATCATATCTTTTCATGTGGCGACACTGAAGAAATGACACTTTGTTACAATGTAAAGTAGTGACTGTACAACTTGTGTAACAGTGTAACTTTACTGTCCCTCAAAATAACTCAACACACACACAGCCATTAATGTCTAAACCGCTGCCAACAAAAGGGACGACACCCCTAAGAGAAAATGTCCAAATTGGGCCCAAAGTGTCAATATTTTGTGTGGTCGCCATTATTTTCCAGCACTGCCTTAACCCTCTTGGGCATGGAGTTCACCAGAGCTTCACAGGTTGTCACTGGAGTCCTCTTCCACTCCTCCATGACCACATCACAGAGCTGGTGGATGTTCGAGACCTTGTGCTTCTCCACCTTCCGTTTGAGGATCCCCCACAGAGGCTCCATAGGGATTAGGTCTGGAGACATGCTTGGTCAGTCCATCACCTTTACCCTCAGCTGCTTTAGCAAGGCAGGGGTCGTCTTGGAGGGGTGTTTGGGGCCGTTATGTTGAAATACTGCCCTGCGGCCCAGTCTCTGAAGGGAGGGGGATCAGACTCTGCTTCAGTATATCACAGTACATTTTGGCATTCATGGATCCATCCATGAACTGTAGCTCCCCTCATGCAGTCCCAGACCATGACACTCCCACCATGCTTGACTGTAGGCAAGACACACTTGTCTTTGTACTCCTCACCTGGTTGCCGCCGCACACGCTTGACACTGTCTGGACCCCATAAGTTTATCTTGGTCTTATCAGACGACAAGACATGGTTCCAGTAATTCATGTCCTTAGTCTGCTTGTCTTCAGCAAACGGTTTGAGGCCTTTCTTGTGCATCATCTTTAGAAGAGGCTTCCTTCTGGGACGACAGCCATGCAGAGCAATTCGATGCAGTGTGCGGCGTATGGTCTGAGCACTGACAGGCTTAACCCCCCCCCCCTTCAACCTCTGCAGGGTCTTGGCCGCCGTGCTGCAGCTCAGTTTCAGGATCTTGGTCACCGTGCTGCGGCTCAGTTTCGGGGTCTCGGCCGCCGTGCTGCAGCTCAGTTTCAGGGTCTCGGCCGCCGTGCTGCAGCTCAGTTTCAGGGTCTCGGCCTTCGTGCTGCAGCTCAGTATCAGGGTCTCGGCCTTCGTGCTGCGGCTCAGTTTCAGGGTCTTGGCCTTCGTGCTGCGGCTCAGTTTCAGGGTCTTGGCCACCGTGCTGCAGCTCAGTTTCAGGGTCTTGGCCTGCGTGCTGCGGCTCAGTTTCAGGGTCTTGGCCACCGTGCTGCGGCTCAGTTTCAGGGTCTTGGTCACCGTGCTGCAGCTCAGTTTCAGGGTCTTGGCCTTCGTGCTGCGGCTCAGTTTCAGGGTCTTGGCCACCGTGCTGCAGCTCAGTTTCAGGGTCTCGGCCTTCGTGCTGCAGCTCAGTTTCAGGGTCTCGGCCTTCGTGCTGCGGCTCAGTTTCAGGGTCTTGGCCTTCGTGCTGCGGCTCAGTTTCAGGGTCTTGGCCACCGTGCTGCAGCTCAGTTTCAGGGTCTTGGCCTGCGTGCTGCGGCTCAGTTTCAGGGTCTTGGCACCGTGCTGCGGCTCAGTTTCAGGGTCTTGGTCACCGTGCTGCAGCTCAGTTTCAGGGTCTTGGCCTTCGTGCTGCGGCTCAGTTTCAGGGTCTTGGCCACCGTGCTGCAGCTCAGTTTCAGGGTCTTGGCCTGCGTGCTGCGGCTCAGTTTCAGGGTCTTGGCCACCGTGCTGCGGCTCAGTTTCAGGGTCTTGGTCACCGTGCTGCAGCTCAGTTTCGGGTCTTGGCCACCGTGCTACGGCTCAGTTTCAGGGTCTTGGCCACCATGCTGCGGCTCAGTTTCAGGGTCTTGGCCACCGTGCTGCGGCTCAGTTTCAGGGTCTTGGCCACCATGCTGCGGCTCGGTTTCATGGTCTTGGCCACCGTCCTGCAGCTCCGTTCCAGGGTCTTGGCCACCGTGCTGCGGCTCAGTTTCAGGGTCTTGGCCACCGTGTTGCGGCTCAGTTTCAGGGTCTTGGCCACCGTGCTGCGGCTCGGTTTCATGGTCTTGGCCACCGTGCTGCTGCTCGGTTTCAGGGTCTTGGCCACCGTGCTGCGGCTCCGTTCCAGGGTCTTGGCAATCTTCTTCTAGCCTCGGCCATCTTTATGTAGAGCAGCAATTCTTTTTTTCAGATCCTCAGAGTTCTTTGCCATGTTGAACTTCCAGTGACCAGTATGAGAGAGTGAGAGCGATAACACCAAATTTAACACACCTGATCCCCATTCACACCTGAGATCTTGTAACACTAACGAGTCACATGACACAGGGGAGGGAAAATGGCTAATTGGGCACAATTTGGAGATTTTCTCTTAGGGGTGTAGTCGCATTTGTTGGCAGCGGTTTAGACATTAATGGCTGTGTGTGTTGAGTTATTTTGAGGGACAGTAAAGTTACACTGTTACAATGTAAAGCAGTGAATGCACAGCTTGTGTAACAAAGTGTCATTTCTTCAGTGTCGCCACATGAAAAGATATGATAAAATATTTACATAAATGTGAGAGAAGGGATGAGCTGAACGCCTACGTGTTCGGTTCGCATTCGAACTCGAACAATTTCAAAAGTTCGAGTTTGAACTCGAACACGAACCGAACTCAATGTAAGTCAATGGGACCCGAAAGTTCGATTTTTAGAGTGCCCTCCAAGAGGGCATATATGCTAGATATTTGCCATAAAAGGTGTATGGGGGTCCGGGTAGTGCCCTGGGGGACAGGAAACAAGGACAAAAAGTTTTAAAAAAAAAACTTTTTTAAAGGAACAGTGAGTTTTCCATGAAATAAAGGTTAAGAATAAAAATGAAAAATTCCTTCAAATATTGTGCCTAGGAGGTCCCCATAACCTGCCCGTGAAGTGGCGGATTTGTAGGATATATAGAAACATTTAAAAACAAAAAAATTACATTTCAAATGACGGTGAATGGTTTTCCTTTAATCTATTCATAAACAACTGCTTGGAGCGGCAGCCTGTATGAAAAGAGGAGACATTATAGGACACGCAGAACAAGTTTAGTGATTTTTTGGCTAAATTATGGTGATACTTACGCAGGCTTTGGATGAAAGTAACAATAAGTGCTTTAAAATTGGGCCTTTAGTGTCAGCAACAGTGCCGTCACACCGTAACCCCTGTGTGGTATTGTGGAAGAGTGTAGGGTTGGACCCTGCGGTCCAATATTAAAATGATATGAATCTGGTATAGGCGTCAGTGCTCCCAAATATTTTGCTTTTGGTGGCAGCAAGTTCCTTCACACCGTAACCCCTCTGAGGTATTGTGGAAGAGTGCAGTGGTGGAGGTTTTGGTAACGCAGAAGAGATCCCCAATCTAGTCAGTTACATCAGCAGCTAAAACAAAACCGGGTCAGCAATGTTTAGGCACTTGTACTGCGCTACTGTATATGGTGAGAATCGGCACACACCAGTAGCAACAGGAAGCAAACAGAACAGGCAGGGAATACACAGAGAGAATAGTCAAATGGCTGGCAAAGTCGACAACAGATCGGGTCCTCAGAACAAGCAGGGTCAGTAACAAGTATACAAACTGATTCGGTAAGCTAGCGATGCGGGAATAAAGGTCGGAGACACACTGAGCGTGTAGCGACGCACAGCGTAGCGAAGCGAAGCAAACATTTTGCAGGCTTGACTTCACTCCACTCCGCTCCGCCTCGCAGCGTGTCTACACTGCATTACGTTTGCTTCTCACCGCACTGGACAGGAATCCACTAACTAAATTAAAATGTACACACAAAACCATTTTATTTTTACAAAGCACATGTTATATAGGCAAAAAAAGTTTCTACTGAATAAAATACATCAAAAATTACTGTTAATTTAATAGGAATAGTATAAAAATATAAAGAAAAGGGTAACCCCTGATCAAATATATTATAGGGACACGGAGCGCTGTGTATAGAGTAGGGATGCATTGATACCACCAGGGCCGGCGCTAGTATAAGGCGGCACAGGCGGCCGCCTTACTGTCCTGGCTTGCTGTCAGTGTGAGGGGCGGAAAAATTCTGTTTTTAAAATAGCGGAAGCGGAGCTAGGAAAGATCCTCAGACATCAACCAGGGGCCCAGCCGCGCACTCTCAAAGCGATGCAGTGTGCCTGCCTCAGTCCCACATTATAAACATGAGCAGGCACACTGCATAATGTGGCACCGCCCCCTCACGTGACACGCATAGCCAGGGCCCGCAGCAGCAGAAAAGCCTGGAGGACAAACCCCAAAGCTTAGGGTGCGGCCCTGCAGCAGAGTCAGCCTGCGCGCTTCCACTAATGTGAAGGAGGACTGGGCAGAGAGGCCGAGAGAAGATTATTAAAAGGTTTGAATAAAATGAGGGAGGGTGTGTGTGTGTGTGTGTAATTTTCTGCTCGGGGGGGTGTAATGTTCTGCTCAGGGGGGTGTAATGTTCTGCTCGGGGGGTGTAATGTTCTGCTCGGGGGGTGTAATGTTCTGCACCGGGTGGTGTAATGTTCTGCTCCGGGTGGGGGGGTGTAATGTTCTGCTGGGGAGGGGTAATGTTTTGTTGGGGGGGTGTGTGTAATGTTCTGCTCGGGGGTATAATGTTCTGCTGGGGGGTGTAATGTTCTGCTCGGGAGTATAATGTTCTGCTGGGGGGTGTAATGTTTTGCTGGGGGTGCAATGTTCTGCTGGGGGGTGTAATGTTCTGCTCGGGAGTATAATGTTCTGCTGGGGGGTGTAATGTTTTGCTGGGGGTGCAATGTTCTGCTGGGGAGGTGTGTGTGTAATGTTCTGCTGGGGAGGTGTGTGTGTAATGTGCTGCTGGGGTGTGTGTGTAATGTGCTGCTAGGGGGTTTGAGTAAACTGATATCGGTACATTACTGTGAGTTTTATTGCTGTGGAGCTCTGTCATACACTCATACACCCCGTACATTACTGTGAGTTTTATTGCTGTGGAGCTCTGTCATACGCTATATGGAATGAATTTAAAGGGGGAGGGGGTGAAAGTAATTAAGGGGGAAAAATGAATTAAGGGGGAGTGAATTGAATTAGAGGACGAGGACCCTGCTGCCAGTCTGCTTCTGGAGACCTGGAGTCAGACAGTGGACCACAGCAACAGAGTGAGAGTGGTAGGTAGCAGGATCACAGGGAAACACTGGGAGTGGTAGGCAGTTTGAAATATGTGGGTATATTGACACAGCAAGACCAGGGGGCACCACCAGGCCACATTGCAAATTTGTGTAGTGCCTGGTGCCCCTCCTATGCCACATTGCCAAAGGAGGGGACCACACACTCTGTAGATTGGCCCTATGGCACAGGAGGGGCACCAGGCACAGCATAGATTGGCAATGCGTGAGGACACCAAACACTCCCGATTGGCATGGCACGGATTGGGTGGAGGGGGGCACCAAAACGCAACTTCGCCTGAGTAAACAAAAATGCTTGCACCGGCCCTGTATACCACACACAGACATATACGTATATATCAACACGCAGACCTATATATACGTACAGTTGCAAGAAAAAGTATGTGAACCCTTTGAGATTAGGTGGAGTTTTGCATGAATTGGTCATAAAATGTGCTCTGATCTTCATCTAAGTCACAACAATTTGAAAAACACAGTCTGCTTAAAATAATACAACACAAACATTATATGATTTCATGTGTTTATTGAACATAACATGTAAACATTCACAGTGCAGGGTGGAAAAAGTATGTGAACCCCTAGCCTAATGACTTCTCCAAGAGCTAATTGAAGCCAGGAGTGAGCCAACCTTGAGTCCAATCAGTGTGATATTATTGGATGTCTTGCTGAAAGCTGTCCTACCCTTTAAAAACACACACCAGTTTTGGGTTTACTGGTTTCAAGAAGCACTGCCTGATGTGAACCATGCCTCGCAGAAAAGAGCTCTCAGAAGACCTATGATCAAGAATTGTTGACTTGCATGAAGCTGGAAAGGGTTACAAACGTATCTCCAAAAGCCTTGATGTTCATGTGTCCACGGTAAGACAGACTGTCTGCAAATGGAGAAAGTTCAGCACTGTTGCTACTCTCCCTAGGCGTGGTCGTCCTGTAAAGATGACTGCAAGAGCACAGCGCAGAATGCTTAATGAGGTAAAGAAGAATCCTAGAGTGTCAGCTAAAAACTTACAGAAATCTCTGGCACATGCTAACATTTTTGTTGACAAATATACAATAAGGAAAACATTAAACGAGAATGGAGTACATGGGAGGACACCACGGAGGAAGCCATTGCTGTCCAAAAAGAATATTGCAGTAGGTTTGAAGTTTGCAAAAGAGCACCTGGATGTTCCACAGCACTACTGGCAAAATATTCTGTGGACAGATGAAACCAAAATTGAGTTGTTTGGAAAAAACACACAACACTATGTGTGGAGAAAAAAGGCACAGCACACCAACATCAAAACCTCATCCCCACTGTAAAACATGGCGGAGGGAGCATCATGGTTTGGGGCTGCTTTGCTGTCTCAGGGCCTGGACGAATTGTTGTCATTGATGGAAAAATGAATTCCAGAGTTTATCAAGACATTTTGCAGGAAAACGTAAAACCATCTGTCCGCCAACTGAAGCTCCGCAGAGGATGGGTGATGCAACAGAACAATGACCCAAAGCATACAAGTGATTCAACAAAAGAATGGCTTCAACAAAACAAAATACGCCTTCTGGAGTGGCCCAGTCAGAGTCCTGACCTCAACCTGATTGAGATGCTGTGGCATGACCTTAAGAGAGCGATTCACACCAGACATCCCAAGAATATTGCTACACTGAAACAGTTTTGTGAAGAGGAGTGGTCCAAAATGACTCCAGATTGTTGTGCAGGTCTAATCTGCAACTACAGGAAACGTTTGGTTGAGGTTATTGCTGCCAAAGGAGGGTCAACCAGTTATTAAGTCCAAAGGTTCACATACTTTTTCCACCCTGCACTGTGAATGTTTACATGCTCTGTTCAATAAAAACATGAAATCCTATAATGTTTGTGTTGTATTATTTTAAGCAGACTGTGTTTTTCAAATTGTTGTGACTTAGATGAAGATCAGAGCACATTTTATGACCAATTCATGCAAAACTCCACGTAATCCCAAAGGGTTCACATACTTTTTCTTGCCACTGTATATATCAACATGCAGATATATATATATACAGTCATGGCCGAAATTGTTGGCACCCAGACATTTTTCAAGAAAATCAAGTATTTCTCACAGAAAAGTATTGCAGTAACACATGTTTTGCTATACACACGTTTATTCCCTTTGTGTGTATTGGAACAAAACAAAAAAAGGGAGGAAAAAAACTAGGGATGCACCGATACCACTTTTTTAAGACCGAGTACGAGTACCGATACTTTTGTTCAAGTACTCACCGATACCAATTACCGATACTTTTTCTTAAAGGGACAGGACACATTTTTTCTAAAACTACGAAAGAATGAATTATTTGTCCATTGCTGAATAGTGATTAATAATAATTAATCACTATTCTATTCACTATTCAGCAAAGGGGAAAAAATTTCATTTTGTTTATTCATTCTGTATTCACAGCATGGTCAAAGATGAATGAATATTAATTTGCTATAATCACTGTTTATAATAACTGCCCCAGCACTTAGTTTTTCCCCCTATCAATTTATTTTCTTTTATTTAGGCGGTGGGGGGAGAGAGGGGACAGACAGACTGAATATAAACTTCAGAGTCCTGCTGTCCCAGCACTCTGTTTTCCCCCCTATCAATTTATTTTCCTTCGTTGGGGGAAGGTACAGATAAACAAACTTTGGAGGCCTGATGCAGCCGTTCGGAGGCCTGTCCCGGCACTCCGATAATTTATTTTGCCCAGCAACTTATTTAATCAGAGTTTCATGACAGGCCTCTGAGTCTGAACCGCTGCATCAGGCCTTCAAAGTTTATAGTATGTCTGTCCCTTCCCCCTGCAAACTAACAAAAACAAGTTGCTGGGCAAAATTTAATTATTTTTTTCGTTTGGGGGGGGTGGGGAGAGACAGCCAGAACATACGCACCTGCTTCTAGTGAGACGTGCCACTCCTTTTAGGACTAGCAGCCAGTCCCACGTGATCTGTCAGTCTCTCGCTGCGGTGATGCGCTGACTCGTTCGACGAACACGCACAGAGTGAGTGCCAGAGGATGCCGCGATTCAAGCAGTTTCAAGCCCGGAGGCCGCGATTGCTCTCCCGCTGGAGCGGAAGTATCGGTAAAAGTATCGGGCGATTTTTGACGAGTACGAGTACTCGTCAAAACGGTAGTATCGGCACCGATACCGATACTGGTATCGGTATCGGTGCATCCCTAAAAAAAACAAATTGGACATAATGTCACACAACTCCAAAAATGGGCTGGACAAAATTCTTGGCACCCTTAACTTACACAGGGTTATCCAAAGAGATTCGAAAAGTCACCGCACGTTCGGTGACTTTTCGTTCTCTTCAATTCGGTTCCTTTTGCCGATTGCATTTCGGTGACCCTGCGGTGTATTCAGCAAACACAACACAGGGTCCCCGAATTGCAGGGAAAAGCTGCCGAAAACCTGACGAAAACTAACCGAATGCACTATGAAAACAAGCAAAACATCTGGATTAACCTTCGAAGAGGAGCCGAACAGGAGCCGAAAAGGAGCCGAATCACACAGAGCCGAAGCAGCTGTGACGTAGAGGAGGCAGTGAATAAATTAGAAAACCATTTGTATGAATCTGGGAAAATGAAACACTGTTTGCAAAGAAACTACTGAGCGAAAATGTCTGAAATTTTCACAGGAGGTCCAGGGAATGATAATAAAGAGGGCTGTTACAGAAAAAATAAGTAAACTGAAAAAAAAAATAAAAAAAATCGGACTTTTAAATTTTTTTTAAAAAATTCAGAAAAATGCTTAAAGTATCCTAAAAAATCTATAAATAAAGAGACTTTTTGCTGCAGAATTTTATAATGAACGGTTTATTAGATATTGAATTAAAACGGGAATATTTTTAACATTGAAGCCTATGGGATTCTCCTGAATAAATTTGCCGAATTAAACCACCGAATGGCAGAGCATTAGGGGAACCTTTCACTGCTGGTTTGTGTTCTCTGAATAGCCGAAGCAGTGCTTTTTGATGGGGATTTCACTGCCCTCGAACAGGCACCGAACAGGCACCGTATGTGCAGGCAATTCGACAGGATTTGGCGAATTGCCTGCTCTCTGGATAGCCGAATGGCCAGGAAAGGTAACCGAACCCTGATTTTCAGCGTTCGGTTACCTTTCTCAAGCAATTCGAATCTCTTTGGATAACCCTGACAGGGTTATCCAAAGAGATTCGAATTGCTTGAGAAAGGTAACCGAACGCTGAAAATCAGCGTTCGGTTACCTTTCCTGGCCATTCGGCTATCCAGAGAGCAGGCAATTCGCCAAATCCTGGCGAATTGCCTGAACATACGGTGCCTGTTCGGTCCCTGTTCGAGGGCAGTGAAATCCCCATGAAAATGCACTGCTTCGGCTATTCAGAGAACACAAACCAGCAGTGAAAGGTTCCCCTAATGCCTGCCATTCGGTGGTTTAATTCGGCAAATTTATTCAGGAGAATCCCATAGGCTTCAATGTTAAAAATATTCCCGTTTTAATTCAATATCTAATAAACCGTTCATTATAAAATTCTGCAGCAAAAAGTCTCTTTATTTATAGATTTTTTAGGATACTTTAAGCATTTTTCTGAATTTTTTAAAAAAATTTAAAAGTCCGATTTTTTTTATTTTTTTTTTCAGTTTACTTATTTTTTTCTGTAACAGCCCTCTTTATTATCATTCCCTGGACCTCCTGTGAAAATTTCAGACATTTTCGCTCAGTAGTTTCTTTGCAAACAGTGTTTCATTTTCCCAGATTCATACAAATGGTTTTTCTAATTTATTCACTGCCTCCTCTACGTCACAGCTGCTTCGGCTCTGTGTGATTCGGCTCATGTTCGGCTCCTTTTCGGCTCCTGTTCGGGTTTTCGAAGGTTAATCCAGATGTTTTTGCTTGTTTTCAGCTTGCATTCGGTTAGTTTTCGTCAGGTTTGCGGCAGCCTTTCCCTGCAATTCGGGGACCCTGTGGTGTTTGCTGAATACACCGCAGGGTCACCGAAATGCAATCGGCAAAAGGAACCGAATTGAAGAGAACGAAAAGTCACCGAACGTGCGGTGACTTTTCGAATCTCTTTGGATAACCCTGTTAATATTTGGTTGCACACCCTTTGGAAAAAATAACTGAAATCAGTTGCTTCCTATAACCATCAATAAGCTTCTTACACCTCTCACCCGGAATTTTGGACCACTCTTCCTTTGCAAACTGCTCCAGGTCTCTCTTATTGGAAGGGCGCCTTTTCCCAACAGCAATTTTAAGATCTCTCCACAGGTGTTCAATGGGATTTAGATCTGGACTCATTGCTGGCCACTTCAGAACTCTCCAGCGCTTTGTTGCAATCCATTTCCGGGTGCTTTTTGACGTATGTTTGTGGTCATTGTCCTGCTGGAAGACCCAAGATCTCGGATGCAAACCCAGCTTTCTGACACTGGGCTCTACAGTGCGACCCAAAATCCTTTGGTAATCCTCAGATTTCATGATGCCTTGCACACATTCAAGGCACCCAGTGCCAGAGGCAGCAACACAACCCCAAAACATCATTGAACCTCCACCATATTTCACTGTAGGTACTGTGTTCTTTTCTTTGTAGGCCTCATTCCGTTTTCGGTAAACAGTAGAATGATGTGCTTTGCCAAAAAGCTCTATCTTGGTCTCATCTGTCGACAAGACGTTTTCCCAGAAGGATTTTGGCTTACTCAAGTACATTTTGGCAAACTGTCGTCTTGCTTTTTTAGGTCTCTGTGTCAGCAGTGGGGTCCTCCTGGGTCTCCTGCCATAGCGTTTCATTTCATTTACATGTCGACGGATAGTTCGCGCTGACACTGATGCTCCCTGAGCCTGCAGGACAGCTTGAATTTCTTTGGAACTTGTTTGGGGCAGCTTATCCACCATCCGGACTATCCTGCGTTGCAACCTTTCATCAATTTTTCTCTTCCGTCCACGCCCAGAGTGATTAGCTACAGTGCCATGGGTTGCAAACTTCTTGATAATGTTGCGCACTGTGGACAAAGGCAAATCTAGATCTCTGGAGATGGACTTGTAACCTTGAGATTGTTGATATTTTTCCACAATTTTGGTTCTCAAGTCCTCAGACAGTTCTCTTCACCTCTTTCGGTTGTCCATGCTTAGTGTGGCACACACAGACACACAATGCAAAGACTAACAGGGTTATCCAAAGAGATTCGAAAAGTCACCGCACGTTCGGTGACTTTTCGTTCTCTTCAATTCGGTTCCTTTTGCCGATTGCATTTCGGTGACCCTGCGGTGTATTCAGCAAAGAGCACAGGGTCCCCGAATTGCAGGGAAAAGCTGCCGAAAACCTGACGAAAACTAACCGAATGCATGCTGAAAACAAGCAAAAACATCTGGATTAACCTTCGAAAAAGCCGAACAGGAGCCGAACAGGAGCCGAATCACACAGAGCCGAAGCAGCTGTGACGTAGAGGAGGCAGTGAATAAATTAGAAAAACCATTTGTATGAATCTGGGAAAAAGAAACGCTGTTTGCAAAGAAACTACTGAGCGAAAATGTCTGAAATTTTCACAGGAGGTCCAGGGAATGATAATAAAGAGGTATGTTACAGAAAAAATAAGTAAACTGAAAAAAAAAATCAAAAAAAAATCGGACTTTTTTAAAAAAAAATAAAAATCTGAAAAATGCTTAAAGTATCCTAAAAAATCTATAAGTACAGAGACTTTTTGCTGCAGAATTTTATAATGAACGGTTTATTAGATATTGAATTAAAACGGGAATATTTTTAACATTGAAGTCTATGGGATTCTCCTGAATAAATTTGCCGAATTAAACCACCGAATGGCAGGGCATTAGGGGAACCTTTCACTGCTGGTTTGTGTTCTCTGAATAGCCGAAGCAGTGCATTTTCATGGGGATTTCACTGCCCTCGAACAGGAACCGAACAGGCACCGTATGTGCAGACAATTCGCCAGGATTTGGCGAATTGCCTGCTCTCTGGATAGCCGAATGGCCAGGAAAGGTAACCGAACGCTGATTTTCAGCATTCGGTTACCTTTCTCAAGCAATTCGGAGCTCTTTGGATAACCCTGTAAGTGAACTTCTCTCCTTTTTATCTGCTTTCAGGTGTGATTTTTATATTGCCCACACCTGTTACTTGCCCCAGGTGAGTTTACAGGAGCATCACATGCTTGTAACAATCTTATTTATCCACAATTTTGAAAGGGTGCCAATAATTTTGTCCAGTCCATTTTTGGAGTTTTGTGTGACATTATGTCCAATTTGCTTTTTTCCTCCCTTTTTTGTTTTGTTCCAATACACACAAAGTGAATAAACATGTGTATAGCAAAACATGTGTTACTGCAATACTTTTCTGTGAGAAATACGTGATTTTCTGGAAAAATGTCTGGGGTGCCAACAATTTCGGCCATGACTGTATACACCCACCCACAGACCTCAGACGATATATACACATACGCACATGGGGGGGGTGGCATGTGGACAATCTCAACTAAATGCGCCCCCTAATTTGGCTGATCCCTCCAGAAGAAATGTTGAACCCGACAGAGCAGAGAATATATATATTATTCTCTGCTCTATCGGGTTCAACATTTCTTCTGGAGGGATCAGCCAAATGGGGGGGGGGGAATTAGTTGCCAAAATGTGTGTGTAATACAAGTCTGGATATATATATTTATAAGAATATAGATATATATATATATATATATATATCATACCTGCCCTTACCTTCCCCTATAAATTTTCTAAAAATACACACAAAAAAAACCAAACCACTGCCTGAGACCCCGCGCAGCCCACATGCCAATCCCCTCTGCCTGGCTGAATGTATCTAATATATATAATTAAATACATTCAGCCAGGTAGAAAAAGAAAAAAAAAGTTTTATTTTATGTTCCTGGGGACTATTTTTTTTTTTTAGAAATGTGTCGCCTTATCTTAGCCTGGTGGTCAGTGGGGGCTCCCTGGATGCTGGTTGTGGGGGGGGGGGGGGTCTGCCGTGGCCGCAGGTGCAGTGGCTCCCTCCCTGCGCCGCCTGTCTCTGCCACGTGCACCCGGGCGGCTAGCCCGCACAGTCGCAGCTCTGTCATCCGGTGGCCACATGCTCCTCAAGGGGAGCCTTGGGAGGCCCCTGCAGGCTGCCCTCTATAGTGCCTGATTAGAGGGCCGTGTCTGCCTGATGTTTTAGTAACAAGAATGTTTTATCCCATAGGCTTCAATGTTAAACATATTCCCGTTTTAATTCAATATCTAATAAACCGTTTCTTATAATATTCTGCAGTAAAGAGTCTCTTTATTTCTAGATTTTTTTAATATTTTTTTAAGCATTTTTTTATACTTTTTTCAAAAAAGATTTTTTTTAACTTTTGCCGAACGTCCCAAAAAGTTGAAAGTTCGCGAACTTTCAAACAGCCGATGTTCGATGCAAACTCCGAACAGATCCGATCCGAACAGCTGATCCCTATGTGAGAGGTGCCATCACCTGTGTCAGATTCCGTTCTATAAGCACACATTGTATCACACACACACTGTATAATGATTGAGCTTGCAGATGGTGAATGAGGAGGTCCCTGCTTGCAGTCAGGTGTTTCTCTCATGTTACAGATGTCAGACCTCTCTGTGGCCCCTCCAGATGTTTATAAAGTATAACTCCCATGATTCCTGTCCATCTGTTTAGCAGAAGGGATTCTGGGGATTTTAGGCCATAAATACCCGGGGGGGGGGCTGGAGTTTGAGATCCCTGATTTAACCCATTGAGGGAAGGTTTTAGCAGAAGCTAACAGGCTCCAGTAATATTGCATCATTAACCCCCTGCCTGCCAACACACTGAATACACAATGAAGTAACCCCAGACACAGTATGGATTTGTACCTTCTTCCTGGGGGTTTGCTGTCGGCTCCTCGGGGGCGGGGCCTGGGGGTCCACGCGGAGCTAGGGATGCATTGTGAGTCTGCTGGGGGGGGGGGGCTGGACCTGAGACTGCTTCGTGTACCCGAACCAGATCTGGGTGGTTCAGCGAGGGGGGGGGGGTGCTGGTTCCGGGGCTGTGCCGGGTCCTGGCGGTGCTGGTTCCGGGGCTGTGCCGGGTCCTGGCGGTGCTGGTTCCCCCGGGCCCCGGGTCAGAGCAGGCAGTGGATTCCCGCGGGTCACAGGGAAACACTGTAACTAAGGACGCCGAGTGCAGAGGAGGGGCCCGGAGGGGGAGGGGAGCGAGTACATGTTGCGTGAGTGCAGCCTGAGTGAGTACATGCTGCGTGAGTGCAGCCTGAGTGAGTACATGCTGCGTGAGTGCAGCCTGAGTGAGTACATGCTGCGTGAGTGCAGCCTGAGTGAGTACATGTTGTGTGAGTGCAGCCTGAGTGAGTACATGTTGTGTGAGTGCAGCCTGAGTGAGTACATGCTGTGTGAGTGCAGCCTGAGTGAGTACATGTTGTGTGAGTGCAGCCTGAGTGAGTACATGTGTGAGTGCAGCCTGAGTGAGTACATGTTGTGTGAGTGCAGCCTGAGTGAGTACATGTTGTGTGAGTGCAGCCTGAGTGAGTACATGCTGTGTGAGTGCAGCCTGAGTGAGTACATGTTGTGTGAGTGCAGCCTGAGTGAGTACATGTTGTGTGAGTGCAGCCTGAGTGAGTACATGTTGTGTGAGTGCAGCCTGAGTGAGTACATGCTGTGTGAGTGCAGCCTGAGTGAGTACATGCTGTGTGAGTGCAGCCTGAGTGAGTACATGTTGTGTGAGTGCAGCCTGAGTGAGTACATGTTGTGTGAGTGCAGCCTGAGTGAGTACATGCTGTGTGAGTGCAGCCTGAGTGAGTACATGTTGTGTGAGTGCAGCCTGAGTGAGTACATGTGTGAGTGCAGCCTGAGTGAGTACATGTTGTGTGAGTGCAGCCTGAGTGAGTACATGTTGTGTGAGTGCAGCCTGAGTGAGTACATGCTGTGTGAGTGCAGCCTGAGTGAGTACATGTTGTGTGAGTGCAGCCTGAGTGAGTACATGTTGTGTGAGTGCAGCCTGAGTGAGTACATGTTGTGTGAGTGCAGCCTGAGTGAGTGCATGCTGTGTGAGTGCAGCCTGAGTGAGTACATGTTGTGTGAGTGCAGCCTGAGTGAGTACATGTTGTGTGAGTGCAGCCTGAGTGAGTACATGTTGTGTGAGTGCAGGGAGTGAGTACATGATGATGTGTGAGTGCAGGGAGCGAGTACATGCTGTGTGAGTGCAGGGAGCGAGTACATGCTGTGTGAGTGCAGCCTGAGTGAGTACATGTTGTGTGAGTGCAGCCTGAGTGAGTACATGCTGTGTGAGTGCAGGGAGTGAGTACATGATGATGTGTGAGTGCAGGGAGCGAGTACATGCTGTGTGAGTGCAGGGAGCAAGTACATGCTGTATGAGTTCAGCCTGAGTGAGTACATGTTGTGTGAGTGCAGCCTGAGTGAGTACATGTTGTGTGAGTGCAGCCTGAGTGAGTACATGCTGTGTGAGTGCAGCCTGAGTGAGTACATGTTGCGTGAGTGCAGCCTGAGGGAGTACATGCTCATTATATCCCTCTTTATCCCCCCTCTCCTTATATCCCTCTTTATCCCCCTCTCCTTATATCCCTCTTTATCCCCCCTCTCCTTATATCCCTCTTTATCTCTCTCTCCTTATATCCCTCTTTATCCCCCTCTCCTTATATCCCTCTTTATCCCCTCTCCTTATATCCCTCTTTATCCCCCTCTCCTTATATCCCTCTTTATCCCTCTCCTTATATCCCTCTTTATCTCCCTCTCCTTATATCCCTCTTTATCTCTCTCTCCTTATATCCCTCTTTATCCCCCTCTCCTTATATCCCTCTTTATCCCCTCTCCTTATATCCCTCTTTATCCCCCTCTCCTATATCCCTCTTTATCCCTCTCCTTATATCCCTCTTTATCTCCCTCTCCTTATATCCCTCTTTATCTCTCTCTCCTTCTATCCCTCTTTATCCCCCTCTCCTTCTATCCCTCTTTATCCCCCTCTCCTTATATCCCTCTTTATCTCCCTCTCCTTATATCCCTCTTTATCTCTCTCTCCTTATATCCCTCTTTATCCCCCCTCTCCTTATATCCTTCTTTATCTCTCTCTCCTTATATCCCTCTTTATCTCCCTCTCCTTATATCCCTCTTTATCCCCCTCTCCTTATATCCCTCTTTATCCCTCTCCTTATATCCCTCTTTATCTCTCTCTCCTTATATCCCTCTTTATCCCCCTCTCCTTATATCCCTCTTTATCCCCCTCTCCTTATATCCCTCTTTATCTCTCTCTCCTTATATTCCTCTTTATCCCCTCTCCTTATATCCCTCTTTATCCCCCTCTCCTTATATCCTCTTTATCCCCCTCTCCTTATATCCCTCTTTATCCCCCTCTCCTTATATCCCTCTTTATCCCCTCTCTTATATCCCTCTTTATCCCCTCTCCTTATATCCCTCTTTATCCCTCTCCTTATATCCCTCTTTATCCCCTCTCCTTATATCCCTTTATCCCTCTCCTTATATCACTCTTTATCCCCTCTCCTTATATCCCTCTTTATCCCCCCTCTCCTTATATCCCTCTTTATCTCTCTCTCCTTATATCCCTCTTTATCTCCCTCTCCTTATATCCCTCTTTATCTCCCTCTCCTTATATCCCTCTTTATCCCCCTCTCCTTATATCCCTCTTTATCCCTCTCCTTATATCCCTCTTTATCCCCCTCTCCTTATATCCCTCTTTATCCCCCTCTCCTTATATCCCTCTTTATCCCCTCTTCTTATATCCCTCTTTATCCCCCTCTCCTTATATCCCTTTATCCCTCTCCTTATATCACTCTTTATCCCCCTCTCCTTATATCCCTCTTAATCCCCTCTCCTTATATCCCTCTTTATCCCCTCTCCTTATATCCCTCTTTATCCCCCTCTCCTTATATCCCTCTTTATCCCCTCTTCTTATATCCCTCTTTATCCCCCTCTCCTTATATCCCTCTTTATCCCTCTCCTTATATCACTCTTTATCCCCCTCTCCTTATATCCCTCTTTATCCCTCTCCTTATATCCCTCTTTATCCTCTCCTTATATCCCTCTTTATCCCCTCTCCTTATATCCCTCTTTATCCCCTCTCTTATATCCCTCTTATCCCCTCTCCTTATATCCCTCTTTATCCCCTCTCCTTATATCCCTCTTTATCCCCTCTCCTTATATCCCTCTTTATCCCCCTCTCCTTATATCCCTCTTTATCCTCTCTCCTTATATCCCTCTTTATCCCCCTCTCCTTATATCCCTCTTTATCCTCTCTCCTTATATCCCTCTTTATCCCCCTCTCCTTATATCCCTCTTTATCCCCTCTCCTTATATCCCTCTTTATCCTCTCTCCTTATATCCCTCTTTATCCCCCTCTCCTTATATCCCTCTTTATCCCCTCTCCTTATATCCCTCTTTATCCCCTCTCCTTATATCCCTCTTTATCCCCTCTCCTTATATCCCTCTTTATCCTCTCTCCTTATATCCCTCTTTATCCCCCTCTCCTTATATCCCTCTTATCACCTCTCCTTATATCCCTCTTTATCCCTCTCCTTATATCCCTCTTTATCCCCTCTCCTTATATCCCTCTTTATCCTCTCTCCTTATATCCCTCTTTATCCCCTCTCCTTATATCCCTCTTTATCCCCTCTCCTTATATCCCTCTTTATCCCCCTCTCCTTATATCCCTCTTTATCCCCCTATCCTTATATCCCTCTTTATCCCCTCTCCTTATATCCCTCTTTATCCCTCTCCTTATATCCCTCTTTATCTCCCTCTCCTTATATCCCTCTTTATCCCTCTCCTTATATCCCTCTTTATCCCCTCTCCTTATATCCCTCTTTGTTTCATTGCATACTACGCTTGCCCTTGAGGAAGTCTAGCAATAGACGAAATGCGTTGCGCTTTGAAACTTTGTTTTATCAAGTATTTATTTTAATAAAAGATTAAGATTAGGCTCTGCACAAAGTGGGCTCTTCCTTATGAAGGTCTCGCATCAAAAGAGCACTGAAGCCTCCAATTTTTTATCCTATCGTCCAGAAAATACAGAAAGGTGTTCTAAATAAAATAAATAAATAAAATTAAATTGTGTTTTTGCTGAAAAAAATCAACTTTTTTTAAAAAAATTAAAACCGGTATTTTTCTACATTGAATCCTATGGGATTTGCCCGGGATTTGAAAAAAACAGAGTATTTCGCAGGAATTTGTGTGCTATTCGGTGTTCTGTGAATAGAAGACATGCTGTCAGTTCGCCTGTATTTGGTGAATTCACCCGACCCTGCAACGAGCTGTGAAATTCACCGTCCGGTGTAATTCGGGGCCAATTCGTGACAGCCGAGCGCTGGCATTGTTTCTCAGATTAAAACCCTTCCAGCCTGTATTTCCTTATCGACCGTTCCCGTATCATCAAGTGTCGCAATGACATCAAATCCCAGGCTCTTCCCAGGTAATCCATGTAGTGTCCTGTGGCGCGCACAAAACATACCTCCTGAAAAGCTCCACAACGTGAATTATTAATAAAGTGAATTATTTATTCTGCAGACAGTGCATCATGTGACTGAAAGAGGTTTATTACTGTAGCAGGAAAGGTTCCATGAGGGCCGAAAAGTCAATGTTCCTCTCATTCTTGATTATGTCCTCTGCTACTGCTCTGGAAACTGTACGGTTCGATATACATTTTGCCATTTGTGTAAGATGCGCCAGGGACTTCTGCATGTTGGAAGCCCTGAGCCGAAGAGGAGGAGCAGCGTGCGCCGATTGAGAAAAGATGAGTATGTTGCTTTAAATTAGAGATTTTAAAAAAATCATTGGGCAGATGTCAGCAGCTGCACAAATATTAAAGAGAATGAAACAGATTTCCAGCGCTGCTTGAAATGGTGCACTAGTGCAACCACATTGTCACTTACCTCCGGTGCCCAGCAGCCTCCTCCATGCTGCTCGACTGCCGAATGGCAGATAAAATGCACGCCAGCGGAGATCTCGTGACGCCTGCAGGGATGGGGCTAATTTGGAAAGCGCGCGTTCTGGTATATAGGCCCTTCAGTTAGCCCAGACCAGTGAGCTGTCATGTTCTCACACTCCCACAGTGCTCCCAAGTGTTTCTGATTCAATTTATTAATTGTGTCTGACCTTTGGAAAACGATTACTCTTATGTATAGACCTCTGGCTTTGGAAAACGATTACTTTTGTGTATAGACCTCTGGATTTGGAAAACGATTACTCTTGTGTATAGACCTCTGGCTTTGGAAAACGATTACTCTTGTGTATAGACCTCTGGCTTTGGAAAACGATTACTCTTGTGTATAGACCTCTGGCTTTGGAAAACGATTACTCTTGGGTATAGACCACTGGCTTTGGAAAACGATTACTCTTGTGTATAGAAGGCACCCCAAACAGTTAAAAACATAAACATCAGGACACACTCAACGCGTTTCGCCTGCATTTCCACTCTGGAAAAAGCCTGCCATGCAGGCGAAACGCCTTGGCAATTGGATTACTATATGGTTGTTCTTGGTTTTATGTTCTCTAACTTAGTCACAATAACCGACCACTACAAGGATCAGAATATTAGGACAGCCCTGCGTACAGGGATCATATACTTATATCCATAGGGAATCGGTGACACACATTTTACTAGGATCACACAGATAGCTAACGTTTCGAGGACACAGCCCCTTCTTCAGTGCACAGTGCCCTTAAAACAACACTAGAAAATACTACCTTATATACTTACATAGAGATAAAGGGAAGGCAGAGCAGACATACATGGCGCACATAGAGATAATTAATGCATGACAGCGTACTGATACAGGAACAGGAAATACTCCTACTACCCCCGCATCCATATGCAACTACACCAGAGGGTGTACAAAGATGGCGGGAATGGACTCATCTGCGCATGCGCGAATGACGTCGATTTCCTGCGATCTCACGGGAAATTTCCAACGCGTCTGCCGAAAGTCCAGTCTGCGCAACATCATTATACAAATACATAATGCAGACATAAATATTATATATAGTACAGGAGGGGTGGAGTCGCGCCTATTCCCCGATGGGGCGGCTACAACCACCAGATGTATCCAGCCCAGCAACATGTAAAAAACATAAGAAAAAATATGTCATCTGCGCTTATTCCCATTTTACCGAGTGAAACAAAACACAATTAGAGGCTTTGGTTTTGTATTAATGGCCATTAAGAGTAAGCTCACCCGCCAACGTCAAGGCACCTCTAGTGAGGGTGAGTCCTATCCAAAAATGAAGCCACAGGCTGCTGTGGAGCCCAAGGTGGATTTTGTTTCTGGGGGAGCATAAATAGGAGCCCACCAGTCTACCTCATGACTGAAAAGTAGCATGGGCAGTGATGGTTCGCTACACAGCAGTCTGTGGCATCATTTTTGGATAGGACTCACCTTCACTAGAGGTGCCGTGACGTGGCGGGTGAGCTTACTCTCTTAATGGCCATTAATAGAAACCAAAACCTCTAATTGTGTTTTGTTTCACATGGTATAATGGGAATAAGCGCAGATGACATATTTTTTCTTGTTTTATACATGTTGCTGGGCTGGATACATCTGGTGGTTGCAGCCGCCCCATCGGGGAGTAGGCGCGACCCCACCACTCCTGTACTATGTATGTTTTATTGCACCTCCAGGCAGGTCATCATTGCAGCATGTTCCGCTCCGTGTCTTTGTTTTTTGATCCCAAGGCGGATTTTGTTTCTGGGGGAGCATAAATAAAAGCCCACCAGTTTACCTCATGACCGAAAAGCAGCGTGGGCAGTGATGGTTCGCTATACAGCAGCCTGTGGCTTCATTTTTGGATAGGACCAGGGCCGGCCCGTCCATGGAGCGGTGTGGAGCAGCCGCTCCAGGCAGCACTTTGTCAGGGGCAGCATTTTGCTGCTCTTTCAAAGGCCACGAGCCCGGACACGACTGCAGGACAGTGTTCTGTTGAAAACCAAGCCGCGCCTCCGGCACGTGACTACCCCTTTCAGCGGGCCGGCACCCACCCCTTTCAGCAGGCATGGAGGCCATCAGCTTAAGTTTTACCAGCGATGCAGCCTGGCTGTGGTCTCTCCTGCAGCGCAGTGCGCCTGTGAGACAGAACGCGGTGTATAGAGCCTATGACACGCGCGGCAGGGCTCTGATGGCATAGGCAAGCGCGTGCCTTGAAGTGAATCCTGGGGAACCATGAGGCTGCTGAGGAGGTAGGCCTGGCTTCATTTCATAAAGGAGACTCTGTGCTCCCCCCGTGTGTGTTATGGAGGTTCCCCTCCCGCCCTTCCCTCCTCACAGGCACATGTTGCTGCCCCCATAATGCACTGCCAGCTCCTCTATCCTGGTTGAGGGAAGGCCTGGACTGGCACCCTATCCTAGGGTCCTGAGGGAGCTGCCGATTGAAGACAATATGCAGCTCCCTTACAGCCTGCACAGCATGATGGGAGCTGTAGTTAGTTGTTAATAGCTGGGGGGGATCTGCTTTTCACTGACCTGGCAAGGCCCGGGTGACTTTGCTAAAATAAATAAGTAAATCCCATTTTTACCTTTCTAAACTGAGGGGGGGGGGGTTAGTATGGAGCTGCCAGGGTTTGATGGGGGAATTACAGAAACGACTGGGACGCCGCATGTTTTAATGCCGCTTTATGGCTTTTACCCCCCCCCCCCCAATATTCCCTGAATTATTAAATCATGGTGAAAAAACAAGCATTTTCCTAATTTCTTTCATACCTTCAGTGAGGCGCTTCCCATTTAAAGGAACACCCTGTGAAATGTATAGTCGACAGTAACTCTTCCCTCCGGAGTCATTAATCCTCTGCGTCTCCCTGTTACCGGCTGTGATATGTGTGTGACTGTGGAAGTGTGTATGTGGAAGTGTGTATGTGTATATATGGAAGTGTGTGTGTCTGTATGTGGGTGGATGTGTGGGGCAGTGGGCCGTGATATGTGGCGCTTTGTGATATGCTCATACACACCATGTTTTTTTGGGGGTGGGGGCAGCAATTCATCCTTCGCTCCAGGCAGCACAGTGGCTTGGGCCGGCCCTGGATAGGACTCACCCTCACTAGAGGTGCCTTGACGTTGGCGGGTGAGCTTACATTCTTAATGGCCAGTAATAGAAACCAAAGCCTCTAATTGTGTTTTGTTTCACACGGTGTAATGGGAATAAGCGCAGATGACATATTTTTTCTAATAAATGTTATATAGCTGCTTATATAGGGACTAAATCTGGTCCCCAAAAGATACTTCTTAGACCAGTAACCATATGGCAAAGATGCTGTAGCAAAAAAATGCCAAGACGAAATGGTACATTACATATAATTAAAACAATATACTCTATTTTCCCCTAAATAGTTTTAAATATATGTAATGTACCATTTCGTCTTAGCATTTTTGCGCTACAGCATCTTTGCCATATGGTTACTGGTCTAAGAAGTATCTTTGGGGAGTAGATTTAGTCTCTATATATGCAGCTATATAATATTTATGTCTGCGTTATGCATTTGTATATTCTCTCTACATGATATAATTTATCTTTTAGGTTGTCTATATTTATGTATATTTTTTTATGTACATTGGTTTTGTTTATTTTGGGTGTGTTCACTATTAGCACAATATGTGTGGGTAAGGGTTTTTTATTTATTTATTGCAGGCAGTGCTGGATGGTTACCAGCATTAGGGATGAGCTGTTCGGTTCGGACGGTTCGGAGTTCGAACCGAACTTAGCCTGTTCGATTAGATCGCGAACACCGAACATTTCCGGGTGTTCGCCGCATGTTCGACCACAATGGACCACAATGCATTTTCCCACTGGCCTGAAGCTCGTAATTGGCTACAGCCTTGCACCTGACCACAGGTCTGGTGCAAGACAGGTTCAACAGTATGCCAATCACGGCTCAGAGTCCTGATTGGGCAAATTTTGCCCAATCATGGGCTCACAGAGCTAAGTCCCGCAGCACACTATATAACGTTTCCACGCGCCGATTCTGCACGCATTTCAGAGGAGATTTCAGAGGAGATAGTTGTGTGTTGTTACTGCCGGTCTGCCACGCTACTGGGAGGGGGGTCTGGGGGGGGGTCTCATTTCTAACAAATATCAGGGAATTTAGGTGATGTGTGTCTTGTCACTGTGCCAGCAAGTCTTTTTGGGTCTCACTAATTTCTTTAAAACATTTGTGAATTGAGGTGATCTGTGTCTCGTCACACAACCAGTACCACGCAGTATTTTGGGGGTCACTAATTTCTTTAAAACATTTGTGAATTAAGGTGATCTGTGTCTCGTCACACAACCAGTACCACGCAGTATTTTGGGGCTCACTAATTTCTTTAAAACATTTGTGAATTGAGGTGATCTGTGTCTCGTCACTGGCTGCCAGCTATCAGGGTGTCTCACTGAGTTATACCAGAGTTCTTTAAATCTTTATACCAGAGTTGAATCAGAGTTCTGTATATATTAATCTATATATCACTCACCATGTCTGAAAGAACAAAAAGGACAGGCAGACGCTCCCAGACACAGATAAGAGGGCAAGCAGCCCCTGTGTCGGGAGGCTGTGCCTCTGGTCGTGGTGGACATGGTGCATCCTCTGCAGGGGCACGCTTGTCCTTTCTAACTGGTACTGGCCGTCTTAAGCAGTAGCAACATACAGAGGACTTGGTGGATTGGCTAACCAGGCCATCCTCATCCTCCGAGTCCTCTGCCAGCCAGGCATCTAGTGCTTTACAGTCCACCTCAGCTGCCAAAGCATCTAATGCAGCCTCTATGTCTACAGCTACTCCTGCCGTAGCCTCGCTATCACACACGGAGGAGTCAGCTGAATTGTTTGACTACAATGAGAGTGACATGCTGCTTGAGGATGCGCAGCAAGTACAGTGCTCTGATTCAATCTCTGACGTTGAGGAAGGGAGTATAATCAACCTAGAGGAAGGAGGTGCCAGTGATGACACACAAATAACTGGCACTCATGTTGCCCCAGCAGCTGTACTGCCAAGTTGGCTCCAGTGACGAGGAGATAGGGGGTGATGATGACAATGATGATGAGGTCACTGACTCCACCTGGGTGCCAGATCACCAACAGAGGAATTAACTGACGCCTATTACCAGATAAAAAACTTTTCAATATAGGACCACATGGTCCACCCCTGCACTCTTCCACAATACCACAGAGGGGTTACTGTATGATGATACTTGCTGGCCTGGCACCAAAGGCACAATATCTGGGTGCACTGACGCCTTGACCAGAATCATATCTTTTCAATATAGGACCACATGGTCCACCCCTGCATTCTTCCACAATACCACAGAGGGGTTACTGTATGATGACACTTGCTGGCCTGGCACCAAACGCACAATATCTGGGTGCACTGACGCCTTGACCAGAATCATATCTTTTCAATATAGGACCACATGGTCCACCCCTGCATTCTTCCACAATACCACAGAGGGGTTACTGTATGGTGATACTTGCTGGCCTGGCAGTCTTGCACCAAAGGCAGAATATCTGGGTGCACTGACGCCCATTACCAGATAAAAAACTTTTCAATATAGGACCACATGGTCCACCCCTGCATTCTTCCACAATACTACAGAGGGGTTACTGTATGATGATACTTGCTGGCCTGGCAGTCTTGCACCAAAGGCAGAATATCTGGGTGCACTGACCCCTTTACCAGATGCATATCTTTTTAATATAGGACCACAAGGTTCACCCCTGTGCAAGGTTCACCCCTGCATTCTTCCACAATACCACAGAGGGGTTACTGTATGATAGTACTTGCATGCCTGGCACCAAAAGCACAATATCTGGGTGCACTGCCACTGACGCCTGTATCAGATTCATATCCTCAGAGGGGTTACGGTGTGACGGCACTGTTGGGGATGCTAAAGGACCAATTTTGAAGCACCTATTGTTACTTTCATCCAAAGCCTGCATAGGTTTCACAATAATTTAGCCAAAAAAATCAGTAAACTTTTTCTGCGTGTCCGAAAATGTCTCCTCTTTTCATACAGACTGCCGCCCCAAGCAGTTGTTTATGGATAGATTAAAGGAAAAGCATTTACCGTCATATGAAACGTCATTTTTTTGTTTTTAAGTGTTTCTATACATCCTAGAAATCCGCCACTTCACGGGCAGGTTATGGGGACCTCCTAGGCACGATATTTGAAGGAATTTGTCATTTTTATTTTTAACCCTTATTTCATGGAAAACTCACTGTCCCTTTAAAAACGTTTTTTTTTTTACTTTTTGTCCCTCTTTCCTGTCCCCCAGGGCACTACCCGGACCCCCATACACCTTTTATGGCAAATATCTAGCATATATGCCCTCTTGGAGGGCACTCTGAAAACCAAATTTTAAGCCCCATTGACTTGCATTGAGTTCGCGTTCGGGTTCGGACCCGTACATATGGGAAGTTCGGGTTCGGGCCCGAACCAAACTCGGGGGATGTTCGGCTCATCCCTAACCAGCATCCCCGGTTGTCATGGACACAGGTTTTTCTTAATTATTGACAAAACCCTGGATTCGAACATACCTGCCATCTACTGGCACTTGGTAATGACGTTGCGCAGACTGACTGACTGTTTTTTTCTCTGTATTTCCCTTTGGATTTTCGGCAGACGCGTTAGAGATTTCCTGCGATCTCGCAGGAAATCGACATAATTCATGCATGCGCAGATGAGTCCATTCCCGCCATCTTTGTACACCCTCTGGTGTAATTGCATATGGATGCGGGGGTAGTAGGAGTATTTCCTGTTCCTGTATCAGTACACTGTCATGCATTAGTTATCTCTATGTGCGCCGGTGTATGTCTGCTCTGCCTTCCCTTTATCTCTATGTAAGTATATAAGGTGGTATTTTCTAGTGTGGCGGAAGTACCAGGGTCGCAGCGGTCACACTTGCGACTGGGCCCTGGCATTCCGCCACTGGAGGGGGGCCCAGGCAGCTGCAGAAGGCGTTTCAATTCGCCACCAGATTCCGACAATCAGCCCCGGAATCTGGGAGCAGCGCCGCCAGTCGTTCCTCTCCCTACGAGTGGCCACCGGCTTGCAGCTTGGCCGATCGCCTGGGATGGGAACCATCTTACCAGCGCACGAGATCACGGAGTTCACGTGAACTCCGCGATCTCGTGAGAACGCGACTGCACTGGTCAGGTGGTTCCTTGCGAGTGCCCAAGCTGCATGCTGGCGGCCGCTCGTAGGAAGAAGAACAGGCGCAGAGGTGAGAGCTGGGGTCAATATATCCATGTGAGGCGAGCTGGGGGCAAATATATCCATATGAGCTGGGGCAAATATATCCATGTGAGCTGGGGCAAATATATCCATGTGAGCTGGGGGCAAATATATCCATGTGAGCTGGGGGAAAATATATCCATTTGAGCTGGGGGCAAATATATCCATGTGAGCTGGGGGAAAATATATCCATGTGAGCTTGGGGCAAATATATCCATGAGGCAAGCTAGGGGCAATATATCCATATGAACTGGGGGCAATATACCCATGTGAGCTGGGGGCAATATACCCATGTGAGCTGGGGGCAATATATATATTCATGTGAGCTGGGGCAAATATATCCATGTGAGCTGGGGGCAAATATATCCATGTGAGCTGGGGCAATATATATCCACGTGAGCTGAGGGCAATACTATCTTTTTTATATTGCAGAAAAAAAAAGTAAAAATATAGATCTTTTTTTGGGGGGGGGGCTTTCATGGATTCTTGCACCGGGGCCCTCAGGTTTCTAGTTACTCCACTGGTTTTAAGAGCACTGTGCACTGAAGAAGGGGCTGTGTCCCCGAAACGTTTGCTATCTGTATGTTCCTAGTAAGATGTGGTTGCACTAGTGCACCATTTCAAGCAGCGCTGGAAGTCTGTTACTTTCTTTCTTTCTCTGGAGATTGTTTACCTCTTATCTGTGGATGCACAGGGGGATTTGCTTCCTTTAGCAGCAGCCGGTAACTATTTTTGAACTTGGTTTGGGTGAACTAGACATCCAACCCCGGGCTTATTTTTATGTGTAGTCGACTACTATTTTTCGCACAATTATTTAACCCCTTCACTAGCAAGATCAACTATACTCGATCTGCATTCTTTTGCATTTGGGCTCCAGAACATGCCCCTATAGTTTAATCACCCTGGGCATGATGCTCGATGCGCTAACACTTTAGAAAACCAGTTGGGAATGTGTCTGAATGGCATCTCCCAGCTGATCCTGCATGGAGATTAGAACTGCAGTAACTCCTTTTGGCCAGCAGGTGGAGACATCTCCCTGTTAAATAGGTTATTACAGTCGGGGATACATTGGGGAAATTCTCAAATTTGTCTTACTGTATAATTAAAAGTATTTTCCAAAAAAAAACACTGGTTCCTGATAATGGTTTTCATTAAAACCTCCATGGGAGTGAACAGCGGAGGCTCGTCCATAGGGACAGTTGGGGCAGCGCCCTACCATTCCCTTTTTTTGCAATAAGTTTAAAATCCAAAAAAAATTATGTTTTTTTGTGTCATTTAACCTGCGTCTGATTGATAAAATGCATTCGGTGCCTTTTAAGCAGCTTTTGTTATACTGACTAATGTGTTCTTTATACATCAAGTGACTAAATTCTGGATTACACTGGTAATCATTGAATTTATAGCCATTTTATTTGCCTCATTAATAGGAATATGTCTCCAAGATTTATTCCCTATATATGGGATCGTCCACATATTTTGGAGGTAATAGTGCCATATAGACATTCCTATTAATTATTAAAAACATTCATGTTTCCAGTCCGGGCCCCCACCCGAAATGTCACCAGCTGCCACTGGTAGTTAAGGGAAAAAAGGGGGAGGGTTTAATTACTCTCATATGTTGTTACTTTCATTGATGATGAACTGATCGCAACTTTTTATTTCCATGTATTTTTCCCCCTTCCGGCTTTTCTTTTGTATCCCATACCGCGTGTGGATTTTCCTGGCGGAACAAAATACCCAAGAACCCCCCCCCGCCCCCTCCAAAAAAAAAAAAGACAAAGCTATGCAGCGACACATTAATCACGACACATACGCATGGGTTACAATAACACAATATTCTTTATTTGTTTTCAGCCCAGTCTATTGCTCATTTTCCTCGGAGCAAAGTGGCGGAGAATTAACCCCTGATAGTTTCAGCATGAGATTTATGGCTTGGATTGACCTCGGCTCTTACTGTAACCGCACGACGTACCACAACGTGCGAGGACACACAGTATAGCAGGTGGAGATTAAAAAGCGGCAGGTGCTTTCTTTATTTTTTTGTCCTTTTTATAAATCTGCTGTCATTGACCCTTTTTGTTTCCAGAAGAACAGAAAAGGATTAAATAAAATATATATATATTATATTGTGGATGGCTGTCCATGAATTGTGTAGTTTACAGGCTGACGGACACGACGACACCTTTAACCACAAGACACACATCTTTAATTAATTAAATATCATTTTAATTCATTGAATTATCATGTTTACTCCGTCTCACCCCATCTTCATGGTGGCAATGTAAAAGACGGCACAAAACTCACCTCTGTAAGCGTATGTTACCTGGAGCTGTCAGGCTGTCTGCCGAGGTGCTGAAGCTGTTTGAGCAGCTTTGAGATCCGTTTTGCCTTTCACAGAAACTCAGAGCTCCAGCTGTATCATTATGCATGTAGTAGCATGTTTTGGCCAGCAGGGGGAACCCTCTACCTGTCAAATACACTTACTGTATCTAAAAGTGCATGTATGAAGGGGACATACTATTTTACACTCTCTGTAATGGAAAGTGGGTCCTGCCAGAGGTTTTATGGAAAAACCACTTGGTAGGGAAGGGGTTAAACACATTTTTTTAACCTGATCATGAGTTTAACTTTCCTGTCCTTGTGGTGCAACGTTGTGTCTCTGTCCACACTTCATCAGTCATCATGTCCCTGTCCCTCGTTCCACGCAGGTTAGCACATCTCTGTCCCATCCTCCCCAGCCATCATGTTCCTGCCCTGTCCCTTAAATTGTGTGGACATGAGACATAATGATGCGGCAGAACCTATTGGATGATGACATGTGATGTCATACATGTTCTGTCGTGACAGTGTTTTGTGACTTTTTATTACAATTTACTGTGCGTTAAAGCGACGCTGGACAGACTGTCACATTTATTAAACAGACGGAACAACACACAGACGCAACAAGACGAGCAGATATCAACACCAGCAAAGACACAAAAACGGGACAATAGGAAGACGGCAACCACAACGGTGTCTACTGCGTGTGCGATTCAGTTTTATATCTCTAAGAAAATGTATATATATGTAGATGTATATGTCCACAAATACTACCGCAAAAAAGGTATGTCCGTCACGACAGACGCACTTACGGCGCTCGAGTGGCCCCAGCATTAATCGAAACGTTCGTGATTGTCACCATGAAAATTACTCAACACAAAACAGCACAATCAGAGATGACCACATGACAATGTCACCACTGGATCCAATGGGGGGGGGGTCCCACAAACAGACCGTTAAGGTAAAATAAAGGATAACATTTTTTTTTTATTTTTTGATAAAAGCAAAAGTGTCTATATATTGTGCTGAATTTTGTAATAAGTTTGTAAATAAAAAAATGTTTCATAGATGAGCGGCCTGGACGACAAACTTCCGGTCAAAAAAAGACAAAAATTCACACTTCTAATATAGCTTATATAAAACTGCTCATAAACAGCTAATATATATATATATATATACTGTATATAATTTAAAATTTACATTATATATATAACACACTGTATGGATCTATCTCTATATATTTATTTTTTTCTCACTGTATGCACGTTTAAAAACGACACAAGCAAAACGTAGACTAAACATCCTGAAATGAATATGTCCTAAAAAAATAAATAGCAATCATTCTGCGCGTGCGTTCCGAAAATGCGGATGTATTCTTTTAATTTTTTATTTTTTTTTCGTTTTCCAAAAAAATAAATAAATATCAAATTACAGGATTCTTCACACTTCAATATATTTTTTTTAAATTCATATCATAAAACGATCGAGCTTCTACAGAGAGCAGGGTCGCCAGATCGGCCATGTTTATTATTTTATATACATGCTGAGGGGCACTGCATGACGAAATCCAACCCGCCGGCATGTGCAGCAGGCAAGAAATAACCTGCATTGATGAGGTCATTGATTTCCTTATGACTTTATACATGTTGCAGGGCAGCACCTTCACTATGCTGTCCCTGTGGATGGAATAGTAACATGTATCCAAGAAAACATGGCCGACCTGGTGACCCTAACTGAGAGCAGTGCTAGTGCCTATATTAAATTATTATTTTTATTAAAACAACATGTTGTGCTGCTCTGTAAAACAGCAGACAAGAAGTACAAGTAACGGTGACAAAAGCAGGACTGACGTACAAGGACATTGGGTGATGAAGGTCCTGCTCCAGGGAGCTTACAATCAACAAGGACATGGAGTATAATCAAAACGTACAATTACAATAGATCCAGAGGGAAGACATGATGGTCACGTACCCAACCTATAGCTTATATGACATCACAGAGGTAAGAAGGGAAGATGTGGCGAGTGAAGACCATTTCGACTTGAGGTAGAGATGGATCATAACAGATTGAAGGAAAAAAATGGTGGGAAGCTTGAAGCCGATCGACCTGATGGTTGTTTTTTTTGTCCACCCTATATTGCCATGTGTGAGCTTGGAACATTCATAAAGTAGGGGATTTTTGTCATTTAGTAAAGGTCTGGAGTCTAAAGGAAGATTAACAGGACAAGGAAGGCCATTCCATAATGAGAGACACTCCTATAGATGTCCAGAAGGCCATTCCACGATGATGGACACACCTCTAGATGTCCATAAGGCCATTCCATAATGATGGACACTCCTACAGATATCAATAAGGCCATTCTATGATGATGGACACTCCTACAGATGCCCAGAAGGCCATTCAATGATGATGGACACTCCTCTAGATGTCCAGAAGGCCATTCAATGATGATGTACTCTCCTACAGATATCAATAAGGCCATTCCATGATGATGAACACTCCTACTGATGCCCAGAAGGCCATCCCATGATGATGGGCACTCCTACAGATGCACAGAAGGCCATTCCATGATGATGGACACTCCTCTAGATATCCAGAAGGTCATTCAATGATGATGGACTCTCCTACAGATATCAATAAGGCAATTCCATGATGATGGACACTCCTACAGATGCCCAGAAGGCCATTCCATGATGATAGTCAATTCTATAGTAGTCCAGAAGGTGTTTCAATTATGAAGACCAGTCCTAGAAAAGTTGAAAAGAGAATCAGCTCATTGATAGCCAATCCTAGAAAAATTTCTAAGGTGATTCAATGATGGTGGCAAGTGCTATAGAAGTCCAGAAGATTATTCCATGGTGATAGCAAGTCCTGGAAAAGCACTAAAGGTCATTCCATTATGATGGCCATTCTTAGAGACACCCTGAAGGCCATTTCCTTGATAATGGCCAGTCCTAGATATGTCTAGAAGATGACTGCATGATGATGCAAATACTGGAGAAATTTTGAAGGCCATTCAATAATGATGAAAAGTTCTAGAGTAGGCCCAACACACCCTATGATGATGGTGATAACCCATCCTAGGTAAATCCCAAATACCATTCCATGATGATTGAAGTGTGGTAGGGTAGTTCTGAGGGACATGGCAACGTAAGAAGAGTCCTGGATAAGTCTCAGGGAGCTGTGTGCACTTAATACCTAGTGACTGGTGCTCCAAGGTATATCAAAGTGTGATGAAATAGGTGACACACCTGGCACTCAAGGGTCTTGGAGATGGCACTAGAGTGTTGCTGTTTGATTCTGCGTTCACAGTTATACGAGTATGCTCATGTGCGTAAGGTTCAATGGTATCATTAGTCTTATCATCAGAAACCCTATTACTAAAGCTAATCTCGAAGCCCACAAAGCACTTTACCAAAGTAGAGGTAGGCAACAGATGGAGAGGACAGAGATGTGAGTCGGGAAAGCAGCGTTGATAGGAAGGCAGACAAAGTGCAACAAAACAGTTGGATGAGGGTTTGATGTCTGATTATGAAGATGATGGTGGCGATTGCGAAGAGGGAAAATATAGAGAGTGAGGAACTAAAGACTCTTTTAGAGGGAGAAAAAAAAAACTAACCAAGACTGGAAAATGGTATCAGTAATGGGAATGGTAGCAGTAGTCTACTGAAAAAGGCTGACAGAGGCCGATAATGAGTATCAATGGGGCAGCTGGTATGAAAGTAGAAGGCAGAAGGAGAAAGAGGAGACAGACAGAAAAGCAAATGAAATTCTTGGGATGTCGTTATCTCCTATAGTGGAGGGAACATAATGAAATGTGATATTAAATGGAAGGTCTATTGAGCTGATGAAGAAGGCCGATATTTTTACATCGGAGTCTGGAATGAGATAAGAAGAATAATGAAGACCTTCCAGCTACAACTTGCAGACATTGGCCAGAGACATAGCATAGATAATATGGAAGTAGAAGGGAGCGCAACACTATATTTAACTCTTGCTTCCTCCTTCTAACAATATGGATAAGTTAGAACCAGAGAACGTATTCAAAGGGACCTATCGACGTAACATCTGGCCCACCTCAACGGTATTCATTGTAACCGACTTGGATGTATAAAAGTTGACTTTTCAGGGAATGGGAAAGAATCTGTAGATGGTACCTTGGTATTACAATACCTTTTAGTGATCTTGAGTGAACACAATCTAGGGCATAGTTCGATCCCAATGAATTTCCGAGGCTTTTTGGCTTAATCGTCCCACCTGTAGAGATCTGCCCTTTTTTTGCCGGAACGTCCTACTTATTTATTTATAAAGTATTTTACCAGGAACGATACATTGAGATTTCTCCCGTGATCAAGTATGTCCTGGGTTCCATGGATATCGTTCCATTTTGCCCAAACCGCGTCTTGCGAGTAATGTAGGGGACAATATGTACCAAACCACACACATTAAGCCACAGAGACAGTATAGGTGTATTCAGATTAATATAATTCACAGGAGAAGACTGGAACAGACATATACATACATATATATATATATATACACACACAATATATTACAAACATAAAACCACAGAACAGTGGTAATACAATACGAGGAAGAACAAGATTGCAACATGTACAAGGAAACACTCTCAGCTTTAGCTATCACTTTGCAGTACTTCCCCTGCGACTGCCACGATAGATTACATGGGGACACTAAAAGCAATGCGACCTGTGTCCTGTCGCTCAGTCGTCCCGTTTATCACGAATGCAGCATATAGGGGTAACTGCGCATAAAAAGAAAACAGATGGACTTAAAGGGTGACAGGGCCGGTTGTGACTTCTTGGTTCCTCCTCATACGTTGAGTGTTGTCATTGGGGTAATCAACAGACTCCTTGTTCACTTTCAATCGAATGAAACTGCCTGAACCTCTCGACAAACAGTACAAACAACAGAAGGCACTTTCCGAAATTAAAGTTCATGTTTGACAATGTCTGAACTATGGAGAATACTCTAGGGCGAAGGAAGAGCGGAGTTGGGGAGGCGTATGGATTAGCATTAACCACTTCTGACAACCCCTGCAACCCCCCCTCTCCCTTTTAAACCTAGACTATTGTTAAAACTCACCTTGGTTATGTCGCCACAGAAGACGATGACATACTGCGGCTTCCTCTCAAGGTCACGTGACTGGCGGGAGGCTGGACGCTCAAGCAAGCATCCAGCCAATCCAATGGGCCGAGGATGAGTCCCAGAAGAATCCCAACTCATCCAAGAAGCTGAGATCACCAGTCTGATCTCAGCTTGTGGGTGAAGCTAACCCCCCTGCACTCGGAGGGCCGAATCAGCCCTCCAAGACTCCCCTGTGTTGGGTCAGGTCGCTGTGACCACTCAAATTACCCTGAGTGGTCACATGGCCTAGTGTCCCTTAAATGTAAACTAATAGGAATATCTTACCTTTTCGTTCCTCGTTACTTCTGCTCACAACGCTGTGTCTAGCAACAGCCCCTTAAACATCATAAAGTACACAGAGTTAAAACAACGTGTTAAAGCGCCCCCTGTCACCTGAAACATAATTCTATCATATTGAGGAGACTAGCTTTACTTTCCAAAACTGAGCAATACTAAGATAAGCTTTAATTACTTTCATGAATATCTGCCAGTGATCTGGAGCGATGCTGCCATTGTGATAAGAGTCACGTTGGACTTGGGGTACATAGATCTAGCCATGCGTTTGGGAGGTGCGGGACTGATGTTTTATGTTGTTTCCCAGCCCTCTCCTGTGTTGAAGTCACCCTGTGCCTGCAGGTCTAGGTTCCGGGTGTTTGTGTTTGCTGTGCCCTATTCCCTGATGTCTGTGTTTATATTATTAATTCTTGATGTGTGTCTTGTTGTATACATTGTGTTGTCTCCCTTATGTATCAGTAAGTAATTGATTCCTTTATTTTCCCCAGGATTCCATTAAACTACTTCAAACCTCCAGATCTTGCTAAAACTAGTTCTCCCTGCCCTCCTTTGCTTTAGCCTTAGTCTCTCCAGGGCGGGTGTGTCCGAGGGGGAGGCTAGTGGGAGACTATTCAGCATGGAAATGCTGGGGTGTGTTTTACCTTTGTATGTTTGTAACTATAAACCCAAAATAAAGTCACTCCCAGTTATGTTTTCACCCTGCAAGGAGCTCCGGCTATTGACTGGTGGGTTTTGGGCCAGAATCAGTACTCCTTCGGGACACTGACGGCGAAAGGAGCCTTTATGCACGTGGGTACGGGACCCTTACTTTACAGCCATCTTGGAGTGACATCACGATATTAATGACGGTTGTGTAACAGTAGTATCCTCTCCATGCTGATCATTGATTAAAAAGGTTAACTAGGGAACCTTTGATATCATCAGCCAATCAAATACTGTACTTTAGATTTTCAAAGCAGCTCCCAGCATTCCACTGTGCAGGAAACAGGAAGTGGTTCTTTGAACTCTGACAAGTTGACTATCGTGGCTTTGGTTGTTTATTTATGACCATTTCCTCCTAAAAAGTCAAACTCAAGACTGATATTTAATATAAAAAAATGCTATTTCTGATCACAGAGACCCTCACGCAACGGATTACACTCTGCACAAATTGTTTTTCAATTAGCAATTTTTGAGGTTAAAAGTGCCGCAGTCACCATGGAAACCAATATTCCACATGAAGCATTTTCACCCACAACTGCTATTTTTCTTTTCTCAAATAAATGAATGAGCGACAGAGCGATAAAGCCTTTCTCCGCGTGGATAAACCAAATCACCCACCTCCACTTTGAGGGGGTTAGGGGGATCTATTCCACAGTTGGTGCTAATGTCGTGTCTCGATATGTAACCGTGAGCGCTAAGATAAGTAAGTTTAACGTCTGGCATCGATATTCTGATCTTGACGCTACACTGGGGTGAAATCAGTTTGCGCCTCGCAGCTTGCGCGAGCTTTACTGTACTTTGCGTCTCCTATACTTAACATGGGGAGCGGAATCTATTTTTAGCGCCTCGATAAAGTGAGGTATTACAAAGTGCAGGCACAATTTACTGTCGGCACACGAAATGAAGAATTTTACCACCTTCTAAGCTGGTGTTAAATGATTCTGCAAATGTAAAATCATTTAACACTCTCTAAAACCCTCCCGTTGAATCTCATACTCGCCTCTGATCCCACGGCGAAAAGGGTGGCCCGATACAACACGTCTCCTTGATACAAATAGTTCCCCGTTTCCCTCCACGATCGCTCTGCGGCGCTGCATGATCTCGCAGTACAGAAGCACAAGCCTCCATGGAGTCACCAGAAGCTGATACTCGCGACAGCGCGTAAGCACTACTGCGGGTATCTGGGAGGTTAGCGCTGCAGGCCCCAACCTGCGGTGAACTGAAAAATACGTTTTTCCGAAACTTAGAACAATATACAATCAGGAAGACAGCAGAGCTGAACTGGAGATCATTTTCAATGCAGCGTCCATCGAAGGAATGCTGATGGAAAGCAGCCTCTAAAAAGAGTGCAGGCGGAATGCACAGTCTGTAGTAATTATGAATGTTTAATGCAATTTCTGTGATAAGTGTGCAGGTGGCATGCAGAGTGTAATAAGCGTGCAGGTTGAATGCACAACTTGTAGTAAGTGGGGAGGTGGAATGCACAGTGTGCAGGTTGAATGCACAGTCTGTAATATGTGTGCAGGTGGAATGCACAGTCTGTAATATGTGTGCAAGTGGAATGCACAGTCTGTAATACGTGTGCAAGTGGAATGCACAGTCTGTACTAGTACTACGTGTGCAGGTTGAATGGTCAGTCTGTAATATGTGTGCATTAGGAATGCACAGTCTGTAATATGTGTGCATTAGGAATGCACAGTCTGTACTACTTGTGCAGGTGGAATGCTCAGTCTGTAATATGTGTGCAAGTGAAATGCACAGTCTGTAATACGTGTGCAAGTGGGATGCACAGTCTGTAATATGTGTGCAGATGAAATGCACAACGTGAAATCAGTATGAGGGAGGAATACATTGTGTAACAAGTGTGATGGCGGATGCGCAGTGTGAGTGTTTATAAGTGAGCAGGTGGAATTCACAGTTCGCAGTAAATATGCAGGTGGAATGCACAGTTTATAATAAGTGTGGAGGTGGAATGCACAGTCTGTGATACATTTGCAGGTGAAATGCACTGTCTGTGATAAGATTGCAGGTGGAATGCACTGTCTGTGATAAGATTGGAGGTGGAATGCACAGTCTGTGATAAGTTTGCAGGTGGAATGCACTGTCTGTGATAAGCTTGCAGGTGGAATGCACTGTCATGTTGAATGAACAGCAAAGCTATTTTGATGGAATAAAGTTAAATAATCTCATATTATATTATTCTTTATTTATCCATTGCATGAGGTTACTAGACACAAGCCTTGGGCAGGAGATTGGAGGGAGCATTTGTTTTCCTAATGCCCCATCTTTTGGAGAAGCAATGAATGTGAGGCGCATAACAGAGCTGCAAAAAATAAACCCCCAGCAATGAGTCTGTAAACTAATAAATGTTATTAGGAATCGCTGGCTGTGAATAAGATACTTTCCGCTTGATCTAAATGACATTTTTATTGACAGATATCCCTGACAGTTTGGGTATATTTGTCCTATTTTCATGTTTGTGTAACGCTCATATTTTTTTGATATTGGTTTGGCCATTGCAAAACCCGGAGAGTCCAGGGCAGCAGCGAGTCTGAAGGACCATGTCAGAATATCTAGGCGAGTATGAGACCTGCTCTTCAACGTGTATCACAGGGGTTTGGAGATCTCTATGCAGTCTAGACATTCTACCTAAATGTAACGTTTGGATTATCGCAGCTCAGAATTTATTTCAATCTAAGCTTAGATCTAACTCAGGACACTTCATGTGCCAGAGTCAATGAGGTTCCCCTGCAGCATTATGGGGGAATATTAACCTACAATTTACCAAGCTCCCAGTCATGTAAGTATGTGAAGTTTAAATTCAGTACATCAAGTCCTCACATTGTGTGACCAGTCTGTAATGAGCTCATTCTACTAGGACCTTGCATTGTGTGATCACACTGTAATGAGCTCAGTACACTGTGACCTCATGCTGTGCATTGTGTGATCATACTGTAATGAGCTCAGTACACTGTGACCTCACGCTGTGCATTGTGTGATCATAGTGTAATGAGCTCAGTACACTGTGACCTCACGCTGTGCATTGTGTGATCATAGTGTAATGAGCTCAGTACACTGTGACCTCACGCTGTGCATTGTGTGATCATACTGTAATGAGCTCAGTACACTGTGACCTCACGCTGTGCATTGTGTGATCACACTGTAATGAGCTCAGTACACTGTGACCTCACGCTGTGCATTGTGTGATCATAGTGTAATGAGCTCAGTACACTGTGACCTCACGCTGTGCATTGCTCGATCACACTGTTATGAGCTCAGTACACTGTCACCTCACGCTGTGCATTGCCCGATCACACTGTAATGAGCTCAGTACACTGTGACCTCACGCTGTGCATTGCTCGATCACACTGTAATGAGCTCAGTACACTGTGACCTCACGCTGTGCATTGCTTAATCACACTGTAATGAGCTCAGTACACTGTGACCTCACGCTGTGCATTGTGTGATCACACTGTAATGAGCTCAGTACACTGTGACCTCATGCTGTGCATTGCTTGATCACACTGTAATGGGCCCACTACAACGTACACGTTATCTTACCTTATCACTACACCGTAACTCACCACATCTTATTGTGCTTTGAGTGATTGCATTGTAATGAGCTCAGTTCGTTATCCTGGGTTTCCAACCTGTCGAGGTTAATTCCCATAGTACCGACACCCGAGTGTACAAGCACCTCCGTGCACTGACAGCTCGGCACCGAAACAACGAGTCCTTGCATTTCTCTACGAGCCACAATCCATCCATACACGGCGACATGTACCCAACATACAAGAAACCGAGGAACGTAACCTTTGTGCGTGAGCTTACCTCGAAGAGTCTGTCCGTCCGCTCTCTGACACATTCGCTCAATGACAACCTGCATGTCATGAATGAGCATAACCCTTCCAGATTTCCACCTGCACGCTCTACCCTCTACCGTAACGGCAACCACAAGATTACCGGAGCCAGTGAGGTTGGGGGGGAGGGGCGTGGTAAATGGAGGGAGCATTAAATACACAGATAATTAAACACAGACAAAATAAGACCACACACACAAACACAAGACAAAGTATACACAGGCGAGGCTGCCGTATAAACAGCCGCCGCTGTCCCGTTTGAGCCTGCCCTTACGGAGAAGACCATTTTAACCCTTTCCTGTCTCAGGCAGAAGAAGACCGCAGCCGCCTTCCGCCGGTTGAGGAGCGTACGGGGTTAAAAATCATTGCACTAAATAACAGCTTAAAAATAAAAAGCACAACGGTGAATCTGAAAATCAAAATCATCAGCAGAGCCTCGTCCTTACCTCGTCGGCATGAAATAATAAGAGTTAACAGTTTGGGTGGTGGCGGCGGGGAACGACGTGGTGTTTCGCCGTCCCTCTTTACTGCACCCAAAGAGTTAAACGCCAGCCGCTGAGCGTTACAGTGTGTGCCATAGGTTTGATAGTGTGCGTCAGGTTGCTTGTAGCTGTCGAACCAGTGCTGATGACCGTGTATTTTCAGTTGGCTTTTTAAATTCCTCTAATATCTACGAAGTCACTTAAAACGACGCTGGAGCGCGCCAGCTGACATGGAGGCCTTGTCCTACGTAGTCCGCATCGGAGCATTATTGCATATTCGCTGTCTGTTGGATGCGCGAGCATCTAGTGCACGGGGGGGGATGAGAAGGGTACAGAGACGCCGTCTCAGCTGCAGGAGCCGGTGTGCACGCGGAGGATGCCTTTGCTGTGCATGTGGATGAAGTTAAAGATCTCGGAAGGCATGGCGTGGAAGCCGGGGCGCGGTTTAACATTGTCATAGTAATGGTGAGTGATGAAAATCCCTGAAGGGTTCATGGGGAAGCCCCAAAAGCCGTAGAGGTGCACCTCTTCGCACAGCTCCAAGGCGGCGGTCACCAGGATCAGGCCGCTGCTGACGCGTTTCGCCCGCACCCCTTGGGTGAGCCAGAAGCGGGAGACATTGATGAGATACAGCGGGTGGAAGTAGTACACGGCCTGCTGCGACTCAAAGTCGTCCAGGACGTACTTCACCCGGATGGACACGTCGGTGTTTCGGGTGTTGTAGAATGCGGGCAGGAGCAGCGACGCGTTTTCGTACTCTTGCAAGACTTCGAAGAAGGGTCGTCTCCACTTTTCCAGCTTATTGAACCTGCGAAGAGACATGGTGCAGAGATCATCTATTGGCTGCACACACGGAATGCTATTTAACCGAAATGTTGAACTGGTTAGTGCAGGGCTGTCAAATTCCACCCCCCCCCCAAGATGTTTCTGAACTACAACTTCCATGATACCCCGTCAATTTATTGCATTAAAGGAATTCTGCAAATTGTAGGCATCAATATCTGGGGGGCTGTGAGTTTGACAGCCCTGCATTTAACTCTAGGCACCATTAAAACAGATTGTACAACAAATGATTATGCCGGCTATTGAATACGGAGATGTAGTGTATGCAGCTGCCCCGCAAACGCACCTCCAGAAACTTACTACATTGTATAACTCATTCTGCCGCTTTGTGCTACAATGTAACTACATGACCCACCATTGTGACATGTTAAAAGAACTAAACTAGCTGTCGCTGGAATCCAGACGCACCCTTCACCTTTCCAACCTGGTGTTTGTTTAAGAGCTTTTCTGGGAAGCTACCACCCTACCTGAATAGACTGCTTCCCCCAGCGGTTCCCTCATCCTATAACCTCCGATCCAGGACGAGCACCTTACTTACAATACCACAATACAAAAAGAAAGTGTCTCGATACTCATTTTCCTACATAGCACCGCAAATATGGAATAACCTCCCAGATGCCATCAAATCTTTACCCAGTCTAAAGTCCCTTAAGAGATCTCTATTAACACTCCTCAATACAGAATGCACCTGTAAACATGTATCATAATGACTATATACAGAATGCGCCTATAAACATGTAACATAGTGACTATATACATAATGCACCTGTAAACATGTAACACAGTGACTATATACAGAATGCACCTGTAAAAATGTAACATAGTGACTATATACAGAATGCACCTGTAAACATGTAACATAGTGACTATATACAGAATGCGCCTGTAAACATGTATCATAATGACTATATACAGAATGCGCCTATAAACATGTAACATAGTGACTATATACATAATGCACCTGTAAACATGTAACATAGTGACTATATACAGAATGCGCCTGTAAACATGTAACACAGTGACTATATACAGAATGCACCTGTAAACATGTAACACAGTGACTATATACAGAATGCACCTGTAAACATGTAACATAGTGACTATATACAGAATGCACCTGTAAACATGTAACATAGTGACTATATACAGAATGCGCCTATAAACATGTAACATAGTGACTATATACAGAATGCGCCTGTAAACATGTAACATAGTGACTATATACAGAATGCGCCTGTAAACATGTAACACAGTGACTATATACAGAATGCGCCTATAAACATGTAACATAGTGACTATATACAGAATGCACCTGTAAACATGTAACACAGTGACTATATACAGAATGCACCTGTAAACATGTAACACAGTGACTATATACAGAATGCGCCTATAAACATGTAACATAGTGACTATATACAGAATGCACCTGTAAACATGTAACACAGTGACTATATACAGAATGCACCTGTAAACATGTAACACAGTGACTATATACAGAATGCGCCTGTAAACATGTAACATAATGACTATATACAGAATGCACCTGTAAACATGTAACAGTGACTATATACAGAATGCACCTGTAAACCTGTAACATAGTGACTATATACAGAATGCACCTGTAAACATGTAACATAGTGACTATAAACAGAATGCGCCTGTAAACATGTAACACAGTGACTATATACAGAATGCACCTGTAAACATGTAACATAATGACTATATACAGAATGCACCTGTAAACATGTAACACAGTGACTATATACAGAATGCGCCTGTAAACATGTAACACAGTGACTATATACAGAATGCGCCTATAAACATGTAACATAGTGACTATATACAGAATGCACCTGTAATCATGTAACATAGTGACTATATACAGAATGCGCCTGTAAACATGTAACACAGTGACTATATACAGAATGCGCCTGTAAACATGTAACACAGTGACTATATACAGAATGCACCTGTAAACATGTAACACAGTGACTATATACAGAATGCACCTGTAAACATATAACACAGTGACTATATACTCGCCACCCAGGACATACTTGAAAACGAGAGAAATCTCAATGTATCCTTCCTGGTAAAATACTTTCTCCAAGAAACATGTAACATAGTGACTATATTTCCTACATACAGTCAGGTCCAGAAATATTGGGACATGGACACAATTCTAACATCTTTGGCTCTATACACCACCACAATGGAGTTTGAATGAAACAAACACAACGTGCTTTAACTACAGACTTGAGAGAAAAGAGATGGTAAGCGCCCAGAACAAGGTGATATACCCAATACCCAGCTCGACCAGAAAGTAGTGGTTTCCCCCAAACCAAGAACAAATACTGAGAAAGATACGTATCTGGTCAGCGCGAATTGGTGAGACGCAAGGGATATATGGGTAAATCTTGTTAGAGTTTCATCCGTAGAGGTTCAACATATGGAAGAATAAAAAAGCTATATTGGTGCAGTGTGTTATGACAAAATGAAACAAGATGTACATAAGGAAAATTCCCACTCACAAATATAGAGCCCCAACACTGGCTCTGAGTGGGGAAGTGCCTTTGGGTTATTTCTCTGAAGGTGTTCACAGGAAACCCACTCCTTTCCTTTGTTGTTACTCGTGGTTCTCTCAGTATGGCGAATATATAATAAAGACACAAAAGAGATCTCTGTGCGTATCTGAATTATAAAGGTAGGAAATAAGAGACTCCCATCGGAGTGTTAACTCACATTCGGTGGAGCTAATTCTAGCTCAAGGTATGCGCCTATGGGTTTCGTGTGGTCAAACCAAAAAAAGCCAAACGGATGCTGGAGTGCGTTCTTTAAAATTTAATAAAATTAACAAAAGTTAAAATAAAAACAATTAAAGGTCCAGATCCTGGACCTTTAATTGTTTTTATTTTAACTTTTGTTAATTTTATTAAATTTTAAAGAACGCACTCCAGCATCCGTTTGGCTTTTTTTGGGTTTGACCACACGAAACCCATAGGCGCATACCTTGAGCTAGAATTAGCTCCACCGAATGTGAGTTAACACTCCGATGGGAGTCTCTTATTTCCTACCTTTATAATTCAGATACGCACAGAGATCTCTTTTGTGTCTTTATTATATATTCGCCATACTGAGAGAACCACGAGTAACAACAAAGGAAGGAGTGGGTTTCCTGTGAACACCTTCAGAGAAATAACCCAAAGGCACTTCCCCACTCAGAGCCAGTGTTGGGGCTCTATATTTGTGAGTGGGAATTTTCCTTATGTACATCTTGTTTCATTTTGTCATAACACACTGCACCAATATAGCTTTTTTATTCTTCCATATGTTGAACCTCTACGGATGAAACTCTAACAAGATTTACCCATATATCCCTTGCGTCTCACCAATTCGCGCTGACCAGATACGTATCTTTAACTACAGACTGTCAGCTTTAATTTGAGGGTATGTACATCCAACTCAAGTGAACGGTGTAGGACTTACAGCAGTTTGCAGATGTGCCTCCCACTTGTTAAGGGGCCAAAGGTAATGGGACAGAATAATAATCATAAATCAAACTTTCCCTTCTTAATACTTGGTTGCAAATCCTTTGCAGTCAATCACAGCCTGAAGTCTGGAACGCATAGACATCACCAGACGCTGGGTTTCATCGCTGGTGATGCTCTGCCAGGCCTCTACTGCAACGGTCTTCAGTTCCTGCTTGTTCTTGGGGCATTTTCCCTTCAGTTTTGTCTTCAGCAAGTGAAATGCATGCTCAATGGGATTCAGGTCAGGTGATTGACTTGGCCATTGCATAACATTCCACTTCTGTCCCTTCAAAAACTCTTTGGTTGCTTTTGCGGTATGCTTTGGGTCATTGTCCATCTGCACTGTGAAGCGCCGTCCAATGAGTTCTGCAGCATTTGGCTGAATGTGAGCAGATAATATTGCCCGAAACACTTCAGAATTCATCCTGCTGCTTTTGTCAGCAGTCACATCATCAATAAATACAAGAGAACCAGTTCCATTGGCAGCCATACATGCCCACGCCATGATACTACCACCACCATGCTTCACTGATGAGGTGGTATGCTTAGGATCATGAGCAGTTCCTTTCCTTCTCCATACTCTTCTCTTCCCATCACTCTGGTACAAGTTGATCTTGGTCTCATCTGTCCATAGGATCGTGTTCCAGAACTGTGAAGGCTTTGTTAGGTGTTTTTTGGCAAACTCTAATCTGGCCTTCCTGTTTTTGAGGCTCACCAATGGTTTACATCTTGTGGTGAACCCTCTGTATTCACTCTGGTGAAGTCTTCTCTTGATTGTTGACTTTGACACACATACACCTACCTCCTGGAGAGTGTTCTTTATCTGGCCAACTGTTGTGAAGGGTGTTTTCTTCACCAGGGAAAGAATTCTTCGGTCATCCACCACAGTTGTTTTCCGTGGTCTCCTGGGTCTTTTGGTGTTGCTGAGCTCACCGGTGCGTTCCTTCTTTTTTGAGAATGTTCCAAACAGTTGTTTTGGCCACGCCTAATGTTCTTGCTATCTCTCTGATGGGTTTGTTTTGTTTCTTCAGCCTAATGATGGCTTGCTTCACTGATAGTGACAGCTCTTTGGATCTCATCTTGAGAGTTGACAGCAACAGATTCCAAATGCAAATAGCACACGTGAAATGAACTCTGGGCCTTTTATCTGCACATTGTAATTGGGGTAATGAGGGAATATCACACACCTGGCCATGGAACAGCTGAGAAGCCAATTGTCCCATTACTTTTGGTCCCTTAACAAGTGGGAGGCACATCTGCAAACTGCTGTAGGTCCTACACCGTTCACCTGATTTGGATGTACATACCCTCAAATTAAAGCTGACAGTCTGCAGTTAAAGCACATTGTGTTTGTTTCATTCCAACTCCATTGTGGTGGTGTATAGAGCCAAAGATGTTAGAATTGTGTCCATGTCCCAATATTTCTGGACCTGACTGTATAAATAGGAAAATAAATTTTGTTAGTTTAAAGTCATTATTTAACAACAACGATTAGTGTCAGAGGATGACGTCAGCCGCTCTCTGCGTGTGACTGATCTGGTGACCGGCAGTCGGGAAATTCAAAAATACCGGCTGCTGGTGCTGCTGGGTGGGATTGGGGAAACTCCTCCACTTTACCAGATGGAAGCAGCATCACATCCTGACCACTTTATTACTATAAAGTGTTCAGGATGAGTAGAGGGCCCCTTAATTAATAATATTAAATAAACATTTTTCTTCCTATTATAATAAAATAATTAAAATAATAATAATAATAATTAAATGCCGGGCTGTCCAGTTACTTTGGGACGTATTACAATGTTGGTGCTAATAATGGCTCCGGGAAGTTTACAACAGCTCTGGCTAAATTAGCACCAAGTATGTAATATGGCCCTTTATATTTAAAAAAGAAGATATATATATATATATATCTCATACAGCGTAGGCGCCTATTTATAAACCAGATTACTATAGTGTTATGAAGTAGTTAAATTATAACTAATAAGTAGTGAGATGCTGCCCAAAGGGGTAAGCGCAATATACACAAAAAACAACCAAAATCTGCATTAACCAAAAATGAAATTATAGATAGAACCTTTGTAGCGCATCAAAAATAGATTTAAAGGTAGACTTCAACAAAGAGGTATATCAAACATAAAGTGCTTCAGTCGTAAAGTGCTTCAATCTTAAGGTGATAAATATTCAATCAATGTACACATATAAAAGTGCAATGTGCCATAGAACACAGTAAAGTGCAACAATATATAAAATTCCAGCAGTGCGATGGGTATAAGAGAGTCTATAAAGTGCAACAGTGTCCGAATGTGCAAATTCAATGATATCCAATACAACACAAACCTGTTTGGAGATTTTTTGGACAATAGTGCACCTAAATATACCGACTGAGGAAGGCTGTTAATGCCGAAACGCGTCTCGGTAACGCATCTGTCCATTTTTTAATATGCAATTAATTTTTTAATAAATTTTATATGGTTTATATTCTATTGACTACTCTCCTTGGATATATACTTGCCACCGCTTGGAAGCTCCTGATATCTGGCCCTCAGACGGTTGAGAAGAGGTTCTGGGTATCCACCATAGTGTACCTGACGCTGTATTGAGTGAGCCTGTGTGGAAGAGGCTCCATATCTGGTGAGTTCAATACATTATCACCTCTTTTTATCATAATACGGTAATATACTATGGGAGCGCTGTCTATTATCTTATTGTAGCCATCGCAACCAGAGTTGAAGATTTAAGAAGGGATACGTCACCCTCTATATGGCTGGAAGCTCCTAAACCTAGAGCCAGGGATTTTTTGGGCTCTTATAAATGTGAGTTTCCATATTCCTACGAGTGATTTATTTGCCATATTTAATTGGGATTTTCTGCACGATTATTTCTTCATTTTTTCTCTCCCCTCCACATTTTTTTTTTTTTTTTTTTTTTCCTTTCTCTCACTTTTTTCTTGTTTCTGGCTAATCTCTCCACTATTGAGAGACGGCAAGAGATACACAGACCAAGAAAGGAGGACTATATTTGTGCATCGCTTGAACATAAAGAGAAGTAAATTTTAAGGAATTTTTCCCACTGGTATTCATACTGTTGTATTGGATATCATTGAATTTGCACATTCGGACACTGTTGCACTTTATAGACTCTCTTATACCCATCGCACTGCTGGAATTTTATATATTGTTGCACCCCTTTATATTTAAACCTAAAATGTTGCATTTTATTAACAAACACTAGAAACACTCCTCATGAAATCAACTTTTGTCAAATTTGCTGAATCCAGAGGGTTTAGTGTCGCTTTTAATATTAAATTATGGGGGGGGGGTGGCAACTAAACAAGAATTTATGGAATGACGTACTTTTCGGATAACGTACCTGTCTGTAATGATACTTGGGTTGATTGTAACCACGTCGGTTTTTTTCCCGACATCGTCTATGTATTTTTCAGATATTGGAGGCAAGTTGCATCTAAAAAATAAATAAAATAAACATTATAAAATCCGTAACAGCATTTTAAATCAAAGCTGACGAAAAAATTAAATATAAATAAAAATTCCCCCTCCCCCACACTTTCCCTACTTTATTTTAAAGGGACACTAAAGGGTTAAAACAAGAGGGAGTAGGAAGCCTGCTGACCCCCTCCTCACTAACCTGCTCCTGTTTTATCCTTTTAGTTTCCATTAAAATCTCCCCTGAATCCAGCGCTGGTCTCCCTCTGATCTCTGCAGAATGTGACGTGCTTCTAACTCAGCGTGCCATGTGATCGCAGGGGAGCTGGGCGCTCCAGTTAATCCAGTGGTACTCCGTGCCATAGGCTTTGATCCCATTGGATGGGGCTGCTACAGGAAGTACTCTTTGTCCAGGGAACCTGAGTTGAGTGCTCCCTGAGCTGAGGTTCTGGGCGGAGCTAAACCCCTGCATGTGGATGGCTGAATTAGCCCTCAGAGCCCCCCTCAGAGGAGGGAGCGGGAGCTCACAGCAGCATGACTTCTCAGATAAGAAATTTTGAATTAGAAATAATAGCAATAAACATATGCGCACACACCCATCCATCGAATAACCTGCTCATCAACAGGACAGCGGTGGAAAGGATTATATCAAAAAGTAGAAATTGTTCCTATCGGAATGTACATTGATAAACAGTAATCAGCCGACAAAATGGTAAGGATTCTCTAAGGACAGTAAATATATAAACCAGGGTTATTCAGAGAGCACCGAATTGACATGTCAGACGAAGCGATCCGAAAAGAGCCAACGAGTCACCAAACAGATTGCCGACCAGCCGTCGGAAAAAGCCGCCAAGCCGCCGAACAGCAGTAAAAAAACAAAAAGAACCCGCAACTTTTAAAACGCAATTTAAAAAAAAAACGAGTGCATGAAAATGCCTGGAAATAAAATAAAAGAGCCTATGAATAATAATAAAAAAGTCAAATGTAAAAAAAATAAATCGGAATTAAAATTTCGCCTAAAGAATCACAAAAGATCCCTAAAAAAAAATCAATGCAGAGACTTTTTGCTGCAAGTGAAAACAATAAACGGTTGAATAAATATTTAATAATAACGAGGATTTTTTTTTTACATTGAAACCTATGGGATTCGTCTGTATAAGGCTAATGTCAGATGAACGCAGTCTGAGCGCACGCTGCGCGCATGTATAACGGACGGACGTACTGACGGAAGATACTGTAGACACCACACGGTCTGTTTTTTTTTAACGGATGTAGAAAAAAAAGGGAAAAGTGGGAAATAAAATTAATTATAATTAAAAGACAGGTACAGTCAGCCAGACCAAAAAAAAACTTCTGATCGTCAACGTGATGGACGTCGCAAATGCGCTGCGTCTGACGTCGTGTCATCAGGCACACAGGCCACTATGCGGACGCAGCGCACTCTGGGCGTCCGTTGTTGCGCTTTTACGTCGAGGCCTAAATGGCGTCCGTTGCCACCTGTGTGGTGCGTGCGCACTTTGGTGCACATGTACTTCGTGTGTTACTCTTTATTGATCACAAATCAATGCTACGACGGACGTTGAACTGTGCAGCGACACGGACGTGATGACTGCGCTCGTCTGACGCCGGCCTAAACCTGTTGAATTAAACCACTGAAGATCAGGGCGTTTCACTGACATTTCTCTGCTGTTCGGTGTCTCTGAATAGATTAACCATTGCTTCTCTATGGGGGATTTCACTGCTGCCGAAGATCACCTGTATTTTGTTAGCAATTCGCCAAAATTTGGCAAACTGACAGCTTTTTAAATGGCCACGAAAGTGCACCATACGAGGAATTTCACTGTTCGGTGCAATTCGTTGGCCAGTTCGGCTCTCTTTGAATAACTCGGAAAGTCGATTGTTCTTTGTGAATTCTCGGAGTTAGGTGCCGTTATATATGAAATAAAGACTCTCGCCCACACATATTCCTTTACATTATTATTATTATTCTTTATTTATAAAGCACCAGCATATTCCACAGCGCTGTACAATAAGCACAGTATAGACAGGGTTACAATACATTGAACAACATTTGACAAACAGTACAGGAGGAGATGAGGGCCCTATTCCCGTAGGAACTCACAATCTAGGAGGGTTGGGGTTGGAAACAGGAGGAGAGGACTGTAAGGTGAGAGTGATTGATGGTTGCGTCAGTGAGTTGGGTGGTAGGCTTCCCTAAATAGGAATGTTTTAAGGGAGCGTTTGAAGGAAGAGAAGTTAGGGGAAAGTCTGACAGTATGAGGGAGAGCGTTCCAGAGAGTGGGGCTGCGCGTGAGAAATCCTGCAGTTTATCATGGGAAGAGGTGATGCGGGGAGAAGCTAGGCGCAGGTCACTGTTTGACCTTAGGGAGCGGGCTGGGGTGTATTTGGTGATTAGTGAGGACAGGTAGTGGGGCGCTGAGTTAGTGAGGGTTTTGTAGGTAAGGATAAGGATTTTGAACTTAATTCTGCAGTGGATGGGGAGCCAGTGAAGGGACTCGCAGAGGGGAGCGGCAGAGACAGAGCAGCGGGTGAGGTGAATTAGCCTGGCGGAGGCGTTCAGGATGGATTGTAGGGGGGAGAGGCGGGACAGAGGAGGCCAGATAAGAGATTATTTCAATAGTCGAGTCGGGAGATTACCAGGGCGTGTATGAGTTGTTTTGTGGTGACAGCGGTAAGAAATGGCCGAATTCTGGAAATATTACGCAGTTGGTATCGGCAGGAGGAGGAAAGAGACTGGATGTGGGGGATGAAGGAAAGAGCAGAGTCAAGTGTAACTCCAAGACAGCGAACTTGGTTTGATGGGGAGATGGTGATACCCTCCACCGTGATAGAGAAGTCAGGAGGTGGGGAGGCATTGGAGGGAGGAATAAGTAGGAGCTCAGTCTTTGACATGTTGATCTTTAGGTGGTGGGAGGCCATCCAGGAGAGATGCCAGATAAACAGTCACTGACTTTTGAAAGGACAGGGGGAGAGAGATCAGGGGTAGAGAGGTAGATCTGAGTGTCATCAGCGTAGAGGTGGTAATTAAAGCCAAAGCTGTGGATGATTTTGCCCAGGGAGGAGGTGTAGATGGAAAAGAGCAGAGGACCAAGGACAGAGTCTTGAGGTACACCAACAGATAGAGGCAATGAAGAGGAGGAGTTACCAGCAAAGGACACACAGAAGGACATGTTGGATAAATAGGAGTCAACCCAAGCAAGTGCAGTGTCACCGAGACCCAGAGAGTTGAGGGTCTGTAGAAGGAGGGGGTGGTCAACAGTGTCAAAAGCAGCCGAGAGGTCAAGCAGGATGAAAATAGAATAGTGGCCGTGTTTTTTAGCAATTAGGAGGTCGTTGGTGACTTTGGTGAGGGCAGTTTCAGTTGAGTGTAGGGGACGGAAGCCAGATTGCAGGGGGTCAAGTAGGGAATTGGATGACCGGAAGAGGGAGAGGCGGTTGAAGACTAGTTTTTCTAAGAGCTTTGATGTGAAGGGAAGCAGGGATACAGGGCGGTAGTTGGATGGAGAGTTGGGGTCTAGGGATGGTTTCTTTAGTAAAGGGGTAACTAGCGCGTGCTTGAAGGCAGATGGAAAGGAGCCAGTGGAGAGAGATAGGTTGAAGATGTGTGTGAGAGCAGGGATGAGGGAGGAGGAGAGGGGAGGAATTAGATGTGAGGGAATGGGGTCGAGCGGGCACGTGGTGAGATGTGAGGAGGACAATAAGGAATTGACTTCCTCCTCAGTGGCTGGGAGGAAGCGGCAGAGGGTGGCAGAGGGGACCTGTGGGAGTGGAGGTGGCAGATAACTATCTTGTGTTGGGATGTTACTTCTGATAGTTAGAGTTTTACTGAGGAAGTAGTCTGCCAGGTCTTGAGCGCTGAAGGCAGCTGAGGGGGAGGTGCAGGTGGGTAGAGGAGGGTGTTGAAGGTGGACCAGAGCCGTTTAGGGTTGGAGGACAGCGTAGATATAAGAGATGAGAAGAAGGATTGTTTGGCCAAGTGGAGGGCAGAGGTGTATGAGCGGAGAATAAACTTGAAGTGAACAAAATCAGCTTCAGAGCGGGATTTCCTCCAGGCACGCTCTGCGGTGCAGGAGCATCTTTGCAGGTAGCGAGTCTGGAGGGTGTGCCAGGGCTGAAGCTGGCGGCGTGGGGCCTTACAGAGTCGAAGAGGAGCAAGAGTGTCTAGAGCAGAGATAAGCGTAGTGTTGTAGTGATTAGCGGCAGCATCAGGGCAGGTGAAGGATGAGGTATGAGGGAGGTGGTGAAGTAGGTTGGAGAATTGATGGGGGTCCACAGCATGTAGATTTCTGCGAGTGTGTGTGCGGGGTGGGGAGCAGGGTGTTTAGGAAGTCCAGATAGGTTGAAAGAGAGAAGGTGGTGGTCAGAGATGGGGAAAGGGCGACATTTGAACTCAGAAATGGAGCAGAGGTTGGAAAAGACTAGGTCAATAACGTGACCATCGCGGTGGGTAGGGAGGAGGGAGGATTGTGTGAGTCCAAGGGAGGACGTGAGTGAAAGAAGTTTGGAGGCAGCAGGAGCAGAAGGATCGTCAATGGGAATGTTGAAGTCCCCGAGAATTAGGCATGGAAGATTAGAAGACAGGAAGTGAGAAAGCCAGGTAGCAAAGTGGTCAAAGAACTGGGAGGTTGGTCCCGGTGGGCGGTAGATGACTGCCACCCTGAGAGCCAGAGGAGAGAACAGGCGGATGCAGTGTGTCTCGAAGGAGAAGAAGGAGAGGGATGGGGGTGGAGGGAGATGCTGGTAGGTGCAGGTGGGAGAGAGCAGGAGTCCGACCCCGCCACCATTTCTCTCACCCGGTCTGGGGGTATGGCTCAAGTGTAGACCGCCATGTGAGAGAGCAGCAACGGAGGCCGTGTCAGAGGGAGTTAGCCAGGTTTCAGTTAAAGCTAAGAGGTTGAAGTAGTTTGAAAGGAAGAGGTCATGGACGGCTGTGAGTTTGTTGCACACAGAGCGAGCGTTCCAGAGGGCGCAGGAGAAAGAGGACAGGCTGTGCTGTTACAGTTATCCATTTAGATGGGGATTATATTGTATAGATAGTCTTATGCTGCCTTATGCTGCCACCTAGTGGTCTTTCTGTATTGTACATGCTTTCTTTCTTTTTTCCCTCGCTTTATGATGATGCACTTCCTGTGTGTGTTTAGTTCCACCCTTCCTTCTTGTAAGAGCTGCAGCATGGTGTAGTTATCCAGCAGCACATGTATATTCATTTGCAAGCTAGGACAGCATCATCTTTTGACCGCAAAGAACATCTCATTCCATCATCTGCTGTATCCTGTGATCTGCTGTAACCTGATATATGGAATAAAGCAAGTCGTGGAAATAAACGGTGTTCTGGTGAGTTCAGCTATCTGATAAGGATTGTCCTCGGTGATTGCATCTACTTATACAGGCCAGGCATAGAGGTCTCTGCAAGGGATAAATCGCTATACAACGATCTGAGTCAGAATACAGGCGCTGAGGGATTATGGGAATGAGGTTGCTGGGCTTGCAGGGAGGTGATTTATGTGCGATGGAGATAGGATGAGAGGGAAGTATTGGATGTGTTGTGGGGCCAGGGTTAGGGGATATGTCACCTGAATAGAGTAACAGCAGGAGGGTGAGAAAGAGAAGGTGGGAATGGGATTTGTGGGAGTGGGAGTGATTGGCAGCACGAGAGTTAGAGGGAGACCATGTTCTGAGGAAACAAAGGAGCTCATGCGAGGCCATCATGTGGGACGAGAGGAGGGAGGGGGAGATGCAGATAGTGTAGGGGTCGGTGGTAGAGGGGCAGGAGTTCCATTTAAGGAGAAAGGTAGAAGTAAAGTTATAGATGTATTTAAAGGGACTCACTACTCATCCTGACCTCTTTAAACAGGGTTATTCAAAGAGATCCGAATTGCTGGCGAAATGTAACCGAACAGTGAAATTCAGCGTACGGTTACCTTTCCTGGCCATTCAGCTATTCAGAGAGCAGGCAGTTCGCCAAATGTTGGCGAATTGCCTACACATACGGTGCCTGTTCGGTGCCTGTTCGAGGGCAGTGAAATCCCCATAGAGAAGCAATGCTTCGTCTATTTAGAGAACACAAACCAGCAGGGAAAAGTTGCTGAATTGCCCTGCCATTCGGTGGTTTAATTCAGCAGGTTTATTCAGGAGAATCCCATAGGCTTCAATGTTAAAAATATTCCCGTTTTAATCCAATATCTAATAAACCGTTCATTATAATATTCTGCAGTAAAGAGTCTCTTTATAGATTTTTTTAGGATCTTTTAGGCATTTTTTTTAAATCATTTTTTCTGTAACAGCCCTTTTTATTATCATTCATTGGATTTTATATGTAAATTTCAGACATTTTCGCTCAGTAGATTCTTTGCAAACAGCGTTTCACTTTTCAAACATTCAAGCAAACTGTTTTGTTTTTTTTCACTCCATTCTTCTGCGATGCCGGGTTTTTCCGGCGGCTGCTCTGCGCTGTAATTGGCTCCTGCTCGGGTTTCTCCAGCGTGTTCGGCGGGGTTAATCCAGATGTTTTTATGGGTTTTTCGGTGTTCCTTCGCCAGCTTTTGCGGTGAGTGTTCGCCGGGTTTGCATCAGCTTTTCCCTGCACTACGACGACCCTGTGGTGCTTGCTGAATACACCGCAGGGTCGCCGAAATGGGATTGCCAAATTGCACCGAATTCAAGAGAACGAAAAGTCACCGAACGTGCGGTGACTTTTCGATTCTCTGAATAACCCTGTATGTTTTAAAGTGCTCAGGATATGAGTATTGCCCCCCCAGCTCCTCCAATCTGGCGATATCACAGGGTGAAGTGGGGGAGTTTCCTCCACCCCACCCAGCATCACCAGCAGCTGCGATTTCAGAATTTCCTGGCTGCCGGTCACCAGCGACCGGCGTCACCCTCTTCGGAAACCTACCGCTGTAGCAGGCTTTCTCCATCACTCTGCGCAGGCGCTATGGAACTTGTGTACGTAAAGGGTGCAAGTCCTGTAGCGGTGCATGATTTGTGGTTCCTACGTTTTGCAAGTTCTGAAGGAGCGCAAATTACACTGCAAAGCTTCAGGGTCTTCAGGGTTCGGAAGTCCCTGAGCAGAAGAGGAGGAGCAGCGCGTGACGAGAGAGAAAAGGTGAGTAAAATCATCCAACCAAAAGACAAATAAATAATAATCGGGCAGATGCTGCACAATTATTTAAGAGCAATAAAAAGGAAACTCGATTTTTATTTTATAGAGTATACCTTTAATTTACGCTCAAGTTGAACACATTTTTGACAGCAATGCCAGGCTTTACCAGCAGCTCGAAAAACGAAAATAGACAGAAAATAGTCCGGCCTAAAACGAGATATTGTACACATTAACACAAATAAAGCTCATAAGCAGGGGGGGCGGGGGTGTGGCCCGCACCGGGTGACACCACCCCCTAGGGTGACACAAAAATATTTTACCAGGAAGGATACATTGAGAATTCTCTCATTTTCAAGTATGTCCTGGGTAGGCAAGGCCTAGGCTGGCACTTTCCAGGGGGCGGCAAAAAAAACACCACAAAGAGGATATTCACAGAGCACCGAAATGACGGAGACATTTCAGTGTTCTGTTGTTCACCGCACTTTGGGGAATCAAATTTCCCCAGTGAATTCACCACAGGGTCCCTGAAGTGCAGGGAATCAGCCACCGAATGTTGCCGCAAACCCGTCGCCTGCTGTTTTCAAAAGAACTACTGAACGAAAATGTCTGGAATTAACATATAAGATCCTATGAATGATAATAAAAAGGTCTGTTACACAAAAAAAGAAGTAAAACCACTATTAGAAGAATTTTTTTTTAAAAATGCCTAAAAGATACTAAAAAAATAAAATCAATAAATAAAGAGATTTTTTACTATGGATTAAAGGAATAAACGGTTTATTTTTAACATTGAAACCTATGGTGTTCGTTCGCCCTGAATAAACCTGCCAAATGAAAACACGGGACATCAGAGACACCGAACAGCAAAGAAATGTCCTGAACAGATTAACCATTACTTCTCTATGGAGACTTTCACTGCCTTCAAACAGGCACCGTACTTGCTGTCAGTTTGCCAAAATTTGTGTATGAGAATATCACAGAGCTCTAGTAATAAACCTCACAGTAATGTGCGCCGTGTATTATGAGCATTCAGTGTTATATGGGAGTACTGACTTATGAGTAAAAGTAGTTAAAAAAACCCCCATAAAACTCAGGGGGGGGGTGACACCATAAGTTACCGCACCGGGTGACACCAACCCTAGTGACGCCACTGCTCATAAGACCAACATTTATTGCATCAAGACAAACAGAGAATCAAAAAACAGAAGTACGTGAATTAAAAGACAATTAAAAGGATCGTCAAGGGGGCGTTTGTCGTTTTTTTCGGCGGCTTATCGGAACGATCCAATGTTTTTTCTATTCTCTTCGTATAGCCCTGTATATAGAAGTACTTATATATTGAGTCACCACCATTTATTCTTTTTTCACATACGTTTGATACTTTTACAGTTCAGTTACAAGTTGTTATAAAGCGCTAACAAGTTCCGTAGCTCTGTACAATGGGAGGCAGGACAACAAATATACAGTTGTGTTCAAAATTATTCAACCCCCAATGCTGTAAAGGGTTTTAGGGAATTTAGTGTACATTTGTAATTGTATTCAGAATGAAATCCTACAAGGACTTTTTAAAGAACCATATGCAACTAAAATGACATCAATTGGTTTTGTAATACAGTAGTAAATGTTTCTTTTGTGAATTCTTCATTGACACAATTATTCAACCCCTTAAAGACTACCACTCTGAAGAACAGAGGTTCATTCAAGTGTTTTCAATCAGGTATTGAAAACACCTGTGGATGTCACGGAGCAGCAATAAAGCATAATAAGCACCAATTAGGCAGCTTTAAAATGACTGTGATACTCAGCTCCTTCTAGACATTTACTGGTGTGGTTACAAACATGGTGAAGTCAAGAGAATGGTCCAGGAAGACAAGAGAAGAGGTGATTACTCTTCACAGGAAGGGCAATGGCTATAAGAAGATTGCAAAGATGTTAAACATACCAAGAGAGAGCATAGGAAGCATCATTCGCAAATTCAAGGCAAAGGGCACTGTTGAAACGTTACCTGGTCGTGGCAGAAAGAAGATGCTGACTTCGACTGCTGTGCGTTACCTGAAGCATAGAGTGGAGAAAAGTCCCCGTGTGACTGCTGAGGAACTGAGAAAAGATTTGTCAGATGTGGGTACTGAAGTTTCAGCTCAGACAATACGGCGCACACTGCGTAATGAAGGCCACCATGCCAGAACTCCCAGGCGCACCCCCTTGCTGTCTCCAAAGAATAAGAAGAGTCGACTGCAGTATGCCAAAAGTCATGTGGACAAAGCACAGAAGTTTTGGGATAGTGTTCTGTGGACTGATGAAACAAAATTAGAACTGTTTGGGCCCATGGATCAACGCTATGTTTGAAGGAGGAAGAACAAGGTCTATGAAGAAAAGAACACCTTGCCTACTGTGAAGCATGGCGGGGGGTCAATCATGCTTTGGGGCTGTTTTGCTTCTGCAGGTACAGGGAAGCTTCAGCGTGTGCAAGGTACCATGAATTCTCTTCAGTACCAGGAGATATTGGATGACAATGTGATGCAGTCCGTCACAAACCTGAGGCTTGGGAGACGTTGGACCTTTCAACAGGACAATGATCCCAAGCATACCTCCAAGTCCACTAGAGCATGGTTGCAGAGTAAAGGCTGGAACTTTTTGGAGTGGCCATCGCAGTCACCAGACTTAAATCCGATTGAGAACCTCTGGTGGGACTTACAGAAAGCAGTTGCAGTGCGCAAGCCTAAGAATGTGACTGAACTGGAGGCTTTTGCCCATGACGAATGGGCAAAGATACCCGTAGATCGCTGCAAGACACTTGTGTCAAGCTATGCTTCACGTTTAAAAGCTGTTATAACTGTAAAAGGATGTTGTACTAAGTACTAAGATTGAATGTCACTTGGGGGTTGAATAAAACTGATAATGATGTGAGCACAGAAAAGACATTTGTGGTTATTTCATTATAAATGTTATGTTATATTTGACTGACCTACACGTGCCTCTTTGACTTTAATTGTAAGCAAGATGACTGAATGATCAAAATCAATGTCAAACTGGCCAAAACACTCAATTTCAGTGGGGGTTGAATAATTTTGAACACAACTGTACATACAGGTTCAATACACAGCACAGTAGGCGAGAGGACCCCGCTCAAGAGCTTACAATCTAAAATTTTAATTCACGTATGTCTGTTTTTTGATTCTCTGTTTGTCTTGATACAATAAATGTTGCAGGGTTATTCATAGAGAATCGAAAAGTCACCGCACGTTCAGTGACTTTTCGTTCTCTTCAATTCGGTGCGATTTGGCGATCCCATTTCGGCGACCCTGCGGTGTATTCAGCAAGCACCACGGGGCCGTCATAATGCAGGGAAAAGCCGTCACAAACCCGACGAATGCTCACAGCAAAAGCTGGCGAACGCACACGAAACCCGCAAAAACATCTGGATTAACCACGCCGAACACGCCGGAGAAACCCGAGCAGGAGCTCATCACAGCGCAGAGCAGCTGCCGGAAAAAGCCAACACCGCAGACGAATGGAGTGGAAAAAAAAAACGTACGCTTGAATGTTTGAAAAGTGAAACGCTGTTTGCAAAGAAACTACTGAACGAAAATGTCTGAAATTTACATATAAGATCCTATGAATGATAATAAAAAGGAAAAAAGAAAAAACCATAGGGGCGTGGCGGACGGCGGACCGAGGAGGACGTGAGTGTGCTGAGCTCCGATCCTACCTCCCTTACTAGCGGTCTTTGGGGTGCTTCAGGCCCGGAATAATCACCCCAACTGTTGCTCTGCCGGCGGCCACTAGACTGTAGACCTCCGGAGCCTGTTTGGTTCCCCCCTCCGGACCTGCGTCTCGATAGGGAGCCGTGGTGTTGCGGGCTTCATTCACCTCCGGCGGCCATCTTGGAGGCCTGGTGGGCTGCGGCTCTCTTGTCCCGAGTGGTGATGGGGAAGAAGAGCAAAGGTGGTGGAGTGCCGGAGGGACCCCTGACTACCGACATCCGTCTCTCACTAGGAGGGGGAATGGGGGGGCGGCGATTACGCGCTGCCCCCTCAGATACCGACTTGGAGGAACAGCCGGTGGTGGAGGAAGCTGCAGCCCCCTCTGCCTCGCACGTGGCACCGCCGGACCTGAGGGGAGACTCCCTTCCCGCCACCAAGGGAGACATACGCATGCTTTTGGAGGATGCCAGGAAATCCTGGCAAGCGGACTTACACACTCTCAGTGAAGCGGTTGCGGAGACCGGGGCCCAGGTGGAGAACCTTACGAGACACAGGCGGCAACCTCTTCTACCATACAAGCGATGCAACAGCAGATCAGCAGCTTACAATCGGCTGTGATTGGGTTGGAATCAAGGCACAGACGTCGAAACGTGAAGGTACGGGGAGTACCGGAGACTATTACGGACTTGGACTTAGCGTCGTATATTTTGCGTTTTTTGGAGACCGTTCTTAGTCCCTCAGACATACCACGAGACCCGGTCATCACGGCCCTACGCGTCCGGAAAGCCGCCATGGCCCCTGTGAAAGCATCACGAGATGTGATTGTCACCTTTCGTGAGGCGACCCTGCTCTCCTCACTATTTCGGGCAGTGCGGAATAGACCTGCGATCCCCTTTGAAGGAGCCTCCATCGCTATATATAGAGACCTCCCTTTCCTAGTCCTGGCTGCCCGGCGACAATTCCGACCTGTTACGACCCTCCTTCGCGCCCATGCCGTCGGATACAAATGGGGCGCTTCTGGATCCCTCATTATCTCTCCGGAGGATGGACAGACACTTGTGGCTGCTACGGCGGACGTGGCTGAGGGACACCTTCGTTCCCTGGGTCTACTCCCGGCACTGCCGGACCCAGCTGAGGCGCACCAGTAGGTGGGTGCCCCCTCGCCCCCCGGCAACTCGCTTCCCGTTCCTTCGGGATTACCTGGAGGGACACATCCTGCTGGCTCTCCCCCCTCCCCGGTTGACCCGGTCTAATTTGTGATCTCCATGGAACCCCGAGATGGACTACTTTTTCTGGTGACGTCCCCTGTGAGCGGCTTCACTCCCACCCACGCAATTCTCCTCTTGGGAGATTTTCCCGTTGCAGTGAGTCGCGTTCAGTTTTTTTTTTGTTTTTTGCTGACAGACATTTATGTTACTTCCGCGGTTGCTGTTGTTCTTTCCCCCCTTTTATTTTTCTTCCCTAGCTGCATCTCCTTTTTGATTGGTGCTCTCTCCATAGACACTGGTGAACCCAATTACCCATCCCTCCCTCCCCCCCTTTTTTTTTTTTTTCGGGTACCCCGGGGTGTGCCACCATGGCATTGTTGGCCATGATTGGCCCTCGGGCCCTTGGGCTCCGTGACATGATCCCTCCATGGCCTCCCTAGGGAGCGTGCCAGGAGCGTCACGGTTATGGCCACGATTCTTTTTCCCACTTCCTCCTCCACAGCCTCCCTTCCCCAATTGGGTCTCCACCTTTGGTAGCGTATGCCATCATTCACCGGACTCTTCGCAATACCCTTTGTTTATTATTGAAATGTTCTCTGCGAGGCCTTCTCTCGTTGGTCGATTTGTGACATTTAATTCTACAATAAAACTTTCAAACACAATAAAGAGGGCTGTTACAGAAAAAATAAGTAAATTTAAAAAAAAAAAAAATCGGACTTTTAAAAAAAAAAAATTCAGAAAAATGCTCTAAAATATCCTAAAAAAATCTATAAATAAAGAGACTCTTTACTGCAAAAAAAAAAAAGATTTTAAAAAATCCCCAAAAATGCCTAAAAGATCCGAAAATATCTATAAATAAAAAGACTTTTTACTGCAGAAAAAAATAATCAACGGTTTATTAGATATTGAATTAAAACGGGAATATTTTTAACATTGAATTCTATGGGATTCGCCTGAATAAACCTGTCGAATGAAACCACCGAATGGCAGGGCAATTCGGCAACTTTTCACTGCTGTTTTGTGTCCTCTGAATAGACGAAGCATTGCTTCTCTATGGGGATTTCACTGCCCTCGAACAGGCAACGAACAGGCACCGTATCTGCAGGCAATTCGCCAACAAAATGCCTGCTCTATGAATAGCCGAATGGCCAGGAAAGGTAACCGAACGCTGAATTTCACTGTTCGGTTACATTTCGGCCCCAATTCGGAGCTCTTTGAATAACCCTGATGGTCTTTTGAACTTTATTTGTATCATTGTGTATGGTATCTCATTTTAGGCCGGACTATTTTCATATTTTAATGTGGGTTTAACCCCTTAAGGACCAATGAAGGAACTGTTACGTCATAAATGCATTGATTTAAAGACCCTTGGTCCTTAAGCGTTTAAACCCGTTACATGGATACCTTGTTGGCCTGCATTCTTCAGTGTCATTTTTTTCTTTGGGTTTACAACCAGCTTTCTTGCCAACATAAACATATAAAATAACAGCTAATACTGTAAACAAACACCCACCTAAAGACAAAGTCTGCGTTATCGATTTCCTTCCCACACCTGCTGTTCTTTAATATCCCACCGTTCCCAATCACGGCACATTTCTTGAACTGGGATCGGTAATACGGCATTTCCTGAAAACCGGAAACCAAGAACAATTATTTATTATTCGAGTTAACGTTTTTAACCCTTTTCAGGCCCAAGAAAATAAAAATTAAAAAAAAAAAGAAGGATTTAAAATAAAATAGTGGTCTCAAAGGAAATCCAGTGCGTTCCCGTGAGCGGGCACCATTTTTTTTCTTGGAGAAAGGATTTTATCACGAAGGATACATTGAGATTTCTCTCGTTTTCAGGTATGTCCTGGGTGGCGAGTATGTACCGTTAGGTGTCTTGCCCAAGGACACTTACTGGAGAGGTGCTCTTGCTGGGATCGAACCCATGTCTCAACAGGCTCTCTCCACGCAGAGCAGTGATGTTACCTCTACTCCACCCAGCCGGCACCATTAAAACGTGGTTTCGGATTGAAGCCATCGGGCCTGAAAGGGTTAAGAGTCTACATCGTTTTACAACCGGTATCAGGACAGGAAATAGATAATCATGAGAGTCCTGGGGAAAAAAATGATAAACAGTCATAGATAGAAATGATGGACGTGCAGAAAAAGGCCGCAGCTGAAACGGGACAAATATTTTTGTTTATTTTTTGGAGAAAGGATTTTACCAGGAAGGATACATTGAGATTTCTCTTGGTTTCAAGTATGTCCTGGGTGGCGAGTATGTACCGTTAGGTGTCTTGCCCAAGTGCACTTACTGGAGAGGTGCTCTTGCCGGGATCGAACCCATGTCTCCACAGGCTCTCTCCATGCAGAGCAGTGATGTTACCTCTACTCCACCCAAAATCCGGTGAGCATCAACGTCAGAGTAATTAGAGGGATCGAAGCGGCTCCCCGGGTGATACGACTATCATCATCAAAATATCAGGAGCAGAAACAGAGGACTTTTGCGGAAGGGGGTGTGCCTGGTGCACACCTTATGGTAGGCGAAAAGGTCCTCTTTCACGTCTTGCGTTGGCAATTTAGGTGTCCCTTATCTGGTTCATGATGAAGAACATAAAAACTGACTATCTCTGATTGCAGGATTGTTATTTCTAATGAAAAATGTGCATTTTGTGCCAAATTTTCTAAACATACGTTTTCAATCAATAAATCATCCATGGGTGCACACCCTAATGCAAAGGGCTGCGCACGCCAGTGATACACTGTAGGGATGTCCCAAGTCAATGCCTTGCGTGACGTGCGTCACTTTGGACTTGGGGTGCATGGGCCTAGAAATGTATGTTTGGGAGGTGCAGGTCTGATGTTCTGTGTTATGTAAGAATAATGTTAGTGTCTATCACTATGGTCCACGTGTATCTGTTGTTATCTGCTGATAGGATTAGCCTTCCAGCATACCCTGTCTCAGGAATGTGTTTATCTCTCCTGTATATTTGAGTAGTTTGTTATTCTGCTTTCTCAGGCAAAAACTGCCCAATTATCTGCTGTCATTAGACTGTAATCTTGTTTACCAAATGGTTGCCATTGTCCTGTCTGTCTTGGAATGTTGAGCAAATGTTTATTCCATTCTAGGATCAGGCTTTATGTTTGTAAATGACTCGTGCTTGATCGTATAATATCAGTGCCTGTCCCCAATTAAAAGAGTTCCATTCTGATTCTGAAAATCTCCAAATATACAGTCTTGTCTTATTTCTGGGGGATGCTAGCAGGTTCTCTACGCGTCCTGGTCTTTAAACTGCGTCTGAGGACTGGAGAAAGACACAAGAGTCTGCCTGGGGAGAACACGGGGCGTCAGCAAAGGTAGCGTAAGAGTAATGTCATTTTATGATAAGCAATTTTAGCAATGCTAAGCAATTTGAACATGTGATGGTGGACCAATAGCAGGCCGAGACACCAGAGGACAACATAACGTATCAGAATTTGTTAATATATATTCATTAATAAGATTATACACAGGACACGAGGTCACCCATTTAGACTGGACAAAAGGAAATTCAGCCTAAAGCATAGGAAGGTTTATTTTGCAGTGCGAACAATAAAGATGTGGGATTCTCTGCCTGTTGAGGTGGTTGGGTCAGAGACTGTACAGACTTTTAACCAACGACTGGATGACTTCCTGCAGACACATAATATTAAGGGTTACAATATTTAATATGTGGGTAAAAGCTTCTTGATCCAAGGAGAAATCTGACGTGAAAGTGACTGAAATCTGACTGAAGTGAAATCAGGCTGGAGTTTTTGCTTCTTATGGATCAACAGCAGTAGGTGATGTGTGAAAGGCTGAACCCGATGGACTGCATTTGCAGAATTATTTAGCAATAGCTTTTAGGAGGTGTTAAAGTTTAGGCTTGCGTGTCCCAAAGGTAAATTGCGCCGGCACTTTGTAATACCTCACTTGTCAGGATGTTAAAAATAGATTGCACTTCCCATGGTAAGTATATGAGACGCAAAGTACAGTAAGCTCATGCAAGCTGCAACGCGCTGAACATTTACATCTCAGTTTAGCGGGTGGATCGGAACCTCGATCTAGTACAATCCGAGTGCTAACAATTATATATATATTGAGATGCTACATTAGCAACAACTATGGAATAGAACCCATAGTTTTTAATACACATAAAAGTTTTCAAGATATAGAAACATAGAATATGTCGGCAGATAAGAACCTTTCGGCCCATCTTTTCTGCCCAGTTATATGGATACTTTCCTTGGATTTATCTTTTATTTAGAATAATCTTATGTCTATCCCATACCTGCTTAAACTCAATCACTGGTTTAGCCTCTACCACTTCTACTGGAAGGCTGTTCCATGTATCCACCACCCTCTCAGTAAAATAATGCTTCATGATGTTACTTTTAAACCTTTGCTCCTCTAATCTAAGACTATGTCCTCTTGTTTTGCCCCTCTAATCTAAGACTATGTCCTCTTGCTTTGCTCCTCTAATCTAAGACTATGTCCTCTTGTTTTGCCCCTCTAATTTAAGACTGTGCCCTCTTGCGTTGCCCCTCTAAACTAAGACTACGTCCTCTTGTTTTTCCCCTCTAATCTAAGACTATGTCCTCTTGTTTTGCTACTTTGTTTCCTTTTAAATACAAAGGTGCTATGATCGAAATAGGCATCCATTTATTTATTTTTTGCTCTCCCCAGTAATAGTATTTAACATTTTGTATCCGTCGCACCATAAAGCATAAGATAGTAAATTAAATGATCGTAATAAAAGCTGTGTAATCCGCATGGGGTGCGACGTGTCAGACACGAGTTCGCAACTAACAACAGCAACAAACCTTGGGAAAGATCTTGAATATTTCAGAGTTGATCTGGAATATCCCACTGGTGTCAACTTCATATCTGAGTTTAGTTCCAAGTGGAGTGTTCTTCTGGGTGGTGACAAGAAAGGTAGGGGCATTACAACACCGCGACAAAGCGGACCTACAACACAGACGACGACAATCAGCAATACAATTGATTAGATATCGACAGACATTAGACTAAGAATAATAAGGAGAGTATAAAAAAATCATTCGTCATATACAAGACCAACCATATGGAGGATTCACTGGTATTATCACATGACCCAATATTAAATATCATTATAATAAAACATTTGTTATTATTAGCTATTTAATTATTAATTAAGACCAACTGAATCAAACATTTGAAACATTAAAAAGACAATCGTAATTTTTTAGCGGAGCCTCCAAACGGTCATAATCAAAGACACTTTGATAAATCTGAGATTTCAGGAGCAACCATTGGTTGGTTCAGTGTAATTTCAGTAGGAATAATTCACCGAAATTTCAGCTACCCATACATTTCAGCCCAAAATGGCATTTTCATCTGTCGGCAAAAAGAAAGGAAGGACCAAAAATATCATTTTTAAAAAAGACACTCCAGATTGGCCGCAGCCAATTTTGGCCGGTGCAATTAGGCTGTGGGAGTGTCATTTTTGAGAACTAGGGTTACGGTTACTATTTTGCTTGTTTCAGAGATAGGGTTACTGTTAGGGTAAGGATTAAGCTTGGCTTAGGTTACTATTTGTATTTGTTTTAGAGTTAGGGTTACTGTTAGGGTTAGGCTCAGTTTAGGTTGCTATTTGTTTTAGAGTTAGGGTTACAAATTAGGGTTAGGCTTGGCTTAGGTTACTATTTGTGTTTGTTTTAGAGTTAGGGTTACGGTTAGGGTAAGGGTTAAGGTGGGCTTAGGTTACTATTTGCATTTGTTTTAGAGTTAGGGTTACTGTTAGGGTAAGGGTTAAACTTGGCTTAGGTTACTATTTGTATTTGTTTTAGAGTTAGGGTTACTGTTAGGGTTAGGCTCAGTTTAGGTTGCTATTTGTTTTAGAGTTAGGGTTACAAGTTAGGGTTAGGTTTGGCTTACGTTACTATTTGTGTTTGCTTTAGAGTTAGGGTTACTGTTAGGGTTGCAAGTTATTGTTAGGCCCGGCTTAGGTTGCTATTTGTTTTAGAGTTAGGGTTACAAGTTAGGGTTAGGTTTGGCTTACGTTACTATTTGTGTTTGCTTTAGAGTTAGGGTTACTGTTAGGATAAGGGTTAAGCTGGGCTTAGGTTACTATTTGCATTTGTTTTAGAGTTAGGGTTAGAAGTTAGGGTTAGGTTTGGCTTAGGTTACTATTTATGTTTGTTTAGAGTTAGGGTTTCTATTAGGATAAGGGTTAAGATGGGCTTAGGGTACTATTTGCATTTGTTTTAGAGTTAGGGTTAGGCTCAGTTTAGGTTGCTATTTGTTTTAGAGTTAGGGTTACAAGTTAGGGTTAGGCTTGGCTTAGGTTACTATTTGTGTTTGTTTTAGAGTTAGGGTTACTGTTAGGGTTGCAAATTATTGTTAGGCTCGGTTTAGGTTACTATTTGTGTTTGTTTTAGAGTTTGGGTTGCTGTTAAGGTTAGGCTCAGCTTAGGTTGCTGTTTGTTTTTGAGTTAGGGTTACAGTTAGGGTTGCAAGTTATTGTTAGGCTCAGCTTAGGTTACTATTTGTGTTTTTTGGAGTTAGGGTTAGGCTCAGTTTAGGTTACTATTTGTGTTTGTTTTAGAGTTCGGGTTACTGTTAGGGTTGCAAGTTATTGTCAGGCCCGGCTTAGGTTACTATTTGTGTTTGTTTAAGAGATAGGGTTACACATTAGTGTTCGGCTTGGCTTAGGTTACTATATATGTTTGTTTTAGAGTTAGGGTTACAAGTTAGGGGTAAGGTTAGAAATTATGGTTGGGCTAGGGTTAGGTTACTATTTTTGCTTGTTTTATGGTTAGGGTTAGTGTTAGGGTTTCAAATTAGAGTGTGAAATTAGGGTTTCAAATTGGGGTAAAATTAGGGTTACAAATTCAGACTAGGGTTAGAAACTAGGATGAATTAGGGTTACAAATTTGGGTTGGGTTACTAGCTGTGCTTGTTCTAGGGTTAGGGTTGCTTTTAGGGTTAGGGTATAATTTATGGTTAGGGTTACAGTCTGCTCCATTTTTGCTTCAGTTTTAGGCAACAGATTCTGCCTCTTCTTTTGACGCTCGATCTGGCGTTAAAAGAAGAGACAGAATCTAGTCTCTAATAAACGTTTAAAATAAGTTGGACAAAAAAAATTATTTTCAGTGTTTGGTCGTGTGAGTCCACAATTTTTGGTTCCTGGCAAGAATTTTCATTTTAGCACACCCCTAATGTTTAGAGTAGGCCTGTCAAATGCACGGTCCCCCAGATGTTGATGCCTACAGTTACCAGAATCCTTTCAATGCAAGAGATAGCCAGAGAATCATTGGAGTTGTAGTTCAGAAACATCTGGGGGGGGGGCAAAGCCAGTAGCATCTTCAGGCCCTTCACAAGGAACCTTCTCCCATGCACAACTGTGTTGGTGAGACACTTAGAAAAGCTTGATCATATTATGAGACACAGAAGAACATGGAAGAAAGTCATGAGAAATGGATTTGGAGAGGCATTTTTGTTGGACATGAGACGGAACAAATCTATAGGGATATGAAAATGAGGCGCAACCCTAGGGTCAACGGAAGAACAATGCGGGGTACCAGGTATGTAGAAGGACATGGGGTAATATGGAGAAACACGAGCAATAGTACTGGAAGGCAGTGAGAGGGATAGATAAATGGGACTAGAAATAGACAGGATACAGAGTGGTGGAAAGAGTATTCATAGGTCTATGGCGGCCATTTTGAACTCATTACTAAAAGTCTATAAATGCAGTTCTAAACAAGATTACACAACAAAAAATACGACTAGTTATGTTTTATTTTCAAATTACTTACTTGAAAGAATTGGCTTCTGTTGTGTTTAACTGCCACTTGCAAATCTGAAGGCTCTTCCACCTTTCAAACAACTCTGATTCTTTCACCCTGGAATAGCAAAAAGAACAAGTAATGTCAGCGGGCAGGTGGTCCTTCCCTCACTGGCCAAATGGCTTACACACGTGGCCAAGATATGTCAAACGAATCAGAGAAGACTCGAGATCTGTCTTATCACCTCTTCTAGGATTGGTGTGACATAGGGCGGCCAAGCGTACACAACCGGCCAATCAGAGAATACGGATTCTCGGATTAGTCAAAAATGAGTTTGCAAAGCCATTCTGTTTCAGCCATTGAGTGTAGGTCCATCTCTGGAGCCCACCCATTGTTTGAAACCATTTTCTAAAAAGGAAAGCTAGTGGATAGCGTTCCTTGTTAAATACCACCCGGGCCTATCAGCCTCATTGCTGAAGAAGACCTGGGCGTGGAAGGACCTCCCTGGCATTTTCAATCGCTGAATGATAATTACGGATTTCTAAGGGGATTTTACTCAATTTTAAAGTCAGATTTACGTTGTTTAAGTGGGTTTTTGAGCTAGAGGGGTAGAGAGTCAGGACCTTAGCTGTTATGGGGTTAGTAAGGGAGGGTGTATTCATTTAATATTAGGGTCCCCTATCTAATTAATACTTTATAAAAGAAAGATGTGCTGGAGTTGGCGCTTCTTGTCCTGTTAGTGGTTCCTTCTGCTGCACCCCGTGGCTCAGAAGTGTGGTTTCCTTTCAGGGTTACTATCCTCCGTGTCCCTCACAATATACAGTAAAATGACTCACATAGAGCAATATTGTATAAAATGGAGTGAAAAAAGGAGAAGAATGTCGTACTCACATTTGCTGGTGTCTTATCGATCAGACACCAGATTTGCAGGCAGCACCAACTGATGAAGCTTTTTATGCGAAACGCGTTTTGGTATGCTGTATATTTTATTACTATTAAAACTCGCCTTTTTTACACCTATCCCGGGTCCTGGATGCTTATATTCGCCGAGGAGGTGGCCGAGGCTGATAGGTGATCCGGTGCACCTTTTCTGAAGTCACCGGCTGCCTGCAAATCTGGTGTCTGATCGATACGACACCAGCAAATGTGAGTACGACATTCTTCTCCTTTGTTTGCACTCTATTTTATACAATATTGCTCTGTGTGAGTCATTTTATATTTTGAGGGACACGGAGGATGGTAACCCTGTAACGAAACCACACTTCTGAGCCACTGGGTGCAGCAGAAGGAACCACTAACAGGACAAGAAGCGCCAATTCCAGCACATCTTTCTTTTATACTGACTACCAAGGTGGAAAAGGGATATACCACCAAGTGGTCTGGACAGGCAGCTGACTCCACAAATACGAGATACTGTATGACTTTTATTTTTTACTCTTCCCTGCACTGATTAAGACTTTCACAATCATTAAGACTTTTACAACCTGGAGTATACAGGATAAGACTGTAAATGTCACATTAGTTTGTTTTAGCCTAGACCGTTTTATCCTATTTGCACCATTTTACTTGCATTGTATTTTATTTGACTGTATTGAGGGTGTTTATTTGCCATCACCACTAGGTGGCGCCAGTGGCACAGATTATCACCAGTTTTACATTAATTAATCCTTTAGGCTGATGGAGTTTGGATGAGAAACAGTTTGGCTACGTTGCGGACTACTCTCCATATTAACCTCTCAGCGGCTGGCTTAGGTTATGTCAGCAACCTGATGCATCGGCCAGGATCACGTAACGGCCCTGGCCTACTAGCTGGGCTCATTCTGGTCCCCAAGAGTGGGGCGCCCAGTCGTGAAGACTTGGATGTTAGTTGTGCTTGATCGGAACAAATGTGGGTGTTTTGCGAAAAATCCGTGCAGGAGGGACACAAGCTATTTATTCACTTTTACACTTCATAGAAACATAGAAAAATGTCGGCAGATAAGAACCTTTCGGCCCATCTAGTCTGCCCAATTACATGGATACTTTACCTGGATTTATCTTTTGTTTAGGATAGCCTTATGCCTATCCCATGCTTGCTTAAATTCAATTACTGTTTTGGCCTCTACCACTTCAACTGGAAGACTGTTCCATGTATCCACCACCCTCTCAGTAAAATAATGCTTCCTGATGTTACTTTTAAACCTTTGCCCCTCTAATCTAAGACTATGTCCTCTTGTTTTGCTACTTTGCTTCCTTTTAAATATACTCCCTTCCTCTACCTTGTGGATTCCCTTTACGTATTTAAATGTTTCTATCATATCTCCTCTGTCTCGTCTTTTTTCCAAGCTGTACATGTTAAGATCATTAAGCCTTTCCTGGTAACTTTTCTCCTTCAAGCCGTACACCATTTTAGTAGCCCTTCTCTGAACTCTCTCTAAGATGTCTATATCCTTCTGGAGATACTTCACTTAGAGGCGTTATACTCACAGGCACGATAATTACTTCATCACCTACTTAGGACATTGACAATGTTCAAGGAAAGGGGGCAAATGAAGACATGAGTTAAAAATACTGCTGTCAGGGGAGGAATTTTGGGTCGGTGCCTTTAACGTGTGGATCAGCAGCCAGGATGGGTATCTACCTGCAGATAGGCTTCCCTCACCATCAGTATCCCGTAGGAGTACTGATTCTGGCCTTCAAGAGTGGGACGCCCAACTGTGAAGACTTGGATGGCAGGTCGCAGAGCCAATCAAGCGCTTAGAAGAAGAAAGAGGGTTGTTCGATACAGAGAAATACTAAAATTTCTGGGATGCCCCTTGCAACTTGGATATCCCAAACCCTAGATAAGGAGCTAAGGGGTTAGTAAGCAAGGCCTTCCAGATATTTTGGAATTACATCACCCATGATGCTCATCCACTCATTAGGCTTGGCTTAGCCTTATGGAAATGCAGTTTTGTCGAAATCCCTGGAGGGCCAAGGTCGCCTCTCCTCCCAACCTTTCCCTAGAACAATGTTCTTAAAATGGAAATGTTATGCCTGATCGGAGGAAACGTGGGTGTTTTGCGAGGAATCCACGCAGGTTCCACACTAGCTATTTATTCACTTTTACACTTCACTTCGAGGTGATTTTAAGCTGTTATACTCACAGGCACGAAAATTACTTCATCACCTCCTATACCTTATGACATTCAGAATGATCAAGGAACAGGGATAAATTAAGACATGAATTAAAAATAATGCTGTCGGGAGGTGAATTTTGGGTCAGTGCCTGTAACGTGGGGATCTGTACCCAAGACGGGTTTCCACGTGCAGAAAGGCTCCCCTCACCGTCAGTATCCCGTAGGAGTACTGATTCTGCCCCAAACCCACCCAGCCAATAGCCGGAGCTCCTTGTAGGGTGACACAGACACATTTTAATGATACACATCAGCCAATTATATACAGTACAAGGAGGGGCCTGGAGACCAATGGAAGATGACACCCTGGCACCTCCCCTCCTCCTCAGGTGAGTCAGTCCCTAGGGATACCTCATTTTAATCTCCAGACATGAAACAATAGGGCAGACACGAATAGAGTAGATGACAGATAGCACAAACACACAATGGTGTGATACAGCGGAAATGTTGGGCAACTAAGGCAAACAATGACTGCACCAACATAGACAATAATGACATTAACCAAAACAATATTAAGACATAACACAGACACTCTCTACCCTTATAGGCATTGGGTGACTTGGACATAAGAGAGGGTTGGGGAACAAAATGACATGTCAGTCCTGTACCTCCCAACAGTAACCCCAAGTCCAGGTACCCCCAGTTCAAAGTGCCTCTTGTCACAGGGCCCATCTGCGTGGCACCAGTTTCAATGTTGGCATATTAAAGGGACACTTAGCAGGACAATTATTCTATTGGCCGGGTCGTTTGCCCAAGCGAGGAGGAAAGGCGCCGGCCCGCAGAGAGGGACAGGCGAATCCTGGCTTTGCGGCCTGCTGGAGGGCTGCACCTTGTCCAGGCCGGGTGCTCCATGCTGCGGCCTTTGACAGGGCGGCAAAATGCTGCCCCTGTCAAAGGGCCGCTTGGAGCCGCTGCTCCACCCTGCTCCATGGATGGATGGGCTCTGGATCCCAGGCCTTAACAGCTACATGGGAATCCAGGAGCAGCACAGGGCAGAATGGCTAACTCAGACAGGGAAGAGCTGGCCTGGATCGTTCTCACCACCAGGGGGCATGGCTGGAAGCGTGACAACTAGTGACTGATCTGGTGACTGGCAGCCAAGAAATTCTGTGTGGTGTGGAGGAAATGCCCTCGATTCTGCAAGATCGGTGCTGCAAGGGGAACTCCTCACACCCTGACCACTTTAAAATGAGTCGAGTGTTCCTTTAAGCCCATGACATATTTAGGGTTAGAGTCCCAGGGTATTTAGAGATATGGGACAGGAGGCAGAGGGTTTCCAGAGTCCTGGGATGGACCAGCAGAAGTAAATGGGTCAGATATCAGTAAGGTTTTTGATACTGTTCCGCATAGAAGGCTTATCAATAAATTGCAATCTTTGAGCTTGGATTCCAATATTGTTGAATGGATTAGGCAGTGGCTGAGTGACAGACAACAGAGGGTTGTGGTAAATGGAGTTTATTCGGCGCAAGGTCTTGTTACCAGTGGGGTACCTCAGGGGTCAGTACTTGGACCCATTCTATTTAATATTTTTATTAGTGATATTGCAGAAGGTATTAATGGAAAAGTATGTCTTTTTGCTGATGACACAAAGATTTGCAACAGGGTTGACGTTCCTGGAGGGATCAGCCAAATGACAAATGATTTAGGTAAACTAAAAAAATGGTGGGAGCTGTGGCAATTGAGTTTTAATGTGGATAAGTGCAAGATAATGCACCTGGGACGTAAAAACCCAAGGGCTGAATATAGAATATTTGATACAGTCCTAACCTCAACATCTGAGGGTTGGGATTTTGGGGTTATTATTTCAGAGGATCTAAGGGTAAGTAGTCAATGTAATAGAGCAGCAGGAAATGCTGGCAGAATGCTTGGAAATGCTGGCAGAATGCTTGGTTGTGTAGGGAGAGGTATTAGCAGTAGGAAAAGGGAAGTGCTCATGCCACTGTACAGAGCACTGGTGAGACCTCACTTGGAGTACTGTGTGCAGTACTGGAGACCGTATCTCCAGAAGGATATAGACATCTTAGAGAGAGTTCAGAGAAGGGCTACTAAAATGGTGTACGGCTTGAAGGGGAAAAGTTACCAGGAAAGGCTTAATGATCTTAACATGTACAGCTTGGAAAAAAGACGAGACAGAGGAGATATGATAGAAACATTTAAATACGTAAAGGGAATCCACAAGGTAGAGGAAGGGAGTATATTTAAAAGGAAACAAAATAGCAAAACAAGAGGACATAGTCTTAGATTAGAGGGGCAAAGGTTTAAAAGTAACATCAGGAAGCATTATTTTACTGAGAGGGTGGTGGATACATGGAACAGCCTTCCAGCAGAAGTGGTAGAGGCCAAAACAGTAATTGAATTTAAGCAGGCATGGGATAGGCATAAGGCTATCCTAAACAAAAGATAAATCCAGGTAAAGTATCCATGTAATTGGGCTGACTAGATGGGCCGAAAGGTTCTTATCTGCCGACATTTTTCTATGTTTCTAAATTATGTGACTAAAAAATACATCTGATACATTGAGATCTCACTAAAGGATAAGACGCGGAGTGTGCGCGTCCGCATTGAACGATGAGTAACAAGCCAAGTTAATTGTAAATCACTGAAATCAATCAGTTTAATCAATAAAGCCGAATAAAAATAAAAAGATTAGGCAGGAAAGCGAGACTCCTGAAAACTAAAAGCATCATTTAATGTCCGCTTTGCAACTTTGAGTCACTTACATGGAGAGAACTTTCACGTCCATGATGTCCTGTCTCAACTCCAGACATTTTGTGGAATTGAAATCTAACGGACCTTCATAAAATTCAAAATACCTGGGGAAAAAAGAATAAAAAAAAGATTTTAAAACCATGAATTCATTAGACACTTTATATACATTAGTATGTGATGAGATAAGGAAGAGCTTCCTTCTATTAAAAGGGCCACAACCACCAAATAATGCAATGTCCTTATTGTGTGTATTTGATGTTGCTGATATCTTACATGTGTTTTGTTTTTCTCTTGTATGTTTAGTTAAGAAAATATTTTCCTCTATATGTGTCACTGGGTGCATCCATTGTGTGATATTTTCCTCTATGTGTCACTGGGTGCATCCATTGTGTGATATTTTCCTCTATATGTGTCACTGGGTGCATCCATTGTGTGATATTTTCCTCTATAGGTGTCACTGGGTGCATCCATTGTGTGATATTTTCCTCTATAGGTGTCACTGGGTGCATCCATTGTGTGATATTTTCCTCTATAGGTGTCACTGGGTGCATCCATTGTGTGATATTTTCCTCTATAGGTGTCACTAGGTGCATCCATTGTGTGATATTTTCCTCTATGTGTCACTGGGTGCATCCATTGTGTGATATTTTCCTCTACACGTGTCACTGGGCGCATCCATTGTGTGATATTTTCCTTTATACGTGTCACTGGGCGCATCCATTGTGTGATATTTCCTCTATATGTGTCACTGGGCGCATCCATTGTGTGATATTTTCCTCTATGTGTCACTGGGTGCATCCATTGTGTGATATTTTCCTTTATATGTGTCACTGGGTGCATCCATTGTGTGATATTTTCTTTATATGTGTCACTGGGTGCATCCATTGTGTGATATTTTCCTCTATACGTGTCACTGGGCGCATCCATTGTGTGATATTTTCCTCTATACGTGTCACTGGGCGCATCCATTGTGTGATATTTCCTCTATATGTGTCACTGGGCGCATCCATTGTGTGATATTTTGTGCTGTAACCTGCCCCCCTCCCCTCACACACAGTATCTTTCCATCACATGCTCCTCACTGTGTGGCTTTGGCCATAGAGTCACTGACTCACATCATTGTATTGTGTGGGATGTATTCAAAGGACATCGCTGGGGGGTAGAATAGCAGTCTTTTAAGCTCCTTGTCTTACCCCCCCCCCCCCAGTATCTTTCCCTCACTTGGTCCTCACTGTGGAACATTGGGCACAGAATGGAGTCTAAGGGCTATATTACCATCCTCGTGAAAAAATCATCGCACAAAGCGAAAATCTTTGCGCCAAGCATTAAACTTTTGCGCTTGCAAATTACCGCTGGAATTACAATCCTCGCAACTTTTTTCACCTGTCGATCAATTGCGCGCGCAAAAAGGACATGCACAAATGCAGGCGCAGTGCCGTCTCGCACAAAAATCTTTGCGCGCGCAGTTTTTTGCATCCATTCAGCCAATCAAAATGAAAAAACACACCTATCAAACGCAACTGAATTGCGCCTGCCAGGGGCATCGGAGACGGGTTCTGCGTCTATGATGCAAAATGAGCTCATATGCTACAGTAATAATACACACACACCTGCATCATCCATTATATTGCTGCTGCAATCCTTTTTATCTGCTGTTTTTTTTTGGGGTTGGCCAGGTTGTTCAGATATGCCGTTAGCACCAGCTTTCGGGAGTTGCTATAATTATGCGCACAAAGGCTATGCGGTAATTACCGCGAATAGATTGTAATACCATCCTCGTACCAGCACACATTCGCGTTTGCGCTCACAATGTTAAGTATAGGACGCGCGCAGTACAATACACTCGCAAAGGGTTTGCGCAGGTTCACCCACGGTGGACGACTGAGCGCGGTTGTTGTGCTGACTATGTAATACGGGAATAGGTGCAAAGGGTTTTACCCCTCGCGTTAAAGTTTTTTTGCGCTGGTGCAAACGTTTGTGTGAAGATTGTAATTTAGCCTTATGGGTCTGAAGTCCAGAAAAGTGGCCTACTCACTTGCATTGTGGGCAGGGCCGGTGCTCCCACTAGGCAAGCTAGGCAACCGCCTAGAGCGCACTGCCACCTAGGGGCGCAGCCGGCTCCAACCCAGGCTCCATTATTGTCCCCGTTCCTCATTGTGCGGCTCATGTTGCCGGCAGTGACAGCTCGCAAAGCCGACCCCCGCTAGTGGCGCAGAATGTGGGCATCTTATGGTGACGCGCAGGCTCCACCAGATGACGTGCGGGTGCCACCAGAGGTAAAAGAAAGAAAGAGGCACAGAGGACAGAAAGAAAGGAAGAGGCAGATGAAAGAAAGAGGCAGCGGAAAGAGAGAAAGAAAAAAGCAGCAGATGAAAGAAAAAAAGAGGTAGAAGAAAGAAAGGCAGAGGAAAGAAAAGGTGAAAGAAAGAGGCACAGAAGAAAGAAAGAGGCACAGAGGGCAGAAAGAAAGAGGCAAAGGAAAGAAAGAGGCACAGAAGGCAGAGGGAATAAAGAATGAAGCAGAGGAAAGAAAGAGGCAAAGTAAAGAAAGAGGCAGATTAAAAAAAGGTGAAAGAAAGAGGCACAGAAGAAAGAGGCACAGAGTGCAGAGGAAAGAAAAGAGGCAGAGGAAAGAAAGGAAGAGGCAGAGGAAAGAAAGAGTCACAGACCGATCCCAGGCCCAACCAGCGGAGGGGTAAGATGGGCACCGAACGACCGTATGGGTCCCCGTGCACAGTGAGTGTCCCCCCCCGTTATGTGAATATGTGTCTCCATTCACAGATTGTTCCGCCCCCTCGCACGCAGAGTGTGAGTGTCCCCTCCGCATTTCAACAGTTAAAAATGTTATTGTGGAGGGGGCACAAGCAGCTGGTCTTGCCTAGGGCACAAAATAGTCTAGCACCGGCCCTGATTGTGAGGAATATATGTAAAGGACATCAACAGGGGGTAGTGTAAAGTGTTGTGAGCCCACTATGAAATCTCATCTCTTACCTCGAGTAACACACTAGATCCCCTGCAGCCTTGTCTAAACATTCCCTCCCCACCCCGTCGCCTCTTCACTATTGCTTTATCCTATAACCATAGGCGACTCTACAGGGGGGCAAGGGGGGCAATTGCCCCCCTAGGTTATTCCTTGCCCCCCCATGTGCCCCCCCCCCCACCAAAAATCAGCATCCAGCTTACCACCCTTATTCGGACCGCTGTATCTCCGCCCCTGTGCATCGTATATGGACGATCTAGGTGTCATTTGAAAGGGCAGATTCTGGCCTTTCCAATGATACCCAACATGTCCATATTCAGTGTGAATTGAAGGTCATAAAACATTAAATAATAACGGGCACTTAAACATTTTCACAGGGTTGAAATGGCTCAGCAGTGAAGTGGTTAATGTTCAGACTATACATTACATTGTGTATTACGTTAGTTTTTGCCTTGGTTTAGTTGTTTATTAAGGGTTAATGGGTAGGCTTCATCCCTCACAGTATACATTTTATTTTTTCCTTGAGTTATGGCATTGTAGGGGTTAATGCGTTGGCTACATGCCTCACAGTGTATTCATTTCATGTTTTACCTTGATTAATGGCAATTTAGGGGTTAATGGGTTGGCTAAATGCCACATTGTCTATTATTTTTATTGTATTTCCCTGGGTTTATGGCATTTTAGGGGATATTATGGAAGTTAGAATCTAAAGAGTCTAATCATCGTTAGATCCTCTGCTTTTCGTCACATTACGTGGAATTCATTTCGCCAACAATAAGGTGAATTCCCTATTTAGTGAATGGTCACTGTAATTTGCTAAAAGTGGTGTCGCTGAAGCAGTTATCAGACATTCAGCGAAAACTGCCGAATAGCGGCGAATAAAATATTGAATTTAAGTATCAGGTTAGTACAACAAAAAGGCATCATTGCATCACATTACTCATTACATCACATTACTCTGGGGTTTTGTAATCTTATTTATATATAATTATTTAGGGCACTAATACCTGGTGTGAGCTAACCCTTAGAAACATAGAAAATGTCGGCAGATAAGAACCTTTCGGCCCATCTAGCCCTTGCGTCGGCATGGTTTTGCGTTAGCGCCAGTTTAATGGAGTCTAGCGCCTGACCAACAGATTGTTTGCCTCCCGCTACAAACAGGAAAAATCTCACTTAGTGCGTCGCTATTAGCGATTTGTACCGCGAGCTTACTGTACTTTCCGGGAGTGCTAGAGATCTCCAGTGCTTTTGCAGCTAGCAGATCACTTGGTGCCAGAGCTAATTTTTTGAGAGGTGCTAATTGCATCATTTTACCTACTGCTCAACCCTGGTGCCAACTCCAAAAAAACAGAAAAAACAGATCCTCACCCAAAATTAACAGACAATGTAAAGGAATGCAGCACAGGTGTTCTCTTGGCCCCATACACCATAACAATGGATCTGGTCCGCATTGTCGTTGCTGTTGCAGTGATCTCTATTATGATATACATAAATACAGAAAAAATGGCGTCGCGCCCATACTCACCGGAGTGGCAGCAACTGCCAGGAGTAACAGCCCAGTTAATGTATAAAACATAACAAGGAAAAAAGGTGTCATCTGCGCTCATTTCTATGTGTTCCATGTACAACAAAACTGAGGTTTTTGTTTGTTTCAATGGCCATTGCAACGTAAACTCACTCGCCACTTCACGGCACCTCTTTACAGAGTGAGTACCTAACCAATGTACCAAAAGGCCGCTCTACTGAGCAGCTCCAAGCCCCTCCTGCTGCTTTTCAGCCAAGGAGAGGCAGAGATGGTGGGTTTTATTTATACACGCACCAAACACTTCCCATTTGGGATTAAAAACAAAAACCTCAGTTTTGTTGTACATGGAACACATAGAAACGAGCGCAGATGACACTTTTTTTCCTTGTTATGTTCTATTATGATATAGATGTATCCTTTATCCACCTATATCCTAATTCTAATATATTGCCTAATTTTAAACATTTTATGCTGGGGGTTATTCATAGTATGGAAGCGGTTGATTATTGGGTGACTGTGTGGACCATGTTTAAATTTTTCCTTTAGCGATGGTGTTTTAGCTCACACCAGGTGATAGTTTTATTCAGTGGTATGATTTAATAGTGAAAATAATTAGTGCCCCCCCAGTTTTGACTGCGGTATCCTATGTGCCCCCCCTAAATATTGTTCCTAGAGTCGCCACTGCCTATAACACAGCTGTAAAGTGAGACTTGCCATAAGAGTTTGGTAAATGTTGCATCATGGGGAAAATCCACAAAATGGAAACAGGAGATAAATACCTAACTTTAAAGAAGAAAAAAAACAGCAGCGCGTGTTTTATAAAGTGTTTCATAATGCGTTGTATAATGTGTTTTATAATGTGTTTCAGTATGTGTTTGTTTTACAATGTGTGTTTCAGAATGTGCTTCAGAATGTGTTTTATAATATGCTTTATAATGTGTTTCAGCTTCGGCCGTCCTGCCGCGCATGCAAATACTGGAATGATGAGAGGCTAGATCAGGGCTGTCAAACTCAGATATCCCCTCAGATATTGATGGCCTACAATTCCCAGAATTCTTTGAATGCATGAGATGGCCAGGGAATCATGGGATGTGTAGTTCAGAAACATCTAGGGGGGGGGGGCCGGAGTTTGTCAGCCTTTGGCTAGATATCGGTCTCCGTGAAGCTCAAGCCACTTTCAGAGTGAGAGAAGTTGATAGGCTGGGACACACGGCACCGTTACAATGTTTCTTCGCGCCGAGAATGATCTTAGTGACTTCCTTTCCTTCCGGCGAAAGCGTCGTCTTAGCAAATCGAGCTGGCTGGATATCGGATGTCGGACGTTTCCCCGGCAGCCGGGATAATCTGTGCTCCATTTAGAAACGATCACGCCTGCAGTCAGCGGATACGGGGGTACCCGGAGCCATCACGTTCCTGCAGCCCCCAAGCTATGTTGATTATTTCCTGTTTATATGGCGTCGGCCGTGCTCCGCTCAGTTTAGGAGCCGAATGGCTTTACCAGCTGCTGTGTGTACTCTCTACCAGCTCGTCTCTGGTCCGTGCGAGCCATAGCACTGCGCTGCCATTAATAGCTGCTGCGTTTCAGCTCACCCACACGCCTGTGATACGTATCAGCGTTTGCTCTGTATTATTCACCTTCATTAAGGATTTTGACTTGTGACATTTATCTTCATAAAATACATATTCAACACAATTAATTACGTGTCCCTTCTGGACTGACCCACATCATGAGCCTGCAGGATCCAAAGTCCACCTGTCTCTCCTCATTGCAGTGCCACGGTCTAGGTTGTCGATGAAACAATGCGTTGCCTCTCCAGCTCCACACTCGCTGGCAGTGTGAGAAATCAGAAGGTGAGTTAGCGCAGCATCACTGCTCACTTTATAATTGTAACGTGAATAATAGTGCTGTGTAGTAATTTATTTGTTATTTTATTTTTACATAGATCTAACCTGCTTATATTTGGTATCCCTGGAAAGGCCATAATCTGACCTTTCCAATGGTACCTCATATGTCCCTCTAGCCATTAGGGCTCCAGAGATACAGGGGTCTAAATGATTGTAAAATAAAACCCACTTTTTTATTTTTACAGAGAAGGCGCCCCCTTGTGGTAGGCGCCTGTAGGCACATGCCTACTCTGCCTAGTTATTAATCCAGCCCTGGGCATGCGTGCAGCTGCGATCCATCGATCTGTGCAGGCGATTCGGAACTTGCATACGTAAAGTACACAAGTCCCGTAGTAGTGCAGGGTTTGTGGATCCTATGCTAGGCAAGTTGTGTAGCAGCGCAAATTGCACAGAAAAGCTTCAGGGACTTCAGGGATTGGGAGTCCCTGAGCCGAAGAGGAGGAGCAGCGCGCCGTGAGAGCAGGGCTCATGATGCAGGCCTACAACTGAGATAAAGAGGGATTTGTAGCGAACGCTAGCGAGATTTAAGTGTATAGTGAATTCCCTGCGAACTGGAATCGTTGAAACATTGAAACGCACCGAACAAAAAAGCATCGAAATTTCACTGCAATTTAGGTGCGCCCGAATAACCCCTACAGTGTAACGTCGGAACCAGTCTGTAGATAGATCGATAGAATTAATAGATAAAGAGATAAGACAGATATAAATGTAGCCCTTGTGTTTTTCCTGGCACCACAGAGACTGGAACTATTTTTCCTTGCACCAGGTTGACTTTGGATCCTTGCCCCTGTATACAGAGCCGGCAAGGGCCTATGCATGTGACCTACGCAGCCAATGACAGGAGCAGGGTGCATGTGACCTACGCAGCCAATGACAGGAGCAGGGTGTATGTGACCTACGCAACCAATGACAGGAGCAGGGTGCATGTGACCTACGCAGCCAATGACAGGAGCAGGGTGCATGTGACCTACGCAGCCAATAGAGAGAGCTGTGTGCTGGAACTTGGCAGAACTTGGAGAGCACGAGGAGGCACGCGTCTGGTGAGAGTGCAGCTGCGGAGCCTGCTGTGTGTGAGGCCTGGCAGCGGTGACCAAAGCGGGCCTGGCAGTGAGAAGCTGGCCGGGACGCTGCGAGTGTCTGGAACAGTATCGGAAACACAAGCAGGCCGGAGCAGCACTGTGAGCGTGTGGGTCTGAGGACGCGAGCAAGTAGTAGGCCGAGACCGCCTAGCGGTTTGGCGTCGCCGGCGCCGCACAGAGAAGTATGCTGAGACCCCCTAATAGCTTCCATTCATCCCACACACTGCACCGATCTGCTCACCTAAAATGTGATATTTCATCCTCCACAACGTACACTCGTTTCATTTTTTTCTGCATGCACATATTCCCACGTAAGCCCCTCTACAAAGCAATCAGAATATTTATACTCCAGGTATCCAAGGTTCCTGCTGACTACAACTCCCATGATTCTCTGGCCATCTATTGCGGTCAAAGAATTCTGGGGATTGTAGACCATCAACATCATGGAGGGGGGGCGGCAGGAGTTTGAGATCAGTGTTATATTTATTTATTTGTAAAGTGTTACCAGGAAGGATACATTGAGATTTCTCTGGTTTCAGTATGTCCTGGACTCAAGAACATTGAATTGTTACAGAAATACAAAGTAATAAAATGCAAGATATCAAAAACAAAACACAAATATACAGATTAACCCAGAAAATAACTATGTAGGAAATATATTCACTATGTTACATGTATACAGACGCATTCTGTATATAGTCACTGTGTTACATGTTTACAGGTGCATTCTGTATATAGTCACTGTGTTACATGTTTACAGGTGCATTCTGTATATAGTCACTATGTAGTCAATGTAATAGAGCAGCAGGAAATGCTGGCAGAATGCTTGGAAATGCTGGCAGAATACTTGGTTGTGTAGGGAGAGGTATTAGCAGTAGGAAAAGGGAAGTGCTCATGCCACTGTACAGAGCACTGGTGAGACCTCACTTGGAGTACTGTGTGCAGTACTGGAGACCGTATCTCCAGAAGGATATAGACATCTTAGAGAGAGTTCAGAGAAGAGCTACTAAGATGGTGTACGGCTTGAAGGAGAAAAGTTACCAGGAAAGGCTTAATGATCTTAACATGTACAGCTTGGAAAAAAGACGAGACAGAGGAGATATGATAGAAACATTTAAATACGTAAAGGGAATCCACAAGGTAGAGGAAGGGAGTATATTTAAACGGAAACAAAGTAGCAAAACAAGAGGACATAGTCTTAGATTAGAGGGGCAAAGGTTTAAAAGTAACATCAGGAAGCATTATTTTACTGAGAGGGTGGTGGATACATGGAACAGCCTTCCAGTAGAAGTGGTAGAGGCCAAAACAGTGATTGAATTTAAGCAGGCATGGGATAGGCATAAGGCTATCCTAAACAAAAGATAAATCCAGGTAAAGTATCCATGTAATTGGGCAGACTAGATGGGCTGAAAGGTTCTTATCTGCCGACATTTTTCTATGTTTCTATGTTTACAGGTGCATTCTGTATATAGTCACTGTGTTACATGTTTACAGGTGCATTCTGTATATAGTCACTGTGTTACATGTTTACAGGTGCATTCTGTATATAGTCACTATGTTACATGTTTACAGGTGCATTCTGTATATAGTCACTATGTTACATGTTTACAGGTGCATTCTGTATATAGTCACTATGTTACATGTTTACAGGTGCATTCTGTATAAAGTCACTAGGGATGAGCTGTTCGGTTTGGAGATCGATTCGAACATCGCATGTTCGCGAACTACGAACATTTCCGCATGTTCGCCGCATGTTCGCCCACAATGGACCACAATGCACTTTTCCACTGGCCTGAAGCTTGTAATTGGCTACAGCCTTGCACCTGACCACAGGTCAGGTGCAAGACAGGTTCAAGACTATGCCAATCACGGCTCAGAGTCCTGATTGGGCAAATTTTGCCTAATCATGGGCTCACAGAGCAAAGTCCTGCAGCACACTATATAAGGCTTCACACAGCGCTTCAGCATGTGTTTGAGAGGAGCTTGTTCTTGTGTTAGTGTGTTTTCTCACTGCCAGGCTGCCACCAGCTACTGGGGGGGGGGGGCTCATTTCTACAAAATATCTGGGAATTGTTCTAATCTGTGTGTTCTCACTCCCAGCAACTATTTTGGGGGTCAGTAATTTCTACTAAATATTTGGGAATTGTTATAATCTGTGTGTTCTCACTGGCTGCCACCCAGTATTTTGGGGGTCAGTAATTTCTACAAAATATTTGGGAATTGAGGTAATCTGTGTCTTGTCACTGCCACCCATCAGGGGGTCTCACTGATTTATAGGAGGTTTCTGGGAATTGTAATCTGTGTCTTGTCACTGTTGCCAGCTATCAGGGGGTCCTATCAGGGGGTCTCACTGATTTATAGGAGGTTTCTGGGAATTGTAATCTGTGTCTTGTCACTGGCTGCCAGCTATCAGGGTGTCTCATTGAGTTATACCAGAGTTCTGGAAATCTTTATACCAGAGTTGAATCAGAGTTCTGTATATATTTAATCTATATATCACTCGCCATGTCAGAAAGACCAAAAAGGACAGGCAGACGCTCCCAGGCACAGATAAGAGGGCAAGCAGCCTCTGTGTCGGGAGGCTGTGCCTCTGGTCGTCATGGACGTGGGGCATCCTCTGCAGGGGCACGCTTGTCCTTTCTAACTGGTGCTGGCCGTCTTCTTAAGCAGCAGCAACATACAGAGGATTTGGTGTATTGGCTAACCAGGTCATCCTCATCCTCCGAGTCCTCTGCCAGCCAGGCTTGTAGTGCTTTACAGTCCACCTCAGCTGCCAAAACATCTAATGCAGCCTCCATGTCCACAGCTACTCCTGCCATAGCCTCACTATCACACACGGAGGAGTCAGCTGAATTGTTTGACTACAATGACAGTGACATGCTGCTTGAGGATGCGAAGCAAGTACAGTGCTCTGATTCAATCTCTGAGGTTGAGGAAGGGTGTATAATCAACCTAGAGGAAGGGGGTGCCAGTGATGACACACAAATAACTGCACTCATGTTGTCCCAGCAGCTGCAGCATACTGCCAAGTTGGCTCCAGTGACGATGTCACGGATGGCTCTGTTCTGGGGCGCCTGGCAGCAGATTCCTCGCTGCTCGCTGGCCAGGCGCCGAATAATAACGCCACCGGGTGCGCTCACGTGGGACGCCGGGGGCGGAGCCTGGCGTTATGACGCGGACCCGCCGGGTTTAAAACCCGGCTTCACTAGTTCGCCGGTGCCCTGACGTGGTATTCACTTCCCGCAGAGCTCTTGTGTTTTTGGCTAATATATCTGTGTCTGACCTTGCTTCTGGCTAACGAACCATTCTGTGTATGACTCCTGGCATTGGCAAACGAACCATTCTGTGTATGACTCCTGGCATTGGCAAACGAACCATTCTGTGTATGATTCCTGGCATTGGCAAACGAACCATTCTGTGTATGAATCCTGGCATTGGCAAACGAACCATTCTGTGTATGACCCCTGGCATTGGCAAACGAACCATTCTGTGTATGACCCCTGGCATTGGCAACGAACCATTCTGTGTACGACCCCTGGCATTGGCGAACGAACCACCCTGTGTATAACCCTTGGTATTGGCATTTACTCTTCTCACGGTTCTGCTCTTAACTTTGGTACCGAGGTCAGTCTGTGTGGCACCCTAAGCACACATCAGGCTACCTCTGATATTACTAAGGTCCTAGGGAGAACGAGTACTCTATTCTGTACCTCTGTCTGGTGTTTACCCTTGCTTGTCTATTGTCTGGTTAATTATCTATCTAGTTGTGCCGACCATTCAAGGATCGGAAGGGTAGAGAGCGGTCTACGTAAAGGGACCACTATCTTAGTATTCAGGGGGATTCGTGACATTACGTCAGGGCCAATGGATCCCGCAGACCTCTCTAACCAGTTGGCACGTATCGCAGCCAGACAAGAGGAGCAGGACCATAGGATGGACCAGATTTCTCTCGCTCTACAAACCCTGTTAAATCGGTCCAATACTGGTACCACAAACCCTCCAGACCCAGTATTGCCTAGAGTCAGTTCGGTCTCTCCTGAGAGACATAGGCTTAGTATGAAGGCACCCTTACGCTATGATGGTACACCAAGCTTATGCCGGGTTTTTCTGACCCAACTCGAGATCTTGTTTGAGAACAACCCAGGGTCTTGTATATCTGATAAAGCCAAAGTAGGCTATCTGATTAATCATTTAACAGAAAAAGCTTTATTATGGGCTACGCCGTTGTGGGAAAATAAGAAACCCATCATCTATGACTATGAGGGTTTTACCTCTGAGTTAAAACGTACCTTTGATCCCTCTAGAAGGGCTACCAATGCGGGTAGGTCCTTGTTTCACATTAAACAAGGTAATAGGAGGGTCTCCGACTATGCCATAGAGTTTAAGACTTTGACGTCAGAGGTGCTTTGGCCGAACGACGTGTTAACCTTAGCCTTTACCGAAGGCCTGAACGAGGCTTTTATGTTTGAGCTGGCTCCCTTAAAATTACCAGAAAATCTGGACCATTTGATTGACTTTTGCATAGCCATGGACGATCAAATTAGGGAAAGGAGACACCCCAGAGACAGACCCAGAAGGGTCTTGCCTCCTTTACCCTTATTACCCAGACACACCAGTACGTCAGGTAACCCGGAGAACGCAAAAACAGATATGCCAGTCGTTGAACCTATGCAAATAGGAAAAACGGGTATTTCAGAAGGCTGAAAGAGCTCACAGAAGAGAAAAGGGGCTCTGCTTCTATTGTGCAGGGGCTGATCATTTCCGCCTTCAATGTCCTCAGAGACCCAGGGTTAACAGGGGGGAGAGTGGCAAATCGGGTCAAAGAACAGCCAATACCCAGGTTATCGGTTCTCTTTATGCCTCCTTTGTGGATAGTGAGAAAAAAAAATCCAGGATTCTGTTACCGATCTCCCTAACCTGGGAGGGGGTTCACCTCAAGACTGAGGCGTTCTTAGACTCTGGGGCCTCAGGTAATTTCATGGATAAATATTTTGCTGCCAAAATCTTACCTCTGGTTCTCAAGGAAAAACCTCTAATGGTGGAGGCCATAGATGGTAAACCCCTGTCATGTCCACATATCACTCACGACACTGTCGATGTATGTATGAAAACAGGAGTTTTACACCATGAAACGATAAGATTTCAAATTATTGAATCTCCCTCATGTCCTGTCGTTCTTGGGTTTCCATGGTTAACAGAGCACAACCCGGTTATTGATTGGGTCCAGAGAGACATAAAATGTTGGGGTCCTAATTGTCAGTCTAATTGCCTAGGCAGGGTCAATGTGATTGGTAGCCTCAATATTGCCACAGCCCCTCCTTTATCCACAGAGGTCCCTGAATGTTATCTGGCATTAAAGGAGGTGTTCTCTAAAGCCAGGACTGAGGTCCTACCACCACATCGTCCATATGACTGTGCTATTGATTTACTCCCCGGTACGATGCCTCCTAGGGGACATGTATACCCTTTGTCACAAAAAGAAAACGACATTATGGAGGAATACATAAGGGAGAATCTAGAGCGAGGATTCATTAGACGGTCCTCCTCTCCAGCAGGAGCAGGTTTCTTTTTTGTCTCCAAAAAAGAGGGAGATCTGCGACCTTGCATCGATTATAGAGGTTTGAATAGGATAACTATAAGAAATGCATATCCCATACCTCTCATAACAGAATTGTTCGACCGATTAAAAGGGGCCCGTATATATACGAAGCTCGATTTACGCGGAGCTTACAACCTGGTTAGGGTTAAAAAGGGAGATGAATGGAAAACGGCTTTTAATACACGTAGCGGGCATTATGAATACCTGGTGATGCCCTTTGGATTATGTAATGCGCCAGCCGTTTTTCAGGACCTCATAAATGACACCCTAAGGGATTTTCTGCAAAATTCGTCATAGTATATCTGGATGACATCCTGATATACTCTCCTGATGTGGACACTCATCACGCCCACGTGAAACAAGTATTGAAAAAATATTGAAGGCTGGATTGTATTGTAAACTAGAAAAATGTCTATTCGACATAGTAACAGTGCATTTCCTTGGTTATATAATAACCCCTGAGGGTTTTCAAATGGACCCTAAAAAACTCTCAGCAATTCTTGACTGGCCTCTACCCCAAGGGCTTAAAGCCATCCAGAGGTTTCTGGGGTTTACTAACTACTATCGGAGATTCATTAAAGACTTTTCAGCCTTGGTAGCTCCCCTCACGGCTTTGACAAAGAAAGGGGTGGGAAATCAGAAATGGACACCTCAAGCCACTCAAGCCTTTGAGGCACTTAAACAAGCATTCACTACTGCCCCTGTTCTCCGACATCCAGATCCGGCTCTGCCTTTCCAAGTAGAAGTTGACGCCTCCGAACTAGGTCTTGGTGCAGTCTTGTCCCAAAGGGAGGCACCGACAAACCCTTGCATCCATGCGGCTTCTATTCTCGGAAATTGTCCCCGGCAGAGAAGAACTATGACATTGGAAATAGAGAGTTGTTAGCAGTCATCTCGGCCTTGGCAGAATGGAGATACTTATTGGAGGGGTCTAGGGACCCCATCGTTATCATAACCGATCATAAGAATCTCACGTACATTGGAGATGCTAAACGTTTAAATTCCAGACAAGCGAGATGGTCATTGTTTCTTTCAAGTTTTAATTTCGTGCTTACCTATAGACCTGGGTCCAGAAACATTAAAGCAGACGCCTTATCGAGACAGTATGAATCTTATGAACATAATATCCAAGATCAGCATCCCATTGTACCCCAGGAAAGGATTATAGCCTCTACCACAATTAGTGTCTCGTCTCCTCTAGTGAAAAGGTTGCAGACCGTCCAGGGTGCAGCTCCTGGGGGGAAACCTCCCGCGAAACTCTTTGTACCTGAGAACGAAAGAGAGGAAGTACTTAACGTTTATCATGACAATAAAACCTCTGGGCATATGGGTATCACCAAAACAGTGGCTAGTATCAGTAAACTCCTCTGGTGGCCCACGTTGCGCCGAGACGTTAAAGATTACATAGCTGTGTGCGAGGTGTGCACAAGACATAAAAGTCCCAAAACAGCACCCATTGGTTTACTCCAGCCTTTGCCGATCCCCGAACGCCCATGGTCGCATGTAGCCATGGATTTTATAGTAGATTTACCTGAGTCAAGAGGGAATACAGTTATACTTACGGTCATAGATCGATTCTCCAAGATGGGTCACTATGTGCCTCTTCGGAAACTACCTTCGGCAGCCGAACTGGTGCCCATATTCATTTCCAACGTGGTTCGCATACACGGTGTTCCTCTGGAGATTGTCTCTGATAGGGGGACACAATTCGTCTCCAGATTCTGGAAAGGGTTTTGTAAGAATGTGGGGATAGACTTATCCTTCTCTTCGGCCTATCACCCCCAGACCAACGGAGCAGCAGAACGAGCCAACCAAAATATAGAGAAATATCTCAGGTGCTTTATATCAGAACAACAAAATAACTGGTCAGACCTGTTACCATGGGCAGAGTATGCTTTGAACAGTGCAGTAAGTGAATCCACAGGACATTCCCCTTTCTTCACTGTTTATGGTTTTGATCCTCCCGTGCTCCCCGCTACGTTTCCTGATACCACGATTCCTGCTTTGGATGAGCATTTGGCATCATTGAAAGAGACTTGGGAGAGAGTCAAACGGGCACTGGAGGAGAGTAGTGCCATCCAGAAAACCAAGGCCGACAGACACAGGAGGCAGGCACCCGTGTATCAAGTTGGGGACAGGGTTTGGCTTTCTTCACGGAATATCAAGCTCTTAGTGCCTTCCATGAAGTTGGCACCTAGATATATCGGCCCCTATAAGATTCTGCGGCGACTCAACCCTGTCTCCTATGCTTTGGCGTTACCCCCCCATATCAGGATACACAATGTGTTCCACGTAAGCCTTTTGAAACCGTTGTTGTGTAACCGGTACACCAAGGTCCGTGCTCCACCTCCTCCTGTCTCTGTGGAGGGCCAGGAGGAGTACGAGGTTGAGGCCATTCTGGATGCCAGAAAGTCTAGGGGGTCCTTACAGTACTTGGTCGATTGGGTGGGTTACGGTCCAGAGGATCGTTCTTGGATTCCGGCTGCAGAGGTCCATGCCCCTCGGTTGGTGAAGGCCTTCTATTTGGCGCACCCCCGTGCCCCTGGGGGTCGTCCAGTGGCCGCCCGTAGAGGGGGGGTTCTGTCACGGATGGCTCTGTTCTGGGGCGCCTGGCAGCAGATTCCTCGCTGCTCGCTGGCCAGGCGCCGAATAATAACGCCACCGGGTGCGCTCACGTGGGACGCCGGGGGCGGAGCCTGGCGTTATGACGCGGACCCGCCGGGTTTAAAACCCGGCTTCACTAGTTCGCCGGTGCCCTGACGTGGTATTCACTTCCCGCAGAGCTCTTGTGTTTTTGGCTAATATATCTGTGTCTGACCTTGCTTCTGGCTAACGAACCATTCTGTGTATGACTCCTGGCATTGGCAAACGAACCATTCTGTGTATGACTCCTGGCATTGGCAAACGAACCATTCTGTGTATGATTCCTGGCATTGGCAAACGAACCATTCTGTGTATGAATCCTGGCATTGGCAAACGAACCATTCTGTGTATGATCCTGGCATTGGCAAACGAACCATTCTGTGTATGACCCCTGGCATTGGCAAACGAACCATTCTGTGTACGACCCCTGGCATTGGCGAACGAACCACCCTGTGTATAACCTTGGTATTGGCATTTACTCTTCTCACGGTTCTGCTCTTAACTTTGGTACCGAGGTCAGTCTGTGTGGCACCCTAAGCACACATCAGGCTACCTCTGATATTACTAAGGTCCTAGGGAGAACGAGTACTCTATTCTGTACCTCTGTCTGGTGTTTACCCTTGCTTGTCTATTGTCTGGTTAATTATCTATCTAGTTGTGCCGACCATTCAAGGATCAGAAGGGTAGAGAGCGGTCTACGTAAAGGGACCACTATCTTAGTATTCAGGGGGATTCGTGACAGACGAGGAGATAGGGGGTGATGACAATGATGATGAGGTCACTGACTCCACCTGGGTGCCTGATTGAACAGAGGAGTCAAGTGAGGAGGAGGATGCACAACAAACACAAGGCACAACATCATCTATGACCAACCGTAGCACTAGCCAGTCCAAGGCATCAGATGTCAGAGCTGCTCAGGTGCAGAGCGCTGATGTCTCAAAGCACACATCCAGGAACTCTGCTGTCTGGGAGTTCTTTAAGAAATGTGCAGCAGACCCCACCGTTGCTATTTGTAATCTATGTCAGATGAGGCTCAAGCGTGGGAAAGACACCGGACGCTTGGGTACCACGTGCTTGAGGCGACACATGACCACCTGCCACGCATCCCTTTGGCGCAAAACTTTGCGTAGGTCCTCCTCCTCCTCATCTGTCTCTACCTCACGGTATGTCCTCCCATGTCATTGCCTACAACCTCCACTGACAGGGATGATGCTACAGTAATGGATGTACCAGGTCCTTCCTCACAATGTGACAGCATCCCATCAGCTGAAGATTTACGCATTCAGATTACGTTGCCCCAGCTGCTGCAGCGTAAAAAAAAATATTGTCCCAACCATCTCCAAGCACAGCGTCTAAATGCCAGCTTAGCAAAATTACTCGCATTGCAGCTGCTGCCTTTCCAGCTGGTGGACTCTGCTCCCTTCCGTGAATGTGCTGTACCACATTGGCATGTTACAAATCGCCATTACTTTTCACGAAAGGCCATTCCAGCATTATACCAGCACGTGGAAGACAATGTTATGGAGTCATTGGGAAAGGCAGTCAGCAGCAAGGTGCTTGTGACTTTAGACACGTGGTCCAGCAAGCATGGACAGGGTCGTTACATTTCCTTCACGGCACACTGGGTAACTCTGATTGCAGCTGGGAGGGATCCAAGACGGGGCTCTGTGCTGGAGCTTGTTCATCCACCACGCCTCCAGAAAGCTGCTTGTATGAGGTCTGTCTGCTCCACCACGCATCCAGAAAGCTGCTTGTATGAGGTCTGTCTGCTCCACCACCACCTCTCCCTCTTCCTCCTCCTTCTGTGTCTCTGGTGAAGTGGCAGTTAAACCAACGCCTGACAGGGGCTACGCAATGGCTCAAGCAAAAAGATGCCATACTGTGCTTGAGCTGGTTTGTTTAGGGGACAGGAGCCACACCGGGCCAGAAATTCTGTCAGCTCTGCAGGGGCAGGTGCAGAGATGGTTAACACCACGCCAGCTTCAGCTGGGAATTGTCATCTGTGATACTGGCAGCAACCTTCTCTCCGCACTACGCCTGGGTAAGTTGACGCATGTACCATGCCTAGCACACGTCCTAAATCTGTAGGTACAGCGTTTCCTAACCAGGTACCCAGGGCTGGCAGAGCTTCTCAGCCAGGCCAGAAAAGTCTGCAGCCACTTCAGACGGTCATTCCCAGCAAGTGTTCGCCTGGCAGAAATTCAAAGAGAATTCCACCTTCCCACAAACCGTCTGATCTGTGACATGCCCACCAGGTGGAACTCGACATTAGCAATGCTGCAGCGTCTGCACAAGCAGCAGAGGGCCATCAACGAGTACCTGTGAGTATGGCACAAGGACAGGTTCAGATCAACTTGTTCCCCACCCCCAATTGGCTGATGATCAAGGATGCATGCACTGTACTGTCACCATTTGAGGAGGCAACGAGGATGGTGAGCAGGGACAGTGCATGCATCAGTGACACAATTCCTTTAGTGTTCCTGCTGGAGCACACTCTGCAGGGAATTATAGATGTGGCTCTAGAGGCAGAGCAGCGGGAGGAAGAGGAGGCCTTCCCTAGCTCTCAAGGCCCCAGTCTTTCTGCAGACAGCATTCCAGCGGGTCCTCCTCAGATCAGACAGGAGGAGGAATATTTAAGTAGTGGGGGCATTGAAGGTGGGGATTCCTCCAGGTCGGGTTTTGTGTGCCCAGAAACACAAGGACTAGTATGTGGCTGGGAGGAGGAAGTGCACGATGGGGTCATCCTCCTCATTGACCAGGAAGACTCAGAAGCTAATGCCACCTCCAACCTACGCTGCATGGGCTCCCTTATCCTGCAAAGCCTGGTAAAGGACCTGTCAGGTCCCTAGCCGCCGGCGCCATAAAAGAACTAAAGGCAAGGTGTCTCAGCGAAATAACAATGATTCTCCTACAGAACCAAGTTGTTCCAGCCACCAGGTGCCAGCCATAACCTCTTGATTCCTTCACTATAAATAAGGGTCACTCCCAAAGCAAGACGCTTCTGCATTGTCCTAGTGGACCTCTCATTAGGAAGGAGCTGTCTTCTGTCGCTGCCCTGCACTTCGCAGACTCTCCAGACATCGCTGCCCTGCACTTCGCAGACTCTCCAGGTATCGCTGCCCTACACGTCGCAGGATCTACAGAAGGTGCTGCCCTGCATCCCGCAGGTCCTTCAGTCGTCACTGCCCTACAACCTACCGAATCCTCAGCCTGTTGCCCTACATCCGAACCCTCAGAGCTTGCTACCCCGCATCCCGCTGAATCTGTCGCTCTACAGATCCAGGACCCCCTTGCTCTACAGATCCAGGACCCCCTTGCTCTACAGATCCAGGACCCCTCAGCATACCCAGGACCCTCTGCCTCAAAGAATCTTCCGTTTCTATTTTTCCTATTTATTCTTTCTAAAGATCTCCTCTCTTCCTTCTCCTATTTCTCTCCATATCTGGTTTAACCCTGCTCTAAGTTCAATCTACTCTTTTCCTTTATATGTAGTAGTATAGTTTAGTGTAGTTTAGTTTTGTTACTTGTGGTCTACCTTTCTCTCATCTTGCCTTTTAGTTTCTTATTGCTGATTATTATTTATACAGTGTTTTCCTTTCTTATCACCCAGCTACATATTGTTTATTCATATTTGTTTACTGCCTCTTATGCCTTACTATTAATAAACCCCTTTTTCTTGTTCATATACGTCTTTCTATTTGTCATCATTGCATATTGGGCTCACACTTGCCACCCCGGAACCAGCACCCTGACAGGACCCCAGGATTTGTGCTATCAAGGAGAGGGATCATTACTGGTTGGCAAGCCTTCTTGATCCACGATACAAGGATAAAGTTGCAGAGCTCATTCTGCCCGCACAGAGGGAGCACAGGATGAAAAAACTTGAGGACGCTCTAAAGCGACACTTGTGTAACAGCTTTCCAGGCACTGGTAGGCTACCAAGTGATGACACAGGTGCTTTTGAGGCTGCGGATGATTAGAGGAATAGTGGTGAAGGCCGGGGCCGCTTGACTGATGCCTTTTTTACATTTTTTTAGTCCACGACGCCCAGGGACGTCAAACATAGGCACCCATTGCCAGCGTCTTCACCATATGGTGCAGGACTACCTAGGGGCAAGGGCAGACCTGGATACCTTTCCAGCAGATGATCCACTGGCTTACTGGGTGTTGAGATTGGATCACTGGCCAGAATTTAGCCAATATGCTATGCAGCTACTAGATTGCCCTTCATCTATCATGCTTTCTGAAAGGACGTTCAGTGCCGCTGGAGGTTTTGTCACAGGCAAAAGAGTGCGTCTGTCCACCGACTCTGTAGACCGGCTGACATTTATAAAAATGAATCAGTCCTGGATCAGCAGCTATCAATCCCCTGATGCTGACGTAACGGAATAGATCGGGATGTCTTCTGCATTCACAAAACCTCCAGCACTGAACTCTTCCACAATACCACAAAAGGGTTATGGTGTGAAGGCACTTGCTGCCATGAAAGGCACAATAGTTGGCTGCACTGACGCCTGTGCCACATTTACATCATTTAAATTTTTTGAACCGCAGGGTCCAACCCTGCACTCTTCCACAATACCACAGAGGGGTTACTGTATGATGGCACTTGCAGGCCGGCACCAATAGCACAATATGAGTGCACTGAAGCCTTTACCAGATTCATATCTTTTTAATATAGGACCGCATGCTCCACCCCTGCACTCTTCCACAATACCACAGAGGGGTTACGGTGTGACGGCACTGTTGCCAACGCTAAAAGGCACAATTTTAAAGCACCTAATGTTACTTTCATCCAAAGCCTGCATAAGTTTCACCATAATTTAGCCAAAAAATTACTAAACTTTTTCTGCGCGTCCTAAAATGTCTTTTCATACAGGCTGCCGCCCCAAGCAGTTTTTTATGAATAGATTAAAGGAAAAGCATTTACCATCATTCGAAATGTCATTTTTTTGTTTTTAAATGTTTCTATATATCCTAGAAATCTGCCACTTCACGGGCAGGTTATGGGGACCTCCTATGCACGATATTTGAAGGAATTTTTTGTTTTTATTTTTAACCCTTATTTCATGGAAAACTCACTGTCCCTTTAAAAACTTTTTTTTTTACTTTTTGTCCTTGTTTCCTGTCCCCCAGGGCACTACCCGGACCCCCATACACCTTTTTATGGCAAATATCTAGCATATATGCCCTCGTGGAGGGCACTCTAAAAATCGAACTTTGAGTCCCATTGACTCGTATTGAGTTCGTGTTCGAGTTCGAACTTTTGAAAAGTTTGAGTTCGAACTTTTGAAAAGTTCGAGTTCGAATGCGAACCGAACTCGAGGGTGTTCGGCTCATCCCTAATAGTCACTATGTTACATGTTTACAGGCGCATTCTGTATATAGTCACTATGTTACATGTTCACAGGTGCATTCTGTATGGAGGTATGTTAATGGAGATCTCTTAAGGGACTTTAGACTGGGGGAAGATTTGATGGCGTCTGGGAGGATATTCCATAATTGCGGTGCTCTGTAGGAAAATGAGGATCGAGCCACTTTCTTTTTGTATTGTGGTATAGCAAGTAAGGTACAGGTCTTGGATCGGAGGTTATAGGATGAGGGAACTGCTAGGGGAAGCAGTCTATTCCGGTAGGGTTGTAGCTTCCCAGAAAAGCTCTTAAACACCAGGTTGGAAAGGTGAAGGGTGCGTCTGGATTCCAGCGACAGCCAGTTTAGGTCTTTTAACATGTCACAATGGAGGGTCATGCAGTTACATTGTATAACTAATTTTGCCACTTTGCGCTACAATGTAGTAAGTTTATGAAGGTGCGTTTGCGGGGCGGCTGCATACATTACATCTCTGTGTTCAATGACCGGTTTAAGCATTTGTTGTACAATCTGCTTTCTTACCGTGGGGCTCAGGCAGGATTTGTTTCTGTACAGGGCACCTAGTTAGGGGTAAAGTTTAGATGAGAGTTTTTCAATGTGGGGGCCAAAGGATAGATTTGGGTCTAACCACATACCTTGATATTTGAGAGCAGTGACTGTTGCCAGCATGCCATTTGATTTTGTCCTGACACATAAGGCTATATTACAATCTTCGCACAAAAACGCTTGTGCAACGCGTGAATTTTTGCGCCAAGCGTTAAACGTTTGCGCGTGTAAATCACCACTGGAATTACAATCCTCGTGCGTTTTTTCATCCGTCGATCAATAACGCACGTAAACCGGACACGCGCAAATGCTCGCGCAGTACCGTCGTGCGCAGAAATCAGTGTGCGCACTGTTTTTTTCTCGCGATTCCGCCAATCAGAATTAAGAACCACAATTATCTCACGTTAAGAAATTGCACCTGTCAAAGTCAATCTGCGCATATATGCTGCAGCAATAATAAATGCACACACAACTTCTCCATTTTATTGGTTTGGTATAGGGATGCACCGATACCACTTTTTTAAGACCGAGTACGAGTACCGATACTTTTGTTCAAGTACTCACCGATACCAATTACCGATACTTTTATTTTATGTCATGTGACGCTTTCCAATAAGAACAGACCTTCTATAAAGCCCCCAGGTCTCATGGATATTGCCCCCCTGCTCATGGATATCCTGCCCCCCAGCTCATAGATATCCTGCCCCCCAGCTCATGGATATCCTGCCCCCCAGCTCATGGATAATTGCCCCCCAGCTCATGGATATGCCCCCCCAGCTCATGGATATGCCCCCCCCTGCTCATGGTTATGCCCCCCAGCTCATGGATATGCCCCCCCTGCTCATGGATATGCCCCCCTGCTCATGGATATGCCCCCCTGCTCATGGTTATGCCCCCCCTGCTCATGGATATGCCCCCCTGCTCATGGTTATGCCCCCCAGCTCATGCATATGACCCCCCTGCTCATGGTTATGCCCCCTGCTCATGGTTATGCCCTGCTCATGGATATGCCCCCCCTGCTCATGGTTATGCCCCCCCTGCTCATGGTTATGCCCCCCTGCTCATGGATATGCCTGCTCTTGGATATGCCCCCTTGCTCATGGATATGCCCCCTGTCATGGATGATGCCCCCCTGCTCATGGTTATGCCCCCCCCTGCTCATGGTTATGCCCCCCCTGCTCATGGTTATGCCCCCCCTGCTCATGGATATGCCCCCCTGCTCATGGATATGCCCCCCTGCTCATGGATATGCCCCCCCGCTCATACTTACCTTCCTTCAGCGCCGCCGGAAAGTCTTCTCGCGCGCGCGCTCCTTGGAAGGTCCCCAGCCGCGACCACGTGGGACCATGTGATCGCGGCTGGGGTCCTTCCAACGAGCGCGCGCGGGGAAACTTTCCCGGCGTCGCTGAAGGAAGGTAAGTATGACCGGAGAGCAGCTGCAGGGTCTGTCCGAATGCTCTATCTGCATTCAGACAGGCCCTGCAGCTGCTCACTTTGTTTAATACTTACCTTCCTTCAGCGACGCCGGGAAAGTTTCCCCGCGCGCGCTCGTTGGAAGGACCCCAGCCGTGATCACATGGTCCCACGTGGTCGCGGCTGGGGACCTTCCAAGGAGCGCGCGCGCGAGAAGACTTTCCCGCGGCGCTGAAGGAAGGTGGTAAGTATAAACAAAGTGAGGAGCTGCAGGGCCTGTCTGAATGCAGATAGAGCATTCGGACAGTCGCCGCAGCCCCTCGGATACCGGCAAGCCGGCTCAATGCCGGCTTCCAGTATCGGAATAAAATATCGGGGGTACTGCACGAGTACCAAGTACTCCTGCAGTACCCGGTATCGGCACCGATATCGATACTAGTATCGGTATCGGTGCATCCCTAGTTTGGTATGTGTAAAATGTGTAACTATTTGCTGCATTTTTTTTTTTTCGGGCTGGTGTAATTTGGTTTCGGCCAGGACGTTCAGATTTGCCATTAACACCAGCTTTTAAGAGTTGCTAAAATTATGCGCGCAAAGGCTGTGCGTTAAATCGTGCGAATAGATTGTTATACCATCCGCATACCAGCGCACATTTCGTATTTGTGCTCACAATGTTAAGTATAGGACGCGCGCAGTACAGTAAGCTCGCACAGGTTCACCCCTCGCGGTAATGGTTCTTTGCCCCGGCGCAAACATTTGCGTGAAGTTTGTAATTTAGCCCATAGATGGGGAGTTTGCAATTTAGACAATTACAAGTTCTTCATTTCTGGTTGTCACGATAGAAAAATAAACATTTTAAAAACCACAGTTAGGTAATGAAGGTGTTAATACACTCGAGCCATTCCATGACTCAAGTGGGGAGGGGGGCTGTGGAGGGCTGTGGGACACTGCCAGTCATTAATTACCGCTTCCTATTGCTTTGAAACAGTATCAGGGCACAGCTGAAGCCCGCGTGTTATTACATAATGTGTCAGGACTAGTTACTCTGTTACACCAACAGGAATACCGGAGCCTCTCACCGGCTCACAGGCCAGGGTTTGGGTAATGTGCTGTGTGTGTGTTTCTGATTTGAAAGACATGAAAAATCCTTGAACTCTCTAAACTTTTTTAAAGGGACACTCAAGTCTTCGTGGTTATTTAAGACTCGCGGCTCAGCAGCCTCTGCCCTCCAGACGTTTTGGAACTACATTTCCCACTATGCTTAACAACTGAATGACAGGCTGAGCATCGTGGGAGATGTAGTTCCAAAAAATCTGGAGGTTGCTGACCCTCCCTGATCAAGGGGTCAAGTCCTAAAGTGTGGGAACTCAAAGATTTCTGCCCTCCCCTCCCAAATAACTGTTGATAGCCCTGATTTAACACAACACCCACCCTCAAGCATGAATTCATTATATAGTTAATAGGCTGAATTTTAGGGAATATGTATGAAAATAAATACACTATATTGCCAAAAGTATTCGCTCACCCATCCAAATAATCAGAATCCGGTGTTCCAATCACTTCCATGGCCACAGGTGTATAAAATCAAGCACCTAGGCATGCAAACACTTGTGAAAGAATGGGTCGCTCTCAGGAGCTCAGTGAATTCCAGCGTGGAACTGTGATAGGATGCCACCTGTGCAACAAATCCAGTCGTGAAATTTCCTCGCTCCAAAATATTGTGGTAGGCCATGTAAACTGATGGAGCGGGGTCAGCGGATGCTGAGTCGCATAGTGCGAAGAGGTCGCCAACTTTCTGCAGAGTCAATCGCTACAGACCTCCAAACTTCATGTGGCCTCCAGATTAGCTCAAGAACAGTGCGCAGAGCGCTTCGTGGAATGGGTTTCCATGGCCGTGCAGCTGCATACATCACCAAGTGCAATGCAAAGCGTCGGATGCAGTGGTGTAAAGCACGCCGCCACTGGACTCTAGAGCAGTGGAGACGTGTTCTCTGGAGTGACGAATCGTGCTTCTCCATCTGGCCAATCTGATGGACGAGTCTGGGTTTGGCGGTTGCCAGGAGAACGGTACTTGTCTGACTGCATTGTGCCAAGTGTAAAGTTTGGTGGAGGGGGGATTATGGTGTGGAGTTGTTTTTCAGGAGCTGGGCTTGGCCCCTTAGTTCCAGTGAAAGGAACTCTGATGCTTCAGCATACCAAGACATTTTGGACAATTCCATGCTCCCAACTTTGTGGGAACAGTTTGGAGCTGGCCCCTTCCTCTTCCAACATGACTGTGCACCAGTGCACAAAGCAAGGTCCATAAAGACATGGATGACAGAGTCTGGTGTGGATGAACTTGACTGGCCTGCACAGATTCTTGACCTCAACCCGATAGAACACCTTTGGGATGAATTAGAGCGGAGACTGAGAGCCAGGCCTTCTCGTCCAACATCAGTGTGTGACCTCACAAATACACTTCTGGAAGAATGGTCAAAAATTCCCATAAACACACTCCTAAACCTTGTGGACAGCCTTCCCAGAAGAGTTGACGCTGTTATAGCTGCAAAGGGTGGACCGACGTCATATTGAACCCTAAGGATTAGGAATGGGATGTCACTTAAATTCATATGCGAGTCAAGGCAGGTGAGCGAACACTTTTGGCAATATAGTGTATATTGTAACTTAACAAGGAAACATATGATAGAACTCCTAAATAGGGATGCATCGATACCACTTTTTTAAGACCGAGTATGAGTTCTGATACTTTTTCTCAGGTAGTCACCGATACGTTTTATTTAATGTCAAGTGAATAAGAACATATATATATCCAAAGATAGGTTGACGCACTCGGGGTCATTTATATAGTCAGGGTGCGTTGAGATGTCGTCATCCCTCCCGAAGCCTTTCTTGCGCATGTTTCGATCATCACAGGAAAAGCACCAAGCTGCTTCCTGCAGCAGATGATGTCAAGCCGGCGGTTTTGCAGCAATTTTTCGATTCGGTGGTTTAGCGGCGGTTTTCAGATGCATTCGGCGTGTTGATTCGCTGCACTTTGGGACCCTGCGGTGAATGCTGAATTCACTCGCATGGTCGGCGAATTTAACTCGCCAAGGTGCGGCGATCGGGAGAGCAACGAAATGTCGGTGACTGAATAACCCTGATAGAGGAAAATATTATCTTATCTTACATGTTTGTCTCTTGTTTGTTTAGCTATCAGCAACATCAAATAAACACATGTAGCGCTGGGTTAAAACATTGTTGCTGTAGTACTTATTTTTGGCCACCAGAGGGATACCACAAGCGCAATATAAGACACTGGGACTACATTTTCTAGCATGCTTTGCGGCGGAAACAGGAAGTGGGTGGGCAGGAGAGACTTACATCCGCAGCCTCGTGGAGAGAACAGGCAGAGCGCGCAGAGGAGTGAAGGGAGCAAGACGCACGTGAGACAGACAACGATCGTTACCAGGCCGGAGCGCAGGTGCGGCCTTGCGGAGCTGGAGATCGGTTCATTTTATTTGCCAAAGACCTAGTGATCCACCGCTGAGAAGTTTACACAGATACAGAGTATGCTGAAGGACCCCGAGTTAGGAGACCGCAGATGATCTAATGGGAGTGCAGGCAGTGAGCTTAGCATCTTGTGGCAGAAACAGACAAGCAAGACAGCGGATCCGGTGACACAGAGTCCCAGTCAAATCGAGCGGAGAGACGTCCTGGGTCGAGCAGAGCGCAGAGTATCTGGCGGATGGGTGAGAGGCCTTCCCGGCCACAGTAAAAATAATAAAGCCTACAGGGCCCCAACGTGACTAGTCAAAGACACATTGAAATCATTCACTGGCCAGTTGAATCTTGTACCCGGGTACCAATACACGCATACACGTACACTTTCTTGGGACACAACCTGTACGGGACTCACACTCCAACCACAAAGGGGTTAAAATTCCTTTTTCTTTTTCGCTGCGTGTTTCTCGCATTACGAACTACTGTAAATATATATACGTATACCGTGTTGCTTTTTATATGCCAGTTTATTCAGTAAACTATATAACTTATAAAATCCACAGCAGCAGTGCTGGTGTATATTTATTCCCTAGTGCGGGGAGACTGACCCGAGGTTTAAATTCAGCGGCTCTTCCGGGAGTGAGCGCTACACGTGGGGGCTCGTTTCCGGGATCCAGTCTCTGGAAAAAACGCATTTAAAGGGTTAAATATGGATCCAGACACTGCTGCCAAATGGTGTGAGGAGCACAGTAGTCAGAATGATGTATAGTTATGGATATTCCTGCAGACACTTGGGCCGAAGATCAGATTCGCCAGGTCGTGGCCACGCTGACACCAAATAATCGGGGGTTAATCCTGGACATTAAAGCGAACCCAGATACCCCCTCACACGTATGTTCTTTTTGAGAGGAGAAAGGGTGTTCCAGTGTGTTTTCAGGGCGCGAGTGTGAAGCTGACCGACGATGTGGAAGTTCGACTGGTTCAGCCAAGTACGCCACGTGGTGATCACGCGAATGTTCCCGATGTTACCCCAACTACAGGGTTCCCTCCTGCCACATTTTTCACCACTATGGGGAAACTGGTGGAAACACTAGCCCAAAACTCTGCTGCGTCTCCCAATTACGGATATCGCAAGTTACGGTTTTATTCTGGTAAGGTCCCTGTGCCAACTAGAGAAGAGGACTTTGAGACTTGGATAGATCAGGCAGTGCAAGCAGTGGAAGCGTGGGAAGTTGCTGACACCGTGAAGAGACAAAGGTTGATCGAGAGCCTAAGAGGTCCTGCTTCAGATGTCATTCGAAATCTAAAAAGGGACAAGCCCGGCTGCACTGCTGCGGAGTATCTAGAAGCTTTACAGGAAATTTTCGAGGGAGTGGAGGATTGTGCCGAGCTTATCCACAAGTTCTCTCACACCTATCAAAAGGAAGGAGAAGAATTGTCCACATATGTCTGGCGGCTGGATAAAATAATCCATCAGGTCATTCTCAAAGCGGGCATGGAACCGAGTCATGCAAGCAAAGCTTTGATGGATCAAATTTTCAAAGGAGCACTCCCACTGGATCCCATAATGTTGAAATTTCAGACTAGATACCAGAGCACGAGACTGACCTATTCCAAACTGGTCAAAGCCATCCGAGAAGAGGACTTGATTAAGGCTAAAAAGGTTGCAAATGCTTCGCACACAGTTTTCACCGCAAAAGTAGGGACTCTCTGTGTAGCAGACATACAGACTGAAGTGCTGGCTTTAAAAACTCAGATGTCGCAAATGATAGAGTTAATGACATTGCTGTCGGCTAAGGACACCAGAACTGAGGGGGTTGCTGTAGCCTCGAACAGGGGGTCTCCAAATGAACCGCAAGAAGGAAATATGCCCACACTCCCGAGAAAAATGTTTTGGCTGCGGGGAAATCGGCCATTTCAGGGCTCAATGCCCACAAGGGAGGGCTGAAAAGAAACTGGTCGGAGAACTCCTAAAGGCCGTGGAGAAACTGTTGTCCACCCTGCAAGCGGGAAACTCCAGAGGGCCCTGGTAAGGGAGCAAACCAGGCACCCGGCTAAAAAAAAACGCTCCAATTTTCAAGTCAGAAATGAAAGGCCGAGAGAGCCCAGAGTCTTGCCAACTGCTGAGCCTACCAGGACTGAGAGTCACTCCCTTACGTCCGGTCCTACGTCATGGGGAAGCAATGCACACCCAAAACCTACGCGGGCCAAGAAGAAGGCCAGGGTACAACAAACGGGGTCTAAACCTCCTGTTTCTACAACCAAGTTTCCTGACCAGCTGATAGGTCCTTCTCCCATTGTGCCAATCCAAGTAGAGGGAGTCTACACTAAAGCTCTGTTGGACTCAGGGGCTCAAGTGACATTGATCTACCAAGACTTCTATGAGAAACACTTGAAGCACATACCTCTACAGAAATTGAAGGATCTGGGGGGGCGTGGCCGGATGTGAAGGGGAGCGGACGTTACTTTGCTGAGCTCCGTGCAATCTCTTCAATAAGCGGTGATTCCTGCGAGTTATAGACGGCTCGGACTCTCTATCTTATACCCCTGACGCCGGCCATCGGGTGCTACACTCCGGAGTCCGACTAGCCCTCCCCTCCGGACCTGCGATCGCCTTCCAGGCAGTATTACCGGTGCAAGCTATAGTGAGCCGGCGGCCATCTTTGAGGCCTACTTCCTCCTCGAATCAGGCAGCACCGCATTGTCCCACTCCCGGATGGGTAAGAAGACCAAGACAGGTGAGGTGGCGGGAACCTCCTGCACTCCCGACATTCGTCTTTCTCTGGGAGGGGGATCGGGACGTCGTTTGGTGCGTCCTGCCCCGGCGGACACTGGGCAACCTGGCGTGGAGGTGGACTTGAGCATACCATCTACCCCCTCAGAGCAGTTATCGGAGATAGCAGATGACGGTCTACCTGCCACTAAACGAGACATACGCTCTTTGCTGGCGGATGCCAGGAAATCTTGGCAAGCGGACTTGCAGCCATTGGCCTCCGCCGTGGCTGATACTCAGAGACAGCTTGTGGACGTTCGGCCCGTACTCAGGAGATGGAGGGGATGCAGGCCACAACCTCCACTAACCTACTCACGCTCCAGCGCCAGATTCATAATTTACAAGCAGCGGTGGTGTCTTTGGAGACTAGGCATCGACGCAAAAACCTCAAGCTTCGAGGAATTCCAGACGCTGTGTCGGATGAGGAGCTGCTGCCTTACACTGCCCGTTTTGTGACATCCCTCCTCCCCGTAATTGATGACCCGGGGGCCGCAGTTGTCTCTGTTATACGTATGCGACGGGCCGCTGCAGCGCCTGTCGGGGCCCCCAGGGATGTCATGATGGTCGTTAGGGACATCTCTCTGCACTCGGCCTTACTCCGGGTGGCCCGCAATACCCCCGCATTTGTGTTCGAAGGGGCCTCTATCGCTGTTTACCAAGATGTCCCCTTTCTTGTACTGGCGGCCCGACGACGCTTTAAATCCACGACAGCAATATTACGGGATAATGGCACACGATATCGATGGGGTGCTCTTGGCTCATTAATGATATACCATGGCGATGGGTTCACCCTGCAGGCAACCACACCTGAAGAGGCGGCCGCTCACCTTCAGTCCCTGGGACTCGCGACTGACCGCCGGAATGTCGTGCCTGGGAAGGTGCTGATGAAACTTCTCCCCCTCCCCGGGACCCAACCTGAGAAGCTGAACAAAGCACAAGGCCTCTTTGCAGTCCCTGACCCTGCGTTGGGACCTACCATCCAGGTCCCCCTGACATATTGACACTGGCTGTGGCCCCACACCGGGACTCTCCCTCCCCCCCCATTCTCCCAGTTTCTACCCCCTCCTTCTTTTTATGTATATCAGCGGATATTGAGATTACTGCACCTCACCCAACTATCGTCTACTGTTATGTGGGACTTGACCTTCAGCGGGACATGGCGGGTCTTGGTTCCCCCCTTTTTTTTTTTTTTTTATGGGGCTTTTTCGGGACGGTTCCGGGGTGCGCCATCATGGTTCGCTATGCCTGGCCCTCGGACCACCCAGGCCTCGTGACGTTGTCCCTCCATGGCCTCCCCCGGGAGCGTGCCAGGAGTGTCACGGTAATGGCCATTACCCCCCCCTTTTTTTTTTTTTTTTTTTTTTTTTTTCCGGACCCACCCACTTCTAATGTTATTGCGAATATGGTCATATCCCTTGCTTTTAATGTATATTATGTTGGGAATCCCCCCCCCCTCTTGTATTTCTATGAGGTCTTTATTCCTCTGGTCTTGCATGGCCTTTTCTGCGGGTTGAGCTGTGACCCTTTGATTCATACTAATAAAAATTGTTAATTGATAAAAAAAAAAAAAAAAAAAAAAGGAATTGAAGGATCTGGAAATCTGGGGTATCGGAACTGAGAAACTCCCCTATGACGGGTATCTACAGGTGAAGTTGGAGATCGGATCCGAAGTCATCAGACAGTCTGGAGGTTGTGATGCATTGGCCATTGTGTGTCCTCGGCCTTCAGGGGCAAACAGAAGTTCCATGATAGTGGGGACGAATACTGATCTGGTGCGACGTCTCCTGACTCCTATAGTATTGGAAGAAGGTTCTACCAAGGGAGTACACCCAATGTTACGTCCAGTCTATCAGAGAATGGTCGAAGAACAGAAGGCACCAGCTGAGGTGGGGCGTCTATGGAGATTGGAAGGAACAGAGAAGGTTCTGCAATCAGGAGAAGTAGCGAGTTTCCGGGCTTCAGTCAAGTTGAACGGATCGCAACCAGGCCCCTATGTGGTACTGTAAACCGATTTTAGTCATGGGAGTGAAGCCGGAGTAGAAGTAATCCCTGAAATAATCTCCACTAAAGCTTTGAAACGAACACGAGGAAGAGTCTCAGTCAGTGTGTGTAATGTGTCTGATTCTCCAGTAGTCCTGAAAGCACAAATGCCTATTGGGCAAGTAGCGTCTGCTACGCCTCTCTCTCCCACCGATTTAGGAGGGGGAGTGGATAAAGCGATTCCAGATGAAAGGTTCTACCCCAAGGACGCTCCCATCTCACCTAAATGGAAGAAACATCTTCAGTCCCAGGTCCTAAAGTGGAGGGACTTGTTCTCAAAAGATGAGTTCTACGTGGGCCTAGCTAAGAGTACTGAGCATCGCATTCGATTACAGGAAGACAAGCCGTTTCGAGAAAGGTCAAGACGAGTTCCGCTGGGAGACTTGGATGATCTACGAGAACAGCTGAATGAACTGCAAAGAACCAAGGTGATTCAAGAGTCCAGGAGCCCATATGCATCTCCAATAGTAATGGTCCGGAAGAAGAATGGTTCTGTCCGTCTATGCATAGACTATCGCACGCTGAATCGGAGAACCATCCCAGATCCATATGCCACTCCTCGGATAGAAGATGCCTTACAGTGTTTGTCTGGAGCAAAATGGTTTAGTGTACTAGACCTGCGAAGTGGGTATCACCAGATAATGCATCCTGAAGACAAAGAAGACTGCGTTCATCTGCCCACTGGGGTTCTTTGAGTTCAACAGAATGCCTCAAGGCCTTACGGGGGCTCCAGCCACATTCCAACGGTTAATGGAGAAGACAGTCGGGGACATGAACCTGATCGAAGTATTAGTGTATCTGGATGACATAATTGTGTTCGGGAAGACTTTGGAAGAACATGAGCAACGGTTGGAGAAGGTCTTGAAGAGGCTCCATGAAGAGGGGTTGAAACTGTCTCTGGAGAAATGTCAATTCTGTTTAGCTTCTGTTACGTATCTGGGACATGTGGTCTCAGCAGAAGGCGTTTCGACAGATCCTCGGAAGTTGGAGGCTGTAGCTTCCTGGCCTAGACCCCGAAACGTTACTGAACTTAGATCTTTCTTGGGGTTCTGCTCCTATTACCGAAGATTTGTAGGAGGATTTGCCAAGATAGCTCAACCACTGAACAAGCTCCTACAGAAGGAAGACACAAAAGAAGGCCACAAGGCCTCTGACCGAAATCTGTCGGCTCCAGGGCCAAGGAAGGCTCGAGAGTCTATCCAGGGAGAATGGACTAGTCAATGCGAAGGTGCTTTCTTGAAGCTGAAAGAGTCTAACTCGAGCTCCTGTCTTGGCTTACGCGGATCCTCACAAGCCGTACGAACTACATGTGGATGCCAGCAGAGCAGGTCTAGGGGGAGTCCTGTACCAAGAGTATGGTGGATTGCTGAGGCCTGTAGCGTATGTGAGCCGGAGCCTTACGCCTTCTGAAAAGAACTATCCTACCCACAAGTTGGAGATCCTAGCCTTGAAGTGGGCGGTGGTAGACAAGCTAAAAGACTATCTGTATGGAGCCGAGTTTGTGATAAAGACGGATAACAATCCTCTTACCTACATCCTTACTACTGCGAAGCTGGACGCGACGGGACATTGGTGGTTGGCCGCTCTGTCAGGGTTTCGGTTCAGCCTGAAGTATCGCCCTGGGGTGAATAATCGAGACGCTGATGCTTTGTCGAGAAGACCCTACACTACAGGATGGACTCAGTTAACTCCAGACGGGGTGCAAGCTTTATGTCAAGGAGCAGAGCGCCGGGTCAAGGGAGGGATTGAAGCGGAATCCATAGGAGTTATGGCTGCGGCTGTTCCAGAGTTCTACTGTAATCCTACGCAGCTGAGGGATGAAAGTCTGCCTACTTTCTCGAAACAGGACATGAGAGCTGATCAGGCTAGAGATCCTTTGATTGCGTTAACCATAAAGGCCCTAAACGCGAACCAACGGGAAATTCTGCTGACCAATTCCCCAGATGGAGCCAGATTGGTATACAAGGAGTGGGAACGGTTGAAGATGTTGGATGTAGTGGTCTACCGAAGGGGCCCCTCAAACCACGCTGAAGAGACCCAACAGTTGTTCCTTCCCACTAAACACAGAGAGAGAGTACTGCGGTCGTTGCACGATGAACATGGACATTTGGGCGCAGAGAGAACTTTTAAGCTGGTGCGAGACAGATTCTATTGGCCTTGCATGAGAGCTGAAGTGGAAAGTTACTGCCATTCATGTCTGAGGTGTATCCAAAGGAAGACCCTACCGACCCGAACCGCTCCAATGAGCCACCTACAAAGTCAAGGACCCATGGATTTGGTGTGCATTGATTTCCTGTGCTTAGAGCCGGATGCTAGTGGGCAGGGAAATATTCTAGTAGTGGCTGATCATTTCACACGTTACGCCCAAGCTTTTTCTACGAAAGACCAACGTGCTCCTACGGTGGTGAAGGTTCTAATGGAAAAGTTCTTTGTTCACTATGGCCTACCAAGGAGAATACACTCTGATCAGGGCAGAGACTTTGAAAGCCGGCTTGTTGGGCAATTACTGGAACTAGCTCGCCCGCCAACGTCACGGCACCTCTAAAAGGGCGAGTCCTAATCAAAATGAAACCACAGGCTGCTACATAGCAAACCATACCTGCTCATGCTGCTTGTCAAACATGAGGTAGACTGGTGGGCCTTTATTTATGCTCCCCCAGAAACAAAATCCACTTTGGGATCAAAACAAAGACACGGAGCGGAGTCTTGCTGCAGGGATGACCTGGCTATAAGTACATTGAAACATACATAGTGCAGGAGGGGTGGGGTCGCGCCTATTTCCCGATGGGGCGGCTGCAACCACCAAATGCATCCAGCCCAACAACATGTGTAGAACATAACAAAGAAAAAAATGTCATCTGCGCTTACTCCAATTATACCGTATGAAACTAAACACAATTAGAGGTTTGGTTTCTTATCAATGGCCATTAGACATGTGCACAGCACAAAATTTCGTTTTGAACTAATGGATTAGTCCTAAAATGCAATTTATTTAGTTGCTAAAGAAATTCGTTTTCAGTTATTTAGTATGAAAACTAAATTTCATTCATCCGAAAACCAGTGGATACAATTACTATTGTAGTGGCTCCTCAGAGGGCTGAGATCGCTGCTTGTTACAGTATCTCTCACTCTCAGCACAATGTGGGCCATATTTTATAGTTTGTGCTAACTTAACCAGAGCTGTTGTAAACTTCCCAGAGCCATTATAGCCTATGGAGGTTTTCAGTTTACAACAGCTCTGGTTAAGTTAGCACCAACATTGTAATACTGCCCCGTGTCAGGCAAAGCTGTTACAGTAACTGACTGCTGCTCATCACAGCGCTCAGAGTTTCAGTAAAACTAGTAAATAATATTTTTATATATATATATATAAGCGGTTAGAACAATATTATTTCCTTGTTTTACTGAATCTCTGAGCGCTGTTAGTCAGTTACTGTAACAGCTGAGCCTGATACATTGTACTGAGAGATAAGGTAACAAGCAGCCGATCTCCGCGCTCACAGCCACTGGATTTAAAGGGCTGAGAAAAAAAGGATCCTCTCTGTATAATGTTTAGAACATCCTCCTGCATTAATTAATACCCCTTTCAGTATATTATATAGAACATCCTCCTGAATTAATTAATGTCCCTCTCTGTATAGAACATCCACCTCAATTTATACCTTCCTCTGTAAAAATGTATATAACATCCTCCTGCATGAATACCCTCTGTATAATGTATAGAACATCCTCCTGCATTAATTAATGCCCCTCTCTGTATAGAAAATCCTACTGCATTGGCATGTGGAGGGTGCAGAACTTCGGATGTTGCGCTCTTCATTGCTGGTCTCCTTCACTTATCAATGCAATATCACAAAAAGGACTGACACTAAAATGTAGTGCATTTTATTTTAGTTTCTTTCGTTTTTTGTACTGAGCAGTTTCGTTTCTCTTGAGTCATACGAAAACTAAATTATCCCAAAATTCGGACTAAATCGTTTTAGTACTAAAACGAATGCACATGTCTAATGGCCATTATAAGACTAGCTCGCCCGCCAACGTCACGGCACCTCTAAAAGGGCGAGACCTAACGAAAATGAAACCACAGGCTGCTACATAGCAAACCATACCTGCTCATGCTGCTTGTCAAACATGAGGTAGACTGGTGGGCTTTTATTTATGCTCCCCCAGAAACAAAATCCACTTTGGGATTTACATAGTATGGTTTGCTATGTAGCAGCCTGTGGTTTCATTTTGGTTAGGACTCGCCCTTTTAGAGGTGCCGTGACATTGGCGGGCGAGCTAGTCTTATAATGGCCGTTGATAAGAAACCAAACCTTTAATTGTGTTTAGTTTCATACGGTATAATTGGAGTAAGCGCAGATGACATTTTTTTCTTTGTTATGTTCTACACATGTTGGGCTGGATGCATTTGGTGGTTGCAGCAACCCTTCGGGGAATAGGCGCGACCCCACCCCTCCTGCACTAATTACTGGAACTGCTGGGATTTCAGAAGACCCGAACTACACCATATCACCCTCAAGGTGATGCTCAACCCAAAAGGTTCAATTGCACGCTGCTAAATATGCTGGGGACACTGGCAAACAGAGAGAAGCAGAGCTGGAGTCGTCACATAGCTACGCTAGTACATGCATACAACAGTACGGAGAGTGACGCTACTGGATACTCACCGTACCGTCTTATGTTCGGAAGAGAAGCTCGACTGCCGGTTGATTTGGCGTTTGGGCTATCTCTGGACCAGACGTCGGTAGCTTCTCATAGAAATTATGTGGATAGACTTCGGAAGAACTTGGCCTCTGCGTTTGAACAGGCCCGCTTGACCTCAGGAAACAGTGAACAAAGGAATAAGCGGAAACTATGACTTGAAAGTTCGGATACAGGATCTACAACCCGGTGATAGGGTCTTGTTGAAGAACTTGGGTGCTGCTGCAAGGCATAAGTTAGCGGATAGATGGAGTTCTCAGGTCTACATTGTCTGCAAGCAACTACCGGGTCTGCCAGTTTAACAAATCTGACCGGATGGAAAGGCTGGGCCTCTTAAGAACTGGCACCGGAATCATCTATTACCTTTGAGAGAGGCTGTGAGGATGCCAGTTGGGGACGAACTTTCTCTGCCGAACCCGCCTGCTCCACGTTTGACTCCCGTTACTCGGTCTCAGCAGACACGGGTTGTCGAAAAGAGCGAAAGGGACAGTGAGGAAGAAATCTTTTGTCTGGACTGGGTGCGCTCACCAGAGCCTGAAGAGGTCATTCCAGTTCCTGAACGGTGGGAAAGTAACTTGAGGCCTGAGGCTCCTGAATTTCAATTGGAAGTTCCCGAGACTTCTGAAATCCCTGTAGTTCCTGAAGCCGAGTCTTATGACTACAGTTCTATGCCTGCACTGGAAGGATCATACTCCGAAGAGATGTCTGTTCCAGTTGTGGAAGGAAGAACTGAACCCGCACCTATAGTACTTCCCCCTCAAGAGGAACTGATTGAGCCAGAACCCAAACGCTCTATTCGACCGCCCCAGAGACTCACCTACGACTCACCAGGACATAGCACTGAAGAGGCCGTCACCACAGTGCGAAGGTTGCCCGAAGTGTCTGCTATGTTAGCTGAGGTAGTCAAAAGCATGAGTCAACTTGAGGAAGTGTATCTGACCCATTGTATGCTTGCTGCTGAGCCTGTATATGTTGCCTAATGTTATGTTGAAATATAATGCAACTGTTATACCTCCTTGGAGAGACCCAAGAGTTCTAGGAGGGGGAGAGTGTAGCGCTGGGTTAAAACACTGTTGCTGTAGTACTTATTTTTGGCCACCAGAGGGAGACAAGCACAATATAAGACACTGGACAATGGGACTACATTTTCTAGCATGCTTTGCGGCAGAAACAGGAAGTGGGTGGGCAGGAGAGACTTACATCCGCAGCCTCGTGGAGAGAACAGGCAGAGCGCGCAGAGGAGTAAAGGGAGCAAGACGCACGTGAGACAGACAACGATCGTTACCAGGCCGGAGCGCAGGTGCGGCCTTGCGGAGCTGGAGATCGGTTCATTTTATTTGCCAAAGACCTAGTGATCCACCGCTGAGAAGTTTACACAGATACAGAGTATGCTGAAGGACCCCGAGTTAGGAGACCGCAGATGATCTAATGGGAGTGCAGGTGGGGAGCTGAGCATCTTGTGGCAGAAACAGACAAGCAAGACAGCGGATCCGGTGACACAGAGTCCCAGTCAAATCGAGCGGAGAGACGTCCTGTGTCGAGCAGAGCGCAGAGTATCTGGCGGATGGGTGAGAGGCCTTCCCGGCCACAGTAAAAATAATAAAGCACGCTGCAGTTTTGTCAAAACCTACAGGGCCCCAACGTGACTATGCGAGTCAAGGCAGTTGAGCGAACACTTTTGGCAATATAGTGTATATTGTAACTTAACAAGGAAACATATGATAGAACTCCTAAATAGGGATGCATCGATACCACTTTTTTAAGACCGAGTATGAGTTCTGATACTTTTTCTCAGGTAGTCACCGATACGTTTTATTTAATGTCAAGTGACCGCTTTCCAATAAGAACATATATATATCCAAAGATAGGTTGACGCACTCGGGGTCATTTATATAGTCAGGGTGCGTTGAGATGTCGTCATCCCTCCCGAAGCCTTTCTTGCGCATGTTTCGATCATCACAGGAAAAGCACCAAGCTGCTTCCTGCAGCAGATGATGTCAAGCCGGCGGTTTTGCAGCAATTTTTCGATTCGGTGGTTTAGCGGCGGTTTTCAGATGCATTCGGCGTGTTGATTCGCTGCACTTTGGGGACCCTGCGGTGAATGCTGAATTCACTCGCATGGTCGGCGAATTTAACTCGCCAAGGTGCGGCGATCGGGAGAGCAACGAAATGTCGGTGACTGAATAACCCTGATAGAGGAAAATATTATCTTATCTTACATGTTTGTCTCTTGTTTGTTTAGCTATCAGCAACATCAAATAAACACATGTAGCGCTGGGTTAAAACATTGTTGCTGTAGTACTTATTTTTGGCCACCAGAGGGATACCACAAGCGCAATATAAGACACTGGGACTACATTTTCTAGCATGCTTTGCGGCGGAAACAGGAAGTGGGTGGGCAGGAGAGACTTACATCCGCAGCCTCGTGGAGAGAACAGGCAGAGCGCGCAGAGGAGTGAAGGGAGCAAGACGCACGTGAGACAGACAACGATCGTTACCAGGCCGGAGCGCAGGTGCGGCCTTGCGGAGCTGGAGATCGGTTCATTTTATTTGCCAAAGACCTAGTGATCCACCGCTGAGAAGTTTACACAGATACAGAGTATGCTGAAGGACCCCGAGTTAGGAGACCGCAGATGATCTAATGGGAGTGCAGGCAGTGAGCTTAGCATCTTGTGGCAGAAACAGACAAGCAAGACAGCGGATCCGGTGACACAGAGTCCCAGTCAAATCGAGCGGAGAGACGTCCTGTGTCGAGCAGAGCGCAGAGTATCTGGCGGATGGGTGAGAGGCCTTCCCGGCCACAGTAAAAATAATAAAGCACGCTGCAGTTTTGTCAAAACCTACAGGGCCCCAACGTGACTAGTCAAAGACACATTGAAATCATTCACTGGCCAGTTGAATCTTGTACCCGGGTACCAATACACGCATACACGTACACTTTCTTGGGACACAACCTGTACGGGACTCACACTCCAACCACAAAGGGGTTAAAATTCCTTTTTCGCTGCGTGTTTCTCGCATTACGAACTACTGTAAATATATATACGTATAAAGTGTTGCTCTTTATATGCCAGTTTATTCAGTAAACTATATAACTTATACACCAGCACTGCTGTGGATTTTTTATTTATTCCCTAGTGCGGGGAGACTGACCCGAGGTTTAAATTCAGCGGCTCCTCCGGGAGTGAGCGCTACACACAATAAGGACATTTCATTTTTTGGTGGTAGTGGCCCTTTAACCCCTTCTGTACAAGGTTTACAAGGTATAGGAGAAGTTAATTTACAGTAAGCAGGCGCAGGGAAGCCCAGCTAGCGGCAAGAGTGGAATGGCACTTCCCGGCGATAAGATAACATCCAATGTTATTTTATTGCCCTGTAGATTAGGGTCCCTGCAGGGCCGAGGTTGCTGACCCCTGCCTTAACGGCTTGTTTGGATTTGGGCCCAAAGACTTTTTTAAAAACTGCCTACACAGCAAAATATATAAAAAAAATAAAAGAATAAAATATGAGAATTTACAGATTCCTCCCGCTGACAATGAAGGCAGTAATTGCCGGGAAATAAAAGGTTTCTCTGTGTGAAAGGTGGTCTTTGCGTTGGCCGGCCTCAGTGCAAAAGAACAGAAAGCACCTGTATGCTGACGGACAAAGGACAGCGATACGCCAAACTGCGATCAAAAGCTCTTTGTGCCGCGGTGAGCGCCCCCGTCCCTCCTGGCCGTGCTTGGGGCACATTCGAAAGGGGATAACTGAATGCAGGGGCAGGCGAGCAGATGGAAGCTGATGTATCAGCGGCTTATATAACATCAAGACTCGGCTTTTAGCTCCTGCAGAGCGGAAAGTCAGATTCCACAACCTAGGGCCAGATACGGCGGCGTGTGCGCACATGGGACACTCCGCGTCCCCGTCTCACCCCATCTCCTGGGTCACATCTAGCACCTCTGATGTGCGTCTCAAAAAAAAAGACAATAAGCTGCACAAATGATAACATTAAAACCGTTACATAGAAACCCAAATAGTTACCGTGTTAATAACATGACAGGAGAGTCCGTCATATGGGATACATTTCATTGGAGAACACGGCGGACACCACTCTACAGATATACAATGTATGAAACACACGCTGTCACAAAATGCATTTCCGCATTACAGGGAACGGTTTTATGCCCTCGGTCCCCTCCCCCACTGTGCCTGGAAATAATATACAGGGCGTCCATAAAGTCTCTTTACAATCTCAAACATTTATTCTAAAGGCAAATGAAAAGACGGATAAGTGAAAATTATTACAAAATGAGACGTATATATTTAAGTGGGTTTTTTTGCCTCATTTAATACACCTCTATATGGGCAACATTAGTTGCACGAAGCACGTCAAGACGACACTGGATTTCTTGCCATGTTGGCTGGAATAAATGTTTGAAATTGTAAAGAGACTTTATGGACGCCCTGTATAAGGTCCTACGAATAACATTAAAAAAGTGTGTTACAGAAAAAAAAAAAAGGCTTTTTTTTTTTTAAACAAAAAAATTTGGAAAACAAAATTTCACCGAAAAACTGCGAAAAAAATCCTGAAAAATTCTAAAAAAATAAATAATAAAGAGCTTGCAAAGAAAATCTACTGAACGGTAATGCCTGGAAATAATATATGAGGTCCTATGAATAATAATAAAAAAAGTCTGTTACAGAAAAAAAGCCATTTCAATTTTTTTTTAAAGAAAAGACGGGAAAACAAATTTTGCCGAAAAATGCCTAGAAAATTCTAAATAATAAATAAAGAGACTTTCTGCTGCAAATAAAAAGAATAAATGGTTGAATAAATATTTAATAAAAATGGGGATTTTTTTGCATTGAAACCTATGGGATTCGCCTGATTAAACCTGTCGAATGAAACCACCGAAAATCAGGGCATTTCACTGACATTTCTCTGCTGTTCGGTGCCTGTGAATAGATTAACCATTGCTTCTCTATGGGGATTTCACTGTCAAACAGGCACCGTACGTGCAGGCAATTCGCCAACATTTGGCGCAATGCCTGCTTTTTGAATAACCGAATGGCCCCAAAATTGCACCATACAGGGAAATTGTCTGTTCGGTGCAATTTCGAGGCCAGATCGTCTCTCTCTGAATGATCCTGTTAGGTGTGATTGCCTTTTTTGTGGAGCATGCTGGGATTTGTAGTTCAAAGCACCAACGTGGGAACTACTGCACTTTTCATCTGTGAACGTTAACATGCAGTCTTCAGGCTGTTGCACAACTACAAAACCCCCACAATGCTTTGCCAGTAAAATGCTCACCAGAAGGTCAAATTCACCAAATTCTGACGATCGTGGCAATCCGACGGCCAACGCGGAAAAAACGTAGGTTGAACCAGTCCATGGGTGGAAAATATTACTGTCGTTTCTGACCTCGGTTTTGTAATTTGGTCAATTCACAAACATTTACTTTTTTTATCGATTGCGCTTCTGATATTACCAAAAGATTATTATCTTACATTTTTTTAACCCCTTCGCTACCAAGTGATGTTACAAAAATTGGCAGAGACCAGTGTTTTTTGAGGAGAGAAAATCCGTTTTTAATTAATCATACCGTAACAGATGTTTGGGAATATTCCCCATGTATTTCTTACTGTAATAAACTATTTGTAGGCAGATGTCGCCATCTGCTGGCCAAATAGAGTTACTGCAGTTCTGGTCTCTGCAGGATCAGCTCGGGAGATGTCATTCAGGCACATTCCCAGCTGGTTTTAAAGAGTACGGAGGCTTCAGTATCTGTAGGTGCACCAATGATGTAGGAGGAGCCAATCGATATGGAGCGCTGATATTTGTTCACATTTAGGAATGAATAAAATAAAATAAAGCCAATAAAAAAAGGTTTTTAATAAATAAAATAAAAGATAAATGCCTGACGCGTTTCGTCTATCTCTAGACTTTTTCAAGGGCAATGATAATACAAAAAACAATCAGAATATCATATGGTGTAACATTTCCCATCATTCCTTTATATATTATAAAAAAGTCTCTGATTGGTTCTTTCTTTCGCCATAGTGTTATCCTTATATGGTAACTTCCTGTGTCCATCCATTATTCTTCTTCCCATAGTTCCAAAGTATTGAATCCCATAAGGCCATCAGGGTGTCCATATCCGTTTCCACTCGTGGAGTCCAATATCCACCTTTCGCCACTTCCTCATTCGTCACATCCGCCTCTTCAACCCTTGAAACCACTTTCGTTGCTTTATTTCCCGGTTCCTCTCACGATACGTCGTATCCGGTTTTGATAGCAAGCCCGCCCCTTCGTCCTCCGTCTGTTATACTTTCATTTTCGATTTCTTTATGCACAGATTTTATGTCCTCCGAACAATTGCCATATAAAGAAATGATGGGAAATGTTACACCATATGATATTTTGATTGATTTTGTATTATCATTGCCCTTGAAAAAGTCTAGAGATAGACGAAACGCGTCAGGCTTTTATCTTTTATTTTATTTATTAAAAACCTTTTTTTATTGGCTTTATTTTATTCATTCCTAAATGTGAACAAATAGGAATGATTTTGTATTATCATTGCCCTTGAAAAAGTCTAGAGATAGACGAAACGCGTCGGGCCTTTATCTTTTATTTTATTTATTAAAAAACTTTTTTATTGGATTGATTTATTTCATTTTATTCATTCCTGAATGCGAAAAAATATCAGCTCTCCACATCGATTGATTCCTCCTACATCATTTATGCACCTACAGCTACTGAAGACTCGTTTTTTTTTTTAACCCATGTTCTTTGTGAGCGGTGGACCATCTCCTGGGAGTCGACTTCAGTACAAAAGCTGAGTATCACTTTATCCTCCTTGACACCTTATTGTTATTGGTTTTAAAGAGTGTTAGCACCTCTGGCATCATGCCCACGCTGCTAAAACTGCAGGGGCATGTTCTGGAGCCCAAATGCAAACAAAATTTGCAATGATGCAGCATGGTTCCAGATTGTGTTAACATGATCTCAGGCTGCTGTGTCTGCTATATATATATATATACGATCAGGGTAGTGAAGGGGTTAATGGCTTTCAAGCTTAAACCCCTTGGATAAAGAAGACGTATGGGGAACATCATGGGGATTCTCCACTATATGCAGAGGACGCTCCCCACACGTCATCACCTAAGGGGGCTCTCTTATACTTACCTCTCCCTGCGGGGTCCCGCGGTTGTCTGGAAGTCAGACCCCGCTTTTATACACCCTCCTGGCACACTGACATCATTGCGAAGGGTGCGATGATGTCAGTTTCAGGTGCCCCCTGGCAATCAGGATCAGGAGGAGATATTCGTAAAAGGGAGCCAGCGCTGGAAAGGTCATGGTCCAGCGCTACTTCTCTTTAACCCCTGAGGTGCCAGTCCGTGATCAGCGCCATTCGGATCTTGGATGACAGCCAAGCCTCCAGGGCCTCTCCCCGCCCACTGACGTCATCACGCAGGGAGAATTAACCCTAGCTGCGCTATGGAAACCCTATGGTGGAGATACGGGGGTCCTTAGGACCCCCGTATCTCCAGATCGGTGGCAGCTAGAGAGTCATGTTTGGTATCATTGGAAAGGTCAGACCATGTTACAAGTAAAAAATAAAAATAATTAAATAATGAATAAAAGCGTAGTTTTTTTTATATATTAATGCAGCACTATTGTTCACATTTTAATTAAAATGCTGCTCTAACGACTTTTTTTTTTTGGTTTTAGCTAAAATCACATAATTTCTCAAAGAAATAAAGTAACAAGTTCCCAGTTCTAAACAAGCGTCCCCCATAGAAAATATAACCACAAAAGGTCGGATGATAAAATGTGAAAACAATTATTTTACCTTCTGTAAATAATTGGAAATTCAAATTTTTTGTTATTTCATTCTGACAGGATATGACGTATACATATAATAATGATATACTATGAATCTGAATAAAAAAGGATATATAATTTGTAATGTGTCTGGGTTGTATAATAAAATGTGACTTCAAATCGTATTGAAACATGTTGAGCAAAACCAGTAAAAATTAGCTCAGCACACAGGGGTGAAAGGGCAGCTAACACCAAAAAATGAAATGTAATTTTTGTGTTTATTTGATGTTGCTGATATCTTACATGTGTTTTGTTTTTCTCTTGTTTGTTTAGTTAAGAAAATGTTTTCCTCTATATGTGTCACTGGGTGCATCCATTGTGTGATATTTTACTCTATATGCGTCACTGGGTGCATCCATTGTGTGATATTTCCCTCTATATGCGTCACTGGTGCATCCATTGTGTGATATTTTCCTCTAGATGTGTCACTGGGTGCATCCATTGTGTGATATTTTCCTCTAGATGTGTCACTGGGCGCATCCATTGTGTGATATTTTCCTCTATATGCGTCACTGGGTGCATCCATTGTGTGATATTTTCCACTATATGTGTCACTGGGTGCATCCATCGTGTGATATTTTCCTCTAGATGTGTCACTGGGCGCATCCATTGTGTGATATTTTCCTCTATATGTGTCACTGGGTGCATCCATTGTGTGATATTTTGTGTTGTAACCCCCCCCCCCCAGTATCTTTCCATCACTTGCTCCTCACTGTGTGGCTTTGGTCATAGAATGGAGTGAATGGGTCACTGTCTCACATCATTGTATTGTGTGGGATGTATTCAAAGGACATCACAAGGGAGTAGATTAGAAGACTTTTAAGCTCCCTGTTTTATCCTATTCAGCTGCCTACTCTTATCTGAGGTAGCCTGGAGACGAATAGCCCCCTGCTGCCTTATCTATACATTTCCTCCTCAACCTCAATAACTGGTAAATACTGTAGATTGAATAAACAAGAGCATTAAGCTTTTACAAAAGATTTTGGTAAATGTTGCATCATGGGAAAAATCCACAAAATGGAAACAGGAGATAAAAAAAATGGATTATATTTTTCCATATTACATGCAATTACTTCAAAATAAGAAAAAAAACAGCAGGGGTCTTTTACATTGTGTTTTTATTGGTAATGCACAAGTAATCTAGTTAAGGCTTATGTAAGTGGCAGTGTCCCTTTAAAGATGCATTTTTGCGCTACCCAGGGCTTTTTGTGATGTTTGTGATAATGTCACGCAGCGTGAACCTGGAATCTGAAAGTTCGTGGTGTAAAAATCTTGAATTAAAGAGAAATGGTCATAATGTGTCTATCGATAAAGCTCTTCCTTCGTCCGCCTCTCCGGGCTTTGCTTTGCTCTGCGGGAGCCGCCATCTTTAAAGGCCTCGGTTCTATCCTGGCAAAGCATTATGGGAGGTAATTCTATTACAGCTGTAGGTCTACAGCAGGAATCGGCAACCTCGGCTACCCCAGATTTTTGGATTCACGTTTCCCATGATGCTCAGAGGTGGCTGAGCATCATGGGAAATGGGCTACGGGCTGTCGGTAAGTTCCTCCCCTCGGGCTATGAAATGCACAGCATTCACCCATTGTTCTCTCCCCTCCATTGTTATTCCGTGTGAGTCTGTACCTGCCGCCTGCGTGACTGCCCGTCTTCACTGCTCCGTCATCCGTGAAATTAAAGATCCCGGTCCAATTTCCCAACTCCTCGCCAGTCTGCCAGCTAAACTGCAGCCCTCTAATGAGAAAAGGAGGCAGTTTATATTGTGTTTCTCTGTTTTTTTTCCATCACATCCTTGTAAATGACACAAAAAAACGTTGAAACGACCACATTTAATATCCCCCCCCCCCCATCCAGGGAATAAATTGGGAGGAAAAGTCCCCAGAATAAGAAACGGAAAAGCCTCGGCTCCAAAACACGCATTCGACTGTCAGCTAGAACCTCGCAGGAGATCATTTCGGGGTTTAATTTCCTGATGTTTTTGACAAATTTTACATCGGGATTCAATCCTACATTCCAGCGTCAGGCACAAGAAGCAAAATGAATGAATCTAGGGATTTCCAAGGGCTTTTAATTCTCCTTCGCTATACAATATAGCCGAATAGTACCCTATGGGGCATATTTACTAAACAGTGAGTAGCAGAACAGACAGGAGGTTGAAGCTGTGAAGTATAGGCTACGTCGGTAAACAGTTATTTTTTTATTTTATTAAATCTGCAACTTAGGCTGGCCGTCCACTGGGTCCGTCGGCGGACAACCGATTTGGCTGTCCAACTACGGACAACGTTTATTTAAACGATCTGAGTCGTCCACTGGAAGAGAATATGGATGAGCCAGACCGCCGAACTGAAGAGAAAAAAAGAAACAGCCACCGAACTGAAAAGAAAAAAAAAAACCTACATAAAATGAAATGGCCGGCAAACTGAAAAGAAAAAAAAACGGCCGCAGAACTGTAAAGAAGACAGAACAATGACAAAAAAACCACTGGTGAACTGAAAAGAAAAAAAAAACGGCCGCCGACTTCTAATGAAGAAAAAAAAAAACAGCTGCCGAACTAAAAAGAAGAAAGAAAAAAGAAACGACCGGCAAACTGAAAAGAAAAAAAAACGGCCGCCGAACTGTAAAGAAGAAAAAAAAATGACAAAAAAAACCCACCGGCGAACTGAAAAGAAAAAAAAACGTCCGCGACATGTAAAGAAGGAAAAAAAAACGGCCGCTGAACTGAAAAGAAAAAAAAAAAAAACGGCCGGCAAACTGAAAAAGAAAAAAAAATGCCCGCCGAACTGTAAAGAAGAAAAGACAATGACCAAAAAAACGACCGGCGAACTGAAAAAAAAAAAAAAACGTCTGCGACCTGTAAAGAAGAAAAAAAAAAGACACAAAAACGGCTGGCGAACTGAAAAAAAATGGCAGACGAATGCTGCCAAAGACATGAAGGGAACCATGGCTGCTGTCCCTGGTGCTGAAAGAGCTTATTAAAGCCCTTTTGGAGACTCCAATTTTGGCAAAATTCACCGTATTTTTGGAAACTCCGAACTGAGGCAAATTGCGACGAAACACAAAGCGCCAAAATTGCTCGTAATTTAGGTGCATTGTTAATAGACCCTATAGTTAAGGCAGTAACGTGCTTATCCTATAAGGCTGGCCGTCCACTGGCACCGTAATCAGGCGACCAATTTGGTCATCCCATTACGTACAACACTATCGGCTAATCAGGGTCATCCACTAGATACATCTGTGGACGACCCAGATCGGCCGATGGACAGGCCACCAGGTGAAGAAAAAAAAAACGCTGCGGGGCCGATGCCGGGCTGCTGCGGGTTGAACATAAACTTAGACAGTCTGAGGCTGGCTCGTGCTGAGAAAAAAAAAACAACTTCCCAGGCAGCAGCCGGGGATTAGCACCCCTCTTCCTGGTGCTGAAAGGGAGCAGCGCTGAAGCCGGCTCGTTGAAAAAAAGAAAGAGAAAAAAAAAGATGTGGGCGAAAAAAAAGGCTGGTCTTTAAAAAAAATAATAAAAAAAAAAAAAACACGAACCAAAACGTTTGCCAAAAAAATACAGAAATGCCTAAAAAATCCTAAAATATCGATTAATAAAAAGGCTTTTTGCTGCAGATTAAAAAAATAAATGGTTCAATATATAATAAATAAAAACAGAATATTTTTCCAATGAATCCTATGGGTTGTCATTTCTCTTGTACCAGATCGTCCGAATTCATCTGACCAAATTCAATTGAAAGGATCGCTAATCTGTTGTAATCGCATAAAATCGTCTGACATCGTCCGTCGGTGGTCGGATGCGGTGGAAGAGAGCTGATTCACCTGCATGTTGTAGGGACAGTCGGACGACTTCAGACGATATCGGATGATAGTAGACATGTGCATTAGTTTTAGTACGAAACCGATTTAGTCCGAATTTTGGGATAATTTAGTTTTCGTATGACTCAAGAGATACGAAACTGCTCAGTCCAAAAAAACGAAAGAAACGAAATAAAAATGCGCTACATTTTAGTTTGTCCTTTTTGTCCATATTACATTGAGGAGTGAAGGAGACCAGCAATGAAGAGCGCAACATCGCAAAGCTACAGAAAAAGTTTGTATGTGTAATCCTTCCCGACCCCTACCCAAAAATCTGACAGTGATAGAGCTCCAGAATACTCACTCGCAGCACAGACAGCCAGCACGGGAGAGGAAACCATTACTTAACCCTTGCATTTCTATGAGGCAGACAAGATGATAGAAGCAGCTGGAGAGGAAAAACTTTCAAATAAATCACACTGAAAGCTAATGACAGAGGAGGGCTGGATAGTAAAAACCCCTTTATAACAAGTAGCGCTGGGAGAAAAGAGGGACTTTATAAAACGTGTGTGATCTCCCCTCCCGCTCTGCATAATAGGGGCTTAGGTCTGATACATTTTATATTATCCAGGAGCACTATCCCCCTTTCTTCATCTATAATACACATTTTATATAAAGTCCCTCTTCTCTCCCAGTGCTGCTTGTTATAAAGTTTTTTTTTTTACGTCTGATACATTTAGTATCCAGCTCTCACAGTTACTCTGTCATTATGAGCCTTCAGTGTGATTTATTTGAAGGTTTTCCCTGGATTTAAAGTGCATTATTTTATTATAAAAATTAATTTGCACCAGTCATCTCTTCTCTGAGCTTTCAGACCGATTTACGTTAATATTTTCCCTCTCCCCTGCTTTTATAATCCTGTGTCTCCCCCACAGAGATACAAAGTTTAAGTAAAAGTTCCCTCTCCTATGCTGGATAAGTATTGCATTCCGAAGTTCTGCACCCTCCACTTGCCAATGCATCAGGATGTTCTATACAGAGAGGGGCATTAATTAATGCAGGAGGATGTTCTATACATTATACAGAGAGGAGCATTTTTTTTAAAACCCTTTAAATCCAGTGGCTGTGAGATCGGCTGCTTGTTATATTATCTTTCAGTACAATGTATCAGGCTCAGCTGTTACAGTAACTGACTGCTGCTTATCACAGCGCTCAGAGTTTCAGTTAAACAAGGAAATAATATTGTTATAACCTCTTATATATAAAAATATTATTTACTAGTTTTACTGAACCTCTGAGCGCTGTGATGAGCAGCAGTCAGTTACTGTAACAGCTTTGCCTGACACATTGTGCTGAGAGTGAGAGATTCTGTAACAAGCAGCGATCTCAGCCCTCCGAGGAGCCACTACAATAGTAATTGTATCCGTGGGTTTTCGGATGAATGAATTTAGTTTTCATACTAAAGAACTGAAAACGAATTTCTTTAGCAACTAAATAAATTGCATTTTAGGACTAATCCATTAGTTCAAAACTAAATTTTGTGCTGTGCACATGTCTAGATGATAGTACCAACGCACAAATAGGGACCCAGTGGACGACCAGCCTTAATCTCCAATAATCTAAATAAGGAGTGGCTGAATTTAGTACATATTAGTGTATTTAGAAAGCCCTTATTAACCCCTTTAATTCCAAAGAAACATTGTCAGAAACCAGTGTTTTTTTTGTAAAATCATTTAAAATTAATTATAAAGTAAGAAATATTTGAGTTTAAACCCAATGTATTTCTTACTGTAATAATAATAGATTTGGCCAGTAGATGGCGCCATCTACTGGCCAAATTGTATTGTCATCTGCTCTTACCCCTATGACTCCATGCAAAACAAAACAGAGGTTTTAGTTTTCTGTAATGGCCATTAAAGTGTTAAGTCCACCCACCACGTCACGGCAGCCTCCTAAGGTGCGTTCTAACCTGATGAAACCACGGCACATCGTCCTCCCACTGCTTCTCAGCCGAGAGACAGAATTGTGGGTTTATTTTAGAACCTCACCAACAAAAATTTCCACATTGGGGTTAAAAAAAAAAACACGAATGGAACAGCAGCAAAAAATTTACCTGGCTGGTGATACATCAAAATATACAACTTTGCACAAAAAGCGGTTTCGTGCACTAAACGCTACCAGGGCGGCTGCTTAAACCCACCATTCTATCTCTTGGCTTAGAAGCAGCGGGAGGACATGCAGTTGCCGGTAGGGAACCATCTCTTATCTCGGGTACCTTAGAAAACACAACAGATCCCGCGCAGCCTTGACTGAACATTCCCTTCACCACCCCATTGCCTCTTCACTACTGTTTTATCCTCTACCATACCTAAAAAGTGAGACTTGCCATTGATTGCCAAGATTTTAGTAAATGTTGCATCATGGGAAAAATTCACAAAATGGAAACAGGAGATAAAAACCTAATTTTATTTTTCCTTTTTTCATACGATTACTTCAAACAAAGAAAAAAAAAAAACAGCAGCATGTTTTTTTAATGTGTTTCACAATGTGTTTTAAAGTGATGCACCGAAATGAAGGTTTCAGACCAAAACCGAAAAAGCGGGTTGAGCTCGACCAAAAACCGAGACCAAAACTGAAAATCAATCATCCGAACCTGGGCCTGGAGGCTCGGCCGTGCCTATAGGAATAGGCGAGCCCTCAGCTCGGCAGGGCTTCCAGGGCCCAGGTTCGGATGACTGATTTTTGGGGTGACACCATGATTAGATGGACATCGCGTTACATCCACGTACTTACCTACATTCACATATTTCAGCCCTGAGCTCCTCCAGCGTTCTCCTTTGCAGTCCTCCTGTATCACTCGGTTACACAGGCTCATTTCTTCATGCTCTCCTTACGTGCACAGCATGTGGCGTCAGAGACGCCGGTTGCGGCATGACGTCACGGAGGCAGATGAAGCCTTCGATCCTGCCGACGGCTGGACCATTGACAGCTTCAGCGCTGGTTGGGACTTCCCCCCATGCTAGTGATTAGTCTCGGCCGGCCTCCAGGCTCAGGCAAGCCCCCGGCTAAGGCCCAGGTTCAAATGACTGATTTTCAGCTGATTTTTTTCGGCAGTTTTTCTTTTGGCCGAAAGCATAATTTCCGGCCGATAATTTCAGCGGCTGAGATTTCAGTGCGTCCCTATTTTTTGTACCGTGTTTTATAACGCGTGTTTTGTTTGTAACGCACACGTAATCCAGTTACAGTTTATGTAAGAGGCACTGTCCCTTTAAACTAGGAGCAGATAATAAAAATGAGCAGATGAAACAGCGGCGCGGCGTGTGCTTGTTACATGGGAGAATGTAATGTAGCCAGAGGGGGTAGAGTTTAAAAGGCTTCGCCATGCTGCTCTGCCAGATCAAACAATACGGAATCAAATCACTGGGAGAGCAGATAAAATAACGGGAGGTTGGCAAGTGCCGGGGAATGATAAGAATGAAGGCTTTGTACGCAATCAGTGCACGCTGCAATACTTAGAGCGCTGAAATAGCTGCACTGACAGGGAGGGGGGAGTGATTGTCTGACGTCCCCGCGCTTTACATGCAAAAGCCGGAGCTGCAACCTTGGCCCTCCTAGATGTTTTGGAACTAAATCTCCCATGATGCTCAGCTAGTCATTAGGTTTGCGGAACCTCATGCGAAGTGTAGTTCCAAAACAACCGGGGGCCTTGCTTGCTGTCCCACGTGCTAAAGAGAGTGCAGGGCCGTCAAACTCTGCCCGCCCCCCAGATGTTTCTGAACTGCATCTCCCATGATTCCCTGGTCATCTATTGCAATACAGGAATTATGGGAATTGTAGGCCATCAACATCTGGGCTGTGATTCTGCTCAAGTGCAGTGATGGCACCCCAGATTTATTACACGTTGAGATTTCTCTGGTTTCAGTATTTCCTGGATTTAAGAACATTGAATTGTTACAGAAATACAAAGTAATAAAATGCAAGATATTAAAAACAAAACACAAATATACAGATTAACCCAGAAAATAAATATGTAGCAAATATATTCACTATGTTACATGTTCATAGGTGCATTCTGTATATAGTCACTGTGTTACATGTTTACAGGTGCATTCTGTATATAGTCACTGTGTTACATGTTCATAGGTGCATTCTGTATATTGTCACTGTGTTACATGTTTACAGGTGCATTCTGTATATAGTCACTGTGTTACATGTTTACAGGTGCATTCTGTATATAGTCACTATGTTACATGTTTACAGGTGCATTCTGTATATAGTCACTGTGTTACATGTTTACAGGTGCATTCTGTATATAGTCACTGTGTTACATGTTTACAGGTGCATTCTGTATATAGTCACTATGTTACATGTTTACAGGCGCATTCTGTATATAGTCACTATGTTACATGTTTACAGGCGCATTCTGTATATAGTCACTATGTTACATGTTTACAGGTGCATTCTGTATATAGTCAGTATGTTACATGTTTACAGGTGCATTCTGTATATAGTCACTGTGTTACATGTTTACAGTCGCATTCTGTATATAGTCACTATGTTACATGTTTACAGATCCATTCTGTATATAGTCAGTATGTTACATGTTTACAGGTGCATTCTGTATATAGTCACTGTGTTACATGTGCATTCTGTATTGAGGTATGTGAATAGAGATTTCTTGAGTGACTTAAGACTGGGGGAAGATTTGATGGCGTCTGGGAGGTTATTCCATAATTGCGGTGCTCTGTAGGAAAATGAGGATTGAGTCACTTTCTTTTTGTATTGTGGTATTGCAAGTAAGGTGCTGGTCCTGGATCGGAGGTTATAGGATGTTTCTGAACTACATGTCCCATGATGCTCAAACAGCCTTACCTATGACTGAGCATCGTGGGACATGGAGTTCTATAAAAACATCTGGATTTTTGCCATCACTGCTCAAGGCGAGGCTTTAAACCTTGTGAGTGTCGGAGCAGTTTGAAATTCTGTGCGCCTGGTCAATTCAAAGCCTTTCGCCGCGGTACAGTTTTAAGTTATTTTGTTATAAAATCCATACAGGTCAACTACATAAACCTGTACAAGTCGAGCATCCCTTTTCTGAAATCCAAAAGTTCCAAAATCTGAATTGTGTTCTTGAGTGCCGCCATGATAGCAAAAGTGTAAAATCCGACCGCTGACAGCACGTGACGGGGAGAAAATGATTAAAAATCCTTTATAAAATGACCTTCAGGCTGTGTATAAGGCGTGTAAAATACATAAATGGGTTTCGTGTCCCCAAAATATCTCATTATATGCAAATATCCCAAAATCCAGAAAACGTGCTTTCTCGTTTGGCGTACTTCGATGCGCTTCGGCAATTCCAGTTCCCCGACCATGCAGTGAATTCACTATTCACCGCAGGGTCCCCGAAGTGTGTTGAACGTGGAGCCACTGAAGAGCTCCACCGACCGGCGATCAGCCCTACAGTAACAGTAAGACGGCGGCGTGTCCGTCGCCACGCCGCCGTCTTCAAATGCGCGCGCAACCAGCAGTATGCGCCACAAGAAAATATTGCTGGCGGCAACGTTACTATTCTCCTTCGAGCGGCCGCCAGCATAAACTCTGCCGCTCGCTCACCTGGGTGGGATCTATCCACCAGTTAGCCGCGATCTCGCGAGATTGCGGCTGGCTGGTGGATAGATCCCACCCAGGCGAGTGAACGGCAGAGTTTAAGCTGGCGGCCGCTCGAAGGAGGTAAAGCACGCGGCTGTGGCAATATATCCAGGTGAACTGGGGCAATATTTCCATGTGAGCTGGGGCAATATAATCCATGTGAGCTGGGGCAATATTTCCATTTGAGCTGGGGAAATATTTCCATGTGAGCTGGGGCAATATATCCAGGTGAACTGGGGCAATATATCCAGGTGAGCTGGCCTGGGGCAATATATTCATGTGAGCTGGGGCAATATATCCAGGTGAGCTGGGGAAATATATCCATGTTAGCTGGGGCAATATATTCATGTGAGCTTGCCAGGGGCAATATATCCATGTGAGCTGGCCTGGGGCAATATATTCATGTGAGCTGGCCTGGGGCAATATATTCATGTGAGCTGGGGCAATATATCCAGGTGAGCTGGGCGCAATATATCCGGGTGAGCTGGGGCAATATACCCATGTGAGCTGGCATGGGGCAATATATTCATGTGAGCTGGCCTGGGGCAATATATTCATGTGAGCTGGGCTGGGGCAATATATTCATGTGAGCTGGGGCAATATATCCATGTGAGCTGGGGGCAGTATATCCATGAGTGAGCTGGGGCAATATATCCATGTGTGAGCTGGGGTAAAATATCCATGTGAGCTGGGGGCAAATATATCCATGTGAGCTGTGGGCAATATATCCATGCGTGAGCTGGGGGCAATATATCCATGCGTGAGCTGGGGGCAATATATCCAGGTGAGCTGGGGCAATATATCCATGTGAGCTGGTCTGGGGCAATATATTCATGCGAGCTGGCCTGGGGCAACATATTTATGTGAGCTGGCCTGGGGCAATATATCCATGTGAGCTGGGGCAATATATCCATGTGTGAGCTGGGGCAATATATCCATGTGTGAGCTGGGGTAAAATATCCATGTGAGCTGGGGGCAAATATATCCATATGAGCTGTGGGCAATATATCCATGTGAGCTGGGGCAATATATCCATGTGAGCTGGGGCAATATATCCATGTGTGAGCTGGGGCAATATATCCATGTGTGAGCTGGGGTAAAATATCCATGTGAGCTGGGGCAATATATCCATCTGAGCTGGGGGCAATATATCCATGTGAGCTGGGGCAATATATCCATGTGAGCTGGGGTCATATATCCCTGTGAGCTGGGGCAAATATATCCTGCTCTAATATATAAATGCCTTTGTAATGCGCTGTCAGCTGCGCGCGCACCCATCACAGCTGCTCACTTGGCCCTCCTGTTGCGGATGGGATGGCACCAGACACGTTACAAACATTTATATATGGAGATACTCTTGGATAGGACATTGGAAAAACAAATATGTGGACATGAATTCTGAGCTGACAACAACACTAGACTTCCCTCCGGGCACACTTAACAACTAGTAAATATATAAATCAAAAGGCTTTTTGCTGAAACTGAAAATAATAAACGGTTGACTAAAAAAATAGAAACAATAATATTGTTTTACATTGAATCCTATGGGATTCGCCTGTTTAAACCTGTCGAAGGGAATCACCGAAAATCATGGCATTTCACTGACATTTCGGTGCAGTTCGGGGTTCCGTGAATAGATTACCCATTACTTCTCAATGGGACAGTTTCACTGCCGCCGAAGATCGCCAAATTGTGGCGAACTGCACCGTACTTCGCTGTCAATTCGCCAGTATTTGGTTAATTGTCAGCTTTCTGAATAGACGAATTGCAACGGAATAGCACCGTATGGGGAAATTCACTGTTCTGTGCAACTATATATCTTTTTTTTTTTTTTTTACAGAATATCTGAATATTGTGTTTGGTTCTATGCATACTATTATGCTTTTTATGAAAAAATATTATTCATGTCCATTTCCGTTTTAATGTGGCTGGGTCTCCTGAGCGCTGCGTGCCCATGGGAGGCTGCGTGAGGTTCAGGGACAAGTGAAGCTTACGATCTCCTAGCGTCCCTCCGCCTGGGTGAAACCATCTGCGTGACTCCATCAAAATAATTTCCGGTGTTTTTCCTAATGCCAGAAAGCACGACGTCACAGATAAAGCCTTGTGTAATGTCACACAGTGTATGTGTCGATCGCTCGGTACATTTATTTATAACCGCTACAAGGCTTTCTCTTAAGCAGGCTCGACATCACCAAGGTCATCACACTGGGATTTAGCCAGTGAATTGCCTCCCCCCTAATATATTGTATATTGGAGGAATATTTGGCAAAAATCGTCAAATCCTTGGCCAGTTTTTTATTGAGTTAAGTTTCAGTTTCCGCATTGGGGAATTTCATGCTAATAGTGACCAATGGCTGGAGAGCGGCGACGACATTCTACTGAATTAATTCAGTCCAGATCATTTACTATATCAGAAATCTCGTCACATGAGTTTAACAAATAAAAGATATCCATTAATCAAACAATTAATTGGCACGGGCACAAATGGACTCACAAAGACCAAATAAATACATTGTTGGTTAAATACAGGGCACGGATTGTTCTGGAAGACTCACAAACCTCCCATACTGTAAACATAATGAAAGAAACAACTTGTCACCAACTAAAATGTTTATATAAAATAAAGTCTTAGTGTTGTAGTGATTGGAAATTGCCACAGACAATCCTGTCCACATAGTCCACTAAATAAAACAGTCTTCCCTATTAATCCCACAGGCAAGAGAACCGTACCCATTGAGTCCACTAGTCAAGAGAACCCAACATGCCAAGTCCATTGGACAAAAGAACCCTACCCACTGAATCCACTAGTCAGGATAATCCTTCCTACTGAGCCCATTGGTCAAGGGAACCCTGCCTACTGAGTCAACTAGTGAGAAGAATCCAACCTACTGAAACCACTGGGCAAGAGAACCCTACCCACTGTGTCCACTAGCCAGGAGAATCATACCTACCGAGTCCATTAGACAAGAAAACCCTAACCAATGAGTCTATTAGTCAAGTGAATCCTACTTTCTGAGTCCATTGGACAACAGAATCTTACATTCCCTCAGTACATTAAGCAAGATAACCCAACTCACTAATTCCGTTAGCAAGAAAACCCAAAGTACCAAGTCCATTTAACCATGCAATCCGACCAACCCAAGCCCATTAAGCACGAGAACCTTATCCACGGAGTTCATTAGACACCACTATTCACTGTGTCCATTAGCAAGACAACCCTACCCACCATGTTCTTTAGATATGACCAACCTACTCTTTCCTCCATTACAAAAGGCAACCCTACCAACTTGGTACAAAATACCTAACAAGTCTGTTAAATCAGACAGTCCTACCCACTGAACACATTAGACAAGATAACTTCCTCATCAAGCCCATGAGGCAAAACCAACCTAACCAACATGCCAACTAGACAAAATGACCCTACCTATACCATCTAACAGAGAGGACAACTCTACCCACCTTATCCATTTAAAAAGACTTCTCTATCCATTAAGTTCTTTAGACAAAAAACCCTAATCACCAAGTCATTACACATAACAACCCTACTAACCAAATAGAATAGTTACAACTGTACCCACAGAGACGGTTACACAAGGCAACCCTACACAACAAAATCATTACACATAACAACCATAACCACCTAATGACTTTGACTAATAGTCGTGACAACTGTGTCCACAAAGACCAAAAGACAATGCAACCCTACACAACAAGTTCATTACAAATAATAAGCCTACCCACTAAATCTAATAGTCACGACAACTGTACCCACAGAGACCATTACACAAGGCAACCCTACCCAACACATCCATTATATACTACCCACTAGGGCTGTGCAATATTGACAAAATAATCATATTGCGATTTCTTGAATGAATATTGCGATTGCGATTTTATTTGCGATTTAGCCAATTGTTTTTGCTTTTTCAAACATGCTACATACATTCTAAATGAATTCAGTATTCAGCTCATGGATACACTGCCCCAGCACATGGATACACTGCCCCAGCACATGGATACACTGCCCCAGCACATGGATAATGCCCCAGTACATGGATAATGCCCCAGCACATGGAAATACTGCCCCAGCACATGGAAATACTGCCCCAGCACATGGATATACTGCCCCAGCACATGGAAATACTGCCCCAGCACATGGAAATACTGCCCCAGCACATGGATATACTGCCCCAGCACATGGAAATACTGCCCCAGCACATGGATATACTGCCCCAGCACATGGATATACTGCCCCAGCACATGGATATACTGCCCCAGCACATGGAATATACTGCCCCAGCACATGGATATACTGCCAGCCCCAGCACATGGATATACTGCCCCAGCACATGGATATACTGCCCCAGCACATGGATATACTGCCCCAGCTCATGGATACTGCCCCAACACATGGATACTGCCCCAGCACATGGATATTGCCCCAGCTCATAGATATTGCCCCAGTACATGGATATACTGCCCCAGCTCATGGATATTGCCCCAGCACATGGATACTGCCCAAGCTCATGGATACTGCCCCAGTACATGGATACTGCCCCAGCACATGGATACTGCCCCAGCTCATGGATATTGCCCCAGCACATGGATAATGCCCAAGCTCATGGATACTGCCCCAGCACATGGATACTGCCCCAGCACATGGATACTGCCCCAGCTCATGGATATTGCCCCAGTACATGGATACTGCCCCAGCACATGGATACTGCCCAAGCTCATGGATACTGCCCCAGCTCATGGATATTGCCCCAGTACATGGATACTGCCCCAGCACATGGATATTGCCCCAGTACATGGATATTGCCCCAGCACATGGATACTGCCCAAGCTCATGGATACTGCCCCAGCACATGGATACTGCCCCAGCTCGTGGATACTGCCCCAGCACGTGGATACTGCGCCGCAGCTAACCTCTGTGCGCCGCTGTGTTCTGTGCGCCGCGCCGCGTGTTCGGCTCCCTGTTAACTTCCGGCGGCACATGGAGCTTGGGCGCTCGCCTGGGGGAACCATGTGACGAGTTGCGAGAACGCGGCTCATCACGTGGTTCCCCCTGCGAGCGCTCAAAGCACCATGCCGCCGCCGGAAGTTAACAGCCGAAAATCGCAGCCTTATGCGATTTAGAAATCACAGGGTCGGAAATCTCGATTCGATTGCGATTGCAATTAATTGCACAGCCCTACTACCCACTAAATCTAATAGTCACGACAACTGTAACCACAGGGACCATTACTCAAGACAACAACCCTACTCAACAAGTCCATTACAAATAATAACCCTACTCACTAAATCTAATTATCATGACAACTGTACCCACAGAAACCATTACACAAGGCAACCCTACCCAACACATCCGTTACAAATAATAACCCTACCCACTAAATCTAATAGTCACGACAACTGTAACCACAGGGACCATTACTCAAGACAACAACCCTACTCAACAAGTCCATTACAAATAATAACCATACCCACTAAATCTAATAATCACGTCAACTGTACCCACAGAAACCATTACACAAGGCCCAACAAGTCCACTAAGCATGGCATTAGTACCCACTGAGTCTTTAAAACGTGACAACCCAACTGCAAAATGATATAGAATCACACAACACTCCTCACTGAAAAAAATCATGGCACAGCGATGCAATTACCATGTTGCCAAAAGGAACAGTCCATCGTCTTCCGCAGAGATAGCTCTAATTTTAGAACTCTACCTCCCATTTCTGTTTGCTGTACTTAATATAGAATTCTCCCTTCGTTGGGTTTTGCCGGCATTGCATATCACAAAGTCCGGTGCTGATTGCCTGATTTTCGTTTATGAGTCACTTAATCACTGGCAGACTTCCTTGGGTTGGATTCTGAAACACGCGGATTCCCGCCATGTTGTGTTCTGGCAGCTGTTGGTAGTGAAGGAAGCTGTGCAGATTAAAAATGTGTCTCCTCGTGGAGTATTAATAATTTTTCTCAACCTGGCATCTTACTGGCGGCACATCAATTTTTATTAAAAAAAAAAACCCAAAAAACTGTGTTCTATAAAAAGGTGCTTTGACGTTAACATCATAAATCTCATTATATCCTCCATTAAACCTACCCCCATCTATTCTGACACAACTAAGTGGGGGTGTTTGTACCTATTGTATCGGAATTATTGTACTGTATATTTCATTCTGAAAGACTTGAACCTCAAACCCTGAATAATTGCAGGATCTAGGGATGTCCCGATCCGATCTGAAGGATTGGGATCCGGCCTAGGGATTGCTTTGAGGATCGAGGGCCGGCTTCATGAAGCCGATCGGAGTGCTGAGTCCGTACCCTTTCATTCCGCTGGCACCATGGAGTGCCCATGAAGACATGTGGAGCATTAGTGCCCGTGGAGACCAGGGCTGAGCAATGCGACAGAGTCGTTTAGATGGGGATGCACCAAGCGGTGCACGCGAGCCTCGATGAGTAAGCTCGCTCCACTCCTCCTCTCCATTAAAGGGACACTCTACCCATCCTGACCACTTATAGTTTTAACGTGGTCAGGATGTGAGGAGTGTCCCCCTTCCAGCTGCCCCGATTTGTTGCAAATGCTGGATGAACTGGAGGAGGTTCCTCCACCCCACCCAGCATCACCAGCAGCCGGGATTTTTGATTTCCTGGCTGCCGGTCACCAAATCGGTCTAGTGACACCAGCATGCAGAGAGTGTCGATGTCACCCTCTGAGACCTATGAAGGTAGCAAGTGGTCTCAGAGGCAGCCGATGGATCGGATCTGTGCATGCGCGTACAACTCCTATCCCTCACTTGGTGTAGGCGCTATGGATCTTGTGTACGTAAAGTGCGCACGCCCCGTAGCGCTGCACATTTCGCGCTTCCTACACTACGTGTGATCACACAGAAAATCGCCTGGGACTTTCAGGATCGGAAGTTCCTGACTCGAAGAGGAGGGGCTGCGTGCGGCGAGGGACAAAAGGTGAGTAAAAACAGCACAAAAAAGGGAACTCTGGTTTTTAATAGTTTCCCTTTAAAATGATTTTAAAGGAAAGTTGGCAAATTGGCAAATGCTCCAGCCGAAACTGGAGTTTATGGGTCAACTATTTAATCCGTTGTGCTGCCCTATATTAAATATATTCAATTTTGCGGCGTTCAGTGGGTCATCGGCTGCGTTTGGCAGTTTGTTCGGCGGGTCGTCGGCTGTTTTCGGCAGGCCGTCTGCAGCATTCAGAGGTCTGTTCAGTGGGTCGTTGGCTGCGTTTGGCAGTCTGTTCGGCGGGTCTTCGGTGCTCTATTCGGCAGGCCGTCGGCTGCGTTTGGCAGTCGGTTTGGTGGGTCGTCGGCAGCGTTCTGCGGTCTGTTCGGCGGGTCGTTGGCAGCATTTGGAGGTCTGTTCAGTGGGTCGTCGGCTGCGTTTGGCAGTCTGTTCGGCGGGTCTTCGGCAGAGTTCGGTGCTCTATTCAGCAGGCCGTCGGCTGCGTTTGGCAGTCTGTTTGGCGGGTCGTCGACAGCGTTCGGCGGTCTGTTCGGTGGGTCGTTGGCAGCATTCAGCGGTCTGTTCGGCAGGTTGTCAGCAGCGTTCGGCAGTCTGTTCGGCAGGTCGTTGGCAGCATTCAGCGGTCTGTTCGGCAGGTTGTCGGCAGCGTTCGGCAGTCTGTTTGGTGGGTCATCGGTAGCATTCAGAGGTCAGTTCGATGAGCCGTCGGCTTTGTTCGCCAGTTAATTGGAGGTGTTCGACGGTTTGGCGGATGCATTCGGCACACTTCGGGGACTCTGCAGTGAAGGCTGACTTCACCACAGGGTCGGCAAATTGAACTCGTCAATTCGCACTGAAGTGCGCCGATTGAAAGAGCACACGTTCAATTGAAATAACCCCTTTATATATGATGATCTCATTCCAAGATGGCGGCTGCCGTGCAGAAACCCTGACGCGGGGAATAAGTGCTAAACTTTCTTACTTTACTTGTTTGGGGGAAATGAAACCAATTTATTTGTGTTATTTGTTTTTTTTTTAAAAAAAAAAGATTTATGGAAAGAGATACAGACATCATGTGACATAAAACCTTTTTAAAATGTAACATCCCAACATATTATATTTAGTCGGCTCCCTGACTCCCCTCTGTGCAACCTTTCACTGTCAGATGTCGCTTCCATTTATCCCTCTTATTTTTTTCCTATCCCCCATTATTTAACCTTTAATTGTTTATCACAATATCTCTATCTAGATTGTAACTTCCCGCGGGAACAGGGCCCTCACGTCCTCCTGTATCTGCTGGCGGGAATTCTGACCGGCCTCATGTATGTATTGTAGAATTGTCCTGTCTTTACCCATTGCACCTTGTACAGCGCTGCAGAATATGTTGGTGCTTAATAATAATAATAATGGATAGATCTCTGCATTACGTGGAAAAAAATTACAGATCTTTGATTTATTAATATGTACTTAATTTTGTTTGTTCAGGCAAATATATATACTGTATATGAATGGCGACAGTCTGGATGCACTCCAGGGACTTAAGTAAAACAAATTTTATTATCAAAACATATAAAAAGCCGACTGCTTTTATATAAAAATTATATATCATTTTTTTGTATCTCTATAAAATATAAATAGTTCACCTGGAAGGTGCGCACTCCAGGAAGTCTTATACAATAATCTTTTATTGTGGCTACACAAGCGTCAACGTTTCAGTCCTCTGTGGACTTTTCCCAAGATGCAGTGCAAAATGTGATACAGCTATACTTTTCGGCGACTGTTTGCACCGGAGCCTGAAATTTACATATAAGATCCGATGAATGATAATAAAAAGGGCAGTTACAGAAGAAAAAAAAATGCTTTAAAAAAAAAAACGGAAAAAAATTCTAGAAAGAAATCCCGAAAAATACCTAAAAGATCCTAGAAAATCTATAAATAAAGAGACTTTTTACTGCAGATTAAAATAATAAACGGTTTATTAGATATTGAATTAAAACGGGAATATTTTTACATTGAAGTCTATGGGAATCGCCTGAATAAACCTGCCGAATGAAACCACCAAACATCAGGGCATTTCGGCAACTTTTCTCTGCTGTTCGGTGTCTCTGAATAGATTAACCATAGTGTCTCTATGGGGGATTTCACTGCCGTCGAACAGGCAACGTACTGCTGGCAATTCGCCAAAATTTGGCAAACTGCCTGCTCTCTGAATAGTCGAATGGCCCCGAAGTGTCACTATACGGGGAAATTCACTGTTTGGCTCTCTCTGAATAACCCCTATATTAAAAACATTATATATAGATATATATATATATATAATTTCTATCCATAAATATGGGACGTATCTGGGGTCCAAAATTTTTAAAAAAATAACCTTTATCAACCCCTTCACTAGCAAGTGATTTTCAAAAAAAAAAAAAACATTGTCAGAGACCAGTGTTTTTTTTTTGCAAAATAATTTTTTAGTAATTATACAGTAATACATATCCATTACTGTAAATTACCTATTTTTGGCCAGTAGATGGCACCATCTACTGCCAAATTGAGTTACAGAGGTGTGAGCAGCTGGTCTCATTTTTTTTCTCTCCCTGCATCGGCTGCTGAATGTCCGATATTTCAGAACATTCATCAGCCGGTTTTACAGTTCTAGCCTTTTGGGCATTATGCCCGCAGGGCTAAAACTTCAGGGGCGCATTCTGCAGCCCAAAAGCAAACGGAATTCGTTTGCAGCCAACTAATTTCATTTGCTTTTGGGCTGCAGATCAGCAGATCGAGATTGAAGCACGAGATATCTCGATCTCTGTAATGAAGGGGTTAAACCAGGTAATATCGAGGTAATATTGAGTTTTAATGTGGATAAGTGCAAGATAATGCACCTGGGACGTAAAAACCCAAGGGCTGAATATAGAATATTTGATACATCTGAGGGTTGGGATTTAGGGGTCATTATTTCAGAGGATCTAAGGGTAAGTAGTCAATGTAATAGAGCAGCAGGAAATGCTGGCAGAATGCTTGGAAATGCTGGCAGAATGCTTGGTTGTGTAGGGAGAGGTATTAGCAGTAGGAAAAGGGAAGTGCTCATGCCACTGTACAGAGCACTGGTGAGACCTCACTTGGAGTACTGTGTGCAGTACTGGAGACCGTATCTCCAGAAGGATATAGACATCTTAGAGTTCAGAGAAGGGCTAATAAAATGGTGTACGGCTTGAAGGAGAAAAGTTACCAGGAAAGGCTTAATGATCTTAACATGTACAGCTTGGAAAAAAGACGAGACAGAGGAGATATGATAGAAACATTTAAATACGTAAAGGGAATCCACAAGGTAGAGGAAGGGATTATATTTAAAAGGAAACAAAGTAGCAAAACAAGAGGACATAGTCTTAGATTAGAGGGGCAAAGGTTTAAAAGTAACATCAGGAAGCATTATTTTACTGAGAGGGTGGTGGATACATGGAACAGTCTTCCAGTAGAAGTGGTAGAGGCCAAAACAGTAATTGAATTTAAGCAAGCATGGGATAGGCATAAGGCTATCCTAAACAAAAGATAAATCCAGGTAAAGTATCCACGTAATTGGGCAGACTAGATGGGCCGAAAGGTTCTTATCTGCCGACATTTTTCTATGTTTCTATGTTTCTAATCATCCGGAAAAAGGCACAGAACGAACGAAGACATTGAGCTTTTAATTATGCTTTAATAAAGGTTATTTTTTTTTATTTTTGATCCTCCGAGTGAGTCCCTTATTTATGGAGATATATTTTTTGGGACCTTAGCGCCGGAGTATGAGCTATTTTTGTTAATAATAAGGGTGATTACTGGTGATTTTGTGACTGTATTATAGAAGTTATTTACTAGCCTCTGAATTGCGCTGAACGTTGAATTTCTCCGTACGGCGCAATTTCGAGCCAATTTGTTTATTCAATAAACTGTCAATTCGCCAAATACTGGCTGCAAAATACACTGCAGATCGGCGACCTTCAGCGGCAGCGAAATTGTCCCCTAGAGAAGTAATTTGCTGCTCAATGATTGCAGGATTCCCCAAGGAGATCTGCAAAACCTGGCCTGGTTGAGGGTCCTGAGGACAGGTTTGAGAAACACTGTTCTAAAGAGACCAACTGCCCTACTACTTGGTGCACCTCCCTTTCTACAGAACCCGCTTGCCACGCTGTACAAAAGTTGCAAAGGGTAAAGACAGGACCATTCTACAATACATACAGGAGGCAGGTCAGTATTCCTGCCAGCAGATACAGGAGGACGTGAGGGCCCTGTTCCCGCGGGAACTTAGAAACCAATCCAGTCCATGTGTCCTGACCAAACCAAAAGAGCCCACCTGCTCTACTATAGAGCCCATCAATACAACTAACGGAGCCCACCTAAACTTCTATAGTGCCCCACATCCTTATACGGAGTAAACCTGTCCTTCTATATAGCTCAACAGCCCTGATACTAAACCCAACAACCCTTCTACAGAACCAACAGAGCCCAACTAGCCAAGAGAAATCATCTGTCCTACTAGAAGGCCCTGTCCTTCTAAAGAGCCCAACTACCCTGCTACTGAGTCACCTACCTGTTTACAGAGTCCACTTCCCATGCCACCAGGTTCATTGTCCTATGACATCTTAGCCTGCGGGCCGCATCTGGCCATTTGGCTGCCTCAGTCCGGCCGACCGGCGGCGTAAGCAGGGCTGGTGCTTCCATAAGGCAGCCTAAAAGACTGCCTTAGGGCGCCAGAGCAGGAGGGGCACAAAAATCACAGTCCCTGACTTCTGGCTGGGGACTCGCATTTTTTAAAAACTTACCTTGTGCCCAGTAAAGTAGTAAATCAACCTCTGCTTTGGTGCATCACGCTCCTTTACTAAAGATGGCCGTGCACTGCGGCGGCATCTTTAAGCCTGGAAGGTGCCCGGTGACGGCTGCTTCTTATCACAAGTGCGCCGCCCGGGCCCTTTACTGCAGGCACATTTAATATATTGCCGAACCGGCAATATATTAAATGAGTGTTATGCCCTGGTGGTCTAGTGGGGGAGGCGTGTGATCTGCACCTCCTCCTTATGCAGACCATACTAATCACTCCCTGAAGGAACGATTACTATGGTCTACCACAGCCAGAGGTGCAGATTGATCACTCCTTCACCACACTACAACTGAGTGATCTGAGTAAACCTCTCCACTGCCCCCCCAAAGAACCCCCAGGGATGATCTAGCCCCCCCCCGCAAAAAGGTAAGCAGTTGAATATTATCCTTTAGTCACAATGTAAATAAAACTGTTTTACATTGAGAATTCCCCCGTCATGTATACTCACCTTAAAAACGTGTGGCGTATTAGGTAGACTTGTGCACTGATTTTTTTTTCAGTTCGATTCGGTTCGATTTGTTCGGATGTTTAAACTTTTCGATTCGGCTCGTTTCGACCGATTGCTGTTTCGATTCGGTTCAGTTCGGATCGTTTTTCGTGTACATTTTTTTTCGGAATATCGACCATTTTTCGTATTTTCGGGTCACTTTGCTCGTTTTTTGTATCGACTTTTCGGAAATTTTCGTTTTTTCGGAACGTCTGTTCTCCTCGTTTCAAAGTGTCTACGATAATTCTGGCGATTCTATCGTGTTTTTTTTATTAAATAAAGATCCTTTTTTTCTTATGAATAATTGAATATACATTTCACAACTTTATTTAATCATATTAAAATGGTATGAAAGCCAAGGAACAAAAAAATGAACAAAACGATTTAAAAAACGCTAAACTGACCCGAATGCCACAAGAAACAAGTGATACGCATTTACAAATACAAAATTTACAGAATCAGCGATATAACCGATAATAATTAAATAAACGATTTCCAGAATTACCGAAATGGAACCGAAATCACGAATGGAACCGAAATCATGAATAGAGCGAAAATAAATTTCGATTTGACACATTTCTTTTTTTTTTTTTTTTTTTTTTTTTTAATTTAAAGTTTTTTATTTTGAAAGAAGTCAGCATTACATCATGGTATAAAATAAGTGCCAAACAATGAAACATGCCAAACAATTCTAGCCACACAGGGCGACTAAACGTTGTCTGGATAACCTCTATTAATAACAAACAGAAAGGTCGTCAAAGGATAGCGATACATCAACAAGTAACGTCCCCAATTGAGGGGGACTCAAAATCAGAAAACTCTGCGTGTGTTTACAAAGAGAAATAGAATATTAATTATAAAAAGGACGAAAAGCATAAATAACTAAAAAAGGAGGGAAGGGGGTGGGGAAAAGGCACCGGCCATAACCGTGACACTCCTGGCACGCTCCCGAAGGAGGCCATGGAGGGACAACGTCACGAGGCCCGGTGTTCCGAGGGCCAAGTACGACAAGCAGAGCCATAATGGCGCGCCTCGGGACCACACGGAGAGTGCCAAAATAAAGAGAGAGAGAGAAAAAAAAAAAAAAAAAAGGGAAAATATAAAAAGTCTCAGCCTGTGGGTAAACATAGAGGTTTGATAAGGGAAACAGCAGGTCATCTTCAAAGAGACAGGACAGGGAAAGGAAAACAACAAACCATTTGCAGCCTGTGTCCCGAAATGGAGGCGTCTGCAAAGCAGGCAGGATAAGGCAGAGCAATATTTCAAAAAAAATTACAAAAAGGGGTCCCACGTGCTTAAACGAAATGTGATCTTGCGGGGCCGGGATCACAGGTATCGAGAACCACAAAAACAAAATGTTCATAGTGGGTCTACATCAAAAACAGAGTCCCTGGTGTCCAGAGACATACGTCCGGATAAACCCGGACCGGCTCAAGTATAATAAACGCGAAAGTGTTCTGCAACTCATCCCGGCTGAGACTCCAACCCGTCCGGTGATATGCCTGCCGCAGCCAGAGCGGCCCATGCTGTTTCAGGGTCAGTAACCGTATAGGGGATGTTATCGTGGGTCACCACCAGAGAGCCGGCTAGGCCCCATCGGTACCGAATTCCCATTCTGCGAAGGACTGAGGTCACGTCCCGAAACCTGCGTCGCGCTAACAGGGTCAAAAATGGGAGGTCGTGGTACAGGGCCAGCATGACACCTTCAAACTGCACAGGGTCCCGTGCTCCGGGTGCAGTCATGACCCTCACTTTCATGGCGATGTCACGAAAAACCACCACAACATCTCTAGGTTTCCCTCTGGGTGCCGTCGCAGCCTTCCGGACCCGAAACACAGTTCCAATAAACTCCGGCGTATCGGGGTGCAGACCAGTCACCTGCCGTGTAAGCCGAGTCACATAGGGCAATAAAGCTTCCTCTGAGACCGAGTCCGGAATACCTCTTATCCTTATGTTTCGTCGACGATGTCGAGTCTCCAGCGCTTCCACCGAGCGTGTCAGTATCTCCACCTGAGAGCGGAGGCCATCTATCTGTCCAGCGAGGTGCGTCTGTGCTTGCGCGACCTCATTCGTCTTCACCTGGACCTCCGACACCTGGGTTTGAATCACCTCCGCCCGAACTGCCGCCACCTCTGGCCTCCACATATCCCTGATCTCTGCCAGAATCCTGCGTAAGTCTCCCTTCGTGGAGGGGAGACCGTCGTCCCCCTCCACAATTCCCTCAGCCTCTCCAGATCTAAAAGCCTTCACCGGAGTTCCTGGTCCTCGGGGCTCCGGGGAAGAGACGTCGCGGTCTGAGATCTCGCTATCGGCAACAGAGGGCAGCTGGTCTTCAACCAGATCCCCCCTCGAGGGTTCCTGCGCCTCCGTTAATGACGCCGCCTGTGCAGCTTTCCGCTTTTTCTGTGCCCTCTTTCTTGCAGCCGCCGACTTCGGTGGTAAGCCTGTTCCATGAGATGAAGGGGAAAGCCAGGACATGCCCACGCCACCACCCAGGGACCAGGTAGAGCCCTCATCATCCGTGGATCCGTAGCCCGAAGGCAAATTAGGTAAGGCCGCTGCTCCCCGGGAAGCACTCCCGCTGGCCAGTGAGTCTCTAATGTCCCGTTGCCGGGGGCTGCTTTTCCGGCTAGCGCTGGTGGGCAATTTCTTACCCATATAGGCGGCAAGAGGAGCAGAACTCGGGCAGTAGTTCCAAACTGCTTGAAGGCTTCCGGCCTACGCAGGCTGAGTAGGCCGATCAAGGTCCCGAACTCCGCAAGGTCTGAAAGTCCACAACCAGACGCACCTTCGGCAAGACTTTTGACACCACCCGGTCCAGGGTATATCGCTGCGGGAGGGAAAAGCAGGGAAAGTCCGATGGCAGCGTAAAAGTAACTTAAATCAAGCTGATTCTGCGGGAGCTGCTCGGACATGCGACTGCTCTCTTCAGGCACCTAGCCACGCCCCCCGATTTGACACATTTCAAGTCCATTCGAAAATTCCGAAAAATTTTCGTTTCGGCTCGGAAAACTTTTCGGATCTGCCATTTTCAGATCTAAAAATTTTAGGAAAATCGGCCGCTTCCGAAAACACGAATCGGGAAATTTCGTGAAAATTCCGAAATTCCAAAACCCCTAGTATTAGGGAAGAAGTGACACTGCAGTCAGGGACGGGTTAAGATCTCTATGGGCCTGGAGCTGAAGGTGGGCTTTTTTTGGAATTTAGTAAAATGAAAACATGTTTTAGGTTATTTAATAGAGCAGATACGGCTATATCTAACCAGGCAGATACTGTGTGATTAAATTTCCATTCAGATTTCAATCATTTTAAGCTTGTAAAATTATTTTTTCACATCCAAACCTTTGTGGTTATATATTCTATGGGGAATTCTTGTTAAAAAAATTAAATGGGAATCTGTTACAATTTTAACCAAAAAAATTGAAATATTTCCCATGTGTCTTGGAGGTGTTTTATGAATTATACGACTATGTATAAAACACTGACATTGCTCCCAGTGTGGGAAATGAGAAGGTGAGTATTTATTTATTTATAAAGGATTTTACCAGGAAGGATACATTGAGATTTCTCTCGTTTTCAAGTATGTCCTGGGTTCAAGAACATTGAAGTGTTACAGTTACAGAAATACAAAGTAATACAATTGAGTATCGGCAGTGGTATTGATCATTTTATATGTGACAAATGGACAATGCCATCGCTTTGGAACTAAATGTAAAATAATTTTTTATTGTCTTTTGCTTTGTTTTCTATCATATTGTACGTGGTTATGTTTGGTATCAATGCAAAGGCCAGACTCTGACCTGTTCAATGACACTTTCCTTGACCTTGTGAGGTGTAAAGATTAAAAATATTGCTCTGTTAAAAAGAAAAAAGAATTTTTTTATTATTTTATTTTTATTGTTAAGTAAACCCTGGTCATATTTTGTTCCATTGGAAAGGCCATGCTCTGGCCTTTCCAGTGACACCTAACATGACCCTGTAGCTGCTATGGAGATGGAGATAGCGTGGATCAAATGTCCATCAATGCAGACAAGTTATCCTTTTTCTGGGCCTATTCTGGGGCTTGGGCCTGGAGCTGCTGCTCCATCAGCCCCTATGTTAATCCGGCCCTTACTGCAGTTGTGCTCGAAAGTTTCCATACCACAATAGACTTCAAGCTGTCATTGATGTTAAAGGGGGCGATACACAGTATTAAGAGCTGGGGTGTGTAAACATTTTGATCAGGGTCATTTGAGGAGTTTCTGTTGTCATTATGATTTATAAAGAGTAAACACACTCGATTGATAAATGTCTTCGGCCAAAACACTAACCACGAGTGAAAGAAATGTAACTGCGTTATCGTTCATATTCACTGAATAATGGCCAAGAAATCATAAATTCCGCCCGAGTATGGAAACGTTCGAGCACAGCTATGTATTATTTGTCTTAATTTATTTTATTAATAAATTTATTTTTTAGCGCATAATAATTTCCTAGACTTGACTGCTGATTACAGTGTTTTGTTATATATTTTTTGACCGGGTTACATTTTTTGGACCACAGGAACTGAGCATGTGCGGAACAAGGTAAGTATTTCGAAAATTTATTTTTATTCATATTCGCAATTGAAATCGTAAGTATTAATGTTATTACGTGCCATTATAACGCCGTTCATCATGTACTGCTTAACCACTGAGTCCACCTGCCCCCCCTACAAAGTCCACCTTCCCCTCAATAGAGTCAATCTGCCCCCTATAGAATCCACCTGCCTCCCCCTATAGAGTCCACCTGTCAATCTATAGAGTCCACCTGACCCCCTATAGAGTCCACCTGCCTCCTCACAGAGTCCACCTGCCTCCTCACAGGGTCCACCTCCCCTCTATAGAGTCCACCTGCCTCCTCACAGGGTCCACCTGCCCCTCTATAGAGTCCACCTGCCTCCTCACAGAGTCCACCTGCCTCCTCACAGGGTCCACCTGCCCCTCTATAGAGTCCACCTGCCTCCTCACAGGGTCCACCTGACCCCCTATAGAGTCTACCAGCATAAGTAAAAGAACATATATGAATATTTTCATGCAGATTTCATGAAGTCTCATTCTGGCATATCTGTCAGTTTTGCTCACGTGGGCCCCAAGGTCCCAAAAACAATACTCTTAAAATATGGCAACCCATGAAAATAAGAGTAAGCTCTTCAGCCCAGCTCACTGGGTGTGTAGTGATAAATGTCTATGGAGGATCTGAACCCGTGGCTCTGCTAGAAGCATGGGGGGGGGGTATACATAAATTAAATACGCACACCCTGTCAGTATAAATACTCACACCCTCTCAGTATAAATACTCATACCCTCTCAGTATAAATACTCACACCCTGTCAGAAAAAATACTCACACCCTCTCAGTATAAATACTCACACCCTGTCAGAATAAATACTCACACCCTCTCAGTATAAATAATCACACCCTGTCAGAATAAACACTCACACCCTCTCAGTATAAATACTCACACCCTCTCAGTATAAATACTCATACCCTCTCAGTATAAATACTCACACCCTGTCAGAAAAAATACTCACACCCTGTCAGAATAAATACTCACACCCTCTCAGTATAAATAATCACACCCTGTCAGAATAAACACTCACACCCTCTCAGTATAAATACTCACCTTGTCAGAATAAATACTTACACCCTGTGAGAGAAAATACTCACACCTTGTCAGAATAAACACTCACATCCTCTACAGTATAAATACTCACACCCTGTCAGAATAAATACTCATACCTTGTCAGAATAAATACTCACACCCTCTCAGTATAAATACTCGCACCTTGTCAGAATAAATACTCACACCCTGTGAGAAAAAATACTCACACCTTGTCAGAATAAATACTCAAACCCTGTGAGAGAAAAACTCACACCTTGTCAGAATAAATACTCACACCCACTCAGTATAAATACTCACACCCTGTCAGAATAAATACTCACACCCACTCAGTATAAATACTCACACCTTGTCAGAATAAATACTCACACCCACTCAGTATAAATACTCACACCTTGTCAGAATAAATACTCACACCCTGTGAGAGAAACTACTCATACCTTGTAAGAATAAACACTCACCCCCTCTCAGTATAAATACTCACACCTTGTCAGAATAAACACACACCCTGTGAGAGAAACTACTCATACCTTGTAAGAATAAACACTCACCCACTCTCAGTATAAATACTCACACCCTGTCAGTATAAATACTCACACCTTGACAGGATAAACACTCACACCCACTCAGTATAAATACTCATACCTCGTCAGAATAAATACTCACACCCGGTGAGAAAAAATACTCACACCTTGTTAGAATAAATACATCCTCTCAGTATAAAGACGCACACATTGTCAGAATAAATATTCGCACCCTGTGAGAAAAATTACTCACGCCTTGTCAGAATAAATACTCACACCCTGTCAGAATACTCATACCTTGTCAGAATAAATACTCACACCCTGTCAGTATAAATACTCACACCCTGTCAGAATAAATACTCACACCCTGTCAGTATAAATACTCACACCTTGTCAGGATAAACACTCACACCCTGTGAGAGAAAATACTCACACTTTGTCAGAATAAATACTCACACCCACTCAGTATAAATACTCACACCTTGTCAGAATAAATACTCACACGCTGTCAGTATAAATACTCACACCCTGTCAGAATAAATACTCACACCCTGTCAGTATATATACTCACACCTTGTCAGGATAAACACGCACACCCACTCAGTATAAATACTCATACCTTCTCAGAATAAATACTCACACCCTGTGAGAAAAAATACTCACACCTTGTCAGAATAAATACATCCTATCAGTATAAAGACGCACACATTGTCAGAATAAATATTCACACCCTGTGAGAAAAATACTCACACCTTGTCAGAATAAATACTCAACCCCTGTGAGAGAAAATACTCACACCTTGCCAGAATAAATACTCACACCCTGTGAGAGAAAATACTCACACCTTGTGGGAATAAATACTAACACCCTCTCAGTATAAATACACACACCTTGCCAGAATAAATACTCACACCCTGTGAGAGAAAATACTCACACATTGTCAGAATAAATATATCCTCTCAGTATAAAGACTCACACCTTGTCAGAATAAATACTCACACCCTGTGAGAGAAAATATTCACACCTTGTCAGAATACTCACACCCACTCAGTATAATTACTCACACCATGTCGAAATAAATACTCAACCCCTGTGAGAGAATATACTCACACCTTGTTAGAATACTCACACCCTGTGAGACAAAATACTCACACCTTGTCAGAATAAATACTCCCGCAGTGAGAGAGAAAATACTCACACCTTGTCAGAATAAATACTCACACCCTCTCAGTATAAATACTCACACCTTGTCAGAATAAATACTCACACCCTGTGAAAAAAATACTCACACCTTGTCAGAATAAATACATCCTCTCAGTATAAAGACTCACACCTTGTCAGAATAAATACTCAAACCCTGTGTGATAAATACTCACACCTTGTCAGGATAAACACTCACACCCACTCAGTATAAATACTCAAACCTCGTCAGAATAAATACTCACACCCTGTGAGAAAAAATACTCACACCTTGTTAGAATAAATACATCCTCTCAGTATAAAGACGCACACATTGTCAGAATAAATATTCGCACCCTGTGAGAAAAATTACTCACGCCTTGTCAGAATAAATACTCACACCCTGTCAGAATACTCATACCTTGTCAGAATAAATACTCACACCCTGTCAGTATAAATACTCACACCCTGTCAGAATAAATACTCACACCCTGTCAGTATAAATACTCACACCTTGTCAGGATAAACACTCACACCCTGTGAGAGAAAATACTCACACTTTGTCAGAATAAATACTCACACCCACTCAGTATAAATACTCACACCTTGTCAGAATAAATACTCACACGCTGTCAGTATAAATACTCACACCCTGTCAGAATAAATACTCACACCCTGTCAGTATATATACTCACACCTTGTCAGGATAAACACGCACACCCACTCAGTATAAATACTCATACCTTCTCAGAATAAATACTCACACCCTGTGAGAAAAAATACTCACACCTTGTCAGAATAAATACATCCTATCAGTATAAAGACGCACACATTGTCAGAATAAATATTCACACCCTGTGAGAAAAAATACTCACACCTTGTCAGAATAAATACTCAACCCCTGTGAGAGAAAATACTCACACCTTGCCAGAATAAATACTCACACCCTGTGAGAGAAAATACTCACACCTTGTGGGAATAAATACTAACACCCTCTCAGTATAAATACACACACCTTGCCAGAATAAATACTCACACCCTGTGAGAGAAAATACTCACACATTGTCAGAATAAATATATCCTCTCAGTATAAAGACTCACACCTTGTCAGAATAAATACTCACACCCTGTGAGAGAAAATATTCACACCTTGTCAGAATACTCACACCCACTCAGTATAATTACTCACACCATGTCGAAATAAATACTCAACCCCTGTGAGAGAATATACTCACACCTTGTTAGAATACTCACACCCTGTGAGACAAAATACTCACACCTTGTCAGAATAAATACTCCCGCAGTGAGAGAGAAAACTCACACCTTGTCAGAATAAATACTCACACCCTCTCAGTATAAATACTCACACCTTGTCAGAATAAATACTCACACCCTGTGAAAAAAATACTCACACCTTGTCAGAATAAATACATCCTCTCAGTATAAAGACTCACACCTTGTCAGAATAAATACTCAAACCCTGTGTGATAAATACTCACACCTTGTCAGGATAAACACTCACACCCACTCAGTATAAATACTCAAACCTCGTCAGAATAAATACTCACACCCTGTGAGAAAAAATACTCACACCTTGTTAGAATAAATACATCCTCTCAGTATAAAGACGCACACATTGTCAGAATAAATACTCACACCCTGTCAGTATAAATACTCACACCTTGTCAGGATAAACACTCACACCCTGTGAGAGAAAATACTCACACCTTGTTAGAATACTCAACCCTCTCAGTATAAATACTCACACTTTGTCAGAATAAATACTCACACCCACTCAGTATACTCACACCCTATCAGAATAAATACTCATACATCTCAGTATAAATACTCACACCATGTCCAAATAAATACTCACACCCTGTGAGAGAAAATACACACACCTTGTCAGAATAAATACTCACACCCTCTCAGTATAAATAATCACACCTTGTCCGAATAAATACTCACTCCCTGTCACAATAAATACTCACACCCTCTCAGTATAAATACTCACACCCTGTGAGAGAAAATACTCACACCTTGTCAGGATAAATACTCACACCTTGTCAGAATAAATAGTCACACCCTGCGAGAGAAAATACTCACACCTTGTCAGAATAAATACTCACACCTTGTCAGTATACTCACACCCTGTCAGAATAAATACTCACACACTGTGGGAGAAAATACTCACACCCTGTCAGAATAAATAATCACACCTTGTCAGAATAAATTTTCACACCCTCTAAGTATAAATACTCACACCCTGTGAGAAAAAATACTCACACATTGTCAGAATAAATACTCACACCTTGACAGAATAAATACTCATACCCTGTCAGGATAAATAATCACACCTTCTAAGAATGAATACTCACACCCTGTCGGAATAAATACTCACATCCTGTCAGGATAAATACACCTTGTCAGAATTAATACTCACACCTTGACGGGATAAATACTCATACCCTGTCAGGATAACTACTCACACTTTCTCAGAATGAATACTCACACCCTGTCAGAATAAATACTCAAACCCTGTCAGAATAAATACTATCACCCTGTCAGTATAAATACTCACACCCTGTCAGAATAAATACTATCACCCTGTCAGGATAAATACTCATACCTTGTCAGGATAAATACTCACACCTTGTCAGGATAAATACTCACACCCTGTCAGGATAAATACTCACACCCTGTCAGAATAAATACTCACACCCTAACGGAATAAATACTCACACCTTGTCAGAATAAATACTCACACCCTAACAGAATAAATACTCACACCTTCTCAGAATAAATACTCACACCTTGTAAGAATAAATACTCACACCTTGTCTATATAAAGGTAGAAAGCTGTTAACAGCAAATGAAATGTAATATCAGCATATTGTAAAATGCCATTCAGACACCATGACAAGGGCCAGAAGGGCCCCACTCGCCCCATGTCATGTCAAGAAATCCTGGGGTCGCCACCAGTATACACGTATAAGACAGATTTTTATTTTAGCACTGGTCACTCCTGGGTCAAATGAACCATGGTAGAGGGACCTTGAGGCATAGGTATCCTGCACACTGCTGGGCAGCACTTTCCACGACCCTATGCATGAAGAAGTGGTTTGGGTGCATGGGTGAACTGGGAAGGTGAAAAAGAAAAATAAATAAATCTAATTTCTGACTGCTGCCTCCAATACAGAGGCTTTGTGTTGTCTGCCAGGGGCCACAGGGGGCATCATTCAGTGGCACAAGGGGCATCATTCATGGTGGGGAAGAACAGGCAAATAGAGATTTAAAAAACCCAACACACTGCATTGAAGCCAGACATAACAAGGTCATTTCTAGCTCTCGATCTCAGTGATGTAAGATGGGTACAGTGTGCCCAGTGTGTTGGGGGTCACTGCCAGGTGGCAGTGCCAGGCTGGGGGGGGGGATTCCTACCTCTTTATGTAGTTCCTGCCATACAGGATCTGCTGCAGCAAGGTCACCAGGGCGAAGGCGCAGATGAAAATGAAGAATAAAGTTCTGCTCCCCAGCAGGTCCCTGCTGGACGTGGGGTCTGCGTACCCCATGAAGCCCCCCCAGAACCCCCCCAAGGACCCCAACACTGGATGGAGGCTAGCTGCTGCTAAGGTTGTTTCAATTGCTGCTGGAGGCTCAGACAGGGCTTATTTCAGGGAGGGTGTCCTCCTATTCACACAGGAGACATGACAAGCCCCCAGCCCTGCCCCCCCGGGCCCCTGCAACTACAGGACAAGGTGCCCCATTGTCTGTCCCCCTCACAGGCTGCCCCAGAACAGGGGGGGGGGGCTCAGTGTGGCTGGCTGGAGATAAAAAAAAGCCTGTCCTGGGAGGGAGAGGGGGCATGCAGACCCCTGTATGTGCTCCCCCAGCCTCACTCCCCCCCCCCAGCCTGTTTATCCCTCTGCTCAGCCTTTTCTCCCCACAGCCTCCTCCTCTTACTCCCAGGTCTGTCCCCCTTCACTCTTTCCTAAGCTTCCTCTCCTCCAGCCTCTTTCTGTCTCCCCTCTTTATCTCCCCAGCCTCCCTCTATATCTCCCCCCAGCTTCCTTCTATATCTCCCCAGCCCCTCTGTCTCCCCCCAGCTTCCTTCTGTATCTCCCAGCCCCTCTGTCTCCCCCAGCTTCCTTCTATATCCCCCAGCCCCTATGTGTCCCCCAACCTCCCTCTATATCCCCTCAGCCCCTCTGTCTCCCCCCAGCTTCCTTCTATATCTCCCAGCCCCTATGTTTGCACCCCAGCCTCCCTCTATATCTCCCCAGCCCCTCTGTCTCCCCAGCTTCCTTCTATATCCCCCAGCCCCATGTGTCCCCCAACCTCCCTCTATATCCCCTCAGCCCCTCTGTCTCCCCAGCTTCCTTCTATATCTCCCAGCCCCTATGTTTGCCCCCCAGCCTCCCTCTATATCTCCCCCAGCCCCTATGTGTGCCCCCAGCCTCTCTCTATATCTCCCCAGCCCCTCTGCCACCCCCACCCTCCCTCTATATCTCCTTGCTGTTGCCCCTTTGTCTCTCCCCAGCTCCCAGTCCCTTGCCCCCCTCCTCCGCTCCCCCCTCAGTATCTGTTTTTCGACTCTCTCTAGTCTCTTCCACCCCCCAGCCTCCCTCCTCTCCCCCCTTCAGATCCCCCAGTTTGCAGTGATCTCCTCTGTTTCCAGCCTGATGTCCCCGCTGTCTTTTGCAGGAGACTTGCCCATGGAAGCAGCTGGCATCAGCAACCCTCCATGCCCATCACCGCCGCCACCACCGGCTGCCTGTCCATCCATCCATCCCTCCTAGTCCAGGCCAGGGACTGCATGGAGAAGGGTCTGGGCGAGGGGGATTCTGTGATCAGATCCCAGCTCCCCCACCACTAGCATTCTCTGCTGCAACGCTTACCATGCAGGGGCCCATTGAATGCCATGTGGCGGGCACCCATGGTACATGCTAGGAATTCTCCTTTTCCTGCATCCCCCTCCTCTCCACCACCGCCTGGACAGCGCTTTATGGCTGATTTACTGCTTTTTCCCTGACTAAGCAAAGTGAAGGTCACACTAGCTCCCCTTCAAGGACACGGCTCCTGCAATCCTGATTTACTGCAGCGCTTCGCCACAAACTGCAGCATGCATTTCCATCAGATTGGCGCCAGCATGCGTTGATGGCACTTAACCCCTCTAGTACCAGGAGACGAACAGCATCGCAGTCCAAACACGCTGTGAACCCCCCTCCTTCCTCCCAAACACCCTTACACCTCTAAAAGGGTTAACGGCCGCCGTCATAACATGTAGGGCGAGAAATGCACATTTAACCGGGCGGCGGGGGGGGTCATTCAAATCTCAAGGTCAAAGGTCTTATCTACGACAAGATCGATTCACCGTGACAAGGTTCATATGGCTACTGTCAGTGAGCTGGGTAATAAGGGCGTCTTTGGCCCGTGTCAGACGAACGCAGGGATCATGTCCGTTTTGCCGCACATTTTAACGTCCGTCGTAGCATAAAATTATGATCAATAGAGACCCACACACGAAGTACGTCCGCACAGAAGTGCGGACGCACAACGCACGTGGCACCGGACGCAATTTAGGCAAGAACGTCAAACCGCTAGGACAGACGCACAGAGTGCGCCACATCCGCGTAGCTTTGTGTGTGAGTGATGGAACGTAGTCAGACGGACAAAGTGGTTTTTCAGATCATGTATAAATATTTTCATTTTACATATTAATTTTATTTCCCGTCTACATCAGTCAAAAAAAACATCAGTCAAAACAAACGGACCGTGTGGTGTCTACAGTATCATCAGTCAGAAAGTATGTCAGTTGTGCACGGACGCACAGTGTGCTCAGAATGCGTTCGTCTGACATTTAGGCTGGGTTCACACCTAGCCGTTTTAACGCGCGTTCGTGCGTGCTTTAAAACGCAGGAACGGGGAAATCCCATGCTTTGCTATGGGACCCATTCAGACCTAAGCGTTTTACAGCGCGCAGGAACGCGCGTTAAAACGGCCAACGCAAAAAGAAGTTCGGGAACTTCTTTTTGGGCACACAGCAGCGCGTTCGCGGCCATATCATAGCGAACGCGCGTAAAAAAAACGTGCGCAATGCGCGACGCAGCGCTACGCCCGGGTGTGAACCCAGCCTTAGCCTTTATCCCCAGGCATAGTGAACGCATAATTATTCGACGGGGTGCAAATTACTGGGGGAAAATCTTTCCGGGTTTCTTGATTTTTTTTCCATGAAAAATCATTTTGCGGCATCTAAGTAAGTTGACGATTTTGTTCCTGCAGCCTATGAATTCTAGTCACTGCGGGGCAGCACTTACATGTGCTGCCCATCTGCGGGTATATATGTGTGCAAAATATGGCCAACTTGGCATCCATGACAGGTTCACTTTAGTGCGGTGTCGGTTTAATGTGTGATAAGTTACTATTATTTATAAGGCGCCAACAAATCCTGCAGCGAAGTACAGGGGGAAGGAGGAAACAAGCAAAACATGAATCTCTATGTTTGACACCTGGATAACGAAAAGAAAAGAGGGCCCTGCTCACGTGAGCTTACAATCTATGGGGAGCGAGTGTTGTGATACACAGGGGGGAGGGTAAATAGCAGATCATGAGAAATAGCGTCGTCCATCCCTGACAGTCCTTTTACTGAGCCGGACAAGTCAGCTCTTTCTATGGCGAATGATGATTAATTTTTAATTATTTTAGTGCTTACTGCAATAAAAAAATGTAGGACGTTGACGGCAAACCGCAGTTCCCCCATATTGTTTAGAACTACACTTCCCATGATCCTCAGCAGGTCTTAGGCCTGACTAAGCATCTTGAGACACGCAGTCCTGAAAAGTCTGGGGTCCCACGGTTAGTCGTTTACCCATCAATTACTCGTGCACAAACAAGTTCCTGTCATTTTCCTGGTATCGACTGATGCAATAGCCATAACGTTACGGGCGGCCATTGCTGCCAAGGAGACGCCCGCTCCATAGCTATATGAGGAGTTTAGAAGTTAGTGCCCCAGCAGATTTTGTTTGGAAATTACAGTATATAACTTTATGTGAGCATATATAAAACAAAACATGACAAACGTAGAGTCACATTCTTTTTATGGGGTGGGACGTTGTGAAGACTCGAACCCCCTCATAAACGCCCATGTACGATTAATAAAAAGCCTCCGCTCTTTCTTCTTGACAATACATTCACTATAGAAGGGAGAGGGTGGGAGGACTAAATCTGACAAAGAGATGTGGAGCATATCTCTGTGGTGACGTCAAGTGTCCCTGTTTAAGAGGGACAGTCCTGAAAATAGACCTAAGCCTCCCCGTCCCTCTTTTCTCTCCTAACATCCCTCTTTTCGGAAGCTCACGCCATTTATTAGGGATGTGCGGGGGTATAACAGAGCCTCTAAACCAGGAATCAGCACACCTTGACCCTTCAGATGTTCTGAAACTACATTTCCCATGATGCCCAGTAAACCTAACACACAGCTGAGCCTCATGGGAGATTTAGTTCCAAAATATCCGGATGGCCAAGGTTGTTGACCAATTCTCTGAACTATAATACATGTTGTTAGAAACGGCTCAACGTACATAAGATCTAAATGACATTTTTAGAGACATAAATGACGCCAGTATGTCTGTAAATGGCCTCGTTACCAGACGCAGGCGTCCGCTTGTAATTTTGGGAGTTTTATGACTTTTCTGAGGTAAATATCTCCCCTTTGGACTTCGCAAGTATCCGTAAAATCAGCACCCGATGATGTGTTTCCTTTTTTTTTTTTTTTTGATTCACAGATTTTGTACTATTTCTCTGTTCTGTAGGAGAGCGGGGGTTGGGTGTGCTTTTTGCTGTTTTGTTGGGGTTTTTTTACACTATGAATCCTTGCTTTTTCAAAAATGAGAGGTTTGCCGTTCGGGGATGCCCGAGGCTCTGCTAACCTTTGGCAGCTAAATAAAGGAAAGTACTCTCAAAATTGAATTTCCACTGAAACCGGCTATTATGCGACCGGGAGATACGCCATGGAAAACGCTAAGTCTAGCGTGTAGTCTGATCCAACACATATCGTCGTCTTTAAAATAAATAAAAAAACACAAAGTCCGCTTTTTTCTCCAGTCAGAAAATTATGACTTTTTTTGGGCTGGGTCACCATTGGAAAATATGGAGCTCTGTACTTAATCACAGATCAGCCCCCCCCCCACATCTGCCGCAGAATCCCCCACAAAGCATACCAGCACCTAAACACAGACATGGGTCCCCCAGGGCTCACAACAGGTCATCGGGCCCAAAGACAGTGGTCCCCATGCCCAACAGCCACAAAGGCAGGTCCCCATGCCCCAAAACAGGGGTCCCCATGTTGCAAAACAGGGCTTTAATATATGACAAATGTAAATAAATCTTGTGTTTGAAAAAGGAGCCCCTATTTGGCTGTGTCTGACATTTAGGGGGAAATGGAGCCTAGCCCTAATTTATATCCTTGATATCTAACCCTGATCTCTAACCCTAATTTATAACTAGAGATGTGTGTTTCGTTCCAAATCAAAATTCGGACAAAATTTTCCCGATTCATATTTTGGAAGTGCTTCTGAAATATGAATCAGTTCCGTCCGAAGCGGTCCGAAAACAGAACGAAAACGAATCGATTCGTACCAAAATGGAACGAAAACTAAACAGTATAAAACAAATTGGTTTCATTTTTACTAATCGATTCGTTATACCGTTTCACTTAGGCTGGTGTCAGACGAGCGTAGTGTTCACGTCCGTGATTGCGCCTAAAAGTACGTCCGTGATAGCATGAAAGAAAGTCCATTGGAGCCTGACACATGAAGTACGTCCGCACTGAACTGCGGACGCACAACGGCCGCGGCAAACGGACGCAGGTTAGGCAAGAACGTAATACTGCTAGAACGGACGTGCGGAGTGCGCTGCGTCCACAACGTCTGCATAGCTTTGTGTGTGAGTGATGGAGCATGGTCAGACGGACTGCATTTATACGTCCAGCATTTTTGACGGACAGAATGTTTTTTCATTGTAATTTATTTTTCCCTCCTACATCCGTCAAAAATAACTTCAGTGAAAAAACGGACTGTGTGACCACTACTGCGTCATCCGTACTGACGATGTCCGTACTGCACGGACGTACAGTCCGTAGAAATCACGCTCGTCTGACCCCAGCCTTAGACTCTGCACCGCGTCCCTGTCCATTGGCTGTGGTGCTGAATCTGTAGTATTCAGCACCACAAGCCATGGACAGCACCATGGTGCCATTTGGTGCAATTCTGCAGCAGTGAAATTCCCCATAGAGAAGTAATGGTTAATCTATTCAGAGAACACCGAACAGAACCGAAATGTCAGTGAAATGCTCTGATTTTCGGTGGTTCGTTCAACAGTTTTAAACAGGCGAATCCCATAGGTTTCAATGTAAAATATTCCCCTTTTTTATTAAATATTTATTCAACAGTTTATTATTTTCACTTGCGGCAAAAAGTTTCTTTCTTTATTTGTTAGGCATTTTTCGGATTCTTTTGGTAAAATTTTTGGATTCCTAATTTACTTTAAAACAACAAGGCTTTTTTTCTTTGCAGAAGGCAGCAGTTTTTTTTTCTTTCCTTCATTCTGGCTACGTTCAGCGGGGGCTGTCTATGGTGCTGAAATCTATTCAGCACCAAGGACAGCAGCCCCTCACACACACGCACAACTGCTGTCCTTGGTACTGAATAGGTTTCAGCACCAAAGACAGGGGGGTTACATATCCTTTTTTTCCCTCTACTCTAAGTAATTAATCCGTTTCACATTACAAATAACTAATAAAAAGTAAATAACTAATAAAATCAAAATAACTAATAAAAATTAACTAACGAATCGATCTGAAATATGAATCACGGTAACATAACGAACGCACCGAAACAAATTGAAAACGGAACGAATCGATCCGAAACTAAGCTAATTTTTACGTTGTGCACATGTCTATTTCTAACCATAATCTCTAACCCTAATTTCTAAACCTAATATCTAATAACGAACTGAACCACCGAAAATCAGGGAATCTTACTGACACCTCAGTGCAGTTCGGCATTCTCTGAATAGATTAACCATTATTTCTCTATGGGGAATTTCACTGCTGCCGAAACTGCACTGAACGGCACCATGGCACTGTCCAACCGGTCGAATTGAATCACTGAAAATCAGGGCATTTCACTGACAGTTCGGTGGTGTTCGGCATTTTCTGAATTGATTATTTTGGTACCGGCTAGTATGTTATTTTAGTACCTGCTGTATTTTCTTTTAGTACCAGTTGGTATTTTATTTTAGTACCGGCTGGTATTTTAATTTTTTAGTACCAGCTGTATTTTATGCAAGTACCAGCTGGTATTTTCTTTTAGTTTTGGATGGTATTTTTATTGTAGTATCGGCTGTAATTTATTTTGATACCGGCTGTATTTTATTTTAGTATGGTTGTTATTTTCATTTTATAGTGCTGGCTGATATTTTATTTTAGTACCAGTACCGGCATATATTTTTACTTTTTTATAGTGCTGGCTGATATTTTATTTTAGTACCAGTACCGGCATATATTTTTATTTTTTTATAGTACCGGCTGTATTTTATGCAAGTACCAGCTGGTATTTTCTTTCAGTTTTGGATGGTATTTTTATTGTAGTATCGGCTGTAATTTACTTTGATACCGGCTGTATTTTATCTTAGTATGGTTGTTATTTTCATTTTATAGTGCTGGCTGATATTTTATTTTAGTACCGGCAGGTATTTTCATTTTTTATAGTACCGGCTGTATTTTATGCAAGTACCAGCTGGTATTTTCTTTTAGTTTTGGATGGTATTTTTATTGTAGTATCGGCTGTAATTTATTTTGATACCGGCTGTATTTTATTTTAGTATGGTTGTTATTTTCATTTTATAGTGCTGGCTGATATTTTATTTTAGTACCGGCAGGTATTTTCATTTTTTATAGTACCGGCTGTATTTTATGCAAGTACCAGCTGGTATTTTCTTTTAGTTTTGGATGGTATTTTTATTGTAGTATCGGCTGTAAATTTTTTTTTATACCGGCTGGATTTTATTTTAGTGTGGTTGTTATTTTCATTTTATAGTGCTGGCTGATATTTTATTTTAGTACCGGCAGGTATTTTCATTTTTTATAGTACCGGCTGTATTTTATGCAAGTACCAGCTGGTATTTTCTTTTAGTTTTGGATGGTATTTTTATTGTAGTATCGGCTGTAATTTATTTTGATACCGGCTGTATTTTATTTTAGTATGGTTGTTATTTTCATTTTATAGTGCTGGCTGATATTTTATTTTAGTACCAGTACCGGCATATATTTTTATTTTTTTATAGTGCTGGCTGATATTTTATTTTAGTACCAGTACCGGCATACATTTTTTTTTTTTATAGTACCGGCTGTATTTTATGCAAGTACCAGCTGGTATTTTCTTTCAGTTTTGGATGGTATTTTTATTGTAGTATCGGCTGTAATTTACTTTGATACGAGCTGTATTTTATCTTAGTGTGGTTGTTATTTTCATTTTATAGTGCTGGCTGATATTTTATTTTAGTACCGGCAGGTATTTTAATTTTTTATAGTACCGGCTGTATTTTATGCAAGTACCAGCTGGTATTTTCTTTTAGTTTTGGATGGTATTTTTATTGTAGTATCGGCTGTAATTTATTTTGATACCGGCTGTATTTTATTTTAGTATGGTTGTTATTTTCATTTTATAGTGCTGGCTGATATTTTATTTTAGTACCAGTACCGGCATATATTTTTATTTTTTTATAGTGCTGGCTGATATTTTATTTTAGTACCAGTACCGGCATATATTTTTATTTTTTTATAGTACCGGCTGTATTTTATGCAAGTACCAGCTGGTATTTTCTTTCAGTTTTGGATGGTATTTTTATTGTAGTATCGGCTGTAATTTACTTTGATACGAGCTGTATTTTATCTTAGTATGGTTGTTATTTTCATTTTATAGTGCTGGCTGAGGCTAGGGTCAGAGTGGGGCAGTCGGAACGCGCGTGCAGGCGCACTAAATCACGGCGGCAGTAGCAGCACATAACGGCCAATGACGGCCAATATACGCAGTACGTGCGTACGAAAGTGCGCCGACACCACGCAACCAGCAAATGAACGCATTTTTATCAGAACGTGAAACCGCTGCTACTGACGTACAAAGTGCGCTGCGGCCGCATAGCAGCGTGTGTGCGTGATTAGGAGATGTCAGACGCTGCTAGTGTGCGGCCTACATAACGTTCAAACAGCCGGATTTCCCTAGACTTCTTTTCACCCCATCGTCATGAAATACGTCCAGAATTGCGCATCGTCTGACCACTTAAGCGTATTCCGTGAAAAAATGCGTGCGCACGCATCGACGTACATTTTGACGGTGGCTGCAGAAAATGCGCTCATCTGTCCCTAGCCTAATATTTTATTTTAGTACCGGCAGGTATTTTCATTTTTTATAGTACCGGCTGTATTTTATGCAAGTACCAGCTGGTATTTTCTTTTAGTTTTGGATGGTATTTTTATTGTAGTATCGGCTGTAATTTATTTTGATACCGGCTGTATTTTATTTTAGTATGGTTGTTATTTTCATTTTATAGTGCTGGCTGATATTTTATTTTAGTACCGGCAGGTATTTTCATTTTTTTATAGTACCGGCTGTATTTTATGCAAGTACCAGCTGGTATTTTCTTTTAGTTTTGGATGGTATTTTTATTGTAGTATCGGCTGTAATTTTTTTTTTATACCGGCTGGATTTTATTTTAGTGTGGTTGTTATTTTCATTTTATAGTGCTGGCTGATATTTTATTTTAGTACCGGCAGGTATTTTCATTTTTTATAGTACCGGCTGTATTTTATGCAAGTACCAGCTGGTATTTTCTTTTAGTTTTGGATGGTATTATTATTGTAGTATCGGCTGTAATTTACTTTGATACCGGCTGTATTTTATCTTAGTGTGGTTGTTATTTTCATTTTATAGTGCTGGCTGATATTTTATTTTAGTACCGGCGGGTATTTTCATTTTATTTTGGTACCAGCTGGCTGCTGTCCTTTGTGCTGAAATATATTTTGGCACCAAGAACAGGGGGTTTACGTATCTTTTTTTTTTTACCCTAATCTAAGTAATTATTAATTAGTCTGTTTTACATTCCGAAATAACTAATAAAAACAAAATAACTAATTAAAGCGAAATACGAATCAAAATATGAAACAATCTGAAATACGAAATAACTAATGAAAACGAAATACGAAGTGATCTGAAATCCGAAATACCGGTCGTCCGAATTAAGGAATCCGTACGAAATACGAATCAAGGTAACATAACGAACGACCTGAAACGAAAAAAAAAACCAGAATGAAATGATCTGAAATGAAATAAAAAATGGAACGAAATGATCCGAGACAAAACAAATTTCTTTTGCCGTGCACATGTCTAATTGCTAATAATCTCATTATGATCACTACAAACCCCCATAAGCAGGAGATCTCACCATTTTATTATCTGTCTGCAGCACATTTACTGCATCTGACTCAAAGGCCATTTCTGCCTGTATGCTGATAATGCAGACCCCATGTGACATTCAGGGTTATTCAAAGAGAATCGAAAAGTCATCGTACGTTCGGTGACTTTTCGTTTGCTTCAATTTGGCGCGATTTGGCGATCCCATTTCGGCAACCCTACGGTGTATTCAGCAAGCACCACAGGGTCCCGGAAGTGCAAGGAAAACCTGCAGCAAACCCAATGAACACTCACTGCCAACCCGCCGAACACTCAACGCAAAACCCACCGAACACTCACTAAAAATCGCAAAACATCTGGATTAACCCCGCCGAATATGCTGGAGAAACCCGAGCAGCCCACAGCGCAGAGCAGCCGCCGGAAAAACACGACAGACGAATGAAGTGAAAAAAAGTTTGCTTGAATTTTTGAAAAGTGAAACGCTGTTTGCAAAGAAACTACTGAGCGAAAATGTCTGAAATTTACACATAAGATCCAATGAATGATAATAAAAAGGGCTGTTACAGAAAAAATAAAAAAATATTTAAACAAAAGAATAATTTTCGCAACAAAATCCCGAAAATTGCCTAAAAGATCCTAAAAAATCTATTAATAAAGAGACTTTTTACTGCAGAATATTATAATAAACGGTTTATTAGATATTGAATTAAAACGGGAATATTTTTAACATTGAAGTCTATGGGATTCGCTTGAATAAACCTGCCGAGTGAAACCACCATGAAGTCAGATCAGCGTTTTTATGCCCCCCCCCCCCGGTGCACTGACGTCATTGCGCCGGGCACAATGAAGTCAGTTTCAGCCTCTCCCCCTCGCCCGGCAAGGGGAGTGCCTGAAAAAGAGGGATGGGTCTTTTGGATCCTTCTATCTCCCCATCGCCAGGGGTAGCGGCTAATGCCTGGCATCCCTGGAAAGCTTACAGTCTGACCTTTCCAGGGATGTATTGCATTAACCTCTTGCTAGTAAGGCTGCGATCCGGCACCAATCGGCGCCAGATCGCGGCCTATTTCTGGTGGGAGCTGCCACCTTGTATGGCAGCCCCACCTCCGGGTCTCCCCACGTCCACTGACATCATCGGGCGTGAACCCCCCTATCTCCTGATCCATGGCTAGAGGGCATGGCCTTTCCAATGATACCAAACATGACCATGTTAAAAGTAAAAATAAAATGTAAAAAAATAATGCAGCATTATTGTTCACATTTCAATTATTATATGAACAATGATGCTGCGCTAACGATTTTTTGGGGGGATTTTAGCTAAAATCACGTAATTTCTCAGAAAAATAAAAAAGTGACGGGTTCCCAGTTCTAAATTTTTTAACAAGCGTACCCCTTAGAATAAATAACCGCAAAGGCTTGGATGATAAAATGTGAAAAAAATTACGTTACACACTGTGGATGATTGATATTTTATTGAAAATTCACATTTTTGTTACATTTTTTGTTATAGCATTCAGGCAGAACACGACGTGTACATATAATAATGATATATTATGAATCTGCAGAGTTTGCCGGGAAAAAAAGGATATATAATATGTATGGGTCGTACAATTAAACGTGACTTCAAAACGCGTTGAGCATGATGAGCAAAAACGGTCAAAATGTTTTCTACTTTTCAAAGCGTGCGGAACTTGTAAAATTACGCCCGTCGTTAAGGGGTTAAAGGAGGTCATGGCGCTGCTCCCACACCGCCTACTATTCAAGGGAAAACACACACATAGGCCCCTATTACATTCTTAGCGAATTTGTTTTTGCGCGCGCAAATACGCATTTGCGCGAAGGGCAAAACTCTTTGCGCGGAACGTCGTATTACAACGTTCGTGCAAACGATGCGTGTTATCGTTTAACGCGGATGGACCTGCGCGAGCGTGATGAACTGTGCGCGTCCTATACTTAACATTGTGAGCGCAAATTCTTTTGTGTGCTGGTACGCGGATGGTATTACAATCGATGCGCATCTTTTTACGAACAACGTTTGCGCGCATAATTTTAACGTCTTTTAAAAGCTGGTGGTAACTGCAAATCTGAACGTTCTGGCCGAAACGAAAAACACCAGCACGGAAAATACAGCACAGTATAGTTACACATTCTACACATACCCAAACAAAAAAATGGAGAATTCATGCGTGTTTTTATTATTGCTGCAGCATGTATACTCAGATTTACTTTGACAGGCGCAAAAACTAAGACAATTAAGGTAAATTGATGTCAATTAAGGTTCTTAATTCTGATTGGCTGAATCCTGCGAAAAAACCAATCCGCACACTGATTTACGTGCGCTACGTTACTGCGCGCGTACTACTCTTCGTTTTGCGCGTTGTTTACGCGTTGTAACATTTACGAACGTTATTTTTAGACGGATGAGAAAATGCGTTCGGATCGTAATACCACTGTAAATTTTCGCGCGATTCCCGCTTAACGCTGCACGCAAATAAAATTGCGCTGCGAGGACACATTTGCGCGAACAATGTAATAGGGGCCATATGCTGCCAAGAGACAAATCGGGTCACGATGGCCTTGCGGTTACATCTTCCCGGGTTCTCTATCATTAACGCCGCAGGACGTACAGTTACGTCCTGCATTAGGCGGTCTTTAACGCCGCAGGACGTAACTGTACGTCTCCGGCGTCTGCAGCCCCCCGGCGGCCGATACTCACCTCCTCCGGCGGCTCCCTCGCTGCGCTGACTCCCACGGAGTCAGATCGGCACTTTTGGCGCCTCCTGGCGCACTGACGTCATCGCACACCGGACACGATGAAGTCAGTTTCCAGCCGGAGCAGGGGAAGCGCCTGGAGGGGAGGGGGGATCTTTGGATCCCTCTATCTCCCCATTGCCGGGTGCTAGCAGCTAATGCCAGGCATCCCTGGAAAGGTCACAGCCTGGCCTTTCCAGGGATGTATGGCATTAACCCCTTGGTGACAAGGCTGTGACCCAGCACCAATCGGTGCAGGTCACAGCCTTTTTCCGGTGGGGGCCGCCATCTTGGATGGCAGCCCCACCTCCGGAACTCCCCACGTCCACTGACATCATCGGGTGTGGCCCGATGACGTCAGTTAACCAGGGAACCCCTAGCTGCCAAGGGATTTCCTAAGGAAATTCCATGTTGGAGATAAAGGGGTTCAAAGAACCCCCCTATCTCATGATCGTTAACAGCTAGGGGGTCATGTGGGGTATCGTTTGAAAGGCCTGATCATGGCCTGATATCAAGCATGACCATATTACTAGTAAAATTAAAGTGTAAAAAAAAATTAAATAATAAAAAAAATAATTAATAAAAACGTGCTTTTTTTATTTTTTGTTAATGCAGCACTATTGTTCACAATTCAATTATAATGTGAACAATGATGATTCACTAATGATTTTTTTTTGGGGGGGGTTTAGCTAAAATTACGTAATTTCTACCCCAAAAAAAAAAAATGGGTTAAAATTTTTATTTTTTTCCCCTTCCTCCTCCAGCTTTATTGATAGTTTAAAATTACATTTCTATGTTCTAGGACTTCAGTTTTTTTTCACATCCAACTTTAAAAACTGATTACAAGCAAATGAAACTCAAACAGTTGTCTAAAGTGATATAGTATACAAAAATAACATCTTGATTTCTGTGAAAACATTTCTCTGACATTCCTGAATAGCTTAGATTTCCTTCTGCTAGACTGATACACTTCTTGGGTTTTCATTAATTCCCATGAAAACAAAACTACATTTAAAAAATAAAATTAAACCTTGCCTTCACCTGTATCTCCAATGCTAACTCAGTGGCCAAATCGCTGCATATATGGTTTTATCTGCCTGTATTTTAGACACGGCCACTAGCTAGCTGACGTGTTTCCACCCAAGCTGCTGTAGACAGGGCCTGACACAGAGGTAACAGCTGAGGTCAGACGTTGAGACCATTATTGTATCATCCATCATCTTAAATTGGTGGGATTGTCACTTACAGTTGCTTAAAAAAGTGACAGGCACTGACAAACACCTGTTAAGGTTTGCTGTCTGCCTCAACTCTTCCCATTCATTAAATCCCAGTTCACCAGTGGCACGGAAAGGGGGTTCTTTAACAAAGCATTATACATAACACCTCTACCAAACTAAACAGAAATTTTTTTGTAGTTAAATGCAGAAAGTCGTTTTTTCCACCCCTTTCCTCCTTATACACGTCAAGTAAAGCTCACTGGCCTGGGACTAGCTCTATCTGCCAACCTTTGGCCAGTGAAGAGAATTCAGAGAAAATAATACAACCATCAATCAGAAAAAGGAGGGGCGACAAAAAAAATTTAAGCTGTAGCTTCAATAGTGCACTCCCGTGCAAGGTGCCCTGACTCCCCACAGTGGTAACAGTTGACTTCACTGGTCTTGCTGCAATTGATGGCTACATGGCCAGTTTCACCACACCTGTAGCATTTCACTTTGGTGCAGTCTTTCTGGATGTGACCAAACTCTCAACAAGAATAACACTTCTGCTCATTGGCATGATCGCAGTCCCGAGCAAGGTGGCCAGGCTTCCCACAGTTGTAGCAGCACTGCTCCCTTTCCTTCCTTGGCTCTTTGCAATCCTTTGCAATATGTCCACCTCGTCCACAGTTATAGCATGCATCCTCCTGGAGATCACAATCCTTGGCGAGATGGCCAGACTCGCCGCAGCGATAACAGATATCTGGCAGAGATGAGGAAATGAACTGGAATCCTCTTCCACGTCCTCTTCCACCTCGTCCGCGACCACCTCCAGTGGGGCACTCGCGCGCCCAGTGTCCGGAGCGACCACACTTGAAGCACTCGTTACTGCTCATTTTCAGTATAAGTTGCCTGTACCTCTCTGGCTGCGCCACACGCGGTCTGCACACGGCCTCAAAATGGCTGACCAGCTGCGCGCAGCGACTCAACCAATCCCCGTTCAAATTTTTTTAACAAGTCTACCCCATAGAATATATCCGCAAAGGCTCAGGTAATAAAATGCAAAAAAAAAAAACACTTTACACACTGTGGATGATTGAAATTGTATTGAAAATTCACATTTGTTTTACAGTTTTGTTATAGCATTTTTGCAGGGCATGACGTATACATATAATAATGATATATTATTAATCTGCCGAGTCTGCCGGAAAGAACGATATATAATAATTTGTCTGGGTGGTATAATAATACGTGACTTAAAACCGCGTTTAAAACCGTCAAAATGAGCTCAGCAAACTTCTACTTCGAAACAGCGCCGAACTTGTAAAATTACTCCCGTCCTTAAGGGGTTAAAACAAGCTAAGTACAATTCAGAAGTGAAAAAGGGCCACGTTCCATCAAGCTGCGTAAATAATGACATGGGACCATTTGGAATGGAATTTTTCTCGACCATAGGTGATTAACACTTCCTGGGCATCCGTGTTCTACACAGACAGAATACAATAGAATAGAATATGCATTTATCTATTCGATAATCTGTAATGGTACATGTGGATATAAGTGCGAATATGTAGGTTACATGTATTATGTTTGTGCTTCATCTTAACAATAACCACAATTTAGGCTTGTGTCAGATGAGCGTCTTTGGAGAGAGGAAGGAACGTCCGTGAGAGTGGACGTTCCTTTCACTCGACGCCTGTCTGGCCACCTGGCTGCAAGGCTCGATCCTCCTATGGAGAATCGCGCTTTGCGGCTATGTCAACGCGCGTCCTAGTGCTTTGCTGGAGAGGCTTGGATAACGGACGCTTGTCGCGCGCGTATTTCGTGCGCTTGCACAAGTGTGCACAAGCGTGTGACCAGCCCCGTTGCAGCGTCACAACGCTGCAACGGACGCCGGTAAGCACGTCAGTACAGGCGCACATAGCGCGCTCGTCTGACGCCGGCCCAAATGTCTCCTGTCGCCTTCTATAAGGGGATGTCCGTCATCTTCTACCTCTTAACACTGAAGGCTGCTGTAGAAATAGAAAAAACTATCCGTCAGTAGAAGATAAGTAAATACTGCTAAAATGCTTGTTTCACCAGGCAACTTCCTTATTGTGTGTATGTGATGTTACTGATATCTTACATGTGATTTGTTTTTCTCTTGTATGTTTAGTTAAGATAATATTTTCCTCTATGTGTGTCACTGGGCGCATCCATTGTGTGATATTTTCCTCTATGTGTCACTGGGTGCATCCATTGTGTGATATTTTCCTCTATATGTGTCACTGGGTGCATCCATTGTGTGATATTTTCCTCTATATGTGTCACTGGGTGCATCCATTGTGTGATATTTTCCTCTATATGTGTCACTGGGTGCATCCATTGCGTGATATTTTCCTCTATATGTGTCACTGGGTGCATCCATTGTGTGATATTTTCCTCTATATGTGTCACTGGGTGCATCCATTGTGTGATATTTTCCTCTATATGTGTCACTGGGTGCATCCATTGCGTGATATTTTCCTCTATATGTGTCACTGGGTGCATCCATTGTGTGATATTTTCCTCTATATGTGTCACTGGGTGCATCCATTGTGTGATATTTTCCTCTATATGTGTCACTGGGTGCATCCATTGTGTGATATTTTCCTCTATATGTGTCACTGGGCGCATCCATTGTGTGATATTTTCCTCTATATGTGTCACTGGGTGCATCCATTGTGTGATATTTTGTGTTGTATCTTTTCATCACTTGCTCCAACTCACATCACTGTATTGTGTGGGATGTATTCAAAGGACATCACCAGGGGTAGATTAGAAATCCTTTAAGATCCCTGTTTTATCTCATTCAACTGCCAGCTCTTATCTCAGTTAGCCTGGAGAACAATAGACATCCTGCAGCCTTACCTAAATTTCCCCTCCTCCATCTCATTAAACTGTTAAATACTGTAGATTAGATACAGCACAGAAGTGGAAAGTAAAACCTGTTTGGTAAATGTTGCCTATTGGAGAAAAAAAAAACAACAAAATGGTACGGAGAATTATAAAAAAATTTACTTTTCCTTGTTACTTGCAAACACTTTGAACAAAGAAAAAAAACAGCAGCCTGTGTTTTATAATGTGTTTTATTTGTAATGCGCAAGTAATCTAGTTACAGCTTTTGTACGTGGTACTGGCCCTTTAAGTCTTACTTTAAAAATATCAATTAAAAATCATTTCACCCTTTTAAGATATGAAAATTCGTAAAAACCCTGCTTTGCTTTTATTGTATGTTTTTAAAACATTTCCTGCAGTTCTTTTGTTTTTTTTTAATCTCGTTGCGTTCTTTTTTTTCTTTTACGTGATGGAATCAAAGGAATCGGCGGATGGTTCAGTAGGGACGTGTCGCTGGAAGGAGCTGTGTTCCAGCCCTCCGCCTTGGAGGGTAATGACCTCAATCAGAGCCCTCTGTCCAGCCTGTTATGTGGCTTCCAGTTTTGGGCGGCGGTGCGCCGGCCCTTTAAGCCACGATTAACAATGATATTGGGCAAAGGCAGGACAGTAACTGGCCTAGGGGATGATCGCCTCTCCATGCGGACATGGAAGAAATGTCATTCCCAAGGACGTCTGAGCGCAGAGGATCCGCAGCATGAAGAGAAATAATCACAGGCAAGGATTAAGCATTGGATCTATAGAGCGGCAGCTTCGTGCAATGTACATCAATGCAGCCCTCTGCGGAAGCGTGAAACAGTTACATGGTAATACGGGGGATATCTGGTGCCTTATTCCCTATCTCTCCTATTAATGCCGAAATAAAAGAAAAACAAACAAATTAAAGGTTATTTTCAACTGCGCCACAAGAAATGCACAAATAAATAAAATATGATTCCATAACGACATTTCGATTTCTCGTTGGGATTAAAAGGCTTCACGCATTCAAAGAGATCCGAATGGCTGGAGACAGGTAACCGAACGCTGAAATTCAGCGTTCGGTTACCTTTCCTGGCCATTCGGCTATTCAGAGAGCAGGCATTACGCCAAATCCTGGCGAATTGCCTGAACATAACGTGCCTGTTCGGTGCCTGTTGGAGGGCAGTGAATCCCCAAAGAGAAGCAATGCTTCGGCTATTCAGAGAACACAAACTAGCAGTGAAAGGTTCCCGAAATGCCCTGCCATTCGGTGGTTTAAGGCTAGGGTCAGACGAAAGCATTTTGCCCCGCGAACGTGAAAAAGTGCGTCCGAACGCATTGACGTATTTTTTCACGGAATGCGCAAAAACGGTCAGACGACGCGCATTTTCGGGCGTGATTTTGTACGGATCGTCAATAAAACTCTTTTTGCGTCTGGACGTTATGTAGGCCGGACATTAGCAGCGTCTGACATCTCCTAATCACGCACACACGCCGCTATGCCGCAGCTGCGCACTCTGTACGTCAGTACTAGCGGTTCAGCGTTCTCAGGAAAATGCGTTCAAATTCCTCTTGCGTTGCACGGCCGGACTTTTGTGCGGCCGTACATCGTATATTGGCCGTCATTGCCCATCATCTGCTGCTAGTGCGGCCGTAATTATGTGCGCCAGAACGCACGTTAAAAGTGCGCTGGTCTGACCCCAGCCTAATTCGACAGGTTTATTCAGGAGAATCCCATAGGTTTCAATATTAAAAATATTCCCGTTTTAATTCAATATCTAATAAACCGTTCATTATAAAATTCTGCAGTAAAGAGTCTCTTTATTTATTGATGTTTTTAGGATATTTTAATCATTTTTCAGTTTTGTTTTTTAAAAAAAGTCTGATTTCTTTTTTTTGTTTTAAGTTTACTTCTTTTTTCTGTAACAGCCCTTTTTATTATCATTCATTGGATTTTATATGTAAATTTCAGACATTTTCGCTCAGTAGTTTCTTTGCAAACAGCGTTTCACTTTTCAATCATTCAAGCAAACTGTTTTCCTAATTTATTCACTGCCTTCTTCTGCGGTGTCGGCGGCTTCGCTGCGTGTGATCGGCTCCTGCTCGGGTTTTTCCGGCGTCTTTGGCGGGTTAATCCAGATGTTTTTGCGGGTTTTCGGCGTGCATTCGCCGGATTTTTGCCAGGTTTTCGGGGGGATTTCCCTGCACTTCGACAGCCCTGTGGTGCTTGCTGAATACACCGCAGGGTCGCCGAAATGGGAAAGCCGATTTGCACCGAATTGAAGAGAACGAAAAGTCACCGAACGTGCGGTGACTTTTCGATTCTCTTTGAATAACCCTAATTGTCTCCAGGAGATGAATAGGCTCCGATATTTTACTAACCAAAACTATATAATATTGTGTTATGTTGGGGACTGTGTATGTAATGGGAGTTGCATTAGTGTTTAGGGATTGTGTGCATGTGATATAGGAGTTGTGTTAGTGTTTAGGGATTGTGTGCGTGTGATATAGGAGTTGTGTTAGTGTTTAGGGATTGTGTGCATGTGATATAGGAGTTGTGTTAGTGTTTAGGGATTGTGTGCGTGTGATATAGGAGTTGTGTTAGTGTTTAGGGATTGTGTGCATGTGATATAGGAGTTGTGATAGTGTTTAGGGATTGTGTGTAGGGATGAGCCGAACACTCCCCGAACCCGAACTTCCCATTTGTTCGGGACCGAACCCGAACCCGAACCCCATGCAAGTCAATGGGGCTGAAAATTCGTTTTTTTTAGAGTGCCCTCCAAGAGGGCATATATGCTACATATTTGCCATAAAAGGTGTATGGGGGTCCGGGTAGTGCCCTGGGGGACAGGAAACAAGGACAAAAAGTAAAAAAAAAAAGTTTTTAAAGGGACAGTGAGTTTTCCATGAAATAAGGGTTAAAAATAAAAACCAAAAATTCCTTCAAATATCGTGCCGAGGAGGTCCCCATAACCTGCCCGTGAAGTGGCGGATTTCTAGGCTGTATAGAAACACTTAAAAACAAATAAATGACGTTTCATATGACGGTAAATGCTTTTCCTTTAATCTATTCATAAACAACTGCTTGGGCGGCAGCCTGTATGAAAAGACATTTTAGGACGCGCAGAAAAGGTTTAGTGATTTTTTTGGCTAAATTATTGTGAAACTTATGCAGGCTTTGGATGAAAATAACAATAGGTGCTTTAAAATTGGGCTTTTAGTGTCGGCAACAGTGCCGTCACGCTGTAACCCCTCTGAGGATATGAATCTGATACAGGCGTCAGTGGCAGTGCACCCAGATATTGTGCCTTTAGTGCCAGACCAGCAAGTATCATCATACAGTAACCCCTCTGTGTTATTGTGGAAGAGTGCAGGGGTGGACCTTGCGTTCCTATATTAAAAAGATATGCATCTGGTTAAGATGTCAGTGCACCCAGATATTCTGCCTTTGGTGCAAGACTGCCAGGCCAGCAAGTGTCATCATACAGTAACCCCTCTGTGGTATGGTGGTAGAGTGCAGCGGTGGACCATGTGGTCCTATATTGAAAAGTTTTTGATCTGGTAATGGGCGTCAGTGCACCCAGATATTGTGCCTTTAATGCCAGGCCAGCAAGTATCATCATACAGTAACCCCTCTGTGGTATTGTGGAAGAGTGCAGGGGTGGACCATGTGGTCCTATATTGAAAAGTTTTTTATCTGTTAATGGGCGTCAGTGCACCCAGATATTGTGCCTTTAATGCCAGGCCAGCAGGTATCATCATACAGTAACCCCTCTGTGGTATTGTGGAAGAGTGCAGGGGTGGATCTTGCGTTCCTATATTAAAAAGATATGCATCTGGATCTCCTTCCCTGCCTCGCAGTCTGACTACCTACCTACATGGGGAAGAAAACGAAGTCCAGCGATGAGACGGCGGACCCTCGTCTCCCCGATATCCGCCTGTCACTTGGGGTGGGAAGTGATGGAGGAGCGAGGAACCGCCGTGGCACTGCTCCTGCCCCCTCTGACATCCCCACTGGGAGCGATCTGCCACCGTCTTCCATCTCAAACGCGGGGACTCTGGAGCTGCAGAAACCTGTCCCACCTCTCACTGCTGTGGACCTCTATAAAGTGATGGACGAATTCCGTACCCTCTGGCGGCAGGACCTACAGGAGGTACGCTCTGCTACGGAGGCCCTTCAGTCGAGGATCGACGATGTCCACCGCCGCACGCTTGACACGGAGTCGGCTCAAGCGACTGCAGACACCCGAATTACGGAGCTACAGAGGCAAGTTACCCGCTTGGGCTCGGTTGTGATGTCCCTCGAGGCTAGACACCGGCGTCGTAATTTACGTCTGAGTCTGTGTCCATTGATGGGCTTCTCGGCTATGTTACAGGCCTGGTGGCGCATCTCCTCCCGGAGAATGGGGACTCTGCGGACTTGTTGGTCTTGTCTGCGGTGCGTATTAGGAAGGCCGCCACCGCCCCGGTGGTGGCTCCCCGGGATGTCATCATCGTGACCAGAGATGTGACTACTCACTCTCATCTTCTCGCTGCTGCCGGCCCCGCTTACACGATTACCTATGCCTCCACCCGCATCACCATCTTTAGGGACTTGCCGTTCCTGGCACTCGCAGCCAGACGAAGCTACAAGGAGGTCACTGCTGTGCTCCGCCAACATGGTGTCCGCTACAAATGGGGATCTGCTGGCTCTCTCACCGTGTCTTCGGATGGCAAACTCCATTCGGCATCGACCCTAGAAGAGGCACGTGCTATCCTCCTTCGACTGGGTCTTGTAGCGGTGCCGCACGGGCCCTGTGCTGCACAATTGGAACCCGGCTGACACTGTGATCCTCTCTAATTTTTATTTTTTACTGTGGTGAACTCCCACTCGGAAGACTTTATGGACACCTGCTCATGTCCTTCGCTACAGAGTTTTAGAGTGCCTCTTAGCTGAATATTAGTTTGATGACCCCTTGCCTCCCCCCCCTGTTGGGTCCTTCATCCCCCCACCTCCCTTTTTGCGTTCCCCCCCTTATCCTCCCCCCTTTTCTACTGGGACACTTCCGATATTTTCTGAGGACGCTTTGAGTTTTCGTTCCATCCGCTCTCCCTTTCCCCTATATAAGCATTATTTTGGTTGTTTTTCAGAGGACTCTTTTTTACTTTCCTACGGCAGTCGGTTCTACCTGCCAATTTTTGGGCTTAACGTTGTTCGTCCGATGAAGCACCGGGACTTCTCACCTTTTTCCCCCCCCTTTTTTTTTTTTTGTTTTGTGGTGTGGGACATTGTGAAGTAACCTGGGCGAGCCGCTAGGATGGTGACCTAGGCTCTGGCCGTCCTCTTGGCCCCAGGTCTCCCGGCCTTGTGGCCCCTTCCATGGCCCCCAGTTCCCTCTGGGTTACCGGGGCGAGCCAGGAATGCCACTACATATTTGGCAGTCCCTCACCGCTCTTTTTACCTTTTTTTTTTTTTTTTTTTTTTTTTTTTTTTATTTTTTTTAGTTGTCCTGGTACCTTCTCGGCGACCTCCATCACTCTCTTGATATTTCTGGATTAGCCCTTCTGCATCCCCCCTTGTTACAGTACCCCCCCCACATTTTTGACATTTTGCAGCTTCCTATGTGACCCCTTCCCTTATGACTTATGTGCTTTTATGTGTGTTTATTTGGCCCTGCGAGGCCACCTTGCTGGTCAGTCTGTGACATTTTGTTTATTGCAAAATAAAAAAATCTTGAAAAAGAAAAAAAAAAAAAAAAAAAGATATGCATCTGGTTAAGATGTCAGTGCACCCAGATATTCTGCCTTTGGTGCAAGACTGCCAGGCCAGCAAGTGTCATCATACAGTAACCCCTCTGTGGTATGGTGGAGGAGTGCAGCGGTGGACCATGTGGTCCTATATTGAAAAGTTTTTGATCTGGTAATGGACGTCAGTGCACCCAGATATTGTGCCTTTAAAGCCAGGCCAGCAGGTATCATCATACAGTAACCCCTCTGTGGTATTGTGGAAGAGTGCAGGGGTGGACCATGTGGTCCTATATTGAAAAGTTTTTTATCTGGTAAAGGGCGTCAGTGCACCCAGATATTGTGCCTTTAATGCCAGGCCAGCAAGTATCATCATACAGGTAACCCCTCTGTGGTATTGTGGAAGAGTGCAGGGTTGGACCCTGTGGTTCAAAAAAATAAAATGATATAAATCTGCCACAGGCATCAGTGCAGCCAAATATTGTGCCTTTCATGGCAGCAAGTGCCTTCACACCGTAACCCTTTTGTGGTATTGTGGAAGAGTTCAGTGCTGGAGGTTTTGTGAATGCAGAAGAGGACATCCCCTATCTATTCCATTACTTCAGCATCAGGGGATTGATAGCTGCTGATCCAGGACTGATTCATTTTTATAAATGTCAGCCGGTCTACAGAGTCGGTGGACAGACGCACTCTTTTGTCTGTGACAAAACCTCCAGCGGCACTGAACGTCCTTTCGGAAAGCATGCTAGATGAAGGGCAACCTAGTAGCTGCATAGCATATTGGCTAAATTCTGGCCAGTGATCCAATCTCAACACCCAGTAAGCCAGTGGATCATCTGCTGGAAAGGTATCCAGGTCTGCCCTTGCCCCTAGGTAGTCCTGCACCATATGGTGAAGACGCTGGCAATGGGTGCCTACATTTGACGTCCTTGGGCGTCGTGGACTAAAAAAATTAAAAAAAGCATCAGTCAAGCGGCCCTGGCCTTCACCACTATTCCTCTGATCACCCGCAGCCTCAGAAGCACGTGTGTCAGCACTTGGTAATCTACCAGTGCCTGGAAAGGTGTTACACAAGTGTCGCTTTAGAGCGTCCTCAAGTTTTTTCATCCTGTGCTCCCTCTGTGCGGGCAGGATGAGCTCTGCAACTTTCCCCTTGTATCGTGGATCAAGAAGGGTTGCCAACCAGTAATGATCCCTCTCCTTGATAGCACGAATCCTGGGGTCCTTTAGCAGGCTTTGCATCGTTAGGGAGCCCATGCAGCGTAGGTTGGAGGTGGCATTAGCTTCCGAGTCTTCCTGGTCAATGAGGATGACCGTATCGTGCACTTCCTCCTCCCAGCCACACACTAGCCCTTCTGTTTCTGGGCACACAAAACCCTCCCTTGAGGAATCCCCACCTTCAATGCCCACACTACTTAAATAGTCCTCCTCCTCCTCCTCCTCCTGTCTGATCTGAGTAGGACCGCTGGAATGCTGTCTGCGGAAAGACTGGGGCCTTGAGTGCTAGGGAAGGCCTCCTCTTCCTCCCGCTGCTCTGCCTCTAGAGCCACATCTATAATTCCCCGCAGAGTGTGCTCCAGCACGAACACTAAAGGAATTGTGTCACTGATGCATGCACTGTCCCTGCTCACCATCCTCGTTGCCTCCTCAAATGGTGACAGTACAGTGCATGCATCCTTGATCACCAGTCACTGCGGGGGGGAAAACCCAAGTTGACCTGAACCTGTCCTTGTGCCATACTCACACAAGTACTCGTTGATGGCCCTCTGCTGCTTGTGCAGACGCTGCAGCATTGCTAATGTCGAGTTCCACCTGGTGGGCATGTCACAGATCAGACGGTTTGTGGGAAGGTGGAATTCTCTTTGAATTTCTGCCAGGCGAACGCTTGCTGGGAATGACCGTCTGAAGTGGTAGCCCTGGGGTATGCCCCAGCAGCTCATGGATTTGCCCCAGCAGCTTATGGATTTGCCCCAGCTCCTCATGGATATGCCCCAGGCCCCCATGGATTTGCCCCAGCAGCTCATGGATTTGCCCCAGCTCACCTCCTGGTCCTGGTCCCAGCACATGGATAGCGGCCCAGGCAGCACCTCTCCGCCGCGTTTTTCGCTCCTTCTGAGCGTCCGGCGGCACGCAGCTTGGGCGCTCGTCTGGGGGAGCCAAGTGACCAGCCGCGATTGGCTGGTGACGTATTTCCTCCAGGCGAGCGCCGAAGCTGCGTGCTTCGGACGCTCGCACGGAGCGAATACGCGGCGGTGGCGGGCGGTGGGTGAGACACCCGCCCTTAGGGTGACGGTGTCACCCTAAAGGCGGGTGTCACCTGGTGCGGGCCGCACCCACCGCCCCCACGTTACGACGCCACTGTGATTAGGGATGAGCTGTTCGGTTCGGACGGTTCGAAGTTCGAACCGAACTTAGCCTGTTCGGTCTGCTCGCGAACTCCGAACATTTCCGGGTGTTCGCCGCATGTTCGACCACAGTGCATCACAATGGACCACAATGCATTTTCCCACTGGCCTGAAGCTCGTAATTTGCTACAGCCTTGCACCTGACCACAGGTCTGGTGGAAAACAGGTTCATCAGTATGGCAATCACGGCTCAGAGTCCTGATTGGGCAAATTTTGCCCAATCATAGGCTCACAGAGTTAAGTCCCGCAGCAAACTATATAAGGTTTCCACGCACGGCTTCACCACGCATTTGAGAGGAGATTTGATAGGAGATTGTTGTTGTGTGTTCTTACTGCCGGTCTGCCACGCTACTGGGGGGGTCTGGGGGGTCTCATTTCTACAAAACATTTGGGAATTGAGGTGATCTGTGTCTTGTCACTGGTGCCAGCAAGTATTTTGGGGGTCTCACAAATTTCCACAAAACATTTGGGAATTGAGGTGATCTGTGTCTTGTCACTGGCTGCCAGCAAGTATTTTGGGGGTCTCACAAATTTCTACAAAACATTTGGGAATTGAGGTGATCTGTGTCTTGTCACTGCCAGCAAGTATTTTGGGGGTCTCACAAATTTCCACAAAACATTTGGGAATTGAGGTGATCTGTGTCTTGTCACTGCCAGAAAGTATTTTGGGGGTCTCACAAATTTCTACAAAACATTTGGGAAATGAGGTGATCTTCTGTGTCTTGTCACACAGCCAGTGCCACGCAGTATTTTGGGGGGTCACTAATTTTTACTAAATATCTGGGAATTGAGGTGATCTGACTCTTGTCACTCCCAGCAAGTATTTTGGGGGTCACTAATTTCTACAAAATATTTGGGAATTGTTATAATCCGTGTGTTCTCACTGGCTGCCACCCATCAGGGGGTCTCACTGATTTATAGGAGGTTTCTGAGACTTGTAATCTGTGGCTTCTCACTGCCACCCATCAGGGGGTCTCACTGATTTATAGGAGGTTTCTGAGATTTGTAATCTGTGGCTTCTCACTGCCACCCATCAGGGGGTCTCACTGATTTATAGGAGGTTTCTGAGACTTGTACTCTGTGGCTTCTCACTGCCACCCATCAAGGGGTCACACTGATTTATAGGAGGTTTCTGAGATTTGTAATCTGTGGCTTCTCACTGCCACCCATCAGGGGGTCCCACATACTTCTATCAGATTTATGCAAGTTGTAATTTGTGTGTTCTCACTGCCACCCATCAGGGGGTCACACTGATTTATAGGAGGTTTCTGAGATTTGTAATCTGTGGCTTCTCACTGCCACCCATCAAGGGGTCACACTGATTTATAGGAGTTTTCTGAGACTTGTAATCTGTGGCTTCTCACTGCCACCCATCAGGTGGTCCCACATACTTCTATCAGATTTATGCGAATTGTAATTTGTGTGTTCTCACTGCCACCCATCAGGGGGTCACACTGATTTATAGGAGGTTTCTGAGACTTGTAATCTGTGGCTTCTCACTGCCACCCATCAAGGGGTCACACTGATTTATAGGAGGTTTCTGAGACTTGTAATCTGTGGCTTCTCACTGCCACCCATCAAGGGGTCACACTGATTTTATAGGAGGTTTCTGAGATTTGTAATCTGTGGCTTCTCACTGCCGCCCATCAAGGAGTCACACTGATTTATAGGAGGTTTCTGAGATTTGTAATCTGTGGCTTCTCACTGCCACCCATCAAGGGGTCACACTGATTTATAGGAGGTTTCTGAGATTTGTAATCTGTGGCTTCTCACTGCAACCCATCAGGGGGTCCCACATACTTCTAGCAGATTTATGCGAATTGTAATTTGTGTGTTCTCACTGCCACCCATCAGGGGGGTCTCACTGATTTATAGGAGGTTTCTGAGACTTGTAATCTGTGGCTTCTCACTGCCACCCATCAGGGGGTCCCACATACATTTATCAGATTTATGCGAATTGTAATTTGTGTGTTCTCACTGCCACCCATCAGGGGGTCACACTGATTTATAGGAGGTTTCTGAGATTTGTAATCTGTGGCTTCTCACTGCCGCCCATCAAGGAGTCACACTGATTTATAGGAGGTTTCTGAGATTTGTAATCTGTGGCTTCTCACTGCCACCCATCAAGGGGTCACACTGATTTATAGGAGGTTTCTGAGATTTGTAATCTGTGGCTTCTCACTGCAACCCATCAGGGGGTCCCACATACTTCTAGCAGATTTATGCGAATTGTAATTTGTGTGTTCTCACTGGCACCCATCAGGGGGCTCTCACTGATTTATAGGAGGGAATTGCAATCTGTGTCTTGTCACTGGCTGCCAGCTATCAGGGTGTCTCACTGAGTTATACCAGAGTTCTGTAAATCTTTAATCTTTATACCAGAGTTGAATCAGAGTTCTGTATATATTTAATCTATATATCACTCACTATGTCTGAAAGAACAAAAAGGACAGGCAGACGCTCCCAGACACAGATAAGAGGGCAAGCAGCCCCTGTGTCAGGAGGCTGTGCCTCTGGTCGTGGTGGACGTGGTGCATCTTCTGCAGGGGCACGCTTGTCCTTTCTAACTGGTGCTGGCCGTCTTCTTAAGCAGCAGCAACATACAGAGGATTTGGTGTATTGGCTAACCAGGTCATCCTCATCCTCCGAGTCCTCTGCCAGCCAGGCTTGTAGTGCTTTACAGTCCACCTCAACTGCCAAAACATCTAATGCAGCCTCCATGTCCACAGCTACTCCTGCCGTAGCCTCACTATCACACACGGAGGAGTCAGCTGAATTGTTTGACTACAATGAGAGTGACATGCTGCTTGAGGATGCGCAGCAAGTACAGTGCTCTGATTCAATCTCTGAGGTTGAGGAAGGGAGTATAATCAACCTAGAGGAAGGGGGTGCCAGTGATGACACACAAATAACTGGCACTCATGTTGCCCCAGCAGCTGCAGCATACTGCCAAGTTGGCTCCAGTGACGAGGAGATAGGGGGTGAAGATGACATTGATGATGAGGTCACTGACTCCACCTGGGTGCCAGATCGAACAGAGGAATCAAGTGAGGAGGAGGGGGAGGAGGAGGCACAGCAAACACGAGGCACAACATCCTCTATGACCAACCGTAGCACTAGCCAGTCTAAGGCATCAGATGTCAGAGCTGCTCCGGTGCAGAGCACTGTTGTCTCAAAGCACACATGCAGGAACTCTGTTGTCTGGGAGTTCTTTAAGAAATGTGCAGCAGAGCGCACCGTTGCTATTTGTAATCAATGTCAGATGAGGCTGAAGCGTGGGAAAGACACCGGACACTTGGGTACCACGTGCTTGAGGCGACATATGAACACCTGCCACACATCCCGTTGGCGCAAAACTTTGCGTAGGTCCTCCTCCTCCTCATCTGTCTCTACCCCCACTGTATGTCCTGCCATGTCATTGCCTGCTACAACCTCCACTGACAGGGATTATGCTACAGTAATGGATGTACCAGCTCCTTCCTCACAATGTGACATCATCCCATCAGTTGAAGATTTACACAGTCAGATTACGTTGCCGCAGCTGCTGCAGCGTAAGAAAAAATATAGTCCCAACCATCCCCAAGCACAGCGTCTAAATGCCAGTTTAGCAAAATTACTCACATTGCAGCTGCTCCCTTTCCGGCTGGTGGACTCTGCTCCCTTCCGTGAATTTGCTGAATGTGCTGTATCACAGTGGCAGGTTCCAAAACGCCATTACTTTTCACGCAAGGCCATTCCAGCACTATACCAGCACGTGGAAGACAATGTTATCCAGTCATTGGGAAAGGCAGTCAGCAACAAGGTGCATGTGACTTTAGACATGTGGTCCAGCAAGCATGGACAGGGCCGTTACATTTCCTTCACGGCACACTGGGTAACTCTGATTGCAGCTGGGAGGGATCCAAGGCGGGGCTCTGTGCTGGAGCTTGTTCATCCACCACGCCTCCAGAAAGCTGCTTGTATGAGGTCTGTCTGCTCCACCACCTCTTCCTCCTCCTCCTTCTCTGTCTCTGGCGAAGTGGCAGTTAAACCGACGCGTGGCAGGGGCTACGCAATGGCTCAAGCAAAAAGATGCCATACTGTGCTTGAGCTGGTTTGTTTAGGGGACAGGAGCCACACCGGGCCAGAAATTCTGTCAGCTCTGCAGGGGAAGGTGCAGAGATGGTTAACACCATGCCAGCTTGAGCTGGGAATGATCGTCTGCGATAATGGCAGCAACCTTCTCTCCGCCCTACCCAAGGGTAAATTGACGCATGTACCATGCCTAGCACACGTCCCAAATCTAGTCGTACAGCGTTTCCTAACCAAGTACCCAGGGCTGCCAGAGCTTCTCAGCCAGGCCAGAAAAGTCTGCAGCCACTTCAGACGGTCATTCCCAGCAAGCGTTCGCCTGGCAGAAATTCAAAGAGAATTCCACCTTCCCACAAACCGTCTTATCTGTGACATGCCCACCATGTGGAACTCGACATTAGCAATGCTGCAGTGTCTGCACAAGCAGCAGAGTGCCATCAACGAGTACCTGTGCGAGTATGGCACAAGGACAGGTTCAGGTCAACTTGGTTTTTTTTTTCCCCCGCAGTGGCTGATGATCAAGGATGCATGCACTGTACTGTCACCATTTGAGGAGGCAACGAGGATGGTGAGCAGGGACAGTGCATGCATCAGTGACACAATTCCTTTAGGGTTCCTGCTGGAGCACACTCTGCAGGGAATTATAGATGTGGCTCTAGAGGCAGAGCAGCGGGAGGAAGAGGAGGCCATCCCTAGCTTTCAAGGCTCCATTCTTTCCGCAGACAGCATTCCAGCGGGTCCTACTCAGATCAGACAGGAGGAGGAGGAGGAGGAGGAGGAGGAATATTTAAGTAGTGAGGGCATTGAAGGTGGGGATTCTTCAAGGGAGGGTTTTGTGTGCCCAGAAACACATGGGCTAGTGCGTGGCTGGGAGGAGGAAGTGCACGATACGGTCATCCTCATTGACCAGGAGGACTCGGAAGCTAGTGCCACCTCCAACCTATGCTGCATGGGCTCCCTTATGATGCAAAGCCTACTAAAGGACCCCAGGATTCGTGCTATCAAGGAGAGGGATCATTACTGGTTGGCAACCCTTCTTGATCCACGATACAAGGGTAAAGTTGCAGAGCTCATCCTGCCCGCACAGAGGGAGCACAGGATGAGGACGCTCTAAAGCGACACTTGTGTAACACCTTTCCAGGCACTGGTAGGTTACCAAGTGATGACACACGTGCTTCTGAGGCTGCGGATGATCAGAGGAATAGTGGTGAAGGCCAGGGCCGCTTGACTGATGCATTTTTAAATTTTTTTAGTCCACGACGCCCAGGGACGTTAAATGTAGGCACCCATTGCCAGCGTCTTCACCATATGGTGCAGGACTACCTAGGGGCAAGGGCAGACCTGGATACCTTTCCAGCAGATGATCCACTGGCTTACTGGGTGTTGAGATTGGATCACTGGCCAGAACTTAGCCAATATGCTATGCAGCTACTAGGTTGCCCTTCATCCAGCGTGCTTTCTGAAAGGACGTTCAGTGCCGCTGGAGGTTTTGTCACAGACAAAAGAATGCGTCTGTCCACCGACTCTGTAGACCAGCTGACATTTATAAAAATGAATCAGTCCTGGATCAGCAGTTATCAATCCCCTGATGCTGACGTAACGGAATAGATGGGGGATGTCTTCTGCATGCACAAAACCTCCAGCACTGAACTCTTCCACAATACCACAAAAGGGTTACGGTGTGAATGCACTTGCTGCCATGAAAGGCACCATATTTGGCTGCACTGACGCCTGTGCCAGATTTATATCATTTACATTTTTTGAACAGCAGGGTCCAACCCTGCACTCTTCCACAATACCACAAAAAGGTTACGGTGTGAATGCACTTGCTGCCATGAAAGGTACAATATTTGGCTGCACTGACGCCTGTGCCAGATTTATATCATTTAAATTTTTTGAACAGCAGGGTCCAACCCTGCACTCTTCCACAATACTACAGATGGGTTACTGTATGATAATAGTACTTGCTGGCAGTCTGGCACCAAAAGCACAATATCTGGGTGCACTGACTCCTTTACCAGATTCATATCTTTTTAATATAGGACCACATGGTCCACCCCTGCATTCTTCCACAATACTACAGAGGAGTTACTGTATGGTAGTACTTGCTGGCCTGGCAGTCTGGCACCAAAAGCACAATATCTGGGTGCACTGACACCTTTACCAGATTCATATCTTTCTAATATAGGAACGCAAGGTCCACCCCTGCATTCTTCCACAATACTACAGAGGGGATACTGTATGATAGTACTTGCAGGCCTGGCACCAAAAGCACAATATTTGGGTGCACTGCCACTGACGCCTGTATCAGATTCATATCCTCAGAGGGGTTACGGTGTGACGGCACTGTTGCCGACGCTAAAGGCCCAATTCTAAAGCACCTATTGTTACTTTCATCCAAAGCCTGCATAAGTGTCACAATAATTTAGCCAAAAAATCACTAAACTTTTTCTACGTGTCCGAAAATGTCTCCTCTTCTCATACAGACTGCCGCCCCAAGCAATTGTTTATGGATAGATTAAAGGAAAAGCATTTACCGTCATTTGAAACATCATTTTTTTTGTTTTCAAGTGTTTCTATACATCCTAGAAATCCGCCACTTCACGGGCAGGTTATGGGGACCTCCTAGGCACGATATTTGAAGGAATTTTTCGTTTTTATTTTTAACCCTTATTTCATGGAAAACTCTGTCCCTTTAAAAACTTTTTTTTTAACTTTTTGTCCTTGTTTTCTGTCCCCCAGGGCACTACCCGGACCCCCATACACCTTTTATGGCAAATATCTAGCATATATGCCCTCTTGGAGGACACTCTAAAAACCGAATTTTCAGCCCCATTTACTTGTATTGAGTTCGGGTTCGGATTCGGATTCGAACATTTGGAATGTTTGGGTTCGGGTACGAACCCGAACTCAGACGTGTTCGGCTCATCCCTATATGTGATGTAGGAGTTGTGTTATTGTTGGGGTGGGCTGTTGGTGTGATGTAGGAGTTGTGTTTGTTAGGAATACAACCCTAAAGTCTGACAGAAGAGCAAGATGTCCCGCAGTTGTTTTTCTCCTGTTCCCTCAGACCCATTGAGTCTCTTTTTTGTCTCACATCCTTGGTGCCATTTCCCGCTCATCCCATGGTGTGTCTATAACATATTTGTTACCCCACTGTGTCTCTGTCCCATCCATCTGACCATCCCATGTATCTGACTCATCCCTCTCACCTAGTGTGCTTCTGTCCTTTCCCTCTCACCCATTGTGCTCAGGGGGCGCTTCCGCTAGGCGAGCTAGGCGGCCGACTAGAGCGCAGCCCGCCTAGGGCGCAGCAGCCGGGCCCGACCAGTGACAACGTTATAAAAAACAAATAGAATTTGTGAGTGTCCGCCGCCGCAATTTACTTGCATTCCACGGCCCCGGGACGCACGCTCGCTCGGACACTGCTACAAGGCTCCGCCTCTGCAGCACGCCAGCGGCTGACGCGGCGCCACCGCCGGCACGTGTTGGGGCTGGCGGCAGCACGCGCGCCCCCACGTCAGTCGCTGGGAGGAGGAGGCGGAGTCGAGGCGGAGAGTCGCGTTGGAGACAAAGGAAGCTGCTCTGTCTCCTCGGCTCCTGCTGGAGTCCTGCTGTCAGTCCTGTCACTGCTGTCTTGGTACAAAACTTGTATTGTGTACACATGATTTGAACAGGTATGGGGGGAAATGGGGGGCGCAAATTCGCAATCCTGATGTTAGCTGGGGGCAAATTGGCAATATGATATATATACCCAGGATGTGAGCTGGCCTGGGCAATATATACCTATGATGTGAGCTGGCCTGGGTAATATAAAATTGTTTAATACAGTTAATTTATATTTATTTTACCTTTACTATTGGTGCTTTTCAAACTTTATTCTTGAAAATAAAAAGAAATTTAGCAGTTTCATGTTGTGTCGCTTTCCTTTTTTTTTTGGGGGGGGGTGCAAGTAGCTGGTCTTGCCTAGGGCGCAAAATAGTCTAGCACCGGCCCTGATTGTGCTCTTGTCCTTTCCCTCACCCCGATGTGCCTCGTATCCATCCCTCTTACACTATTGTGCTTTCCCCATCTCTCTCACCCCACTGTGTTTATGTCCAATTACACTCAAACAACCCCGCTGAGCCTCAATCCTATCCCTCTTGCCCCCATTGTGCCACTGTTCCATCCCTTCTCACCCCATTGACCTTCTCCCCAGCTCCCTTACCCCACTGTGTATCTTTCCCATTACTCTCATGCAGTTGAGCCTCATTCTTATCCCTCTCACCCTCATTGTGCTTTGGTCTCTCCCCCCCTCAACCCATTGTGCCTGTGTTCCATCTTTCTCACCACAATGTGCTTCTCCCCATCTCTCTTACCCCACTATGTATCTGTCCATTACTCAAACCCCCATTGACCCCTGATCCCATGTGCCTCGGCCTCATTCCGCCTCTGCCCCTTCCCTCTCACTCCATTGTGACTCATCTCTAACCCATTCTTTCTTCACAGACCTGCTCAGCTCCTATTCTTCTTTTATTTTATCCCTCTGTAGGTTCGTGGCAGCTGGTGACCTAAGCGTTAACGTTTCTCTGGGTGTATAATGAGGGGATGTGGTTGGAGCTCCATGTTTACGTAGCCTCTATGAGAATCTGACCCTGGTTTTACGGAGGTTTAGTCGAGTCTAGAAACTTCAAGCATTGATAAAAAATACCTCCGGACCCAATTTTCCTTTTTTTTCCAGCAGACTCGGCAGATTCATAATATATCATTATTCTATGTATACGCCATGCCCTGCCTGAATATTATAACAAAAAATGCAATAAAATGTGAATTTTCAATCATCTACAGCAGTGGTCCCCAATCCCGGTCCTCAGGGCCCACTAACAGGCCAGATTTTGCAGATCACCTTGGGGAAATGCAGACTGAATCCTGCAATTACTGAGCAGCAATTCATATCACCTGTGCTGTGCTTCAGATATCTGGAAAACCTGACCTGTTAGTGGGCCCAGAGGACCAGGGTTGGGGACCACTGATCTACAGCGTAAAGTGTTTTTTTTTCACATTTTATCATACGAGCCTTTGCTGTTATATTTTCTATGGGGTGCGGTTGTTAAAAAAATTAGAAATGGGGTCTCGTTACATTTTTTGAGGGGGAAATTACATGATTTTTAACAAACCCCCATAGAAAAAAATGTTAGTGCAGCATCATTGTTCACATTATAATTGAAATGGGAACAATACTGCTGCATTAATAAAAATAAAAAAAAACGTTAAACTTTTTTATTTATATTTTTATTTTTTCACTTTACATTTGAAAGGCAATGTCCTGGTCGTTCAAATGATGCCAAACATTTATCCCTAGCTGCCATAGATCGGGAGATAGGGGGTTCATTGGAACCCCCTATCTAAACCATAGGTGGCAGCTAGGGGTTAACTCCAGAACTGACTCCATCACGCTATGCGTGATGACCCCAGTCGGCAGAGGGAGAAGCCGGAAGCTTGGCCAACATCCAAGATGTCGGCCAGCTCCGGGAGGGGCCTGCGATCCAGCCCCCAAGGGGTTAAAGTCAGCAGGCTGTGCCCTTCCAAGCGGTGCCTGCCTTTTGTGCGTGCCCCTTATGGATGGGGAGGGAGAGAGATCCAAAGGACCCACCCACCCCTTCAGGCACCTTCCCCGCACTGGCGGGGGGGGGTGCCTTGGAATAGATGTCATCGCGCCCAGTGCAATGACGTCTATTCATGTGGCCGGTGTCCCGGAGGCTGGGCTGACATCCAAGATGTCACCCTGCACCGGGGGGCCGCAGCGATTGGCCGACTCATCAGTGATGAGTCGGGGTGCTCTGATCGGCCCTAGATGCTGCAGTCCACCGGGAAATGCGTTGGTATCTTGGGGGGCCAGTCCTGCTGGTTGACATGAAGGGACCCTTACATCTGTGACACTTTGTAGAGGTTGTACATGGTTTGACAAGGGTCATGGCCCCTTAGAGGCACAGGGCCCCTGAACATATGAGCTGTCACCCCCTGATGGCTGCCTTGCCTACAACGCCTATACTTTTTGCCATTTTGTCTCCATCTTCCACCAATTCGCCCAACAATGTTTGGTTTCCAATTCCAGCTGTGCCAAAATTGCAAGATCATCATCACGAGTATAATCTTCGACTCTCCTTCAAGGGAGAAGGTCTACAAACGGACGTCTTCTTTGAGAACATCACCAACACGGCATGGCGGCTCACCCGGCATCCTGTCACAGACAATCACCATGACACCAGCGACCGGAGGGCGAGAGGAAGTTATCCTACGGCCTGTCGACTTAAATTACGAAAATACACAAACCTTTTCGAGTGGGATCCAAACCCTGAAAGGGGGGGGGCCCTTTCTTACAACACACGTCTTGGAACGTTTGCAGAAGAACATGCCACGAGCCAAGATATTTGCATCGAAAGAAGACGAAAAAATCCTGACCGTTCTACCAAGCAAGATAATCATTCGCACATTTTTTTTTTTTTTGCATTAATTCACTGTTTATTGCATTTTCCAGTAAGCAAAAACAACATTTACGCTGGCGGAGATTCAACCGTGAAATAATCCTATATAAACCATGCGGGTCGTGTTAAAACGATTAAAATTGGTGGCCAAAGAAATAAATAAATTAAAATAAAGAAATCTATATATATAATATGAAAATAGGGCAAAGCTAAGGGGAAAAATGAAAATGAAGGAAATAAGGAGGAGGGGATAAGGGGACAGACATATACACAAATTATTTTTGCTGAAGGGAATTATAGGCTCAGTTTAAAGAAATATTGCCCTTAAATAACTGGGCAGATTCTGCTGACAGCCTTTATTTATTTTGTGTTTGGCTGATTTTACTCACCTTTTTTTCCCTCACCGCATGCTGCTCCTTCTTTTCGGCTCAGGGACTTGCAGGTTTGGGAAGTCCCTGCAGCTTTCTAAGACAATTAACGCTCCTACCAGGGCTGGATTTCCATGTCAGGAGCCTGTAGGCCAGGGCCAGATTAATAACAAGGCAGAGTAGGCATGTGCCTACAGGCGCCTGCCTCAAGGGGGTGCCTTCCTCTGTAAAAAAAAATATATATTTTTCTTTACAATTTACAATCATTTAGACCGCTGTATCTCTGGAGCCCTAAGGGCTAGAGGGACATATGGGGCAGCATTGGAAAGGACAGCTTATAACCTTTCCAGTGATACCAAAGATAAACAGGCTAGATGTAAGTGAAAATAAAATAACAAATAAAATAGCTTTCCTTTTTTTTGTAACGCAGCACTATTATTCAGTTTACAATTATAAAGTGCACAGCGGTGCTGCGCTAACTCACCTCATTTCCCACCCTGCCAGCAAGTGTGCAGCTGATGATGCAATGCATTGTTTCATCGAGCCCTATGACCGTGGCGCTGCAGTGAGGAGAGACAGGGGGACTTTGGAACCTGTATTTCTGAATTGTACAGCGCACAAGGTTAAGTGAGGCGTCATTGGAAAGGTCAGAGTCTGGTCTTTACAATGAAACCAAACATGACCATGTAATGTGTAAAAATAAAAACCTGAAAAAAAAAAAAAAAAGCAAATGCAAAATGTCTTTTTTTCTCTGTTCTACGTCAGCGGCAATATATTCTTTTACATATAAAACAAACAATGGCGCTGCACTAACTCAACTAAGGAAACAGATTTTGCCCCTTCTTTTGATTTGACGCAGAGAGGAACTGTTTTTCATATTTTTAAAACTTTTTTTATTTACATTTTTTTAGTTTGACCCAAAACGAAAAAAGTAATTTTGGCATGTTTTTTTTTTGTTGGGGGGCTGGGTGGGGGTGCTCCGAATTTCTGTGCAAATCCAGCCCTACTGTAGGCACAGAAATTTGGAGCACCCCTCCCCCGCAAAAATAAGTGCCAAAATTGAAGGGAAATACTTATTTCATTTTTGTTTTGGGTGTGGATAAATATAATTGCATATATTAAAAATATAGAACAAGAAGAGAAAATGAAAATTTTTAATTTTTAATTTTTTTTACTATTGCTTTTTATTTTTAGATATTTTTTACTTTAAGAGAGAAAGGTGTCCACCTCAGAAAGGCACTTTTCTGTGTAAAACATTTACAGGGTTATTCAAAGAGCTCTGAACTGTGGCCGAAAGGTAACCGAATGCTGAAATTCAGTGTATGGTTACCTTTCCTGGCCATTCGGCTATTCAGAGAGCAGGCAGTTTGCTAAATCCTGGCGAATTGCCTGCACATACGGTGCCTGTTCGGTGCCTGTTCGAGGGCAGTGAAATCCCCATAGAGAAGCAATGCTTCGTCTATTCAGAGAACACAAACCAGCAGTGAAACGTTCCCTAAATGCCCTGCCATTCGGTGGTTTAACAGAGCAAGCCGCTCCTCTTTGGCGAGCGCCTGTGGGCACATGCCTATTTTGCCTAATTCTAAATCCGGCCTTGCCTCCTGTACGCAACTTGCCTATCATAGGAACCACACATTGCGCAATGGGACTCACACACTTTACGTACACAACTTCTGTAGTGCCTGCATAGAGTGATGGATTGCAGCTGCACGCGCAAGCACAGATCTGATCCCTCGTTGATGTAACACAGTGAATATATACAGAATGCGCCTGTAAACATGTGTAGCGCTGTGTTAAAATCTTGCTGTGGCATTACCTATTTTTGGCCACAAGATGGAGACAGTCGCGATTAGAGACACTGGACATTGGGACTACATTTCCCGGCATGCTTTGCAAGGAGACAGGAAGTGGGTGGGGACTGGACACTTACATCCTCCACCTCGTGGAGAACGCGCCAGAGCGCGCCAGGGAACGAGAGAAAGCAGACGCAGTGAAGAGATCGCGAGAGGGCCTAGGCCAAAGCCTGAGTGAGACCTGTCAGTCATTATTGGGTCACTCAACCTGAGGAGAAGGAGACTTGCCAGAATCCAGGAATTGCTGCAGAACGGAGGAACCGAAGACCTCGAGTGAGGAGTCACCGCGAGTTGATCGGGTACGGAGAGCAGGCGGTGAGCTGGACAAGCTGCATAAAGTCAGACAACGGATCCGGCCGCTAGTATCCCCAGTCAAAATCGAGCGGAGAGACGTCCTGGGTCAGCGGAGCCTAAAGCAATCGTCGGATGGGTGAGAGGCCTCCAAGGCTGTTTTGTGATTAAAGGACACGCTGCTGTTTTCTCTTTAAAGTCCACAGGGCCCCAACTGACTAGTCGAAGACATTCCTTCAGTAAATTCACTGGCCAGTTGAACAGTACCCGGGTACCATACACACATACACACCTTTTACATTCCGGGACTTAACCTGTGCAGGACTCATTCTGTTACGAATCGGAACGGGGGTTAAAGATACGTTCCGAATACATATTTTTCTCTTTTTCGCTGCGCGTTTATCGTAATACGAAGAGATTGTATTTTGGGGTTCGCTACGTGTCTCTGTTTTTCCGAACTATTGAGTAATTGCATATATTTTTCTGTTCGGTTGCGAATATTTTATTCTTCCGAAATACGAAGCCTCGTGTTTCGTTTCTTTTCCGCTACGCGTTTTACCGCAATACGAAAGTACTGTAATAATATCTGTGAATACCGTGTCTCAACATCTGCTTATTATTTTAGTAAACTATTTAAATGATAAAAACTCACAGCGGTGTTGGAGTATATTTATTCCCTAGTGCGGGGAGACTGACCCGTGGTTCATTTTCAGCGGCTCCTCCGGGAGTGAGCGCTACACATGTAACACCGGCTGGGTGGAGTAGAGGTAATGTCACCGCTCTGCATGGAGAGAGCCTGTGGAGTCATGGGTTCGATCCCAGCGAGCAACCTCTCCAGTAAGTGTCCTTGGCAAGACACCTAACGGTACATACTCACCATCCAGGACATACTTGAAAACGAGAGAAATCTCAATGTATCCTTCCTGGTAAAATCCTTTCACAAAAAAAAAAAAAAAAACACAGTGACTATATACAGAATGCACCTGTAAACATGTAACACAGTGACTATATACAGAATGCACCTGCAAACATGTAACACAGTGACTATATACAGAATGCACCTGTAAACATGTAACACAGTGACTATATACAGAATGCACCTGTAAACATGTAACACAGTGACTATATACAGAATGCGCCTGTAAACATGTAACAGTGACTATATACAGAATGCACCTGTAAACATGTAACATAGTGACTATATAGAGAATGCACCTGTAAACATGTAACATAGTGACTATATACAGAATGTGCCTGTAAACATGTAACATAGTGACTATATACAGAATGCACCTGTAAACATGTAACATAGTGACTATATACAGAATGCACCTGTAAACATGTAACATAGTGACTATATACATAATGCACCTGTAAACATGTAACATAGTGACTATATACAGAATGCACCTGTAAACATGTAACATAGTGACTATATACATAATGCACCTGTAAACATGTAACACAGTGACTATATACAGAATGCACCTGCAAACATGTAACACAGTGACTATATACAGAATGCACCTGTAAACATGTAACATAGTGACTATATACAGAATGCACCTGTAAACATGTAACATAGTGACTATATACAGAATGCGCCTGTAAACATGTAACAGTGACTACATACATAATGCACCTGTAAACATGTAACACAGTGACTATATACAGAATGCACCTGCAAACATGTAACACAGTGACTATATACAGAATGCACCTGTAAACATGTAACATAGTGACTATATACAGAATGCACCTGTAAACATGTAACACAGTGACTATATACAGAATGTGCCTGTAAACATGTAACACAGTGACTATATACAGAATGCACCTGTAAACATGTGACACAGTGACTATATACAGAATGCACCTGTAAACATGTAACACAGTGACTATATTTGCTACATATTTATTTTCTGGGTTAATCTGTATATATGTGTTTTGTTTTTAATATCTTGCATTTTATTACTTTGAATTGTTACAGAAATACAATGCTCTTGAACCCAGGACATACTTGAAAACGAGCGAAATCGCAATGTATCCTTCCTGGTAAAACACTTTATAAATAAATTTAAACCCACTTCTGCATTGTGTTGGTGCTTGATCGTATTCTCCTGGTTCCCAGTGATATCCCATTCCTCCATAGGCTGTTCTGGGCCTTCGCATTTAGATGGTATATAGCACTTCCGGACATACTACCATTACGTATACTGGTCTCCAACACCGTGATCATGACAGTTACCCTCAGAGAGCATGTGAAAAATGTTATAAATTGGTAAATTTGGAGATTTTGGACAAACAAGTGTGTGTAAAAATAGCTATCGGTGGGACGGCCTACGTGACGGCTCTGCCGAACCCAATCTGTCTTCAAGAAACATTAACCAGCGATTGTTTTTTTTTATATCCCAGAAACACAAAGATCAGACCCACCATATCCCGAAAACTCCTCTTTTATCCAAAAAAATTCAATCGTTTTTTTTTTATGTTGTAAAATACAGATCTCGCGTCTTACAGAAATTCTAAGAAGCATAAAAACGCGCTTCCTTGTTCTCCGAGCGCTCGCTATTGTTTCAGGATGTAATTAAGCCTGCGGCTCTGCGATCAAGTGAATGTTCCGAGATTATGTACGCGCCGCTTCCCGGAGCACAATCCTTCCTACGCTAAAAGGAGAACGGCACAAAGACCCTGCGTGGAGCCCCCAAACTGCTTCAATGAGAAACGCTGGCTATTATTGTGCTAACTGCCGAACCCCTACACTGAGCTGCTGCGGCACAGCTTGGGAGAAATATTAAGTTTTGGAATCAGCATTTAGTCAAGTTGGGGAAATTAGAACAGAGGAATGACGGGTGATTTGAGCGCTTTGGGTTATTGCGGTCGATTTTACTTAGCGCTGATATGCGATGATGAAAGCCTCGAATCCGTCAGCCCTGACCTTTCTTTTTTTATCTCTCTTATTGTCGCTGATCCGGAATAAGGAGAAAAAAAAAACTATAGGGGTTATTCAGAGAGAGCCGATCTGGCCCAGAAATGTCACCGAATAGGGAATTTCCCCGTACGGTGACATTTTGGAGCCATTCGGCTATTCAGAGAGCAGGCAGTTCGCTAGATTTTGGCGAACTGCCAGCAAGTACGGTGCCTGTTCGACGGCAGTGAAATCCCCCATAGAGAAGCAATCGTTAATCTATTCAGAGACACCGAACAGCAGAGAAAAGGTGCCGACTGCCCTGCTGTTCGGTGTTTTCATTCGGCAGGTTTATTTAGGCGAATCCCATAGGTTTCAATGTTAAAAATATTCCCGTTTTAATTCAATATCTAATAAACCGTTTATTATTTTAATCTGCAGCAAAAAGTTTCTTTTATCTATTGATTTTTTTAGGATCTTTTTGGCATTTTTTGTGATTTTTGTTTTTTTTCAGCAATTTTTTTTCGGTTTTCTTCTTTTAAATAGTTTTTTTCTTTTTTCCTGTAACAGCCCTTTTTATTATCATTCATAGGATCTTATATGTAAATTCCAGACATTTTTTTGCAAACAGCGTTTCAATTTTGATACTTTCAATCATATTGTTTTTTTACCGCGTTCGTCAGCTTTTTAGCTTTATTCCGGCGGCTGCTCTGCGCTGTGATGGGCGACTCGTCGACTTTTTCCGGTGTGCTCTGCATGGCTTTTGCAGCGGTTTCAGGAGGTTTTCGGAGGGTGTTCGGCAGGTTTTCCCTGCACTCCGGGGACCCTGTGGTCAATGCTGAATTCACCGTGGGGTGGGGAACTTTGATTCCCCCAAGTGCGGGGAACGAGAGAGCACCAAAATGTCAGCGACACTTCGGTGCTCTCTGAATAACCCCCTAAAGGAGTTATTCAGAAAGTGTCGAACTTGCCACAGAATTGCACTGAATAGTGAATTGTACTGTTTGTTGCAATTTCAGGGCAGTTCGTCTATTCACTAAGCTGTCAGTTCACCAAATACTGGCGAACTGACAGCGAAATACAGTGCAGTTCGCCACAATTCGGTGGCAGTGAAATTGTCCCATACAGAAGTAATGGTTAATCTATTCAGAGACACCAAACTGCACCGAAATGTCAGTGAAATGCCCTGATATTCGGTGATACAGTTCGACAGGTTTAAACAGGCGAATCCCATGAAATTCAATATAAAAAAAATATTATCGTTTTTAAAAAAAATGTATTCAACCATTTATTCTTTTCATTTTCCAGCAAACGGTCTCCTTATTTATTTATTTTTTGGAACATCTTTATGTACTTTTTATATTTTGTAGATGAACTTTTTTATTATTTGTTTAAAATACCTTTTTTGCTATTTAGTCGCATTTTCATGCATTTCTAATTGGTTTAAACACCTTTTAGAAGGATAGCAGAGTTTTCTTTTGTTTATCGTTCTGCAGCTCGGCAGTCTTGTCGTCCGGTTTAGGCTGGGGTCAGACCAGCGCACTTTTAACGTGCGTTCTGGCGCACATAATTACGGCCGCACTAGCAGCAGATGACGGGCAATGACGGACAATATACGATGTACGGCCGCACAAAAGTCCGGCCGTGCAACGCAAGTGGAATTTGAACGCATTTTTTTGAGAACGCTGAACCGCTAGTACTGACGTACTGAGTGCGCAGCTGCGGCATAGCGGCGTGTGTGCGTGATTAGGAGATGTCAGACGCTGCTAATGTCCAGCCTACATAACGTCCAGACGCAAAAAGAGTTTTATTGACGATCCGTACAAAATCACGCCCGAAAATGCGCGTCGTCTGACCGTTTTTGCGCATTCCGTGAAAAAATACGTCAATGCGTTCGGACGCACTTTTTTACGTTCGCGGGGAAAAATGCTTTCGTCGGACCCTAGCCTTAGGCTGGGGTCAAACGAACGCAGTGCGAACGTGCGTGTACCCGCACTTTATGACAGCCGTGGCAGCAGAAAATGACGTCCAACGCAGGCCCACACACGAAGTACGGCCGCACGAAAGTTCGGTCGTGCAACGCAAGCAGCAAAGAAACGCATTTTTGCAAGAACGTCGAACCGCTAGTACTGATGTACAGAGTGCGCTGCGTCCGCATAGCGGCGTGTGTGCGTGATTAGGAGACGTCAGACGCTGCTCATGTCCGGCCAACATAACGTCCAGACGCCCAAAGTTTCCTGGTTTGGATCCGTATGAAATCACAGCCAAAATTGTGCATCGTATGAACGCTATCGCGTATTCCGTGAAAAAGTACATCCATGCGTTCGGACGCACTTTTTTACGGACGATGCGAAAAATGCGTTCGTCTGACCCTAGCCTTAGTGGTCAGTTTGGCGCACTTCAGGGTCCGGCAGTGAGGCTAGGGTCAGACGAGCATGATTTCTACGGACTGTACGTCCGTGCACACGGACGTACGTCAGTACGGAAGACACAGTAGTGGCCACAGAGTCCTTTATTCACTGACGTATATTTTGACGGATGTAGGAGGGAAAATAAATTATAAAGCAAAACCATTTTGTCCGTGAAAAATGCTGGACGTATAAATGCAGTCCGTCTGACCACGTTCCATCACTCACACACAAAGCTATGCGGACGTTGCGGACGCAGCGCACTTTGTGCGGCCGTTCTAGGGGTTGTACGTTCTTGCCTGCCTTGCGTCCGTGGGCCGCGGCCGTTGTGCGTCCGCAGTTCAGTGCGGACGTACTTCGTGTGTCGGGCTCCGATAGGCTTTCTGTCATGCTATCACGGACGTACTTTTAGGCGCCATCACGTACGTGAACGCTACGCTCGTCTGACCCCAGCCTAAATCGTGAATTCAATCACCGCAGGGTCGGCAATGCTGAAATGAAAGTGCACCGAACCAAAAAGCACCGCGGACGCACTACGAGTATCATAAAGGGTAGCACTGCGTTACGGGGCAGGCTGCTGAATTAGCGCTTGTCTCATAATGGTGCGAAAACGGGGACGCTGCGGGGAAACCTGCAGGTGCAGGTTTTCTTCGTTAGCCTCCCCATTTTTGCGCCTAGCAGGGCATAGTGCCCATAGTGAGTGGCTGAGCATCATGGGAGATGTAGTTTCAAAACATCTGAAGAGCCAAGGTTGCTGCCCCCTGCCCTACAGGGTGTAGAAACATGCAACACTTCACGTCCTTCAATAACGCTGGCAGCCGGTATTAAAATGCAGTATAAATGCCCTTCATTTGACTTTATTTCGTGTCCGCGCTGCGCCCCCTAATGGACATTAAGAGTTACATGTGGAAGAGCTTGGCCGGTATTTACAGTTGTGTTCAAAATTATTCAACCCTCCCTGAAATTGAGTGTTTTGGCCAGTTTGACATTGATTTTGATCATTCAGTCATCTTGCTTACAATTAAATCAAAGAGGCACGTGTAGGTCAGACAAATATAACATAACATTTATAATGAAATAACCACAAATGTCTTTTCTGTGCTCACATCATTATCAGTTTTATTCAACCCCCAAGTGACATTCGATCTTAGTACTTAGTACAACATCATTTTACAGTTATAACAGCTTTTAAACGTGAAGCATAGCTTGACACAAGTGTCTTGCAGCGATCTACGGGTATCTTCGCCCATTCGTCATGGGCAAAAGCCTCCAGTTCAGTCACATTCTTAGGCTTGCGCACTGCAACTGCTTTCTGTAAGTCCCACCAGAGGTTCTCAATCGGATTTAAGTCAGGTGACTGCGATGGCCACTCCAAAATGTTCCAGCCTTTAATCTGCAACCATGCTCTAGTGGACTTGGAGGTATGCTTGGGATCATTGTCCTGTTGAAAGGTCCAACGTCTCCCAAGCCTCAGGTTTGTGACGGACTGCATCACATTGTCATCCAATATCTCCTGGTACTGAAGAGAATTCATGGTACCTTGAACACGCTGAAGCTTCCCTGTACCTGCAGAAGCAAAACAGCCCCAAAGCATGATTGACCCCCCGCCATGCTTCACAGTAGGCAAGGTGTTCTTTTCTTCATAGGCCTTGTTCTTCCTCCTCCAAACATAGCGTTGATCCATGGGCCGAACAGTTCTAATTTTGTTTCATCAGTCCACAGAACACTATCCCAAAACTTCTGTGGTTTGTCCACATGACTTTTGGCATACTGCAGTCGACTCTTCTTATTCTTTGGAGACAGCAAGGGGGTGCGCCTGGGAGTTCTGGCATGGAGGCCTTCATTACGCAGTGTGCGCCGTATTGTCTGAGCTGAAACTTCAGTACCCACATCTGACAAATCTTTTCTCAGTTCCTCAGCAGTCACACGGGGACTTTTCTCCACTCTACGCTTCAGGTAGCGCACAGCAGTCGAAGTCAACATCTTCTTTCTGCCACGACCAGGTAGCGTTTCAACAGTGCCCTTTGCCTTGAATTTGCGAATGATGCTTCCTATGGTCTCTCTTGGTATGTTTAACATCTTTGCAATCTTCTTATAGCCATTGCCCTTCCTGTGAAGAGTAATCACCTCTTCTCTTGTCTTCCTGGACCATTCTCTTGACTTCACCATGTTTGTAACCACACCAGTAAATGTCTAGAAGGAGCTGAGTATCACAGTCATTTTAAAGCTGCCTAATTGGTGCTTATTATGCTTTATTGCTGCTCCGTGACATCCACAGGTGTTTTCAATACCTGATTGAAAACACTTGAATGAACCTCTGTTCTTCAGAGTGGTAGTCTTTAAAGGGTTGAATAATTGTGTCAATGAAGAATTCACAAAAGAAACATTTACTACTGTATTACAAAACCAATTGATGTCATTTTAGTTGCATATGGTTCTTTAAAAAGTCCTTGTAGGATTTCATTCTGAATACAATTACAAATGTCACTAAATTCCCTAAAACCCTTTACAGCATTGGGGGTTGAATAATTTTGAACACAACTGTAGCTCTAATATTCAACGCTGGGAAATGTGAAAATATACACAGTTTAATGTTTCCAGCGCGGCCCATAATACCTACAAATCCCATCATCCAGCGATCCTCCCCTGCAAGTGCATTATTGTGATACTGACGCCGTGATATAAATACAGTCACTCCATTATAAAAGGGGTCATTCACTAACCTCCGAAATCGCCCCGAATGGTGAAGTTCAACGTTCGGTGCAATTTCGGGTCTGTTCATCTATTCACTAAGCCGTCAATTCCCCAAATAGAGATGAGCTGACATCAAAATACAGTGCTATCCGGTGGCATTCGGCAGCTGTAAATTGTCCCATAGAAGACTTTTAGAAGATCTTTTCTTCTATTCACAGTACTACTATCCTTTATTTATATAGCGCCACATATACTGCAGTGCTTTACAGGATCAGTGTACAAGGGGTTAATACATTGGAATACCACACATGGATGATACGGCCTGATTCAGGGGGACGCTGTTCCCAAGAACTTACAATCTATGAGATGTACGAGTATTTTGTGAGGTAGGCGCATCCATATCGTTAGGTGTTTTGCCCAAGGACACTCGCTGGTAGCGTCTTCTGAGTGGGATCGAGTCGTCTTTCCATGATTGCAGAGCAGCGACCTGGTGGTTTGGTTGAACCCGCTTCTCGTAAAGTCGAGACTTGCTTCTCCACAGTTGTATTGGAGGGATGTGCTGAATGGGATTTAACTTGCTTCTCCACGGTCAGAGGTAGAGACGTTACCACTGGACTCCACAGACGATATTGTGTGATAGGCGAGTATGTACCGTTAGGTGTCTCACCCAAGGACACTTACTGGAGAGGTGCTCTGCCCGGGAAATTGCGGTGAAACGTTTCAGTGATTTCAATACGACAGGTATTCGGCCTCCCTAGCAAAGCTGTGAGGCGTAGGTGCTTGAGAATAACTAAGTCTGTATTTGACCAGTACTCACACAATGGAAGTTCAGCAGATAGCGTCAACTCAGCAGAACTGACACGTAGAAAGATGAAGCCAGTTGAAAACTTTAATGATCAGACTGACAATCTTTATAATAGTGTACAGCAATGCAGGTGAAAAGACATTAGTTCTGTAAGATGGCTGCTAGGTGACCAGTAAGTACCTCAGAACTAGACTGAACAAAAAGGGGTGGAGCTAGCTGGATACAGAAAGGGTAAGGAAACCCAGCAGGAACAAAATAGCTATGAAATAATAGCTGCTAGCAGCAAAAGGCAGATTCAACACGTAACATTAAAATATACAAATAAACCCTGACTCATGGGGCATGACACTCCCCGTCTGAAATCTTTAGATTTCAAAATAAACTAACACTATAACGTTAAATGTCCTCCTGGAAACCCAACGCAGAGACCTGAAAAACAAGGGTAAAGCATTCAATAATACAACTTTACACTTTATAGCCAGTAACTAAGTCAACAGTCTTGAAGGTAGGACATATTTCCAGATGCGAGGAGGAGTCAACTTAACAACTGTAATCCAACTGGCTGTTTGTGGAAAGACTTCTGCCGAGAGTAGAAACTCTTAACTGACCTTTTCCCTTGGCAGAAGGAGTATCAGTTCGGTGATAACAAATTTCTGGTGAGCTCTACGCAGGGGCGTCCATTGAGGAGAATAAGTACAGTCCCAGGAGTGACGGAGGAGCGCAGGTTGCGTTTGTGCTGGCTGAAAGGTTTCTTGCCATGGCTTAATAGCTTCCTTGGAACATCTTCAGTAAGATAATAGCGAGGCATTTTACGCAGTTTGACTACGCGTGTACCACCATCCTTTTCCCCACCGACTGTCTTTGACACAGTAGCTCCAGCCGTCTCCCTTTTCTTCCTTTCAATCTTTGTTTCTGGGCTTTGTACTTGCACTTGTAGAGGGCTTTCCTGGCAGAACTGGAACATTTCCCGATTCCGCGGACCAGCACTGGATTCCGGCTGGCATGGGGCCGGTTCATCTTCTTCACAGCCTCGGTTTTCTTCTTCGAGGTGCGCTTTAAAGAGGCAAATCGAGCAGCTGCTTGCTGTGGATTGTTAGGTAGCTTTTCTCTAGGTGTACAAGAGGGTAAGGGTGCTACCCAGTACCCAGCTATTGGCACCATCCTGAGCGAATTCTTTATCCGTCGTCTTGAGAAATTCCCTATCTTCTCTTGCCAGTGCCAGTTTGTTGTCATCATTGGAAGAATTGAACACTGTGGCTCCAAAGGTGTTATCCCAGGACTGAAAAGCATTTAATTGATCTTGGTCGTCACGCTGCCATCCGTTGCTGTTCGATTTCTCCTTCACTCTGTAATGGTGTGGGCACGGTTTAAGATAGGTGTTGCGACCATTTGGCAAGATGTGGTTTTGAAGGAAGCAATCTTGGTAGGTACCTTCATTTCCCGTATACAAACATTGCCCTTAGTTTTAGACAGCAGGGCGCCCCCCTGTGGTGGATACATTTCTCTGTAAAAGTAGAAAAAATTTTTTGTAAACAAATAAAAATAAATTGCATTTTTAACCCCTTCACAACAGGAGGGCATCAATCGTCGGGCGGGGGTTACCAACGGCAAGGCGTACATGTACGCCTCGCCAGCCGGTGTCGCCACGGGCCTCTAGTTTGGCCTGCATACGTACCCAACGTGCAACACACGTCATTAGTTGTAGGGGAGGGGCCTGAGTTCAGCTGTCTCTCTGCAGCCAATGAAACGTGGCGCGTGCCTGTTGTAGGGAGGGCCTGAGGCGGCCCCATTGAAGACAGCGGGGCGTACCTGTACGCCCTGCGTATTCAAGGGCCACCTGCCGCACAGACGGCATAGTACGTCCTCCAGCGGGAAGGGGTTAAGAGGTTATTCACTAACCTCTGAATTGGCCACCGAATTATGCCAAACTGTGAATTTTACCTAAAAAAGGGGTCAGTCGGGCGTATTTGAAGAGCGGAAGGAACGTCCGTGAGAGTGGACGTTCCTTCCACTCAACGCCCGTCTGGCCACCTGGCTGAGCGCACTAAGGCTAGTGTCAGACGAACGCAGTCATCACGTCTGTGTCGCCGCACAGTTTAACGTCCGTCGTAGCATTGATTTGTGATCAATAGAGACCAACACACGAAGTACGTGTGCACCGAAGAGCATACGCACCACGCAGGTGGCAAAGGACGCCATTTAGGCCTCGACGTAAAAGCACTACGACGGACGCCCAGAGTGCACCACGTCCGCATAGTGGCCTGCGTGCATGATGACACAACGTCAGACGCAGCGCATTTTCGACATCCATCACGTTGATGCTCAGAGGTTTTTTGGTCTGGCTGAATGTACCTGTCATTTAATTATAATTAATTTTATTTCACAGATTTCACTTTTTTTTCCTACGTCAGTCGAAAAAAACAGACCGTGTGGTGTCTACAGTATCTTCTGTCAGTACATCTGTCTGTTATGCGCGCACGCAGAGTGCGCTCAGACTGCATTCGTCTGACAGCCTTAGTGCGCTCAGCGCTGCAAGGCTCGATGGTCCTAGAGGATGGCGCTTTGCATCTTCGTCAATGGGTGTCCTATCGCTTTGACGGAGGGCTGGTGCACGGACGCAGCACGGCTCCTGTTGGGTGTGCACGCAACAGTGCATGGCTGGCCCCGTCTCAACGCTACGACAGACGCCAGAAGGCACGTCAGTACGGGCGCAGAGGGGATCTGATAACTTTATATAAATATATACGGGGCCTTAGGGGGGATCTGATAACTATATAATGGCCCTGTATATATATTTACACGGTCTGGAAACCTATTCATTAACAGGACTATACACAGGACACAGGGTCACCCATTTAGACTGGAAAGGAAATTCATCTTAAAGCATAGGAAGGGTTATTTTACTCTGAGAACAATAAAGCTGTGGAATTCTCTGCCTGTTGAGGTGGTTGGGTCAGAGTCTGTACAGACTTTTAAACAGCGACTGGATGACTTCCTGCAGACACAGAATATTAGGAGTTATAGTTAATATGTGAGTAAAAGCTTCTTGATCCAAGGAGAAATCTGACGCCTTCTGGGGTCAAGAAGGTTTTTTTCCCAGCACGTTGCATATTGGCGAGCGCTTCAGACTGGGTTGTCTTATTTTGGATGTGTGAAAGGCTAAACGCACGGATTTTTGTTCAGCCTATGTAATTATGTAAAAGACTATGGGCTAAATTACAATCTTCGCGCAAAAATGCTCGCGCAACGCGTAAATTTGTGCGTTAAACGTTAACGCGCGCAAATCACCACTGGAATTACAATCCTCCCGCATTTTTTCATCCGTTGAGCAATAACGCGCGTAAACCAGACGTGCACAAATGCGCGCGCAGTAACGTTGCACGCAGAAATCAGTGTGCACATAGTTTTATTCTCACGATTCAGCCAATCAGAATTAAGAACCACAATTGTCTCACGTTAAATTTTTGCGCCTGTCGAAGTCAATCTGCGCATATACGCTGCAGCAATAATAAATGCACACACTCCATTTTATTGTTTGGGTATGTGTAGAATGTGTAACTATACTTTGCTGCGTATTTCTTTTGGGCTGGTGTATTTGGTTTCGTCAGGTTGATAGGAGTTGCTAAAATTATGCGCGCAAAGGCTGTGCGTTACAAACTGTAATACCATCCGCGTACCAGCGCACAAACGCATTTGCGCTCACAATGTTAAATATAGGATGCGCGACGTACAGAAAGCTCATGCAGCGTTCATCCGCGGTAGACGAGTACGTGCATTTGTTGCGCTATGGAATACAGCATTCGGCACAAAGGGTTTTACCCCTCGCATTGTTTTTTTGCGCAAAGATTGGCCCAGAGAAAGGATAACCATGTCTGCATTGATGGGCATTTGGACCGCTGCATCTCCAACTCCGTAACAGCTACAGGGTCATGTGAGGTATCACTGGAAAGGCCAGAGCATGACCTTTCCAATGATAAACATGACCTAGTTGTATGTAATAAAATAATATTTTATTTTTTCTAACGCAGCAATATTTTAAAAAGTGAGCAATGATGTTGCACTAACTCACCACCTCATTTCTCATGTCACCAAGTGTGGAGGTGATGGCACAATCCATTGTTACGAATTGTTACATCAAAAACCTTAACTGCCGCACTGCAGCGAATGGGGGGGGGGGGGGCTTTGGAACTCTGCATCACTAATCTTTAAACCTCACAAGATCCAGTGAGGTATCATTGGACAGGGCAGAGTCTGGCCTTTGCAATGATGCCAAACATGACCATATAAAAATCTATGAAAATTGAATTTTTTATTTTTGTTTCAAAGCGGCGGCATTATTCATTTGTCTCGTATAAAATTAGCAATACCACTGCCATTACTCACCTTCTCATTTCCCAAGCAGGGAGCAAGTAAAAAAATTGTATAGTTTAAGAAAAATGCAGTAACAGGTTCCCATTTAAAAATGTTTAACAAGAATTCCCTATAGAATATATAACCACAGCGGTTTGGATGATGAAATGTAAAAAAATTATTTTACACGCTGTAAATGATTGAAATATGAATGGAAATTTACTCAAAGAATCTGCCTGGTGAGATATACCCGTATCTGCCCTATTAGGCTAGGGTCAGACTAACGCATTTTTCACGTTGTCCGTGAAAATGTGCGTTCGAAGAATGGACGTATTTTTTCACGGAATACGCAATAGCGGTCATACGATGCGCAGTTTCATCCGTGATTTTGTACGGATCATCAATAAAACACTTCTTGCATCTGGACGTTATGTTGGCCGGACATTAGCAGCGTCTGATGTCTCCAATTCACGCACACACGCCGCTATGCGGACGCAGCGCACTCTGTACGTCAGTACTAGCGGTTTAACGTTCATTTTCCACTTGCGTTGCGCGGCCGGACCTTTGTGCGACCGTACGTCGTATATTGGCTGTCATTGCCCGGCATTTGCTGCTACTACGGCCGTGATTAAGTGCGCCAGAACGCGCGTTCGCACTGCCTCAGTCTGACCCTAGCCTTAAATAACCCAAAATGCTTTCATTTCACTAAATTCCAAAAAAGCCACCAGAATATTCAGCTCCAGTCCCATAGAGATCTTAATGTAGGTAAAGCAGAACTTACACAAAAAAACCCACACATAAGGACAGAGGACATTGTTGGTTTAAAAGCCCCAACTCCGTTGGAAAATGACGACGACGCTACGTAGGGTGCCAGGTCAGCCATATTTTCTTAGACACCCATTACCATTTCATGCAGAGGGGAGCACAGGGAAAAGTGCTGCCCTGCAACGTGTATAATCCATATGGTAACGATATAGAGCAGGGTTTCCCAACCCTGATCCTCGGGACCCTCAACCAGGCCAGATTTTAAGGATCACCTTGGGGAAATACAGACTGAATCCTGCAATCACTGAGCAGCAAATCATATCACCTGTGCTGTGCTTCACATATCCTGCAAACCTGGCGAGGCAGAGGGTCCTGAGGACAGGTTTGGGAAACACTGATATTGAGGCAGGTCAACTGGAATTCATTTTTGATTTCTTGCCTGCAGTGTATGGATTATACATACTGTGGGGTGGCATTTTTAATGCACTGCCCAGCAGTATGAATAAATTAATTGACACAACCAGTCACTCCCACCTGCAGTCCATCTCTCCCGCCATGCAGTCCTCTCCTCCTGTTTCCACCCCAACCCTTCTAGATTGCGAGTTCCCACTTTAATAGGGCCCTCGTTTCCTCCTGTACTGGTTTATCAAAAGGTTATTCAATGTATTTTAACCTTGTCTATATTGTGCCCATTGTACAGCGCTGTGGAATATGCTGGCGCTTTATAAATAAAGATTAATAATAAGTGTCCAGGAAAACATGGCCGATCTGGTCACCCTAGGTCCAGGGCTGTAGCTGAACATTATGAAATCCCTCATCGGCTCCTCACGAATCCACCATCTCAAATTCCTAACGAGGCAAAGACACCCAGCAGCTTGATCACAGAACGACACAAAAGAAGACGGAACGCGATGACATTTATACATTTTATTAGCATTTTTTTTAAAACTTTTTTATGGTTTGATTTTCTGTGGGCAAACAATCCTCTGTGTGTGTTTTCTTCTGAAGAGCGCTATGGAGCCTTCAGACCGGTGATGGAGGTTGACAGATCTAGGAGATGTCTCATGTGGTGGTAAAAGGATGGAGTTTGAAAGAAAAGAAAAAAAAGATGGAGTTGATGGCGACGTTACAATTTATCCAGAAAGTTGTCCAGGAGAGGGACACCTTCCTTCAAGCCTTTGCGCTTGCGAGTTTCTGCGACTACTTGGCAGGGTCTGGTGGTTACGTCGAAGGGATCTCCGGGCAGGATCTGCCAGTGGTCGAACACGCATTGTGGGAAAGCTTGGCCTCCAGTGTTGGATCTTAAATCCGCAGTAAAACCTGGAACAAACAAGAACATGGAGCAAATAATGTATGAGGAAATACTACATGTAGGTCAGACGCATCCAAGGTTGGCCATCATGGATGTAGAACATACAAGAGAAACTCCGTTCTACCTGTCCCACACCAAACTGCGTGGTGGCACATGCAGCAATCCTCTAGATCAGTCGCTCCCGTCCCTGGTCCCCCTAACAGGCCAGGTTTGCAAGATACGTGAATCACTACAGGTGATAGGATTTGCTGCTCAGTGATTGCAGGATTCAGTCTGCATTTCCCCAAGGGAATACTTAAAACCTGGCCATGTTAGGGTCCTTGAGGTCCAGGGTTGGGAACCACTGCTTTGGATGAAGGAGGCTCCACCCTAAGGCTAGTACATCTTGCAATCCAAGTGTTACCAGGTTCATACACTCACCTGAAGAAGACTTTACCGTCAACACTGTATGACAGCATTATGGTTTCGATCACGTGATACACCGACTCCAATTGAAATCCAGTTGGCCTTTTGGAATCCTAAATTCCGGAAAACTATATCCTGGATGCTCCGCACAGGCCCACCTGCAGTCCAGAGCTCCTCCGAGGACTGCGTGGAACAAACTAGAAGACCCAGTGCAGCTCTAGTGTGTGACATGCTGCACAGGATTCATTGAGTGACATGATGGCTCTGTACAGCATGTCCCTCATAGAGCTGCTGCTGCACCAGTGGAATACATGCTGGGAGATGCTGCGCGTCTGGCTCGGGACTAACCTCCTATGTCCCTCCTGGAATGCAAGAGCGATTCCAAAAGCTGGAAAACGCCCGATATGCACAGGTCCCCAGCAATCTGGATAAGGAGTGATCAACCTATACCATCTTGCATCTAAAATGTACGACGACCCGTGAAAAAGTGCAAAAACGAACCAGTGAGCATCACGTGGCGACACGTACCGAATGATTCATTCACAGGGAGATACGCCTTCACAATAAACATCGGTGTCCCTGCCACTTGGGACTCTTCAAAGACATGGCCACGTTTTCTGTTCAACACGCCGTAGATCCCACCAACGACCTGCTCTGGACACTGGAAACCAGGAGGGAGAAAGAAAACCCATAAAAATAAAAGGACATCCGGAAGGAATTGCGTCTCCCCATACTTTAAGGTTAAACGGAAAAAGATCTCCAGCCGCACAAACGCAGCTACTATCCACACCAAACACGTGATGAGGACACCTTACCTGGATTTCCACCAGATAGATGGGCTCCATGAGCCTGGGCTGGGCTGTGATGGCAGAGGCGTACAAGACTCTCCTGGCTGTGGGTATTATTTGTCCTCCTCCGCGGTGAATGGCGTCGGCATGCAGGGTGACGTCGTGAATGTCGAAGCGAGCTCCTCTCATGTTCTCTTCGCAGAGCACTCCCTGCAAGGAAACCACACCAGCAGGTTACTCAAGAGTTTCCCAAAAAAACACGACAGGTGACCCGACGACAGCCTCCGAGCTCATCATTTACTTCAGATTTTGAACGTGGGTTCAAGAGATTCAATTTATGAGAGAGGCTCAGTAGGTAAATGCTCCACCTGCAGGACCCGACCAAAGCTTCGTCAACTCATGGAGATCCAGTACAGGCGAAAGGGCAGAACCCAAACATTGCAGTAACCATAAACCCCTTAGAAACCAACTATGACCACAGCAGCGGCGCCAGTTGCCAGGGAGGTCTCAGGGAGCGTTTGGAATAGGTTTTACGGTTTCAGCCAAATCTAGATGCTACAGATGTCAGCGGTGCGTGTCTGGCACATAAGGGGTTATTCAGAGAGCACTGAAAAGATCGGTGCTCTTTCGCTCGAAGAGTTCAATTCGCCGACCCCGCAGTGATTTCAGCGTTCATCGCAGGGTCATCAAAGTCCACCAAATGGATCCGCCGAAAAAAAGCCGTTCAGAGTGTTTATTGAAAAAAAAAAAAAAAAATTTAAAACCCCCTTCGCAATTTTTAAAATGCATTTAAAACCAAAACTCATGAAAATAATAAGATCCTATGAATAAGTGATAAAAAAGGTCTGTTCCAGAATAAAAAAAATCGAATCAAACATTTTCGCTGAAAAAAATCCAGCGCAAAAAACCTTTTTTGCTGCAAATGAAAAGAATAAACGGCTGAATAAAAATAAATTAAAAAAAAATATATATATTTTCTTTCTCATTGAATCATATGGTTTCTGCTTTCTGTGAATAGATTAACCCTTACTTCTCAATGGGGATTTCAATGTTGCCAAAAGTCGCATTATGGCGATGTGAGGCGAACTGCACCATATTTCGCTGGCAATTGGCCAATATTTGGTGAATTTCCAGCTTTCTGAATGGCCGAATTGGCACCGTACGGGGGAATTCACCATTCGGTGCAATTCGGCTCTTTGAAAAGCCCCTTTACGGCACTTTTTGCCATTTCCTAGCATATTTTGGAGCCATTTGAATGCTCGTTTCTCCAGGTCAAGTAAAACTTCAAAAGTCGACCATTTATCAACGCAACGAAATAGCTACACTCACCTCCTTGGTGGCCCACTGGAAGCCTGCCACAACGCTGTCCTTGATCTCGTTGAGGTACTGGACGCCCTTGGTGACATCAACCAAGATATTGGGTCCTGTCCCATCGGGGCCAAAGCACCAAATCTTTCTGGCCTCCGCCACGTCCCACTCGTACTTCTCTGCCAGGTATCGGGCTCGGGTCTTCAGCTCCTGACGGGAGCTGACATCCCCTTTGTCAATGTCTTCTGCCAGGCCGTCCGGGAAGGGCCTAGCTTTCATGTACAGGCGGTTGTGCTTATTAGGAGATTTGGACAAGCAGAGCTGGTTGGACTCCTCGCTCACTGTCTCACGGTAAGACACGACGGGATCAGATTTCTGCAGGAGTGAAATACATATTTAAGCACTAGAAGCGGACGGACGAGTATCCGGGGAATCTAAACAGCAGCAGCTCCGCCCAGCACAAAGAAAAATCTAAAAAAACAATGAAACCGGTAACATTTAGGCTCTTACAGGACTGAATTTCTAATATAAAGACATTTTAGTCATGGAGGGGTATATGCTGACTTTAACAGTAGAAAACATCACGAGAAAATTCCAAGATTTTCCTAAATTATGATTGAAAGTGTTGATTTTAATAAATACTCGGAGGCGAGTATCGCTTTATTGCAACATCTCACAGCAGCATAGAAAACACGTCAACAAAACTGAACAACAAAGCTACAACCCTATAGTTCTGTCCCCTTAGACCAGGGGGTTAGCGACCTTGGCACTACAGATGTTTTGGAACTACAACTCCCATGATGCTCAGCTACTCATTAGATTGGCTGAGTCTCATGGGAAATGTAAGTCTGTAGAGCCAAGGTTGCTACCCTCCCACCAAACTCATTGTCTCTAAAACTATAACTTCTTCATAAGACAGTCCAGGTGCCTCTCAACTTCCATCTCTCGTCGTGGCCGTCTGTCCACCTCTTTGTGGCTCTCCCCAGCTCTGGGTGGTTCTCCGTGATGCCAGCGCTCAGAGATAACCGTGGCGCTGGCTTGTTTTTCATCTTCTATTCCGTTTAAACCTAATTTTTCCCCTAAATGAGAGCGTTTTCATTCATTTTTAGGGTTCATACCTTGATTGGGATACAGGCGTGATCTTCTTCAAGGTCTTTAAGGCAGATTTCCAGATGCAGCTCACCAGCCCCGGCAATGATGTGCTCCCCCGATTCCTCAATTATACACTGAAAAGGTAAAACACATCCTTAAAAACAGATTTATAATAAATCAAAACAGAGAAACAGGTTCTTATCTTTATGGAATTCCTGAGATGACAAAATGATTGTAAAGGACCATGACACTTCTTCCCAAACCTAAAGGATTTGTGGGGGAAAAAAAAAAACAAAATCTCCAACTGTGCCATCAGGAAAACGTTCAACCAAAATCCCCATTTCATGAATAAAACCATAAAGGTATCCTAGGACCAAAATTCTATGAGCAACTCCAATGCCCCCCAAATCACACGGGCAAAAGGTTTCTCCTCCATGGACCTTTACGTGCATCAATCTTTGGATGGTTGTGGAGGAATCGATACTATATTCTCCAGGACCGTTTAAGGGAGTCTAGATAAAGGTCACAGGCTGGAAAATCGCCCTGACTAGATACAATGTTAAATTTCTAGATATTTCTCTGATGCGGTCACACACCTGAACCATGGGGTCAGACTTGGCCAGGCGCTTCAAGCCTTCCACCAGTTTCGGGAGATCCGCTGGATTTTTTGCTTCTACAGCCACGCGGACCACCGGGCTGACGCTGAACTTCATCACCCTCATGTTGTGAGCGTGCTCGAAGGTGGTGATGGTGCCCGTCTTCACCAGGAACTGATCGACACCGACAAGGCCAACGATGTTACCGCAAGGGACATCCTCAATGGGTTCGACGTAACGGCCCATCATCAGGATGGTTCTGTTAATAGAAACCGGATAAAACAATAGAACCAGTGCGCATATTCCACTGCTTCCACATCTGTACTTTCAACCTCACCTCTGCATTGACCTCACCTCTGAATGGGCTTGAGGTACAGATCTTCTTTCTTTCCAGGAGTGTAGTTTGGACCCATGATTCGGACCTTCTGGCCCGTGGACACTATACCAGAGAACACTCTTCCGAAAGCATAGAAACGTCCCTTGTCGCTGGTGGGAACCATCTTTGAGATGTACATCATCAGAGGACCTTTAGGGTCACAGCTTTTAACACCTGCATGAAGAGATGAAAGTAAACGATCTTGCCTAGAGAGATAAAACCACCGGTAATATGGTCATCGGACCCAACACATTGAGCATATGAAGTGCATTAGAAAACCACTACCATCCAGCAACAATCACACGGTCAGGACCCCCAGCCAGTCCATGGACGGATCCAGGTCCTGGCCAACCCCCATGGTTTCCCTGGCTCTTGTTCATTATTTGTGCCGTATCATTTGACACGATTACTGTGCTCGGAGTGGTCTAATTAACCCCTGCCCCTCTCCCTGGCCAGTTCATGTTTTTCCTGATAATTTCTGTCACTAGTGTTTGTTATTCTCTGATCCTGGCGTTTTTGACCCAGCTTGTTCCTCAACTGCTGACTTCTCCATTCCATTTGACCCTCTGTTTTTTTCCGAATTCTGGTGTCCCTCAACCTCATCTCATCTTGACCTTTCCAAATCCCTGGGGTGTTACTCGTGTAGTATATCCAGCCATTACAAGGACCAGTATATCTGGTAGTCCTGTCTACATCAGGATCCCATTCTTGTCCCATCTACACCCAACAGAGAAACAGGACACCAGGGCTCTGTGTGTCCTTCAAGGGTCACTTCAAATCACAAAAACTGTATGGATAAACGTTCCTTCACCTGTACGGTGACCGGTCCACAAAGCATATGGAACATAAAGATGGGTTGTGTGTATAAGGCAGTAAGGATGAACCTCGGCAACCCAGAGGTTTTGGAATTACAATGTCCCATGATGCCTAACGAGCCTGAACCCTGTCGGTACATCACGGGACATGTAGTTTCAAAACACCTGGTGCACCGAGGCTCACTGGTATAGGAGCCAACGTGGACTTCAATCAGGGCAAGTAGAGATGAGACTAAACTGTCCCTTTAAAGCAGACTGGTGGGAAACCCTACACGGAAAAGCAACTGGAAGACCTGGAACGTCTACCATCCAGTGCAGACCACAAGAAAAATGAGTCGCCCCAACCTTACGGCATTTTGCCGGTCTTGGTATAGGAACGGACAACTGGCTGCCCCAGAAATGCAAAAACAAATGACCCAGATTTCAAGAGTCTCCAGTTTTGGATTCTAAGCAATATATGAGGAAACCGCAGAATCCAACGTCGTGGAGCGAATGGTCAAGTGTCCTCACCCAAAGCCACCTCGTCGTCCGGTGGTCCTTCGTAGAGCAGATCGCAGCGGTATTTCTGAGCCGTCACGGGAGAAGGCAAGTGAATCGTGATCATCTGGAGCAGGGCGTCTCCAGCCGGCAGCCAGCGGCGCATCACGGCCTGCACAACGCAAGCAGAATTACACAGCGGTTACTGCGGGGAACTCGTCAAACCTGGCCATGGTCACCTAAAAAAAATATGCCTCTTTGTTGGCTCAATTCCCCGTCCTGTATTTAGCGCAATGTGGTAAATAAATGATACTCGTGATAGAGCTGCACAGCTTCTGCCTGTTGCTTGCAGAGTGGGAGGTACACGCTGGTGGATCTAGGTTACAGAGATACATGCTAGATTAACACTAAAGGTCAGGCTTTGGGACAATTTCACGGTTATGGTGTCAGAACATTCAAGATTTTGGACAAGAAGGTGATTTCTCAGTCATGTAACGACAGCCGGGATACACAGAGCGACCAGTCAGGGTTTGCTCTGCGCAAACAGGATCTGCACGGTGCTGGTCGCAAGAAACACAGATGGGTTTTGCAATGTACCTGCCGTCCGTGAGGTTTGCGGGACTGGACCTACCTGCAGACATAGGGCTTTTTTTCTGGGGGGTTAAAACCTTGGCCAAAGCAGACCGTACCAGTCAGGACAAGTAAAAGACCTCAAACTGACCAAATCTTCCATGAATGGTCTCAGACAGGGCTGTCAAACTCATAGCCCACCAGATGTCGATGCCTACATTTCCCAGGATTGTTTCAATGCAATAATGGGAGTTGCAGTCCTAAAGCATCTGGGGGGCTGGAGTTTGACAGCCCTGGTTTAACGGTGATGGGTTCTAGGTACATCAAGGCACAGATTAGGTCATTTAGAAAGTTTGAGAGGTTTAAAAGAAACGAGGCTCTTGGTCCCATGAGCTCACCAGACACAAATTCTGGCAAACCCGATGGAAAGGAACCCCAGTGAGAATGTGCCCCCCCCCCGGGGGTCATATACTCCAGGAGGTGCACCCCTTTCAGGGAGGTTTCTGACAGTAAGGTACATCTTGCATGGTTTTAGAGCTGCCAAATGAAGCCCCCCACCCTGGACAATGAGACCCCCCACCCTGGACACTGAGACCCCCCTCCACCAGTTACACCCGCTTATTGAATATGGTCACACCTGTGTGAGGTTTGGGCTTCTGAATGTCAGTCAGTGGGAAGGGGCGTCTTACGTCTGGTATGGGTACAGCCGTGTCCCCTGGTCAGACAGGGCCAGGAAGCCTCTAGGTATAAAGGCTTTCTGTCTGTCACCAGGAGACTGAAAAACCGCAGTATCTTCCTAAACGAGGGAGAGAAAATACAGGGGAAAAACACAATCAAGCAACACAAAATGACAACAACAACACAAAATACAATAAAAAAAAATATATGGATGGGAGAGAGGAACGAGGCGAGGCAAAAAAAGGGGAAGGAGGGGAGAAGGGGAAGGAGGGGAGAAGGGGAAGGAGGGGAGAAGGGGAAGGAGGGGAGAAGGGGAAGGAGGGGAGCAAAAAAAGGGAGGGCGAGGCAAGAAAAAGGGGAAAGGGGAGAAGGGGAAGGAGGGGAGAAGGGGAAGGAGGGAGAAGGGGAAGGAGGGAAGGAGGGGAGAAGGGGAAGGAGGGGAGAAGGGGAAGGAGGGGAGAAGGGAAGGAGGGGAGAAGGGGAAGGAGAGGCGAAGCAAAAAAAGAGAGGCGAGGCAAAAAAAGGAGAGGCGAGGCAAAAAAAGGAGAGGCGAGGCAAAAAAAGGGAGGGCGAGGCAAAAAAAGGGAGGGCGAGGCGAAGGGGAAAGGAGGGGAGAAGGGGGAAGGAGGGGAGAAGGGGAAGGAGGGAGAAGGGGAAGGAGGGGAGAAGGGGGAAGGAGGGGAAAGGGAAGGAGGGGAGAAGGGGAAGGAGGGGAGAGAGAGGCGAGGCAAAAAAAGGAGAGGCGAGGCGAAGGGGAAGGAGGGAGAAGGGAAGAAGGAAGGAGGGGAGAAGGGAAGAAGGGGAGAGGGGAGAAGGGGGGAGGGGAGAAGGGGAAGGAGGGGAGAAGGGGAAGGAGGGGCGAGGCCAAAAAAAGGAGGGGAGAAGGGGAAGGAGGGGAGAAGGGGAAGGAGGGGAGAAGGGAAAGGAGGGGAGAAGGGGAAGGAGGGGAGAAGGGGAAGGAGGGGAGAAGGGGGAAGGAGGGAGAAGGGGAGGAGGGAGAAGGGGAAGGAGGGGAGAAGGGGGAAGGAGGAGAAGGGAAGGAGGGGAGAAGGGGAAGGAGGGGAGAGAGGCGAGGCAAAAAAAGAGAGGCGAGGCGAAGGGGAAGGAGGGGAGAAGGAAGAAGGGGAGGAGGGGAGAAGGGAAGAAGGGGAAGGAGGGGAGAAGGGAAGGAGGGGAGAAGGGGAAAGGGGAGAAGGGGAAGGAAGGGCGAGGCAAAAAAGGAGGGGAGAAGGGGAAGGAGGGGAGAAGGGGAAGGAGAGGGGAAGGGGAAGGAGGGGAGAAGGGGAAGGAGGGGAGAAGGGGAGGAGGGAGAAGGGGGAAGGAGGGGAGAAGGGGAAGGAGGGGAGAAGGGGAAGGAGGGGCGAGGCAAAAAAGGAGAGGCGAGGCGAAGGGGAAGGAGGGGAGAAGGAGAAGGGGAAGGAGGGAGAAGGGGAAGGAGGGGAGAAGGGGAAGGAGGGGAGAAGGGGAAGGAGAGGCGAAGCAAAAAAAGGAGAGGCGAGGCAAAAAAAGGAGAGGCGAGGCAAAAAAAGGAGAGGCGAGGCAAAAAAAGGAGAGGCGAGGCAAAAAAAGGGAGGGCGAGGCAAAAAAAGGGAGGGCGAGGCGAAGGGGAAAGGAGGGGAGAAGGGGAAGGAGGGGAGAAGGGGGAAGGAGGGGAAGGGGGAAGGAGGGGAGAAGGGGGAAGGAGGGGAGAAGGGAAGGAGGGAGAAGGGGAAGGGGGAGAAGGGGAAGGAGGAGAAGGGGAAGGAGGGGAGAAGGGGGAAGGAGGGGAGAAGGGGAAGGAGGGGAGAAGGGGAGGAGGGGCGAGGCAAAAAAAGGAGAGGCGAGGCGAAGGGGAAGGAGGGAGAAGGGGAGAAGGGGAAGGAGGGGAGAAGGGAAGGAGGGGAGAAGGGGAAGGAGAGGCGAAGCAAAAAAAGAGAGGCGAAGCAAAAAAAGGAGAAGGCGAGGCAAAAAAAGGAGAGGCGAGGCAAAAAAAGGAGAGGCGAGGCAAAAAAAGGGAGGGCGAGGCAAAAAAGGGGAGGGCGAGGCGAAGGGGAAAGGAGGGGAGAAGGGGAAGGAGGGGAGAAGGGGGAAGGAGGGGAGAAGGGGGAAGGAGGAGAAGGGGGAAGGAGGGGAGAAGGGGGGAGGGGAGAAGGGGAAGGAGGGGAGAAGGGGAAGGAGGGGAGAAGGGGAAGGAAGGGGAGAGAGGCGAGGCAAAAAAAGAGGAGAGCGAGGCGAAGGGGAAGGAGGGGAGAAGGGAAGAAGGGGAAGGAGGGGAGAAGGGAAGAAGGGGAAGGAGGGGAGAAGGGGAAGGAGGGAGAAGGGGAAGGAGGGGAGAAGGGGAAGGAGGGGCGAGGCAAAAAAAGGAGGGGAGAAGGGGAAGGAGGGGAGAAGGGGAAGAGGGGAGAAGGGGAAGGAGGGGAGAAGGGAAGGAGGGAGAAGGGGAAGGAGGGGAGAAGGGGAAGGAGGGAAGAAGGGGGAGGGCGAGGCAAAAAAAGGAGAGGCGAGGCGAAGGAAGGAGGGAGAAGGGGAAGGGGAGGAGAGAAGGGGGAAGGAGGGAGAGGGGAAGGAGGGGAGAAGGGGAAGGAGAGGCGAGGCAAAAAAAGGAGAGGAGAGGCAAAAAAGGCAAGGCGCGGCAAAAAAAGGCAAGGCGCGGCAAAAAAAGGCAAGGCGAGGCAAAAAAAGGCAAGGCGAGGCAAAAAAAGGCAAGGCGAGGCAAAAAAAGGCAAGGCGAGGTGAGGCAAAAAAGGCAAGGCGAGAAGGGAAAAAAGGAGGAGAGAAGGGAAAAAAGGAGGAGAGAAGGGAAAAAAGGAGGAGAGAAGGGAAAAGGGGAGAAAAGGGAATGTTAGCAGGGTGGCAGTAAGAGTTACTGGACTATTTTAAATCAGCAAAATAAGAGCATTTACAATGCAGCGTAGATACAATAAGACATGGGGGCTCCGTTCACTAAATGGTGAGTTGCTGTAGACTTTCTGCAGGTCCCGAATTGGACGACTGTTCCCTTGCATGGTTAGCTGAGCTAATTCTGACAAGTACAACTCACCAGTTACAGTCTCGCTGCTCTTGTTAGTGACAGCTCCCCCCCCCCATTAGTGACAGCTCCCCCGCCCCCCATTAGTGACAGCTCCCCCCCATTAGTGACTGGAGCCCGTGAGGCATAAAAGCAGATTTAATGGTTTCTCAATCTTATTTTTCACTGACCGACAGGAAAGCACTGGGATTCGTCAGGTGTTTTTAATTCCATTTTATAATAATGGGTCGCAGCTCACAATTACATCGAGGACAGCAATCTCAATGACAAGATGTATAGATGTATGGAGAAAAAAATCCAAGCCATATCGTATTAACCCATGAACGGGTGATTAATTAGAATGATCCCGGATAGGTGCGACCACGGCTTAATGAGAGGTCACCTCTGTTCCAGTGATGAGGAGTCAGCAACCTTGCGCGCGCCACCCCCCCCCCCCCCAATGGAAGTTTTGATGCTACATTTCCCATGAGTCTCTGCCAACCAAATAAGTGGCAGAGCATTATGGGAGATGTAGTTCCAAAATATCTGGACTGTCAATGTTGCCGACTCCTGCTTTAAACCCTTCCCCTCCCTGTCCCAACCAGTGGAAAGGGTGTCCAGGGAATTCTGGGTAGGGATGGACAAAGGGATTTTTTTGTAGGGGACTGGACCTTTAGCCAGAGGAGACCGGCTGACAGACCGCTTCGTATGGACAGGAGACTCGTCAAAAAAAAAAAAAAGACCAGAATTGCGGCGATTAAGACGGAGAAACCATGAAATATGCAAAGGAAAAAAAAAAAACATGCGTATACATTGTGACAAAACAAAATGATGGGGGTTTTGAGGCAAGGCAGAATAAATCTTTACTAGGGGAAGAAAAAAAAAAGGTTAATTTTCTTCTTTTTTATTTTTAAAAAGGACCAAAATACATAAAAATACATATACCCGACAAACTATATAAAGGTTCCAGTGGGTGTCGGGCGGCGTCCTCTGAGGCGCTGCATCTGGGTTACTGGATGATGAAGTTGCTAAAACTGTATCACTGGAAAATGTTATGCGGTGTGGCTGACGCCGATGACAGCTCCATCCCTGCCCAGTGTGACGATCCTCAGCCATTCAGCATCGGTGTCATTTTCTTATACCAACCTGTGCCCCTGGAAGCACACCTTTCTGCATGCAGCCTTCCCTTTAGCCACATGGCTCCTACGTCACCCAGACCACAAGCCAAGGTTTGTAATTTAAAGCAAGAACGAAGAGCAGGTTCTAGAGCTGGCAATTTTTACAATTAAATAGAGTTTTAAGTCAACCTCGATTTTACCATCACGACACAAAATAAAATTATAGATCTGTATTAAATATATATGTATAGAATTTATAATCTTGAGAAAAGCACAGAGGACTGAAATGTTGATCCTTTCGTAGGCACAATAAAAATTTTTTTTAAAAAAAAACATTTTTTTGACTCCCTGGTGAACTAAAATCATATATATTTTTTAATCTTCTATATGTAATTTTATTGTTAATATAGTTTTGAATTATATATACAGTCAGGTCCAGAAATATTGGGACATGGACACAATTCTAACATCTTTGGCTCTATACACCACCACAAAGGAGTTGGAATGAAACAAACACAATGTGCTTTAACTGCAGACTGTCAGCTTTAATTTGAGGGTATGTACATCCAACTCAGGTGAACGGTGTCGGACTTACAGCAGTTTGCAGATGTGCCTCCCACTTGTTAAGGGACCAAAAGTAATGGGACAATTGGCTTCTCAGCTGTTCCATGGCCAGGTCTGTGATATTCCCTCATTACCCCAATTACAATGTGCAGATAAAAGGCCCAGAGTTCATTTCAAGTGTGCTATTTGCATTTGGAATCTGTTGCTGTCAACTCTCAAGATGAGATCCAAAGAGCTGTCACTATCAGTGAAGCAAGCCATCAGTAGGCTGAAGAAACAAAACAAACCCATCAGAGTGATAGCAAGAACATTAGGCATGGCCAAAACAACTGTTTGGAACATTCTCAAAAAGAAGGAACGCACCGGTGAGCTCAGCAACACCAAAAGACCCGGGAGACCACGGAAAACAACTGTGGTGGATGACGGAAGAATTCTTTCCCTGGTGAAGAAAACACCCATCACAACAGATGGCCAGATCAAGAACACTCTCCAGGAGGTAGGTGTATGTGTGTCAAAGTCAACAATCAAGAGAAGACTTCACCAGAGTGAATACAGAGGGTTCACCACAAGATGTAAACCATTGGTGAGCCTCAAAAACAGGAAGGCCAGATTAGAGTTTGCCAAACAACACCTAACAAAGTCTTCACAGTTCTGGAACAAGATCCTATGGACAGATGAGACCAAGATCAACTTGTACCAGAGTGATGGGAAGAGAAGAGAATGGAGAAGGAAAGGAACTGCTCATGATCCTAAGCATACCACCTCATCAGTGAAGCATGGTGGTGGTAGTGTCATGGCGTGGGCATGTATGGCTGCCAATGGAACTGGTTCTCTTGTATTTATTGATGATGTGACTGCTGACAAAAGCAGCAGGATGAATTCTGAAGTGTTTCGGGCAATATTATCTGCTCACATTCAGCCAAATGCTCCATCATGGAGATAGTAAAATCAAGGTAGACCTTAAACTCTATTAAATCGAAATGTCGCCCAGTCCTGGTAAATGGGACAGGTCAATGGAGGTCAAAGTCAGCAGTGGTACAGACAAGGACTCAAATATTGTGGAAGTTTTCCCGTAGTGGGTCTGGATCTCAGGGCAGCCCGTGGTGTATCCAGCGGTTGACCCGCAGGTGAAGGGTTAAAAGGGCGCTCATCTCTGAGCTGACCCTTATACGTCTGTCTTCCTTCCATTAAAGACCCGGCAGGGTGACGGATCACCTGGTGCCGCTCTGTGGCACGTGCTGTACTAGGCTGGGTTTCATGCTTACCTTAAGCAGCTGTTTCCCTTCCTTCTCTTTGTCCTCGGTGTCGAGCTTGATGTCCAGTTTATCGATCAGTTTGGCCGTTTCTTCTTTCTTAAAGTTCATGACGGCGTCGAATATCTACAAGAGAAAAAAATATATAAATTTTTGACTCAAAACCTATGGCGCAGTGGGCAGCGGCCAGCCCCGACGTCTGTGCATCACGTAGCTCCCTGTCGAAAACCCTGTACACTCGGCATTATTTTACCATCATTTTACTGACGCTGGGAGTTCGTGTTACAAAGCGTAACCCAGACACACGCACAAAGCGTAACCCTAACCCAGACACACGCACAAAGCGTAACCCTAACCCAGACACACGCACAAAGCGTAACCCTAACCCAGACACACGCACAAAGCGTAACCCTAACCCAGCCCAAAGCGTAACCCTAACCCAGCCCAAAGCGTAACCCTAACCCAGCCCAAAGCGTAACCCTAACCCAGCCCAAAGCGTAACCCTAACCCAGCCCAAAGCGTAACCCTAACCCAGCCCAAAGCGTAACCCTAACCCAGCACAAAGCGTAACCCTAACCCAGCACAAAGCGTAACCCTAACCCAGCACAAAGCGTAACCCTAACCCAGCACAAAGCGTAACCCTAACCCAGCACAAAGCGTAACCCTAACCCAGCACAAAGCGTAACCCTAACCCAGCACAAAGCGTAACCCTAACCCAGCCCAAAGCGTAACCCTAACCCAGCACAAAGCGTAACCCTAACCCAGCACAAAGCGTAACCCTAACCCAGCACAAAGCGTAACCCTAACCCAGCACAAAGCGTAACCCTAACCCAGACATAAGCACAAAGCGTAACCCTAACCCAGACACACGCACAAAGCGTAATTGTAACCCTAACCCAGACACACGCACAAAGCGTAATTGTAACCCTAACCCAGCACAAAGCGTAACCCTAACCCAGCACAAAGCGTAACCCTAACCCAGCACAAAGCGTAACCCTAACCCAGCACAAAGCGTAACCCTAACCCAGCACAAAGCGTAACCCTAACCCAGCACAAAGCGTAACCCTAACCCAGCACAAAGCGTAACCCTAACCCAGCACAAAGCGTAACCCTAACCCAGCACAAAGCGTAACCCTAACACAGCACAAAGCGTAACCCTAACACAGCACAAAGCGTAACCCTAACACAGCACAAAGCGTAACCCTAACCCAGAAACCAGCACAAGGCGTAACCCCAACCCAGAAACCAGCACAGAGTGTGACCCTAACCAAGAAAAACGCACAAATGCTCACGGGCTGCCCATCATGGACAGTACAACAAGCTCACACTCTTTCAGTAAAAGCCCAATATCCATTGGTCAGATTTGCCCCATAAACATTACAGGGTTTATTCTGTGTATTCTGATGAGAAAAGAAGATAAAAGACGGACTGGGAAACATGGAAGACGCAGTCCCATAACAATAGCTCAGGTGCCTCAGTTGGGCATCGCTGCTGCACGATATCCACATCCATTTAACTGCTGTCACGCTGCATGGTAACCCCTGCAAATACCAGGCTAAAGAGTGAAATGGTAAGAAGGCTGTATGGATCCTTAAAAAGGAGGTCTGTGCTGCTTCTATGGAGGCTTCCACGTTTCAATATCACAAAGCTGGTTACAAGAGCCAAACCCTCAACTAAACTGAGCCCTGGAAGCGGCCATCATGAATAAAACCTATGGTATACTAGAAGTGGCCGTGAAGGCCCCGTAACAACGTTCCCCTAGCAGAACCCGGCTTCTGGAAGCAGATTCCCCACGAGACCCCTTCACCTTGAAAATCGGATCCAAGATGAGCTGACTGAATGTGCGTGGCAGCTTCTTCCCATCAGCGGCGGTGGCGGATTTGCTGAATTTACCGGCAGCCGGGTCAAAATACCTGGGAATACAGACAGACGTTTACGGTTTTCGGATGGTACTTTATGTTGCTGTCAATCATTAAATAATCAGGCTATTGTGATGAAAGGCAGCTCTGCCATCAGACATGTCACCCGCCCCCCCCCCCTTCCAATCCGATGACAATTTGAATAAATTATCTAAAAATAAAAACGTCGCCTCTTCTTCTCCTGACTTTAGATTACAGGGAGTAAGCGAAAACAAATGGTGGTCCTACACAGGGTAAAAAAGTGAAGTTGCAGACCAAACTAATCACTTAAAGGGTCAGTCCTGGGTGGCACGAAGAGACACATACATCTGTGAAACTCGGACAAGCTTCGCAGGGTTTGGTACGGGCCCCGTGGAGTGACGGGGGCCCCTGAACATTGCATGGGCTGTCACCCCCTCGACAGATCAAGTGAATACCCCAAATAATATGAAGAGGGATAAGAAGCAGCACGCGTCGTCCCCATCAATACAAGATCCCACAGGAAGAAAACCTGTAGAGGCACCTTATTTATTTATTTTTATTTATTTATTTATAAAGGATTTTACCAGGAAGGATACATTGAGATTTCTCTCGTTTTCAAGTATGTCCATAAAGGACTTGCAAATTTGTAGGGTAAAGCACTGGGGAAGAAATGGAGGCTCAGAAACCGCATTGAACAACCATTACTCTTCCAAGGGTAGATCGGTCCATGAGGGCACTGCACGTTTGTGTGTCCTGTACCTTATCCGAAATGCTCAGGACCAGACGTGTTCTGGATCAGGGATTTTGGAATATTTAGGCTAGGGTCAGAGTGGGGCAGTCGGAACGCGCGTGCAGGCGCACTAAATCACGGCGGCAGTAGCAGCACATAACGGCCAATGACGGCCAATATACGCAGTACGTGCGTACAAAAGTGCGCCGACACCACGCAACCAGCAAATGAACGCATTTTTATCAGAACGTGAAACCGCTGCTACTGACGTACAAAGTGCGCTGCGGCCGCATGGCAGCGTGTGTGCGTGATTAGGAGACGTCAGACGCTGCTAGTGTGCGGCCTACATAACGTTCAAACAGCCGGATTTCCCTAGACTTCTTTTACCCCACCGTCATGAAATACGTCCAGAATTGCGCATCGTCTGACCACTTAAGCGTATTCCGTGAAAAAATGCGTGCGCACGCATCGACGTACATTTTGACGGTGGCCGCAGAAAATGCGCTCATCTGTCCCTAGCCTTACAGATATAATGAGGTATCTTTGTGACGTGACGCAAGTCTAAACACAGAATCCATTTACGTGTCATACACACCTTATACACAGCCTGATGGGCATTTTATGCAGGATTTTTTATTACTTATCATATGGTGTCAGGGGTGGGATTTTCCACTTGTGACGTCATGTCGATGCTCAAAAATTTGGATTTTGGAACCTGTACCGGCGCCATGTCCATCACTACATGTACTAAGTGGCATATTACGAATGTTAATGAGATTCTTAAAGACTAAACATCTGGCAGACCCCCACCAGAGTCCCGAAGTCCCGTCCCCCCCCTTTACGTTGCTGCACTGGACGGATCGGAGTTCCTACTCACTTGTCTCCCCACAGTTTCTTCATCATTTCCTCCACTTTCTTGGCCCGTTCGGCTGAAGAGAGCTGGGCCTTTTCACCTTTGGCAGCAAATTTGGCAACGTACATCTCGGCAAACTGCTTCAGGGTGAAGGCCCAGCCGTGCAGGCCGGATCCGAAGCCGACGGTACCGATAACCGGGTCAATCTACAGACGTGGAGAAGAAAGATCAGCCGTGGACCAACGCCAAAATATCCTTATGTATACACTCCATATAGCAACCACTTCCGCCATTTTTATCCATCATTTATTTCCTACCCTCAGAGGGTTAGTCTTATATAAAGGAATACGTATAATTACAAAATTTTCCTTTCTAAACAAAGTTTGATTGATGCCTCCTAAAAAGGACCAACACTTCCCAGAGCAGCTAAGATTTTGGATGAAGCGGTGTGTAGTAACGCACTGCGCCATCACCTCCTCACTTGCTGCCAGCATGGAAAATGAGAAGCTTCGCTGGTGCAGCATCATTGTCCACTTCATAATTGAAAAGTGTATATGGTGCCGCTTTGGAGCAAAAAAAGAAACCTTATAGTTTTCTTCTTACACTGACACATGGTCATGGCTGGTGTCACTGGAAAGGCCAAAATCTGGCTTTTCTAGGGATACCTTACATGACCCCGTAAGACGTATGGTACTGGTGATTCAAAGGACCCATGCATATCTTGTAAAGGGAATTCCCCGGACGGCATACGCTACGTTTCTGACATCCTCACCCTAACGTAGGAGGATATCAGTGGGTGGAAGGGGACTTCCTGCAGCCCACCAGAGGTCACAGTGGATGAAGCTCAGGATCCACACTAAACCACAGGACTGATTATACGCTGAGCGCGTCCTAACAAGAAACCGGAGGACGTGTTCAATGTGCCTTCCGCAGTTCAGGGGTTAAAAAGCGGGTGTAAAGTCACTAAAAACCTCGTAAAACTAGAAAAGCAAACCAAGAGTAAAAAAGCAAGACACACCATGATATTCCCCATGGGGCCAGATTCACCCTCCCCATAGGTGGAGATTATGACGTTGACGTTCTCCACTATGCGCTGGAAGGTCAGGTACAGCTCCTCCGGTTCCAGCTGCAGCTCGAGGAGAGCCCGGTCCATCTTGTTCATCATGAGCACCGGCTTGATCCGCTCGGCAATGGCCTGCCGTAAAACAGTCTCCGTCTGGACGCATACACCTGGCAGAGAGGGAGAAACAAAAGGCTTTAAGCTTCATCCAAGAGAAATCACATTCCAAAAAGGACTTGCAAATTTGTAGGGTAAAGCACTGGGGAAGAAATGGAGGCTCAGAAACCGCATTGAACAACCATTACTCTTCCAAGGGTAGATCGGTCCATGAGGGCACTGCACGTTTGTGTGTCCTGTACCTTTAACAGGACGTGCAACGCTGGAGTCGAGTGCGGAGCAACCAGATTCCAAGCTGCTGGTTAATTACACCATGCGGATTCAAACAGTAACAGGCATCAAGGGCCAGCTGCCAGAACAGGTCTCCATGCAGGTCTATGGAGACTAGAACAGCCCCTGCAAGTGGAGCTTTGACTTGACTTTAGTAAACAGACAGATTCACATGCAAAAATCAAGAAGAACTGCCACTAAAAAGGAGAATAGGAAGAGAGCAGCAATAACGGGGACCGATTTTGAGCATCCTTTATCCAGGAATTCTAAAATTTGAATATGTCGGAACCTCAGAAATTTTAGTTAAACTCACCTTCTTGAAGCTCCGGACGGGTTCTGCTGTCACTGTGGCTCCAGATCCCTTTAGTACAGCGAGGAACATGCAGAGAGGACTCTGCGCAGCTCCAGGGTGACATACGTCACAGAGCCATGCTTGTTCTGTGCATTAGGTCTCTGGAAAATGGCTGCACAGCTCTCCCAGCGTGTGCATGCTGGGATGCTGCAGGAGGAAGGGGATCGCGACTCCACGGCCTCTCAGACAGAATTTGATGTCTAAGAGCTGCAGTGCTCTGGATCCCAAGCATTCCAGATAACGGGTGCTCAGCCTGTACATGCATGGGATTCACTTTTATTTTACCAGTTACAGGTCACATAAAACAAGGAGCACATCAGTGCTTCAAAAGTTTGATACTGTGAGAATTCAAGTCGATTAGCAGACTTTGAACCCAAAATGTTTACATAAACGGGACATTTTTTTTGGGGGGGGGGGGAGATCTGTATTTTTATATGGCCATTTTTTCCAAAGTATTCCTGACTGTAATAACCTATTATTACGCAGGGAGACGTCCCACCTGCTGGACAAAAAAGGAGTTACTGCAGCTGTGGATCTGTGCATCGGCCAGAGAGAGCAGATGTCAGATTTAAACCAGGTTTAGTACCTTGGGCATCATGCCCACATGGCTAAAATTTTGGTGGCAAATTTTGTAGCCCAAAAGCAAACAAATTAAATCCATTAGTAGCAACCAGCGCAGTCCCAGATCGTGTTAACATGATTTTGGGCAGCTGGGTTTTCTACCGCTGATAGTGTGTACACACTATTACAGGAGAGAAGGGGTTAAGCCAATTTTGATTGTTCACCAAAGAGTAATTTGTGGCAGAAGTGTAAAAATGATCAAACGCACATTTTACAGGTTTGCAGTCTCATTCAGGCCCGCTTTGCTAACCATGTAAGAGAGGAGCAGTTTATCGTATACGCTAGAAATCCAGGAATAATAGGTTATCGCACGCCGGTGCTTTTGGCCTCTGGTCATGGGTGGTTAGTCTCGTGTAGGAGATTCAGTGATATGTTCTGCAAGTGGAATGTTTATGCAGTTTCGTTTGATGATCCATTTTATTGGTTGCTTACCGGACACACAGTCCACCACCACGAGGGCTCCATCAGTTACTCGCAGAGCGGCGGTCACTTCGGAGGAGAAGTCCACGTGTCCCGGTGAGTCAATCAGGTTGATGAGGAAACCGGAACCTTCCTTAGACTGCTTGATGAAGGCCAAGTCATTGTCTAACAGCTCGTAGAACAGGGAAATAGCGCTGCACAGGAGAGACACAGTGATAATGTGAGTCACAAGACTGACACAGAAGACAGACGGACACATTTCATGAGATTATAATCCACAATGAAACCATAGAAGGCGCGCACAGGTCTTCATTAAACGTTTTCTGGTTTCACGATTATTTCAAACCCCATTCATAGCATCAACGTTTCGGCTCCACTGAGCCTTTATCAAGACAGTCGGCTTATTCCCTTACTGCCGGAGACCTGCCAGCGGTAAGGCACTCCCAAAAGCCTCGGGGTAGCATAGCACGCCTCACGGGCTCCGAAGACGACCTGCAGCCCACATCTCCCGCGCGAGTCATTGGCTGTCACAGAACCGCAGCATTCAATTAGGTACTCGGCACGCACCGCTCAGTGTGCTGCGCCGGCCCATTGTGTTTAGACCCACCCACTGAATGCAGCATAGCAAGCCCCGCAGTGGGAAAGGGTTAAACCAATCATGTAGTCTCGATAAAGAGGTAACGTTGACCCCATGTTGGAGTTTTGAAATTAAAAAGGTGGAACCAGGAAACCTTTAATGTAGATCTGCGAGTGCCCGCGATGTCACCATTACGGAATTTCCCTAAAATATGAAGGGAAGTTAGAATTTTAACATTAATGACTGAGGCTCCTATTGCTTCTCTTTCTTGCTTTATTTTAAAAACACAGCAGCAAGTGGCAAAGAAAAATATAAATCTGAAGCATTTAAGTGCAAAGATAAAACAAATAAAATAACATATCAATATGGTATCTTCTGACACCCCTTCATCTCCAATGGATCAGTCCTCCTTCTGGGTATCCATCAAAACCAAGCGATCCCCTTTGCACTTCCTCTTTCCTTGCTGCTTGGTGACTAGATAAGTATCCCAACTCTGATACAGATTTCCACAGTGTTTTTGTTTATTGCATTTATTGTGTCCGGATTCTAAGTTTGCTCTTCCTACTTTTCCCCGGCAAGCCGGCACTCCCACGCATCACACAGTGTGCTCACAGGTCAGGTGGGCGGAGCCTGTTTTCACAAACCGAGTGCCTGGCATTTGGTTATACATTAAATAAAGCTTACAAGCTCCATGAAGGTGACAGAGCTGGGGCATATGGAGAAAACATGAAGCTTAGGCTTTTAGCGTCGCATTAAAGGGTTACTGTACATGGAAAGGCCTTCAGATTCTATCTGTACAATGTGCTGGCCGACATATAGACTCCATTTCAATGGGACAGAAGAGAGCCCTCACCTCCAAAATTCAATTCTCCATCACAGACGGCTAGCCCTACTATGAACGTGACACTGATGAATGGTGGAAACTACAAGGAGATCTCCACTTTAAAGTCACCAAAGTACATACCCCAGTGTCGCAGATGACACGGAATGGCGATTAGCCACAGTTTACTCATTTTAGGAAAGATTAAAAGGCCTCAGGACTCCATGTAATTTTATTGGCTGATTTTTTTTAAAATCAAAAAAGTAAAAAAAATGGTGTCAAGCCCACAACCAGGAGATTTTTATTTTTATTATTTAAACAAATTCAGATTGAAAAATTAGTCTAAATGCTGACATGTTAAAAATCCCAGTGGCCCGGAAATCTAGTTAGCGGGTAAAATGCAGAAAAAGCTTATTGTCGGCCAGATCTGTGCATTTAAACATGTGTAAAATCAACATAGAAGATACAGTGAGTGCGGTATCGACAGATCCAGCAGCCGGATTCCCGTGTCGCAGGCCGGGCAATACTGGCAATCTAAATAAAGCATGTGCTAAGGTTTGGGGGGGAGGGGGTAAGAACTGAACTCCGTGAAGAACACTCATACGGGAGGGGGGGGGGGGTTACGCTGACTTTGCTTTTCTGTGATGTCCAACCCATGTAAGCGGAAATGCAATCTCATGCTGACATTGAAACGTTACTCTGCGGAGGTCGCAAACACACCAAGCCAGTATACACAGACCTGTATACAAAAGAACACACACACACACACGAATAGACTGAACAATGAAACGTGTCAATGATAGAAACGTTAACCACTTGGCTGTGGAGGACACGCTCCGCACTACGTCGCAAACGGGCACAAGCATGTGGACGACACGCTGAGCGTGCCCTCATGTTGCAGCCGCGATCGGCCATTATTTCAGACGATCATTGTGGTCTCCCAGTGCAGGCTGACATCTTGGACCTTTACAGCGATGCCTCTCTTTAACCCTTTAGGAATTGGTCCATGATCGTCACCGAATCGCAGACTGCTCCCGGGAGGGGGCTGACATCCTGGATGTCAGCCAAGCCGTCGGGGCCTCCCCACCCACTGACATCGTTGAGCATGGGCGCGATGGAATGGGTGCGGTGGAATTAACCCCTAGCTGCCAAGGGATTTCCCTACGGTGGAGATATGCAGTCCCCTATCTCCCGATCGGTGGCAGCTAGAGGGGCATGGCCTTTCCAATGATACCTAATATTTCCTGGTTACAAATAAAAACTCTTATTTTATTGGTTTTTACTTTATTAATGCAGAACAATTGTTCACGTATTAATAATGACGCTGCACTAACCGATTCTTTTTCAGTTTTAGCTAAAATTACATATTTTCTCAAAAAAATACAGGAACTGGTTCCCATTTCAAGTTTATTTAAAAAAAAAAAAAAAAAAAAAAACTTGTTTCAGTCCTCTGTGGGATTGAAACGCTGATTTTTGTAATACCACAATAAAAAAGGAAGTTAAAAAAAAACAACACACACAACATAATATATACAACATTCTGTTGAAATTTATTTTTATTTTATTTTAAACACATTCTATGGGTTAAAAACACATAAAAAAACACAGATCGTGTCGCGCTAGAAAGGATGTCAATTGATTGGCACAATTGAAATAACAGTAAAGTTCTTAACCCTTTCGCTGCTGAGGCATTTCACACCTCTGTGCTGAGCTTATTTTTACCGGTTTCGCTCATCATGTTTAACCGCGTTTTGAAGCCATATTTTATTATATATTGTTCCTTCCGGCAGACTCGGCAGATTCAGAATATGTCATTATTATATGTATACGTCATGTCCGGTCAGTATATTATAAACAAAAAAAAATGCAATAAAATTTGAATTTTAAAAAATTTACAACGTGTAAAGTTTTTTTTTTTTTCACATTTTTAACATGCGAGCAAATGCAGTTATATTTTCTATGAGGTGCGCTTGTTAACCACTTCGATGCTGAGGACGCGCTCAGCGCGTCCTCAGCATTCCCGCTGGTATGCGGAGGACGCGCTGAGCGCGTCCTCCCATTGGGGTCAGCGTTCGGCCGGGTTCCGGCCGATCGCTGGCCCCTCCGGTGCGGGCTGACATCCTGGATGTCAGCCCGGCATCCGGAACAGCAGCCGCCGGAATTTGGTGTCATCGCGGCAGCGCGATGACACCAAATTCAGGCGCCCCCCCCCCGCATGTGCGGAGGAGGCGCCTGAAAGGGAGGGGGGGGGGGGAGGTCCTTCGGACCTCTCTCCCTCCCGATCGGCGGCTCTGCGGGGGTTAACCCAGGCATCATTTGGAAGGGCACAGCCTGCCCTTCCAAATGATGCCTGGCATTAACCCCTGGGGAGCTGGATCGCGAATCGGCGCTGAAAAGCGCCGGTTTGCGATCCTTTCCCGGAGCTGGCCGACATCTTGGATGTCGGCCAAGCCTCCGGGAACTCCCCCTGAGGACTGGCGTCATCGTGCGTAGCACGATGACGCCAGTCCTGGACTTAACCCTTAACTGCCACCAACTGTGGAGATAGGGAGTTCCAATGAACTCCCTATCTCCCGAACCATGGCAGCTAGGGCTTAAATTTTGGTATGGTTGGATCGGCCAGAGCATGGCCGTTCCAACGATACCAAACATGAAAGTAAAAAAATTTTGTAAAAAAAAAAAAAAAATATTTAAAAAAAAAAAATTATAAAAAAAAAATAAACACTTTTTTTTCTTTTTTTTGGTTTGTTAATGCAGCAATATTGTTCCCATTTCAATTATAATGTGAACAATGATGCTGCACTAACGATTTTTGTATGCGGTGCGTTTGTTAAAAATAGTGTAATTTTCCCCCCAAAAAAATGTAACGAGACCCCATCTCTAATTTTTTTAACAAGCGCACCCCATACAAAATATAACCGCAATTGCTCGCATGTTAAAATGTGAAAAAAAACACTTTACACATTGTAAATTATTGAAAATACATATTTTATTGCATTTTTTGTTATAATATACAGACATGACATAACGTAAACATATAATAATGACATATTATGAATCTACCGAGTCTGACGGAAAGAACGATATATAATATGTCTGGGTCATATACTAAAATAAGCCTTCAAAACACGTTTAAACATGATGAGCAAAACCGGTAAAAATGACCTCAGCACAGGGGCGGGAAAAGCCTCAGCAGCGAAAGGGTTAAAAAAAATTTGAATTTTTTTTTGGGAAAACTTATGCGATTTTTAACAAACGCACCCCATACAAAAATCGTTAGTGCAGCATCATTGTTCACATTATAAATTAATGCACCAATATTGTTCCCATTTAACAAAACAAATTAACCCTTTCGCTGCTGAGGCTTTTCACACCTCTGTGCTGAGGTCATTTTTACCACTTTCGCTCATCATGTTTAACAGAGTTTTGTAGCCATATTTTGATATATGACCCAGACATATTCTATATCGCTCTTTCCGGCAGACTCATAAGATGTCATTATTATATGTATACGTTATGTCAGGTCTGTATATTATAACAAAAATGCAATAAAATTTGAATTTTCAATAATTTATTATGTGTAAAGTGGTTTTTTTTAACATTTTAACATGCGATCGTTTGTATGGGGTGCGCTTGTTAAAAAAATTAGAACTGGGGTCCCGTTACATTTTTTTTGGGGGAAATTTCGCTTTTTTTAACACACGCACTGCATACAAAAATCGTTAGTGCAGCATCATTGTTTACATTATAATTAAAATGGGAACAATATTGCTGCATTAACAAAACAAAAGCAAAAAAACTTGTTTATTTTTTTTTAAAAAAAAAAATTTAATTTATTTTTTTAAAACATTTTTCATGCTCATGTTTGGTATCCTTGGAAAGGCCATGCTCTGGCCGATCCAACGATATCAAACATTAACCCGTAGCTGCCACGGGTCGGGAGATAGGGGGTTCCAATGAACCCCCTATCTCCACCATTGGTGGCAGCTAGGGGTTAACTCCAGGACTGGCGTCATCATGCTATGCAAGATGACGCCAGTCCTCAGGGGGAGTTCCTGGAGGCTTGGCCGACATCCAAGATGTCGGCCAGCTCCAGGAGAGGATCACGATCCGGCGCTTTTCAGCACCGATTCGTGATCCGGCTCCCCAGGGGTTAATCACAGCCACCGTTTGGAAGGGCAGGCTGTGCCCTTCCAAACGGTGCCTGGATTAACCCTCTGCCCCCCGGCGATCAGGAGGGAGAGGGGTCCCCCCTCCCTTTCAGGCGCTTCCTCCGCACATGCGGGGGGGGGGGGGTGTGCCTGAATTAGATGTCATCGCGCCGCCGCGATGACATCTAATTGCTCCGCCGGGGTCCCGGAGTGCTGGGCTGACATCCAAGATGTCAGCCTGCACCGGGGGGGGGGGGGGCGCAGCAATCCGCCGGAATCCGGCAGATTGCTGCCTCCTGTGCATGGACGCGCTCAGCGCGTCCATAGCACAGGAGAACCACTTGGCTGGATGCGCTGAGCGCGTCCATAGCAGCCAAGTGGTTAAAAAAATTTTTTACAAAAAAATTATATTTTTTTACAAAACTTTTTACATGGTCATGTTTGATATCGTTGGAAAGGCCATCCTTTGAGAAGTTGGGCCGCTGCTGAATGAGATCGTGATATACGAATCTCCCTGTGCAGAGGCAGACGATATCAATCATCTGAAAGGAGGACAAAGAGTTTGGATCAACTGCTCAACCAAATAGAAGTACTTTAAGAACTTTACTGTTCGTTCAATCCTGCCAATCAATTGATCTCCTTTCTAGCGCGACACTATCTGTTTATGTGTTTCTGTGGATATCAGGGTGGTGTGTGCAGCTTTTTGGCACAGGTGTTATTAGGTATACCTTCCCTTTTACATTCTATGGGTTAAACATCACACGGATTAGTGGTGTGCGCAGAATAGGTACAGTCGCCCGCCCCCCGGCACACCGCGTGGATGCACAGCCAGCACTCACGTGGATTTGATGGTGATGCAGCGTTCCTGCTCGTCCTTGCGCGTGTCAGTAAAACGCGTCTCCCCTGCCCTGGAGGACGCGATGATACCGGCTTTGCTCACCAGGGAGTCGGTGAGGGTGGATTTGCCGTGGTCCACGTGAGCGATCACCGACATGTTTCGTATGTTGGACTTCTTGTCCATGATCGCTCGGATCTGGTCTATGGTGAAGTTCACCTGGATGGAAGAAGAACAAAAATAAATAACTGAAATGTTCTTTATCAAAATGTAAAAAATGTCACAGGTTCTTTGTCCAGAGAGGAGTAAATCCGGCAACTGGAAAGAATAGAAGTGTGCGTGTGGTGGTGGTGGGGGGGGGGGGGAATATATAAAAAAAATTCCTTTTATTTTTTTTCATCTTAATATACCCAATCTGGTAAAAGTAGTATTTTAGCAATGGAAAAATGAAGACTGGGGGGGGGGGGGGGAATTATACAAGTTCCCCCCTGGTCTTCATTTTTAAAATACTACTTTTACCAGATTGGGTTTATTAAGATGAAAAAAATATAAAAACCGGGGGGGGGGGGGGTATGTAATTATATATATATATTTCTCCCTCTCCTCGCCCCCCCCCCTCATTTTTTCCCATCACTAAAATAATAAACCAAGTCTGGTAGAAGTAGTAAGGGGGGGGGGAAATAATATAGAATTACATCTTTTGACAACAAAATACCTGTATTAACTACTTTGAGAATTTTCAGCCAAATTGTCGTCCCCCTCCCCCCCTACAGTAAAACACTGCAATACCCTCACAGTTTGTCACCGGGTCATTCCATCACGCAGTCATGGATTCACGTGCCAAATACACATTTTTTTGAGAGCCAGGCATCAGATTTTTTTCATTTTCAGATTTATGTATAATAATCCCAAAAACCTGGGAGTCGAGGTAAAAATCTGGTAGCCACCTGGCTCCTAGCTTGTGTCCAGCAAACAGCTAAATTTAGAATGTCACGTTTGGCTGCTACATTAGGGCCCAGCTCATACATGTGTCACGTCTTAATCCAGACTTCAAATAGCATAATATTTCATGGCAATAATCTGACCAAAGATGGAGAGCCGAGTGGAACCAGTGGGCAACTGCTCGGAACCAGAGGATTAGATTAAATCCTCCAAACATTATCCTCATGAACAGGGGACATGGGCCTGTTCCGTATCACCTCTGCATCCCATACCAAGTATAGGACATGAATATACTGAGCGTGTCGGGGAAGCCTTTTAGGAATGAACATTGATCATGGTGGAGCCAGTTTTTCCTCCAAAGCCCATTCTTTGGGTCAGAGCTTGGCGAAGGTCACAAAACGGTTGATTCTCACAGAGGCCGTAGATAACCATTTCAAGGTGTTAGAGGGAACAGGGAGATGAACATTGCCATCATAGACTTTCCAAGACCAGGCAACTAAAAACCACCACTAGAACCTTACGTACGAGGTTACGTAGGAGGTTATGGGCCATCTGAAGTCAATAGCCAAGGATTATCCATGACCCCCCCCCCCTCCTTGGATATAGACTACATTTATTAAGGATGCACCGATACTAGCATCAGGGCCGATACCGGCATTGCCACTCGTGCAAATGCCCCAGTACCCGGAAGCCAATGCCAATGCCAGCTTGCCGGTGTCTGAAGCTGCTATCAGAATGCTTTATGAGCATTCCCCCTCTGGCTGGCCACGTGGTCTGAGCACCGGCTGGCCGAGTCATGTGGTCGTCAGAGCCGTCGACCGGCTATGATGAGGCCTCCAGCTGTGATCTCACAATCCCCGCGAGATCACGGCCGGAGGCCGTGACACAGCCCGGTGACCGCTGAGGACCACGCGGACAATTGGGAGGGCGAAATACTACCGGAATGCTCTTTATGCATTCTGCTAGCAGGGAGATCCGTGTGGGGTATACAGGTGTCTGAGATGAGGTGCGTGTGTGACCATACGTGTCAATAAACAAACTGGACAGGCCTTCAGCAAAACCCAAAATTATTTATTGGAAAGTGGTCACATGACTTTAAATAAAAAAGTATCGGCAATCTGTATCGGTGAGTACCGGAAAGACGTATCGGCACTCGTATCTGGTCTTAAAGTGTTATCAGTGCGTCCCTAGCATTTATAGATGGACTTCGGGTGGGGGGGAACTGGTCCTGTACAGAGGAGATCACTGCTCTTCATAACGAGCATGGATACCGGTCTTCTATCTACCAAAGATCCAGATGAGAGAGACAACCAGATGGATAGTGGAAAAAGAAAAATGGAAAGGTCTAAGTGTGAAGAAGTAGGTTTGCTGAATCCTAGAGCAGTGGTTCCCAACCGCAGTCCTCAAGTAACCCTAACAGGTTTGCAGGATATGTGAAGCACAGCACAGGTGATATGATTTGCTGCTCAGTGATTGCAGGATTAAGTCTGCATTTCCCCAAGGTCATCCTTAAATCTGGCCTGTTAGGGGGACGTGAGGACCGGGGTTGGGAACCACTGCCCTAGAAGATAGCTTAGGGGTGTTTGAGTAAATCTAATCTGTGACGCAAGACTGAGAAAGGATATGCTTGCGATCAGCTAGTAATGGCCAAGAGCACACCGTATCCTTTGTTCTACCATCAAAAAAACGTTGATTCTGGTGACCAACAATGAGAAGTTGAACCGAACGGAATTGGCACAGCAGGGATATCACCTTAAAGACCAAAGAGAACAAACATCCAAACGTCTTGTGTACGAGAGTTTCTGGAGAAAACGTTCTTCCCCTCGAGCCACCGACAACATTGCGGAGTTGGGATCTTCCCAGAGGACACGAAACGTTAATAAATATTTATTCTGGAGCCCCAGGGTCACATGTGAGAAGTGAATGTCACATGCAGGATATGATTGAAGCCAGATAACACAAAGCCCTTTAGGTTTACTTCACTTTGAGAAAGGAACATCAAATAACAGGTGTCTTGTGGGAAGAGAGAGCTCCTCTGGGTATGCTCTGATATGTGGGGGTAAAACAGGATGCAATAGCCCAGTATAGAACAGGATGTTTACTCACATGCCTCTATGTGTAGACTGACAGGAAGAGAAGCTTTGCGGGGGGGCTGGGAGGACAGGTAGAGTGGACTAATCCATTCTCAAGTAAAACATGGGGGGGGCACCTAATAAGGAATCTGGTTCCATGAGATACTTCACATAACAGTGGAAACTCTCTCCGCATATCGCCGACACATTGCGGGTCCCCAGGGTATCCGCAAGGTGTAACCGCATACACGGTGTGCTGCATACATGGGTTTTTCAGGCCGAGCATCCCGTATCTGAAATGCTCATGACCAGAAGCGTTGTGGATTTTGGGGTATTTGTGTAGGAGATAATCGTAGGGATGGGACCCAAGTCTAAACACTGAATCCATTTGTGCTTCATACATAAATCGGTCAGCCTTATCTAGGACTAATCATGGGACCTGTCGTTCTGAAACATCTGGGAGGTGCAAACGTTCAACATCACGGCTATATCAAAGGTTGGCATCCATGGACTGACAGATGTTTTGGAACTACAACTCCCATGATGCTCAGCCATTCATTAGGTAGCCAGAGCCTTGTGGAAAATGTAGTTCCAAACCGTCTGGAGGGCCAAGCTTGCTGACCCTTGATCTATAGATGAATATTGTGGACCTCCTGGTTTTATAGATTTGCACATTCTGCATTATGTACTTGTAGATAGTAAACCTTTAACGACACAAACACCAATAAAATACACTATTGACAGAAAAGGAAAAAATATATAGCTGGTGGTGCTGCAGCAGAGCAGGTGGAGCCCCTGTTGTGGCACATTAAGTCACTCCATCTTGAGATCTCAGGGATGTCAAAAGAGCTAGCAATACCCTCTTTAGGATTCACACTCTGCCCGTGGATCCCTACGCCAAAACAAAGCGCCCGCAGCACTCTGCGGCCTGCCCGCAGTTACGCAGCACTGTCATAGAATCCAGGAACCTGAACCATCCCAAAACACCACCAGCTGACAAGCTTGTCCTCGCATTACACTTTGTGGATGCCACAACAGGGCTGAACACTAGGGATGCACCGATACCACTTTTTTAAGACCAAGTACCGATACTTTTCTTTAATGTCATGTGACGCTTTCCAATAAGAACAGACCATATAAAAATGCCCCCAGCTCACATGTATATATCCCCCAGCTCATGGATATGCCCCCAGCTCACATGTATATACCCCCCAGCTCATGGATATGCCCCAGCTCACACCTGGATTTGCCCCAGCTCACACATGGATATGCGCCCCAGCTCACACATGGATATGCCCCCCAGCTCACACATGGATATGCCCCCCAGCTCACACATGGATATGCCCCCCAGCTCACACATGGATATGCCCCCCAGCTCACATGTATATACCCCCCAGCTCATGGATATGCCCCAGCTCACACCTGGATTTGCCCCAGCTCACACCTGGATATGCCCCAGCTCACACATGGATATGCGCCCCAGCTCACACATGGATATGCCCCCCAGCTCACACATGGATATGCCCCCCAGCTCACACATGGATATGCCCCCCAGCTCACACATGGATATGCCCCCAGCTCACACATGGATATGCCCCCCAGCTCACATGTATATACCCCCCAGCTCATGGATATGCCCCAGCTCACACCTGGATTTGCCCCCCAGCTCACACATGGATATGCCCCCCAGCTCACACATGGATATGCCCCCCAGCTCACACATGGATATGCCCCCAGCTCACACATGGATATGCCCCCCAGCTCACACATGGATATGCCCCCCAGCTCACACATGGATATACCCCCCAGCTCACATGTATATACCCCCAGCTCATGGATATGCCCCAGCTCACACCTGGATTTGCCCCAGCTCACACATGGATAATGCCCCCCACAGCTCACACATGGATATGCCCCCAGCTCACACATGGATATGCCCCCAGCTCACACGGATATGCCCCCCAGCTCACATGGATATGCCCCAGCTCACACGGATATGCCCCCCAGCTCTCATGGATATGCCACAGCTCACACCTGGATATGCCCCCACAGCTCACACCTGGATATGCCCCCACAGCTCACACCTGGATATGCCCCCACAGCTCACACCTGGATATGCCCCCACAGCTCACACCTGGATATGCCCCCACAGCTCACACCTGGATATGCCCCCACAGCTCACACCTGGATATGCCCCCACAGCTCACACCTGGATATGCCCCCACAGCTCACACCTGGATATGCCCCCACAGCTCACACCTGGATATGCCCCCACAGCTCACACCTGGATATGCCCCCACAGCTCACACCTGGATATGCCCCCACAGCTCACACCTGGATATGCCCCCACAGCTCACACCTGATATGCCCCCACAGCTCACACCTGGATATGCCCCCACAGCTCACACCTGGATATGCCCCCACAGCTCACACCTGGATATGCCCCCACAGCTCACACCTGGATATGCCCCCACAGCTCACACCTGGATATGCCCCCACAGCTCACACATGGATATGCCCCCACAGCTCACACATGGATATGCCCCCACAGCTCACACATGGATATTGCCCCCAGCTCATGGATATGCCCCCACAGCTCACACATGGGTATGCCCCCCCAGCTCAAGGATCCCCCCCCCCCGCGACGATACTTACCTTCCTGGGCGACGCCGGGAATGTCTCCGCGCGTGCGCTCGTTGGTAGGACCCCAGCCGCAACCACGTGGGACCATGTGATCACAGCTGGGGTCCTTCCAACGAGCGCACGTGGGGAAACTTTCCCAGCGTCGCCCAGGAAGGCAAGTATCGTCGCGGAGAGCAGCTGCAGGGCCTGTCCGAATGCTATATCTGCATTCGGACAGGCTCTGCAGCTGCTCACTGTGTTCATACTTACCTTCCTGGGCGCCGCCGGGAAAGTTTCCCCGCGCGCGCGCTCCTTGGAAGGACCCCAGCCGTGATCACATGGTCCCACGTGGTCGCGGCTGGGGTCCTTCCAACAAGCGCACGCGGAGACATTCCCGGCGGCACCCAGGAAGGTAAGTATGCCAGAGAGCTCCAGGGGCGGCTGTCCGAATGCCGATAGAGCATTCGGACAGCCGCCGCAGCCCCTCGGATACCAGCAAGCCGGCTCAATGCCGGCTTCCGGTATCGGGAAAAATATCGGGGGGGGGGGGTACTGCAAGAGTACCAAGTACTCCTGCAGTACCCTAGTTTCGGTATCGGTGCAACCCTACTGAACACCCCATCAAATTTTATACAAGCGCACCATTATTTTGAACTAGCTTTGCCCGCGTGGATTTTGGGTAGGGATGCACCGATACTAGTATCGGTGCCGATACCTGCACGAGTACTTGCCAGCCAGTTTCCTTGGGGCAGCGGCACGTTACCAGGCTCCTTCACTGTCTTCTTCCTTCGAGCGGCCGCCAGCAAAGAGTTGTAGCTCGGCCGCTGGTCGGGATCCACACCAGCTGCGATCGTGAGATCGGAGTTCACGAGATCTCCGGGACCTCGTGAGACCGTGGCTGTGCGTGGTTCCCAACGAGCGGCCAGGCTACAACATCCGAAGGAAGAAGACAACAGAGGAGCCTGGTAACGCACCGCTGCTCCAAGGAGGAGCCTGGCAGGAGCGCCGGAGGAACCTGGCAAAACGGGAGGGTGAGCATGGGGCATTATATACATATTGAAAAGCGGTCACATGACTTTAAAAGTATCGGTACTCCGTATCGGTGCATCCCTAATTTTGGGATTTGTTACAATTGGTTTTAAAAGAATCATGAGGGGTTTTTTTGTCCAAACTGTATGAAATATTACAAGACATCAACCTGTAAATTGTAAGTAATGTTTAGTTTAGTAATCGTCAGGGCGTATTGGCTACAAAACAAAAGTTGCTTCATTCATGTGTCCATGAATATATTTGTGTTGTAAATACAGACCATGAGAGAGAAAATTTTATATTATATATATATATATATATATATTATATAAAATTTTCTCTCTCATGGTCTGTATTTACACACACACACACACCACACACACACACACACACACACACACACACATCTGGAATATGGAAAGGAAAAAAAATAAAAAAATACTACTTTAGTACTTCTTTGTAAAGTACAGTATGTCGGGTTATTTATTATGACGTGTACTTTCTCTTGAGATATATATATATATATATATAAAAATCAATGAAAGTGCCTCCAATACCAATGGTAGAATTTGGTTATTTACCCTTAAAATAAGAATAACCAATATACATATTAACAAATATGTAGTGCGTTATCCGGAGTTCTTTTGAGGCTATGTAGATATCTTTATTATTTTTAGACACATTAAAATCATTAGACTACGTAACAGTAAAACAAATCAAATAAAAGGTTTATTCACACCATCAAGTCCCATACAATCATATGTTGTCAACTGGTCAGCAAGATAATTTAGGAGTAATTATAGGCAACAATTAGTAGCGATACAGAAACAAACAAAATCATGGACAAACAGTTTTAATTTATAGACCGCAACTCACATATGCACGAAGCTCTCCCATTATAAAATAACACTCAGCCTGGCTAAAACACTCAGTTACTGGGGCATCACATGCAGCACAACTTAGTATTCACTAAATGAAACTTTCTTCCACGGATTAATTACAGCATCAATACTTGGCTTACAATATTATTCGCCACAGTTACTGTGCATCACATATGATGGAGCAAGCAATATAAACTGTATATGTAATCACTTAACATATAGACTCAGCAATTCATTCAGCAGGAGTTTAAAAAAAATAATCCTATTGACTGGTATAGTATCACATGTATTGTACATGAAAACACATTCAATAGTAGCCGTTGCAAGACGCAGAATTAGGTTATGTTAGGTTACGCTAATGGGGGCTGGTGGTAACGTGATATATGAAAGCTATAGCTCAGGTCCAGTTTATCTCACTACAGGGACAGTTACTAGCCTTAGATGTCCAAACACAGCATTCTTGGAATATAAAGAAATCCAATAAATTATGGGAAGCAACCAGGCTGCCTGTTAATAGTTTCTTCCTTAGCGTTCCACCGCAGTAGGAACTGAAGAGCTGATAACTATTCTACAGTTTAGGCTTCAACAGCCAAATAATTCATTTATATTCCTTCAATAGGTGATGGACATATAAAGCAGTGACAATGAATTTAGAAAATAGATACCAAGTTAAAATTATTCATTTATACTTTACCATCTGGTATTGAAGGTAGAGACGGGTGTAAGAAGATTCGTGGGTGGGTCTGATGGAATCTTGTTGTGGTATTTGGCCGTTTTTGCTCCCCCTTTTATGTTCCAAATTTCCTTATCCTAAAGACTAGCCTACAAGGGTGTAGCTTGAAAATGTTAACATGCGATTGGTGGGTAGTTTTATTCATTAACCTAGTATTTAATAAGGTGGTCGGTCCTGGCACCTGGCCAGCAGAGGTCTCCCCAAGATCAAAATCCTAAAAGGAATCAATATATATGACCAAACAATAACCTATTCCATTTATCTTTTACGGTTTGTGGTCATGTCATTATACAGGTATTCCATGTGGCATCTACCAATAGGATTATTCTTTATAAAGCACCAGCATATTCCACAGAGCTGTACATGCATGATGTACGTGGGTATAGATGTGTGTGTGTGTAGGAGATAATCCTGCAGACAAGCATACATATGTTTCATGATACATACCTTGATATTAACAGAGCGATTACTTAGCATAATATGTATTGTTACGCATAATTACATTAGATTTAATCTACTGTTTTCTGAATGGTAGTAGGCGATACACTCGTTATAAAAAAGTAGAGCCCACACTATATGTAATAAGAACGATCAGAACCAGGATTATTCATATTGTAATTTACCACATAAAATATTCAAAGATCACCTAGACACCGTGTAGAATGTCACATTGACTATCTTTAGTGTCGCGATATTTCTTATCTACCTTTTTTTTTCTACATAAATATTGAACCATTCAGCATTGCCCAGTTAGATTAAAAACAAAGGAAGGAAGGTATGTAGAAGAGGATAAAAGTCTCGCTGACTGCCTCAATGAATATTTTTGTTCAGTCTTTGCAGAAGAAAAGGAAGGAAAGGGACCTCAGTTAGGAGGAAACACTAACGAGACAATTACATATCAGTTTACAGAGTAGGAGGTTCTACAGCAGCTGTCTAAAGTAAAGACAAATAAGTCAATGGGGCCTGATGGGATCCACCCTAAATTATTAAAAGAGCTCAGTGATGTAATAGCAAAACCATTAACAGATTTATTTAACCAATCCTTGCTAACTGGAGTCGTCCCAGAAGACTGGAAATTAGCAAATGTTGTGCCCATTCACAAGAAGGGTAGTAGGGAGGAATCTGGGAACTATAGGCCAGTTAGTGTTACGTCAGTAGTGGGGAAATTAATGGAAACCATGTTAAAGGAAAGGATTGTTGAACATCGAAAAACACAGATTACAGGATCAGAAACAACATGGGTTTACCTCAGGGAGATCATGCCAAACTAATCTTATTGATTTTTTTGATTAGGTAACAAAAATAAACACAGGTGGTGCAGTAGACATTACCTCTTTAGATTTCAGTAAGGCTTTTGATACTGTTCCGCATAGAAGGCTTATCAATAAATTGCAATCTTTGAGCTTGGATTCCAATATTGTTGAATGGATTAGGCAGTGGCTGAGTGACAGGCAACAGAGGGTTGTGGTAAATGGAGTTTATTCGCGCAAGGTCTTGTTACCAGTGGGGTACCTCAGGGGTCAGTACTTGGACCCATTCTATTTAATATTTTTATTAGTGATATTGCAGAAGGTATTAATGGAAAAGTATGTCTTTTTGCTGATGACACAAAAGATTTGCAACAGGGATGACGTTCCTGGAGGGATCAGCCAAATGACAAATGATTTAGGTAAACTAAAAAAAATGGTCGGAGCTGTGGCAATTGAGTTTTAACGTGGATAAGTGCAAGATAATGCACCTGGGACGTAAAAACCCAAGGGCTGAATATAGAATATTTGATACAGTCCTGACCTCAACATCTGAGGGTTGAGATTTAGGGGTTATTATTTCAGAGGATCTAAGGGTAAGTAGTCAATGTAATAGAGCAGCAGGAAATGCTGGCAGAATGCTTGGTTGTGTAGGGAGAGGTATTAGCAGTAGGAAAAGGGAAGTGCTCATGCCACTGTAAAGAGCACTGGTGAGACCTCACTTGGAGTACTGTGTGCAGTACTGGAGACCGTATCTCCAGAAGGATATAGACATCTTAGAGAGAGTTCAGAGAAGGGCTACTAAAATGGTGTACGGCTTGAAGGAGAAAAGTTACCAGGAAAGGCTTAATGATCTTAACATGTACAGCTTGGAAAAAAGACGAGACAGAGGAGATATGATAGAAACATTTAAATACGTAAAGGGAATCCACAAGGTAGAGGAAGGGAGTATATTTAAAAGGAAACAAAGTAGCAAAACAAGAGGACATAGTCTTAGATTAGAAGGGCAAAGGTTTAAAAGTAACATCCGGAAGCATTATTTTACTGAGAGGGTGGTGGATACATGGAACAGCCTTCCAGTTGAAGTGGTAGAGGCCAAAACAGTAATTGAATTTAAGCAAGCATGGGATAGGCATAAGGCTATCCTAAACAAAAGATAAATCCAGGTAAAGTATCCATGTAATTGGGCAGACTAGATGGGCCGAAAGGTTCTTATCTGCCGACATTTTTCTATGTTTCTATGCCCAAGTTTGCATGACTATAGATTATTATTATTTATTTATAAAGTGCCAGCATATTCCGCAGCGCTGTACAATAGGCACAGTATAGACAGGGTTACAATACAATACATTGAACAACATTTGACAAACAGTACAGGAGGAGATGAGGGCCCTATTCCCGTAGGAACTCACAATCTGGGAGGGTTGGGGTTGGAAACAGGATGAGAGGACTGTAATGTGAGAGTGATTGATGGTTGCGTCAGTGAGTTGGGTGGTAGGCTTCCCTAAATAGGAACGTTTTAAGGGAGCGTTTGAAGGAAGAGAAGTTAGGGGAAAGTCTGACAGTACGAGGGAGAGCGTTCCAGAGAGTGGGGGCTGCGCGTGAGAAATCCTGCAGTCTGTCATGGGAAGAGGTGATGCGGGGAGAAGCTAGGCGCAGGTCATTGTTTGACCTTAGGGAGTGGGCTGGGGTGTATTTGGTGATTAGTGAGGACAGGTAGTGGGGCGCTGAGTTAGTTAGGGTTTTGTAGGTAAGGATAAGGATTTTGAACTTAATTCTGCAGTGGATGGGGAGCCAGTGAAGGGACTCGCAGAGGAGAGCGGCAGAGACAGAGCGGCGGGTGAGGTGAATTAGCCTGGCGGAGGCGTTCAGGATGGATTGTAGGGGGGGAGAGGCGGGACAGAGGGAGGCCAGATAAGAGATTATTGCAATAGTCGAGTTGGGAGATTACCAGGGCGTGTATGAGTTGTTTTGTGGTGACAGCAGTAAGAAATGGCCGAATTCTGGAAATATTACGCAGTTGGTATCGGCAGGAGGAGGAAAGAGACTTGATGTGGGGGATGAAGGAAAGAGCAGAGTCAAGTGTAACTCCAAGACAGCGAACTTGGTTTGATGGGGAGATGGTGATACCCTCCACCGTGATCGAGAAGTCAGGAGGTGGGGCGGCATTGGAGGGAGGAATAAGTAGGAGTTCAGTCTTTGACATGTTGATCTTTAGGTGGTGGGAGGCCATCCAGGAGGAGATGCCAGATAAACAGTCACTGACTTTTGAAAGGACAGGGGGAGAGAGATCAGGGGTAGAGAGGTAGATCTGAGTGTCATCAGCATAGAGGTGGTAATTAAAGCCAAAGCTGTTGATGATTTTGCCCAGGGAGGAGGTGTAGATGGAAAAGAGCAGAGGACCAAGGACAGAGCCTTGAGGTACACCAACAGAAAGAGGCAATGAAGAGGAAGAGTTACCAGCAAAGGACACACAGAAGGACCTGTTGGATAAATAGGAGTCAACCCAAGCAAGTGCAGTGTCACCGAGACCCAGAGAGTTGAGGGTCTGTAGAAGGAGGGGGTGGTCAACAGTGTCAAAAGCAGCCGAGAGGTCAAGCAGGATGAGAATAGAATAGTGGCCGTGTTTTTTAGCAGTTAGGAGGTCGTTGGTGACTTTGGTGAGGGCAGTTTCAGTTGAGTGTAGGGGACGTGTAGGGGAGTGTGGATAGATCTGAAATGTGATCAATTGAATTGCCCTTTGATATACAAGGAGTTTCATTCCTAGGTCACACACATTGTTTTCTTTAGTTTCAAGACAATGCTATTTTTTTTTTTTTTTTTAATTTTTACCAGGAAGGATACATTGAGATTTCTCTCGTTTTCAAGTATGTCCTGGGTGGCGAGTACACACCGTTAGGTGTCTTGCCCCAAGACACTTACTGGAGACGTGCTCTTGCCGGGATCGAACCTGTGTCTCTACAGTTATAGAATAGTGATGTTACCTCTACTCCACCCAGCCGGACTATTTACACTATCGCATCCTAAATTCTGGTTTTTACAACAGAATTGCTTTGAGAAAAGTTATATTCCAAGTCTCTGACCAATACATTGTTGATTCCCTTGGTCTACATAATCTGATAAAAGGTGAATCTTTATTTGGAATTTCGTAAAGACCTAGGAGTTATATTGTTTAAGAGCCTCGTTCTGTTTAGGAATTAACAGATTGTCTTCTTGAAAGCAATCCAAGGCATCTCTGTGAACGGTCTTGCTAAAATAGGAGAATTATGGAAAGTTTTATATGTGGAAAGTTAAAGTTCTGACAAGTAGTGGTTCTTCTTTCAGGTGCTCGGATCACCAGAGTTAGACAATCTCACTCTGGAACAGGCAACGTAAAACTAGCCATGTGAGAAGCAGACTTCTTAGGTCAATCCCCGCTACCCTCTAAGTCTGTCCCTGAGACTTGTTGATAGTCATCGCAAACCAAACCTTTAGGGTGAACCAAAGTCTCTTGAATTCAAAACGGATATTCTGAAGGTATAAGAGGTATTCGTGGTATGAACACCGACTCGACCGGCCAGCACTGTAGCCTCAATCACACTTCTGTGGAGTGCAATCTGGTGCCAATACAGAGTTTAGGTGGGTTGAGGTTCCGCAATAGCGGTTCTCCCACGCTGGAGCATTGAGGGTGTTTGTGATCATGGCTGTGAGAAGGAAGCAGACATGCTGGAGCAGTGAGGGAGTGTGCGAGGCCTGGCTGTGAAAAGGAAGCAGACATGCTGGAGCAGTGAGGGAGTGTACGAGGCCTGGCTGTGAAAAGGAAGCAGACATGCTGGAGCAGTGAGGGTGTGTGCGAGGCCTGGCTGTGAAAAGGAAGCAGACATGCTGGAGCAGTGAGGGAGTGTGCGAGGCCTGGCTGTGAAAAGGAAGCAGACATGCTGGAGCAGTGAGGGAGTGTGCGAGGCCTGGCTGTGAAAAGGAAGAAGGCATGCTGGAGCAGTGAGGGTGTGTGCGAGGCCTGGCTGTGAAAAGGAAGCAGACATGCTGGAGCAGTGAGGGAGTGTGCGAGGCCTGGCTGTGAAAAGGAAGCAGACATGCTGGAGCAGTGAGGGAGTGTTCGAGGCCTGGCTGTGAAAAGGAAGCAGACATGCTGGAGCAGTGAGGGAGTGTGCGAGGCCTGGCTGTGAAAAGGAAGCAGACATGCTGGAGCGGTGAGGGAGTGTGCGAGGCCTGGCTGTGAGAGGAGCTGCATAGTCTCCATTCTATGTGAAGTAACAGCATCCCTCGGATCTGCTGATCCAGTGTATCAACTGGATTTTCAGAAAATGGTCAAACTTTTTTTTTCCTTTCAAGAATGTAAATACCAGTTTTCACTCCTGTAACATCTTTGGTTTTTAAAAAATAGGTGCACTGATAAAAATGTTCACCCTCCCCTTAACTTTTTTTATTTTTCAAGAAGGATCTAAATCCCAAATTTTCACATCCGTAACCGCTTCGATTTTTTAGATATATGTATCCTTTTTAGGGCTGCAACTAAAGATTATTTGCATAAATCGATTCAGCGGGGGGGGGGGGGGGGAGAGCTCATGTCTGCTTTCTCCACAAACAAAAAACGCGGCTACAAGCGCTCGGACATGATGATGTCAGCAAGAAAGCCGGGTGAAAACAGGGGGGACGACGACTCCATGCAGTCTGACCACTTTAGCTTAGTAGAGTGTCCCTTTACAATAATTTCATGAACAAACTGCGCGGGAGACGGGTCCGGAGGTGGAAGGGAGGGAGTTTGGGCAAGGGACTTGACCCGAGTAAGAGACAGAGTGGGTTTTTGCAAAAGAGCAGACCCGAGTGTGAGGAAAAAAAAAAAAAACACACACACAAACAAAAATCACACAACCCCATTTAAAAAACACATACAGCACAAAAACAGAAAACATTGGAATAAAAACAAAACTTCCCACAATTCCCTGATTTCGCCAACTAGAGCCGTGGGATTCCGCGAGGCGTTAAATCTTGCCGAGATGCCGTCACATCTGGTGATTTAAGGATTAGAATTTAACCCATTGCATTGTAATCACACATCGGATTCAGACACACACACACACACACACACACATACATATATATATATAATTATTATGTCTTGGAGTAGTTGCAGCAGATTTCGGGGAGGCGGCGCAGCGTTCAGTGACTGGATTTTAGATTTATTGAAGTGATGGTTTGACGTTTCAATGACACAATAGTGACACAAAAACAAGGAAATACACCCCAACCCCGGACCGCCCCCCCCCCAAATACGGTTCATTTCTGTGCGCATGTGCTGCAGGGGGAGCATCCCAGGCAGGGACTGATGAGGCAGCACTTTTCAGGCTCCAGCCATAAGAACAGACATGACCTTGCAGTTCCGCGACAGCCGCTTGCTTTGGGATTTGTGGGTAAGCTCCGCTCGCTGTATCCACGGCACATAAAGGGTGCGCGGCTTCCCCCCCCCCCAGCGATGGAACCTGACACTGGACAGGTGGCGCAGACCCTGTGCCAGGGACTCACCCCGTGACAGCCATGTCCCCAACGCCGGCCCCTTTATAGCACATGCATGGTACAGGGTCTGCACCTTAACCCCAAAATAGATCCACAGCTGCAGGTTAACCCTTCAATAGCTGCAGCAAGTACTAGATTATAGATGGCAGATTTAACCCCGTCATTGCCACAGCAGGTACATACATAGCATCTATTGGAAATTTAACCATTACAATGACACCGAGAGTACCCATATACTGTATTACCGATGGAGGTTTAACCCTTTCAATGCCGATGCAGGGCGCACCACTTTAGAACTGAATATTTAACCCTTAAAACGCTAACATGTCTTATATAATGGGTGGTTTAACCCCATCAGTGCCACCGCAGGTAGCTACCCTTTCTCTGATGGACCAGTTAACCCCTTAGATGACAGCCGAGGTTTCTCCAGGCTTTACATATTGATTTTAACCCTTGCAGCGCCATATCCTGTGTGTAAATGGGTCGGTTTTAACCCCTCGCTATCCTTCAGGAATAGGGCAGGGTTTTAACCCTTTCAGTAACTGAATGGATGCACGCGCTTATTTAACCCTTGCTGTGCAGTGACAGGTGTTCTCCCAGCGAATGACGCAAGCAGTCAGTGTAATGACGCATTGAGGTGCCCTGCTGCGTCACACAGGGCGCAGGGAGGCTTTTATTTACCCCCCCATAACGCCCCCTGGAGCACAGACCCCCCCAGCCTTTCCCCTCCCCCCGGCCTGTGCTGTGTAATGAGGCCTCAGGCAGGAGGCCGGGGGGGGGCGCCTCCATTTTGCCCCTCTCACCCCCTGTGTCCGCGCCCCACCCGGGAAACCCCGCCACGGCTTGCCTGCTCAGAGTCCCCGGCCCTCCCCCGCGGGCTCCGGGGGGCCCCGCACTCACCATGGCGGCGGATGGCTCCGGATTCCCCTGGCAGAGCGGGAGCTGGGAGCGGCCTCACTGATGGAGGACTCGGGAGAGAGAGGGCGGAGGGGAGGAGAGTGACGTCACTCCCTGGCAGGCTCAGCTGCGGGATAACGGGAGGCTGGGGGTCACGTGGTGGGGCCGGGAAGGAGAGGGAGCTCAGTAACCATGACAACGTGATGCAGGCAGCTCTGCAGTGAGGACCACATTACAGCAGCAGCCAATGCTGCACAGCATTATTCCCCCTCCCGGCCCAATGCTCTGCAACCAGTCCTGCAGCGCATCTCCCCCAGCAAAATGCTCTGCAACCAGCCATGTCTGCAGAGCATCTTTCCAGCACAATGCTCTGCAACCAGACCTGCAGAGCATCTCCCCCAGCAAAATGCTCTGCAACCAGCCAATCCTACAGAGCATCATCCCCAGGACAATGCTCTGCAACCAGCCAGTCCTGCAGAGTATTTCCCCAGCACCCCCATATGACCGGATGGTTTTGTGTCAAGGTAAACTGACATTACATGTTCTTTCTGTTACAGGAATGAAAAGCCTACCGGGTGGCTTTTCCACAGGAGCAGTACCCTGAAAGGCCTGAAGCATTTCCAGTAAGGGTGAAGAAGCGGTAATCATGGTGGTAGCTTTGATTCTTTCCCGATTAACGATAGGATTCTGATCATAGACCTGATGCTCGTACATTTCATGTTGCCTAGACAATGCATCGGCTTTGACATTCTTAGACCCGAGTCTGTAAGTGTCACACCGCCCCGCGATGCGGCACCGACCAGGGGGCTCACCTCTCGCAGGGGCTGGCTCTGGCGGTCCGTTTCGCCGGCTGTCACGCCGCCCGGCGATGCGGCAACAGCCGGGGGGCTCGCCCCTCGCGGGGGCTGGCTCTGGCGGTCCATCTCGCCGGCGTCCCCGGCGGGTAGCTCGGGGGCTGGGGACACTCCAGGGCCCTGCCCGGTCCATAGCGGCCCTCTCCATGCCCGCACTGACGGAGTCAGCGCCGTAGTCCCGATGTCTCCACATGGGGCATGGCGGCTCCCGGCGTCTGACGTCACAGGGGCGGATACAGAGGCCCGGATTGGTGGAACAGGCCCAAGGGGAGGTACCTCAAACCTGGGTGGACCTGATGGGGAACAGCACCAAGACTCTGGTGAACAGATATCTCTAGGAGGGGCTAGGCAAAACCCTACCACGTATATAAGCCCTCCTGTCACACTCAGTCCTCGCTTCAGCGTTGTATCACTCCCAGTTGTTACTAATTGAGAAGCTTATTCATGTTCTACCTGTGTACCAGTTCTTGGCTGATCCTTCGACCTTCCCTGTTTTGCCGCCTGTCCCTGACCACCCTTCTGACCACGACAACGATATTTGGAAAATCCTTTTGTACCGCGATCCTGAGATTGTTCTCAGGGCACTCAGACAGGGCCGTCGTCCCGTGGAGGAATACGTCACCTAGTTTCGTCATTACGCCCATGAAACGGCTTGGAATGAAGCCGCCCTCCTTGACCAATTTCGTCGTGGCTTAGCGGACCACCTAAAAGATGAACTTGCACGAGTTGGGTTTCCCCGGTCTCTTGATACCTTGACCGACTTCTGTATACAGTTTGACCGGAGATGGAGGGAACGCAGAGATGAAAGACTACCCCTCGTCAAATTCCAGAGCTTTCCCATACCTCCTCCCCCTCTAATGCTCTGGTCCCAGTTTCTTTTTTTTTTTTTTTTTTTTTTTTTTAAATTTAAAGTTTTTTATTTTGAAATAAGTCAGCATTACATCATACTGTAAAATAATGGATGACCTCGCAGGGCCAAACAAGAAGACATAACAAGCAACGGAAACCACACATGGCCAAAAAAGTGTCATCGTAAAAACAGCGAATCGAAAAAATCTAAGGATAGCAATATGTTAGCAGAAAACATCCCCTAGACGGGGGCTCATCAAGGTGGGAAATCAAACATATATAAATGCAGCCACTTAAGGCGGCCAAGGTAACTACGGTCAGCTGGTCAAAAACATGCGTCGCAAAGAAGGACAGGGCGGTAAAAATAAGTAAAAAGGCAGAAAGTACCATGTGCAGGCAAAAAAGCAAAAGCCCTATGCAATGCAGGCTGGGACTTATCAAAACAAATTACGAACCGTCCTGAAAGTCCAGGCACTAGGCCAAGCTAGAGACCAGGGACACGTAAGCATATAAGAGAAATGCAGGGGAGGGGGTGTAATTCAGTAAAGCTCAGACCTGGAGAGGTAGAGGGCATAGAAACCAGCCTTCAATCCGGTCGAGGGTCCGGAGGATCTGGTGAGAGGCCCGCAGCCGCAAGGTCAATCCAAGCCACCGCGGGATCCGTGATGGTATAGGGGACATTTGCGTGGGTCACCACCAAAGCTCCTGTCAGACCCCAGCGATATCGGACACCCTGTCGGCGAAGAACTGATGTCACTTCACGAAAACGCCTGCGAGCCATCAGGGTCTGGAATGGGAGATCATGATACAGGGCCAGAGTGGAGCCCTCAAAGCGTACGGGATCCCTCGCGCCCGGAGCAGACATAACCTTGACCTTGAAAGCCACTTCACGGAAGGCCACTACGACGTCTCGAGGAGCCCCAGGTGGGTTCGTCGCAGGTCTCCTGACCCGAAACACCGACCCAAGCATGTCAGGTGTGTCAGGGGGAAGCCCCGTGACCTGAAGCACAAGACGAGTCACGTAGGACGGCAGAGCGTCGGAGGTAATAGAGTCCGGGACACCCCTGACCCTGATGTTTCGGCGTCTGTGTCTCGTTTCAAGCATCTCCACAGAGCGTGTCAGAAGTTCGACTTGGTATCGCAAACCAGCAACCTGACCAGACAGGTGAGTTTGTTCCGTTGTCACAGCAGAAGTCGTCTCCTGTACCACCTTCACCTGAGCACGCATCGCCGCTATCTCCGTGCGGACCGCCGCCACCTCAGGCTGCACACCTCACGTATCACCCGAAGCTCCTCCAAGATCCTGCGGAGATCCCCTTCGTGGAGGGGAGATGGTCGTCCTCCTCCTGCACCTGTTGCTGTCGAAGTCCTGTCCCCACTGCAGACCGATGATCCGAGGTCACACTATTACTGGCGGAGGTAAGGGGAATCTCAGTCGGGTCCCCATCAAAAATATCCTCTGTGTCCGGCGTTGCCCCGGACGATGTCCGCATTGCTGATTTTCTCTTCTTCTGTGCCCGTTTCCTAGCAGCCGCCGAGAGGGGTCGGGAGTCAGACCCCGTGACTGCGGGGCAAGCCAGGGCATCCCAGTAATACCCCCTGAGGTTCATAGTTGCTGTCAGCCTCTGAGGAGCCATAGCCCGGGGGGAGGGAGGAAGAAGCAGTCAGTCCCGTAAAGCGGACCCACCTCGCAAAACATCCCGAATGTCCTCTGTCGGGGGGCCCGTCGCTGGGAACGACCGGTAGGCATGGTTCCGGAGATGCTGGGCTGGCACGAGGTCGCAGGGCGGTGAGGGAATCTCAATACGCCTCGAGTAGGCTTCCAAGATGGCCGCGGTGACTAGGCCAAATCACGCTGCCGGCAGCAATCTGTCCCGGGCACGAAACTCAGGGCTAAATCAGGTACCTCAACTCTCCAGGATCCCTCTAGCCAACCGGGAAGCTCACAGGGCAGTGCAAACGGCGAAAAAAGCAATAAAATCCGTGGTAGACACAGAGCTCCTCCAAAATGCTGCTGCTCGCTTCCACCTGGTCCCAGTTTCTATCCCTAGGGAGAGAAGAACCCATGCAGATAGGGCTGGTGGATCGACGCCTGTCGCCAGCCGAACGAGAATGACGCAGACGCCTCCAATTGTGTCTCTACTGTGGGGCAGCCAATCACCAGGCTCGTTTCTGCCCTGTGAAACCTTCGGTTGTAGGAGGTAAGACTGGATTCATTTCCATGCTCTCTAGTCCCTCTCGCTTCACCCACACGCTTCACCTGCTTCTACCCGTTTCCCTACAGTGGCAACAGAAGACCTACCCGACCCAAGCGATGGTGGATTCAGGGGCTAGTGGATGTTTCGTGGATTCAGCCCTAGTAAAACGTATCAAGTTACCTTTAGTCAATAAAGATTATCCTGTCAAAATCAGACTGGTGGATGGTTCCTCATTAAGTTCCGGTCCCATAACAAAAGAGAGTATACTTATCCAAATGACTATAGGTGTGGGACATTCCGAAAAAATAAATTTTGATGTGGTCGATTCACCCATCTTCCCAGTCACGTCTCCACGACCCGGTTATCCAATGGTCGACTGGTGTGGTGTCTTTCTCTTCCCCATACTGCCAAAGTAATTGTAATCACATACCGACCCTGGGTATTATGAAAAAAGAGGAAACCCCAGTTTCAACCACTTTATTACCTAAACAATACCATGATTTCTTAGATGTATTTGACAAAAAGAAAGCCGAATCCCTACCACCTAGAAGACATTATGATTGCCCCATCGACCGCCTTCCTGGGGCTCCCATCCCTTATGGGCGTATTTTTCCTCTGTCTGAACCGGAGCTGAAAGTCCTCAAAGAATATATCCAGGAAAATTTACAAAAAACTTTTATTCAACCATCTACCTCCCCTGCTGGTGCAGGAATATTTTTTGTTGACAAAAAGGGTGGTGGTCTAATACCATGTGTGGACTACCGTGAATTAAATAGAGTTACAATCAAAAACAGATACCCTCTACCACTCATCCCTGAACTCCTCGAACGTCTTCAAAAAGCATGTATCTATTCCAAATTGGACTTGCGAGGAGCATATAACCTTGTATGTGTCTGGGAAGGAGATGAGTGGAAGACCGCCTTCCGAACTCGGTACGGCCATTTTGAATATACTGTAATGCCGTACGGGCTCTGTAATGCCGCCGCTACTTTCCAACATTTTGTTAATGACATTTTTCGGGACCTTCTGGATCAATTCGTCGTGATTTAGCTTGACGACATCTTAATATTCTCCTCTTCCCTCCAGGAACACAGGCGACACGTTACCACTGTGCTTCAACGGCTCCGGGAGAATGACCTATATGCTAAGTTGGAGAAATGCAGCTTCGAGACAACTAAAGTGGAATTCCTGGGTTTCATCATCTCACCTGGAAGCATAGAGATGGACCCCCGCAAAGTGGAGGCCATTACTGCTTGGCCAGTCCCCAACAATCCTAAAGAGGTACAGAGATTGATCGGTTTCGCAAATTTTTATAGGCGTTTTATTCGAGACTTTTCCAAGGTTACGCAACCATTGACTGCACTTACTAGCCCTAATACGAAGTTTCGGTGGACTGAAGAAACCCAAAGGGCATTCGACAAACTTCGTAATCTCTTCATTTCCGCTCCTGTCCTAAACCTCCCTAACCCACAATTGCCCTTCATCCTCGAGGTAGATGCTTCAGAGTCAGCCGTCGGGGCCATCCTCTCCCAGAGATCCCCCTTGGGACAACTACACCCAGTAGCCTACTATTCCAAAAGGCTTTGCCCCGCAGAACGCAATTACAATATAGGAGATCGGGAGCTCCTAGCCATCAAGTGAGCCTTTGAAGAGTGGCGTCACCTACTCGAGGGCACGCTCAACCCCATTACTGTGTATACCGACCACAAAAATTTGGAGAATTTGAAATCAGCCAAACGTCTAAAACCCCGACAAGCTCGCTGGGCCCTTTTCTTTGCTAGATTCAACTTTCACGTCACATACCGGCCGGGTTCAAAGAATGGGAAAGCAGATGCGCTCTCGAGAATGCAAGAATTCCCACTTCTACCACCCACCCCTTCCCCTACAGTGTTACCAACACAGTGCTTCTTGGGCATGACGTCATGCCTTCATGATAAAATTAGGCAACTGACTGCAAGCACTTCCTTGCCGGTTTCTTCAGAGGGTTTCCACATCCACGATCACTGTATTTACGTCCCTGAGGGGGCCAGAAAGGAGGTTCTACAAATGTGTCACGATTCGTTGGTAGCTGGACATCCAGGACGTAGGAAAACCCTGGACTTACTCAAACGACACTTCTGGTGGCCCTCCATGTTCTCCGACTTAAATAAGTATGTTGCTGGTTGTCCTACGTGCCTACGATCCAAGCACGCCACTACCAAAGTGGCAGGGTTGTTACATCCATTGCCAATCCCAGCCCATCCCTGGTCGCAGATCTCCACAGACTTCATTGTAGACTTACCTCCTTCTCATAAAAACACTGTCATAATGGTGGTAGTCGACCGCTTGACTAAAATGGCACACTTTATTCCCTACCCTAAGTTACCCACAGCTGCTGAGACGGCTTCCCTATTCCTCCATAATGTGTTCAAGATCCATGGCATTCCCGATTCCATCGTCTCCGACAGGGGAACCCAGTTTACCTCCCGGTTTTGGAAAGCTTTCTGCTCTCTTCTCCGAATCCAGGTCTCGCTTTCCACTGCTTTCCATCCCATCCCCAGTCTAATGGTCAAACTGAACGGGTTAATCAGACTCTTGAACAGTATTTGCGTTGTTTTTCCACTTATAGACAAGATGACTGGGCCGAGTTGTTACCCCTCGCTGAATTTGCCTACAATTCTCACGATCACGAGTCTACTGGTTCTACCCCTTTCTTTCTTAATGTGGGATTTCACCCTACCATGATTCCAGGTCTGGCCCCCCATTCTTCGGTTCCTGACGTCAACTCACGCCTTGCCCTACTTCAGGAAGCCTGTCAGTTAGCACAATCTACCCTCCGTACTGCCCAGCAGAGATACAAATCGATGGCTGATCATCACCGTTCTGTTCCCCCGGTCTTTCAAGTAGGTGACAAGGTCATGCTGTCTACCAAAAACCTTCGCCTGCACGGTCCCTCAAAAAAACTAGGACCCTGCTTCATTGGGCCTTTTCCTATCTCCCATCAGGTTAACCCTGTTGCTTTCCGCCTTACTCTCCCTCCCACGTATCGTATTCACCCTGTTTTCCATGTCTCCCTCCTCAAATCTGTTCCCCCTGAATCACTGACTGGCAGGGATGTACCCCCTGGCCCGCCCGTGCTCGTTGGTGACGACCTCGAGTACGAGGTTGACCGCATCCTCGACTCCAGGCTCCTTCGCGGGGCTCTTCAGTACCTTGTCCAATGGAAAGGGTATGGTCCTGAGGAACGATCTTGGGAGCCCGCCTCATATGTACACGCCCCTTCAGGCCTTTCACCGTGCTCATCCGGATAGACCGGGTCCTTTTCGCGTCCGGAGGCCGCTCCTTCGAGGGGGGGTTCTGTCACACCGCCCAGCGATGCGGCACCGACCAGGGGGCTCACCTCTCGCAGGGGCTGGCTCTAGCGGTCCGTTTCGCCGGCTGTCACGCCGCCCGGCAATGCGGCAACAGCTGGGGGGCTCGCCCCTCGCGGGGGCTGGCTCTGGCGGTCCATCTCGCCGGCGGGTAGCTCGGGGGCTGGGGACACTCCAGGGCCCTGCCCGGTCCATAGCGGCCCTCTCCATGCCCGCACTGACGGAGTCAGCGCCGTGGTCCCGCTGTCTCCACATGGGGCATGGCGGCTCCCGGCGTCTGACGTCACAGGGGCGGATACAGAGGCCCGGATTGGTGGAACAGGCCCAAGGGGAGGTACCTCAAACCTGGGTGGACCTGATGGGGAACAGCACCAAGACTCTGATTGGCTCTCCCATCAGGATGAGCTAATTGGTGAACAGATATCTCTAGGAGGGGCTAGGCAAAACCCTACCACGTATATAAGCCCTCCTGTCACACTCAGTCCTCGCTTCAGCGTTGTATCACTCCCAGTGGTTACTAATTGAGAAGCTTATTCATGTTCTACCTGTGTACCAGTTCTTGGCTGATCCTTCGACCTTCCCTGTTTTGCCGCCTTTCCCTGACCACCCTTCTGACCACGACAACGATATTTGGAAAATCCTTTTGTCCCGCGATCCTGAGATTGTTCTCCCGCCTCTGCACCTGGGCTCCAGACCCCCTGCTGCAAACCGTGACAGTAATTGATCACATTATTAAAGCTAGACAGGATTAGAGACCACCTAGCTTGTCTTGAATTCAGGCGTTTAGCATCACCGATATAGACTAGCAGGGTTATTCAGAGAGGTCCGAAAAGTCACCACGCGTTCCGTGACCTTTTGATCCCTGCACTTCAGGGCGATTCTAGTTCACCAACCCTGCGGTGTATTCAGCAAGTACCGCAGGGCCCCCGTAGTGCAGGGAAAACATTTGGCGAATTGCCTGCTCTCGGAATAGCGGAATGTCCCCGAAACGTCCCCGTTCGCTGAATTTCAGTGTCCGGTTACATTTCGGCGACATTTTGGATCTCTCTGAATAACCCCCTCTGGGTTTTTGTGGTCTGTAATAAATGATAGGATCTGTTGTCCCTTCCAGCAGATATCTCCATTCTGCTAATGCTGAAATAATGCCAGTAATTCGCTGTTACCAATATCATAATTTTTCTCCACAGAAAATAATTTCTGGGAGTAGAAACCACAAGGATGCAAAGGTTTATCAGGGTTTTCGCTTTGCGACAAGACAGCCAATATGCCAATCTCTGAGGCATCTACCTCCAATTGGAATGGCAAGCCTGGATCAGGATGTCGGAGTACCGGTGCAGTACTGAATGCTTGTTTTAATGCGTCAAAGGCCTGGGCGTTCCATTTTTGGTTCCGGGCTACCTTTTTAGTCATGGCTGTTTTGGAGAAACTACTCTAGAGAAGTTTTTGATTAATCTCCTATAATAGTTAGTGAACCCCAGAAACCGCTGGATTGCCTTTAACCCCTGGGGTATAGGCCAATCCATGATGGCGGATAATTTCTGGGGGTCCATCTGAAACCCCTTGGGGTTAATGATGTAACCCAAGAAGTGAACTGATGTAATGGTCGAACAAACATTTTTCGAGTTTACAGTACAGACCATTTTCCAGTAATCTCTTTAACATGGTACGTACATGAACATGATGGGCCCTATTACAATCTTTGCGTACAAACACTCGCGCAGCGCGTTAATTTGTGCGCGAAGCGTTAAACGTTAACGCGCGCAAATTAACGCTGGTATTACAATCCGCGCACATTTTTTCATCCGTCGAAAAATTGCGCGCGTAAAACGGACGCGCAAAAACGCACGCGCATTGACGTTGTGCACAGAAATCGGTGCGCAGACTGTTTTTTCACGCAATTCAGCCAATCAGAATTAAGAACCACAATTGTCTCCCGTTAAGTTTTTGCGCCTGCCAAAAATCAATCTGTGTATATATGCTGCAGCAATAATAAAAACACGTACAACTTCTCAATTTTATTGTTTGGGTATGCGTAGAATGTGTAACTATACTTCGCTGTATTTTTATTTTTGGGCTGGTGTATTTGGTTTCGGCCAGGACGTTCAGATTTGCCATTAACAACTTTTAGGAGTCGTTAAAATTATGCGTGCAAACGCTGTGCGTGAAAACCTGTGCATAGATTGTGCTTTGGTATGCGGGTGGTATTACAATGTTAAGTATAGGACGTGTGCAGTACAGTACGCTCGCAAAGGGTTTGCGCAGGTCCACCCGCATTAGACGAATGCGCGCGTTTGTTGAGCCGACTTTGTAATACGACGTTCAGCGCAAAGGGTTTTGCCCCTCGAGTTAACGCGTGCGCAAAAACGCATTAACGTTTGCGTGAAGAATGTAATGGAGCCCGATGTGTTTCGAAATCAGGAGAATATATGAGACTATCGTCCAAGTACACTATGACAAAGACTTGCAGGAAATCCCTTAGGACATTATTTCTAAAATCCTGAAAGACGGCAGGAGCATTGTAGAGACCGAACAGCATGACCACTCCTTGCATAAAATGTCGTTTTCCACTCATGATCTTGTTTGATGCAAACCAAATTATATGCCCCTTACAGATCTAACAGTGTAGACCTTGGCACCTTTCAAGCGGTCGAGAGAGCTCTGAAATCTAGGGGATAGGATAAGCATCACACATGGTTTTGCTATTTAGGCCTCTATAGTCGATACATGGATGCAAATCCACCTTCTTTTTAGACACAAAAAAGAACCCAGCCCCAGCAGGAGAGGGAGAGCGATGAATAAACCCATGAGTCAAGTTCTCACAAATATACTCCTCCATTATCTCATTTGCTTTTTGTGAAAGGGGGTATATGTGACCCTTCGGGGGCATCGTACCAGGGAGGAGGTCTATGGCACAATCATATGAGCGATGAGGTGGCAAGATTTCAGACTTTTTGTCAAAGACCTCCTTGAGATCTCTGTACCATTCGGGTACTTCAATGGAAAGAGGAAGTGCAGTAGCCACATTCAAGCTACCTACAATACTGCTCATTCCTAAGCACGTTGACCAACATTGTGGACTCCAGGAACCCAACTCCCCATGTGACCAATCAATGACAGGATTGTGTTGTACCAACCAGGGAAAACCAAGCACAAAGGGAATCGTTGGAGATTCTATACTCTGGAACTGGATAATCTCACCATAAAGATTCCGGTATACATAGACATAGGAACAGTTTCATGAGTGACATGAGGACGAGTCAGGCTTCTGCCATCTATGGATTCTATGATCAGAGGAGTCTCTCCACCAATGGTACCTGATGTGTAGCAGCAAAACCTGAGTCAAGGAAATTGCCCGCAGACCCAGAATCAATTAATGCTTCAGTATCTAGCTTGATATCCTCCCAAGCCATAGACACTGGGACAATTACCTAGGTGTGAGTTGTTTTTTTGGTTTTTTTAGACATGAGAGACACCAAAGTCATGCCTAGGAACTGTCTCTCTGGGCATAGTAGTTCTGAAACCAAGGAGGTACTAGGTCACCTGGTGTCAGGACCGTACCTGCCCGTTCCTGTGACAATACCTGCAAGAGACGGCTGCATGAAAGGTGCTGCCCTTCTGCACAGTACCAGTATCAAACAGTTAAAATCACATAACACACACACACACACCTCTGGTCACGTGATTCACCCATGTGCCTATCAATAAAGGCTCCACACGCCCTCTGATCCTCGCTTCATTGTTGTCTCCTGTTCCTAAGAACAAGACCAGCTATACGAGCTCCTGAAAGACCTGCTTTCCCCTACCTACCCACTGTGTTCCCCTGTTTCAGGACCCTCTGTGTTTCCCCTACTTCAAGACCCTCCAAGACCCACTGTGTTCTCCCAGGAACAACTGTCCTTCCAACCGTGCTCTCCCAGGAGCAATCACCCATCCAACCTCCTTACCTGGACACAAGGACTGCTTCCCCAATCACCCTCAGCCAAACCAGTAAGTCCCACTGTGTCCTGTCCCACAACCTCCTGTCTGTCCTCCAGCAATACCTCTCCACCCATCGTCAGTGTGCACCCCTTTCAAACTGAATATTAGACTCATCACCTGAGAGGCTAGTACCTGCAAGGTATTAAACCTGACACTTGGGGCATTGCAACTAAAAATGCCTTCTCCCGGCACAGTAAAGCATAACCCTTCACGTAACCTGTATTGTTTTTCCTCTCTAGAAATACCAGTCCTACCTAGTTGCATGGGTTTCAGGTACTGTATGTTCAACCTTAGTTGGCTGAGAGGCAGTTGACATGGGAGTCTCAGAGGATATAGCTGGTAGGACTCTGCGAGGCCTTTCCTGAAGAGGCCTTCTGTCACAAATTTGATCATCTAGGGCACTACAGAATTCTACGAGTTCATTTAACCCCCCAGGCAGGGACATAGGAACAATTTCATACATTAGGTTATCGCACAACCCCTCAGTAAATGCTAGAGTTAATTCCTCATTTGTCCATTGTACCTCTGAGGAGATTCAACGGCGAAATCAGAGATCCTACGGTTACCCTGCTTGATACGAAACAAAGCCCTCCCAGCTGTCGTAGCTTGTCTAGTTACATACTTGAAAACGAGAGAAATCTCAATGTATCCTTCCTGGTAAAATCCTTTTTATAAATAAATAAAAAAAATAGTTGGGTCAAATGTACGTTTCAACTCCCGAATGAACCTTTCGTAATCGTATATTATAGTTTTTTTCAGCTCTCAGAGAGGAGTAGGCCATAGCAAGGCTTTTTCTGATAGGTGATTAATCACATACCCCACATTGGCCCTCTCAGACAGACATAACCCGGGATTCAGTTCAAATACAATATCCATTTGAGTCAGGAACCCCCGACAGGTACTTACGGTTCCGTCATAATGTCAGGAAAGTCTTTGACTGCACTTAAGCACAAAAATATAGGAGGAACCACTATGCAGTATTCTCGCCTGTATGTAGCAAGTACCAGAGTCAGGAGGAATGATATACGTAACGCTACCTGTCTGCTGGTACTAGTGGTGTCAGGTTCGTAGTTGATCAGGTTGTATAAATGAGTCTCCACCAGAATGAACAGGACATCTTCGTATATTTTCAGGCAATAGTATTCGTGGGGAGTTGTCGGGGGATAGCACGGGTCGAGGGCAGGCAGAGTTCGGTACAAGGTTGATAATCAAGCAGGGGGTCAAAAGCCAAGGGAGTCAAATCGATATTAGTTCACAGGATATAGGGTAGTTAGCTCAGTTGCAACAGAAATATTAGAGCAAGAACTTACCCCACTGGTGTCTTCTTTATAGGGCAGCTGGGATAGACCGGACGTCATTCGCCTGCGCCGGCATCTCTCTATGCCTATAAGGCTGATGGGGACCATGCGCAAGGGGTCCGGTCTATCGGCGAAGGAGGTTCCGGTCTCTGCAGAGCCATGGCGCAGCGCCGATGCTCCAGGACACTGCACCGCTGCCGCTCGGGGGTCCGCCGGAGGTGCTATCACAGGGTCTGGAAGGTCGGTAAGGGCAGTATCCTGACACATAACGTATGGGCGCTTTCAAACTTACATATGGTGTATCTTTGGCTGGAGGAACAGATGTTACAGAAACTGGAAGTAATGATGGCGCCAGAACTGGCTGAGGTAAGAGCGACTGAAGAGCAAGAGCAATCTGATCCATATGGTGATCCTGCTCCTCCAGCCTGGACAGACTTGTATCCAACTGAGTCGAGAGCTTAGACAGGTCTGTGGGATCCATTGGCCCGGTCATAATGTCACGGATCCCCACTGATACCACAATGCTGGTCCCTGTGTACAGATCCCTATCTATCCCTCCGATCCTTGAATGGTCAGTAAACTGACTATCTGCAGGGAGACAATAACCAGCAAGGGTTAACAGGCCCCAGGAGTCAAATAACACGCAGACCTTCACAGATAAACCCTTACAGCAGTGATATAGAGACAGGACAGGGTTAACGGGAGCAACCTGAGTAATACACACATAGGAGTCGTCAGTAATTGCCGAATCAGTACACAAACAGTGGTTCTCATACAAAGCCGCATCGTTACACAAATCAGGGTAGTCAAGAAGAATCGCCAAGTCGGTACACATAGAGGGATCTCAGAAAAGTCAGGTCAGTAATAAAGTAAAGGAATCAATGAGTCGAACGATTCGAATCACCAAGCGCTGTGGAAGTAACTCCAAGACAGGTCAATGAGTCAGATTGCGCCGTCTGCTTTTAAACTCTGCGGCTACGCGTCATAACGCCGCGCCACACCTCCTGATTAGCCATGCCACATCCGAGCCGGCGCATCACCTGGCACCCAGCCAGCGAACTGCGGGGAAGGTGCTGCCGGGTGCCAGGTATCCCCAGAAGCGGCATGAGACCCTCCAATACCGTGGGATGTGACAGAAAAAGGCCAAAGGGCCCATCCTCTTAGTAGTGGGAGAACAAGACAGAATGTACGATAGCAGGAGATTTACAAAAGAAGCCAAGGTCAGGGCAGATAGGTTCGGCAAGAAAGGTGTACACATTAATACTGAATAGGTTTAAGCACCAAGGACAGCACATGCCAAACGCAGCCAGACTGAAAGAGAGAAAAAAAATTGCTGCGTTCGGCAAAGAAAAAAAGCATTGTCGTTTTAAAATAATTAGGAATCCATAAATTTCACCAAAAATACTCAAAAAATTCTAAGACAATTCTAAAAAAATTCTATAAATAAAAAGGCTTTTTGATGCACCTAGGACAGCACCCACCGAACGCAGCCAGACTGAAAGAAAGAAAAAAAAACTGCTGCGCTTGGCAAACAAAAACAGACTTGACATTTTAAAATAATTAGGAAGCTAAAAATGTCACCAAAAAAAAAAAAAAATGCTCAAAGTTAAAAGGGACACTCTAGGCAACATGACCACCTAAGCTTTTTTAGGTGGTCATAATGCCCAGAGTATCCCGCCCTCTGTCCCCCCTCCCTCCGCTCAGCGGTTCAGCAGAAAATGCTGAAAAGAGCTGAGAGAGGCGGAGGAGTTTACTCCGCCCTCCCAGTTGTCAGTCAGCAGAGCGGGAATCATATTTCCCGCTTCTGCCGACTTTTGCCGAGTAGGAGACGTCATCGCGCTTTCAGCGCGATGACGTCTCCTACTCCCCGCAGAAGCTGGCGGCTCCCTCTGAGGGTTAGTGTTGCGCGCATCCTCTTGCGCGCAACACTAATCCTCAGAGGGAGCCGGGAGGAAGCCTGCCGATTGGCTGGCTTATGTGAGAGGCGCGCATGCGCACTTCTCACATAAACCAGAAGGCAAGAAGACTCAAGAAGGATGGGAGCGGAAGAGGAGGGAGGGGGGGGTATGAAAAAAAAAAAAAAAAGACACCGCTGGAAACAAGAGGATTTTAGGGTAAGTATTACAGTTAAAAAAAAAAAAAAAACAACGAACGATTTATTAAGGAAGTAGGGATAGATTAATGTTAAAAAAACGGAAGGTGATTTTTTATTAGAGTGTCCCTTTAATAACTAAAAGGCTTTGTGCTGCAAATGAAAAGAATAAACGGTTGAATAAATATTTATTTTAAAAAAAAAAAACAACGAACGATTTATTAAGGAAGTAGGGATAGATTAATGTTAAAAAAACGGAAGGTGATTTTTTATTAGAGTGTCCCTTTAATAACTAAAAGGCTTTGTGCTGCAAATGAAAAGAATAAACGGTTGAATAAATATTTATTTTAAAAAAAAAAAACGGGGATTTTTTTTGCATTGAAACCTATGGGATTTTCCTTTTTAAACCTGTCGAACAAACCACCGAAAATCACAGCAGGTCACAGATTTATGGGTGCTCTTTGGCGTTCTCTGAATAGATTAACCATTACTTGTCTATGGGGAAATTCACTGCCACCAAATGGCACTGTATGGCGCTGTCCATGGCCTGTGGTGCTGAATACAACAGATTCAGCACCACGGCCAATGGACAGGGACGTGGTGCTGCTGGATCTGTGAAACGGAATAACATATCGATGCATAGAAACGGAATCGATTCGTTATATTTTGTTTCAGACAGAGCTGATTCGTTATTTCAGACATGTATCCAAAGTACCAATCGGTAAATTTTGTTCGAATTGCAAAACGAAACATCTCTAGTTATTACGCATTGTTTCATCGAAAATTTAAGAGCCAAACTTGCCAACGAATTACACTGAACGATGAATTTCCCCGTATGGTTCAATTTCATGGCAGTTTGTCTATTCTGAAAGCTGTCAATTCGTCAAATATTGGAAAATTGCCAGTGAAATACAACCGGCTGGGTGGAGTATGGGTAACATCACTGCACTACATGGAGAGAGCCTGTGGAGTTATGGGCTCGATCCCGACGCACCTAGCCAGTAAGTGTCCTTGGGCAAGACACCTAACGGTACATAAGAGAAATCTCAATGTATCCTTCCTGGTAAAATACTTAAAAAAAAAAAAAAAAATACAGTGCAGTGTGCCGCAGATTGCCGTAATTTGGTGACAACGAAATTCTCATCGAGATGGAATGGTTAATCCATTCAGAAAACACTGAACTGCGCCAAAATGTTGGTGAAATTACCTAGAATTTCAATGGTTCAGTGCAACAGGTTTAAACAGGCTCTTAGGATTCAATATAAAAAATATTAGCGTTTTTATAAATTTTTGATTCAACCATTTATTATTTTCATTTGCAGCAAAAAGCTTTTTTTTATTTCTTTATGTTCTAGAAATTTTTTTAGGTATTTTTCTGGATTTCTTAGGCGAAATTTTTGATTCCCATTTTTTTATGGTGTTTTATTATTTTCATGCATTTCATTGTTTTAACACACCTTTTTTTAACCCTTTCGCTGCTGAGGCTTTTCACACCTCTGTGCTGAGGTCATTTTTACCGCTTTCGCTCATCATGTTTAACCGCGTTTTGTAGCCATATTTTGATATATGACCCAGACATATTATATATCGTTCTTTCCGGCAGACTCGGCAGATTCATAATATGTCATTATTATATGTATACGTCATGTCATGTCATGTCTGTATATTATAACAAAAAATGCAATAAAATTCTAATTTTCAATAATTTACAATGTGTAAAGTGGTTTTTTTTCACATTTTAACATGCGATCGTTTGCGGTTATATTTTCTATGGGGTGCGCTTGTTAAAAAAATTAGAAATGGGGTCTCGTTACATTTTTTTATGGGGAAAATTTTCGCTATTTTTAACAAACGCACCGCATACAAAAATCGTTAGTGCAGCATCATTGTTCACATTATAATTGAAATGGGAACAATATTGCTGCACTAATAAAACCAAAAAAATATTATTTTTTTATAATTTTTTTGAAATTTTTATTTTTAAATTTAATTTTTATTTTTTTAAAAACTTTTTACATGTTCAAGTTTGGTATCGTTGGAAAGGCCATGCTCCATAAACATTAACCCCTAGCTGCCACGGATCGGGAGATGGGGGTTCATTGGAACCCCCTATCTCCACCATTGCTGGCAGCTAGGGGTTAACTCCAGGACTGGCGTCATCGTGCTACTTACGATGACGCCAGTCCTCAGGGGGAGTTCCCGGAGGCTTGGCTGACACCCAAGATGTCGGCCAGCTCCGGGAAAGGATCACTATCCGGTGCCGAATCGTGATCCGGCTCCCCAGGGGTTAATGACAGCCACCGTTTGGAAGGGCAGGCTGTGCCCTTCCAAACGGTGCCTGGCTTAACCCAGTGCACCCCGGCGATCGGGAGGGAGAGATGTCCGAAGGACCTCCCCCTCCCTTTCAGGCGACTCCTCCGCACACGTGGGGGGGCGCCTGAATTAGATGTCATCGCGCCGCCGCGATGACATCTAATGGCCCCGCCGGGGTCCCCAAGTGCTGGGCTGACATCGAGGATGTCAGCCCGCACCAGGGGGCACAGCGATCGGCCGGAATCCGGCCGATCGCTGTCCGCAAAGGGAGGACGCGCTCGGCGCGTCCTCAACATGGACCGACACTGCGGGTGGACGCGCTGAGCGCGTCCTCCACAGTGAAAGGGTTAAAATAGCAGAGTCCTAGAGGGGGTTACTGGTTCGGCGGCGTTCAGTTTGGCGGTGTTCAGGCAGTTCGGCGTGCAGCTTGCCGGATTGTCAGCCGTCTTTGCCGACGTTCGACGGGCTGATTGGCGCTCTGCAGCATCCCCCTTCTGATATTTTAAAATGAGTTGCAGCCGCGCACGGGGATCTGCAGAGTCCACATGTTTTAGAACAGTTTGCAAGTAAGAGTCCTGGGAATTATCACCCTTTAGGGAAGCACTCGAGGCAGGCATCTCCTCAGGACTTAAGCCTCCTTCCACTGGTTTGAGGACCACAGTTACAGTTACAAGTTTTTATACAGCGCTAACAAGTTCCGTAGCACTCTACAATGGGTGAGACAGAATAACAAATAGACGTACAGGTTAAAAACGCACAATACAGTAGGAGAGAGGACCCTGCTCAAGAGCTTACAAGAGGAAAGGGGTGACACACTAGTTGAGGGTTAATAGAGAGTGTAAAAATAATGGAGTGCATGTGGGCTCTGTGTGAAGATGCAGCAGAAAATGAACAGATGGGGATTAGGGAGTGAGATGATAGGCTTCTCTAAAGTAATGAGTTTTCAGAGACTTCTTGAAGGACTGGAGAGACGGGACAGTCTGCTGTTGTGGGGGAGGGTGTTCCATAGAAAGGGGGCAGCTCGGGAGAAGTCCTGAAGGCGGGAGTTGGGGGTGCGGGTACGGGTAGCTGATAGCATCAGATCATTGGCCAAACAAAGTGGTCGGGACGGAATGTACCTGCTAATAATGAAGGAGATTGAGGCAGGGGTGCGGTTATGGAGAGCTTTGAAGGCGAGGACCAGTATTTTGAATTGGATTCTTTAGGAGACAGGAAGCCAGTGTAGAGATTGACAGAGGGGGGAAGTGCGTGAGGTGAGCTGGATGAGCCTGGCACAGGTGTTCATTACAGACTGCAGAGGCAGAATGTGGGATCTCTTAAGGCCAGAGAGAAGGAGGTTACAGTAGTTGAGGCAGGAGATAAGAAGAGCTTGAATGAGCATTTTAATAGAGTCCTGTTTAAGACAGGGGCAGACGCGTGCAATGTTTTTTTAGGTGGAAGTAGCAGGATTTGGTTAGTGACTGAATGTGAGGAATAAAAGGAGAGATCAGAGTCCAGGAGGACACCGAGACAACGCGCCTGAGAGGTAGAAGTAATAGTGGCACCATTCACCTGAAGGGAAATGGGTGCAGGAATGTTACTTTTAGAGGGAGGGAAGACAATGAAAAATTCTATTATTCATTATAATTACCATAAACCTTTTCCAAGTTTCTTCTTATATATCAAAACCAAAATAAGAGCTGCGCTACGCCATGGTGGAGACCCCCAAAAAGAATCAATCACAAAACTGTATTGGTCTTTCTCAGAAGTCTAGCTTTCCTCGTTAAGCCAGATCTATTTATTAAAATACACAGAATTTATAGCCAATCAGTGTACAGATACATTACAACATCAAAGTTTAGCCACTCAGTTAAAGTACTACCATATATGGTTCACGAGACCCTTTTCCCATCTTCCCGCTTCTGCGCACATTTACCTGCACTGAACATAACAGGAAATCGGCCACAGCTCATATCCTATAGACGGAAGAACGGTCTATACAGTATAGACACTAACAAAAATGGAGGGGGAGGAATTTCACAGCCCATTTATAAGAACCGGCTTTTTAAGACTAAATATTTATTATATTTACAGGAAATTAAAATCTAACAGACAAGAAATTCCGTTTTTTTCGGAGTTTAAGCTTTAGGAAACGGGAAGTCATCCAGCCGGAGACAGCTGACAGGCAGTAACACGGTCCAGCACGGGAGGCGAGAGATCGGGAGCAGAAAGGTAGAGTTGGGTGTCGCCGGCATAGAGATGATATTGAAGTCCATAGGAAGAGATGAGGTTGACAGAGATTGAGAAGAGTAGGGGACCCAGAACAGAGCCTAAATCAGAACAGGACTATATCCCGCGTTGCTGCTGCACCTCGTAATCCACGAGGGCTTGCAACAGTTCCTTACTTTTCACCTGCACAGGGATTAATCTCTCCCGCCAAAGCTGGTCCAGGGGTCCTTTGGACTGTCACAAAACAATACGTACGTAGCGGGATGTTAGACACGCCTGTACTGCCGAGTCTCGCCAGATGGATAGCATTGCGGCCCAATTTACAATGTTTTGCCTCCTCTTTGGGGGTACGTTGATACGGCCCAATCCATCCCCCTTTCTCTGTGAAGTCCTATAACAAGATGACCACTCCCCACCTAGGCGGTACAAACCATCTCTGCCTAACACCTGTGCACTATCACCACTACGTCTTTACAGTATATAAGAACATAAGTACGCTACAGTCTCCTGACACATTACTCCCTATCATTAATACATTGCCCCTGAAGATGCCCTAGCGGCGAAACGCGTAGGGCTACATGACATATGGCAGGCCTCAAAATTTCACTCGCCTGCTCTTATTTGGCGAGTGGAAATTACAAGAGGGCGAGTGGAAATGCAGAGGCAGGCAGGGCAGAATAGGGGTTAGGTGGGGCAACTAATGGCGAGTAACTCTTAAGGCTTGGCTAGTAGCTTGGGACTTGAAATTTTGAGCCCTGACATATGGGATTTTAATTGGTTTTAATTTATTGCTGGTCACTGACAGGAGATTACTTTGGGATGGTTCCTTACTAACTTTATGTTTGAAGCATGAGGCCATCCTAAGGATCTCTATGCTTGTCGACCTCATGTCTGTATGCTTTACTGAAACCTATGCTCTTGATCTTTGATTCTGTTGGAACCACGGACATGTATCGATATTGTAGTCTGAGGTTTAAAGCATGAGACCAATCTAAGGATCTCGATGCTTGCTCAATACTGTATGGTGCTATGTGCTTGAGTTGTAACGCAGGTTTCTTTCTTCCTTACTTGGCTTCATAGATCTATACATGTCCATTTGTTGGTCCGTACACATTTAGTTTCATATGAGCTAGTTTCTATAGCTAGGTAGGCCTGTCTGACCAGCAAGATTTACTGTCTGACCAGCAAGATTTTTCCTGACTCACCCAAGTTCTAGGTAGCTCTCTTATGAGCCCAATACTGTTACCTCGGGATCTGTGGGAATTATATGTGCAAGGGAGACACTTGTACCCATCCTCGTACTGGTGAAGGCATTAAACTTAGAGGTTTCTTTACTTGCCAATCTGACTTTGTGGTTTATTATTTGAAATGTCCTTGTGGCCTTGGCTATGTTGGCTATGTCGTGTTTCAGAACATAAAACTTTTATTCGTAACCCTACATCCGACCTCCCTGTCGCTAGACATTTCCGTGAGTCGAGACAATGTCTCACAACTTCGCTATCAAATACTGGATAGGATTCCTCCCCTATCACGAGGAGGTGATTGGGATAGATTGTTGCAAAGGGAGGCTAGATGGATGTTCCTGCTTGACACAGTGTCCCCTCACGGTCTCAATGAGAAGCTTGAGTGGCACTGTTACCTATAGGACCATCCCCTGAGACATCTGCAGTTAAGGTGAGTTACCTTAGCATTTATTTCTTCTTTCTGATTGGAGTTCCTCCCCCCAAGTGGATTATTTTATCTGTGGCTGTGCAACATGGTTAACATAGAATACCTATGTAGTGTGTATTAGGTGTCAATTTGTGTCGGCTTGATCTAGGGACATTTTGTCCTTCTTGATTTTTAGATCACTGGTTTAATCAGTTTTTTATGCACTGTGGATCCATCGGGGGCGTAACTACCAGTGGTGCAGAGGGTGCCACCACACCCGGGCCCTTGAGTCAGGGGGGCCCACACTCGCCTGCCTGGGCCGGGGGGGGGGCTTGCCTATATTTTATATATTTAATTATTTTTTGATTTATTTTATACTTATGTGTGAGTTTTACTTTGGAGCTCTTTGATATACTCATACACACCACATATAACTGAGATTTATTGCTGTGCAGCTCGGTGATATGCTCACACACACACACACACACACCGCACATTTCTGTGAGTTTTATTTCTAAGCACCCCTGTGATATACTCATACACACTGCACATTACTGTGTGGCTTATTGCTGTAGAGCTCTGTGATACGCTCATACACACCGTACATTACTGGGAGATTTATTGCTGTGGAGCTGTGTGAGATACAAATCGTGCACGTTACATTAAAAATGGGAAGGAGCAAAGAGGTCATAGTCTACCTGGAAATAAAGGGACACGGATTGTGTCAACATTGTGTACCTGGAGGGGACCAAAGCATGTTGACGGAAGGGGGCACTAAATATGGTTTTGCCTAGGGTTGGGGGGCCCGGGGTGGGGGGTCCATCATGGTTCCTGCACCTGGGCCCTGGAGGTTTCTAGTTACGCCTCTGTGATTCATTATATTTATTTGTCACTATGTGGGTTATTTCAGAGTATATAGGCAAGGTGGTTTACTTGTTCTGTCTATTTCAGATATATCTGGATACTCTCCAGTTCTCCTGATAACTACTTTAATCAGCTGAATCACGTCTTTACACGGCTTCTTGTTGAATATGGATATCGCCGTATGAATTACTATAAACTGTTCGGTCTTTGAGCGCTGATGTGGGCGGGACCTTCCCTGCAACACGGGGCGTTGCCAGTCACACGCATGCGCTGTGGCTCCACTGTCCGCCATTATGTTATCGCCGGCTGGCATACCTCTCGCAGCATGGACGGACAGAAGTGTGTATTAACCGCTAAAGTTCTTAGTATGTATAGGATTTTTATAATCTTCATTCCTTTCATGTGTAGCGCTGTGTTAAAAATCTTGCTGTGGCATTACCTATTTTTGGCCACAAGATGGAGACAGTCGTGATTAGAGACACTGGACATTGGGACTACATTTCCCGGCATGCTTTGCAAAGAGACAGGAAGTGGGTGGGGACTGGACACTTACATCCTCCACCTCGTGGAGAACGCGCCAGGGAACGAGAGAAAGCAGACGCACTGAAGAGATCGCGAGAGGGCCTAGGCCAAAGCCCGAGGGAGACCTGTCAGTCCTGACTGGATCACTCAACCTGAAGAGAAGGAGACTTGCCAGCACCCAGGCATTGCTGCAGACCGGAGGAATCGAACGGAGAGCAGGCGGTGAGCTGGAAAAGCTGCATGAAGTCAGACAACGGATCCGGCCGCTAGTATCCCCAGTCAAAATCCGGCGGAGAGACGTCCTGGGTCAGCGGAGCCTAAAGCAATCGTCGGATGGGTGAGAGGCCTCCAAGGCTGTTTTGTGTTAAAGGACACGCTGCTGTTTTCTCTTTAAAGTCCACAGGGCCCCAACTGACTAGTCGAAGACTTTCCTTCAGTAAACTCACTGGCCAGTTGAACAGTACCCGGGTACCACACACACACACATATACACCTTTTACATTCCGGGACTTAACCTGTGCAGGACTCATTCTGTTACGAATCGGAACAGGGGTTAAAGAGAGAAGATACGTTCCGAAATTATATTTTTTCTCTTTTCCGCTGCGCGTTACCGCAATACGAAGGGATTGTATGTTTTGGGTTTCGCTACGTGTTCCCTTTTTCTGAACTATCGGGAAATTGCATCTCTTTTATGTTCGGTTGCGAATATTTTATTTTCCGAAATACGAAGCCTCGTGTTTCGTTTCTTTTCCGCTACGCGTTTTACCGGGATACGAAAATACTGTAATAATACTTGTGAATACCGTGTCTCAACATCTGCTCAACATTTTAGTAAACTATTTAAATGACAAAAACTCACAACTGTGTTGGAGTATATTTATTCCCTAGTGCGGGGAGAGACTGACCCGTGGTTCATTTTCAGCGGCTCCTCCGGGAGTGAGCGCTACACATGTGTGCAGGGGAGTTTAGTATATAAAAGGTTTTTTCTGTAGGTTAGTATTGGGGCACTATGCACTGAGGAAAGGGTATATCCCTGAAACGTCTGTCTGTGTGTTCTCTGTTCAAATAAATGAGGTGGCACTAGTGCACCTTTAATCAAGCAGCGCTGGTTGATCTAGTTTTTTTCTTCTGTGGAATTATATGTACGTGTAATGTTTGTGTGTTGGTATATGTCCTTGATTTTAAGTGATAAATTTTAGCATTTTTGTCCTTCGACCACCTGGCAATTGTTCCTGGTAGTCCATTCTCTCTTCAGCCAAACAAAAAGATTGTTTTTCTTTACTAAGAAGGGGGGGGGGGGTTTGAGGTGTAAAACACTAATATTTGCATGGGGTTCTGCCTTTGGAAAACCAGTTTCTGTTTAGTGCCTGGATTTATTGCTCACAAATCCAGTTCACTAACTCTGATGTTCCACCGCTGCCACCAGTTGTCACGTAGCTCCCTTACTCCAAGCATGCACGTGACATGGCTAAGTGGATGAAGGGTTAAAAAATCACTATTTGTATCCCTGTTAAACGTAGATTTGAAAATTCTGCCGAAAATACTAAATCGGACCGTCTGGCCCCCTTTCTTCCTCAACTAATTCACTGCAAACAGGTGGGCTTTATACTGGGCCGCCACGCATTTGACAATATCCGCAGGGCGGTTGATATGGTGTGGTGGGCAGGGTCGCAGCCGGACCTATCAATATTATTGTCTCTAGACGCTGAGAAGGGGTTTGATCGTGTCGAATGGCCCTACTTGTTCGCCTTACTAGAACACTTGGGACTGCCCTCTCCATGCGTTGGTCGATCCAAGCTCTCTACACATCTCCGACTGCTCAGGTACTGATCCCGGGATCGCCCGCTCGCCCTTTCAGCAAATCTAATGGCCCATCCTCTTCGCCCTTTCCTTAGAACCACTCCTGAGTCCTGACACAGATCCGGCACTCGGAGGAGATACGGGGCATAACGCTGCCTTCATCAGCCCACAAGGAACTAGCGTATGCAGATGACGTTTTGTTGCTCCTGAGTTCCGCCGCCGGATCTCTCGCTACCCTGCGGGAGGTGTTGCCTCAGGTTCTCCTCTCTCTCGGCAGATAAAGTTAATTTAGATAAATCCCAGGCCCTATCGTTTCATATGCCCAAGGAGAAGGTGGAGGCGCTGTCAACCACTTATGGCTTTCAGATGGCGAGGGATTGTATTTTGTATCTTGAGATAGCTTTAACCAACTCGTACGACTCGTTATATGCTGCTATGTTCCAATGTTCCATAAAATTCGAGCGGAGCTGGGCGCCTGGACGGGGGAATATATCTCCTGGCTTGGCAGAGTCCATAGTATCAAAATGAACGTTTTGCCACGACTTTTATACCTGTTCCAGGCTCTCCTAGTTCTGCTCAAAGCGAGTGACTTTGATGGCTTCCAGCTATCTCTGGATAAGTGTGTTTGGCAGGGGAGGAGACACCGAGTTGCTCGGAGTGTACTGTACCTTCCGAAACGGGGGGGGCGGGATGGGCCTCCTGAAACCGAGGACTTACTATGTGGCCGCTCAATTGGCTCAAATCATAGCACTACACGCTCCTCGAAGCTCCAGGGGATGGGTTGACTTTGAAAATGATATTGCTGCCCCTGACAATTATCCACATATGGTGGGATAGGCAAACTAACACAGAGTTCCTTGGGTCTTCGGGGCACTGACCACCCATCACTCACTGCTGCTATGGGACCGGGTCTCTGAACGTTATGGACTGGCAGGCCGACCCTTCCAACTTATGCCAGTGTTGCAAAACAAGAGCTTTCCCCTGGGTATTTCAGCCGGAAACTTCGGATTTCTTCACCACTACAAACTGGACCGCATCTGTCAATGGTACAAAGAGAGGAAAACAGAAGCAATAGTCCGTCTGATGGAAAGGGCCACTTTACACTATTTGTCTGTGCTAGATCCAAAAATAATGGCTAAATAGCCCCACAATCACACCCACTGCATATAAAAGGAACCAATTAGTTGTTACCACAAGTCCATCACCAAATATTAAACAGAGGTGACTTGAAACGTCCAGTTCAATTAAACACACAGAAACACAGTTTAGTAGTCCAGCCCCACAAACCCAATTTAGTAGATTGTCTAGAAGCTCACAAGGTCCCAAAGCTATTAGGACAAATGTCTCTTCAGGTATCGGGATTCTTATATCAGACAAAGGCAGAGCTTAATCAGGAATATTTATTATGACAAGTAAAATAGTCACAGAGCATATACAGAGTAAAAAGAGATGGGAGAAAAATATTTACACCCACAAACAGGAAATAAACAGGATAAAAAAATAACAGCAACCCTATGTTACTTACACACGGCTAGAACTGGGGAAACGGTTCCAGGGGGGTTGCTGGTAGAAACGCGGCATTCACTGCAGTTAGATTGACCTCCAAGAGAAAAACACATGGCACATCGTGCCTGTCAACTTTTTACAGCTTTCCTTGCTGTCAGATTTCAGGACAGCACATAAGAGTGTCGGGAACGACCCCTTGACCTCCCATGTTACCTTTAACCATTGTAGAAAATTAAATGAATTATACATGCAATTGTCATGTTTTATACATTTTTGAAACAGTTATATATTCCTCATTCATTAGACATGATAGGGCTGCGGTTAATAATGGCCTTGTTTCCATTTCTTGAGAACGGTTCCTTCCAGAATAGTCATGTTGGGTCTCAATCTGCAGTACAAATTCTTGGCTTTGCAAAAATAGATTATTATTATTATTCTTTTATTTTATATAGCGCCACATATTCCGCAGCGCTTTACAAGATCAGTGTACAAGGGGTTGATACATTGTAATACCACACATGGATGATACGGCCTGATTCAGGGGACCCTGTTCCCAAGGGAACTTACAATCTATGAGATGTACAAGTATTTTGTGAGGTAGGCGCATCCATATCGTTAGGAGTCTTGCCCAAGGACACGCGCTGGTGGTGTCTTCTGAGTGGGATCAAGTCGGCTTTCCATGATTATAGATCAGTGACCTGGTGGTTAGCTTGTGTCAGGATCCCCATCGCTGACCACACCAGGATCACATTCCTTGCTCAGGCAGCACATGTAAAGTGCTGCCTCCGTTCCAATCCAGCAAGGAGAGGGGTTAAACAGTAAAACACAAGCACCACACACACACACCAGACCCTCCTGCTTGCAAATAAAGCGTCACTCCCACCTTTCTACCATGGCTTCGCATTGCAAGTCTATCCTGCAAACATAGCTGATCTATTGCTAAAGACTTACCATGTATCAGACCCCTGCTTGCTTCCACGACTATCCCGCTGTACCAGTCCCTCGACCTAGGATCGCCTGCTGACTATTCTCCTGGATAACCCCCATTGTACCACGCCTCAGATCACATAATATCAGCCTAACCAAGGTACCTTCAGAGCATCCCTGCATCCTGGGCTTAGACTCCCTGAACCTGTGGTGCCATCCCGGACAGGTTGAACCCGCTTCTTGTAAAGTCGAGACTTGCTTCTGCACAGTTGTATTGGCGTGATGTGCTGAATGGGATTTGACTTGTTTCTCCGTGGTCGAAAGGAAGAGACGCTACCACTGGACTCCACAGCTGATAAGTGTCTTGCCCAAGAACACTTACTGGAGAGGTGCTCTGGTCAGGACTCCGGGCGTTGCGATGACGTCATCAATGTGCATGATGCGTCATCGCCAGTGGAGAACGGGAAAAGGTGGACTCTTTTGGATTCCTCTCCCAAACGGCTCTACTTAGATAAAAAAGAAAGGTACTGCTGGATAGGGGAGAGTCTGCCCTTTTCAGCAGTTCCTCTCTTTAACCCCTTTGTTGCCGGATCACGATTCAAACCCTGAAGTGGCTGACATCTTGAATGTCAGCCAAGCCTCCGGATCACCCACCCACCCACTGGCGTCGTCGCCATATGTGCGATGACGTCAGTGGGCCAGTTAACCCTCTAGCTGCAAAGTGGAGCTATGGGGATCCAAAGGATCCCCCTATCTCACAATCCGTAGAAGCTAGAGGGTCATGTTTGATTTATTCGAAAAAGGCCTGATCAAGACCTTTCCAATGATACCAAACATGACTAGGTTTGGTGTAAACCTTATTTTAAAAAGAATAATAAAAAAATAATAATAAAACAACATCAAGAAAAAAAACATTTGTCTGGGGTATAATAAAATAGGCTCAGCAGTGAAGGGGTTAAAAAGCAAAAACATGTAAAAATTGGGTATTTCTAATCTCAGGACAGAATTTAGAAACTATTTAGCCGGGGTCTTTTTTTGTAGATTTTGGGGATTAAAAGATCAAAAGAGTTTATTTTTTTCATCATATTTCATATTTTATTTTATAGTAAATTATACAATATGATGGAAATAGACCATCTAGATCAGTGTTTCCCAAAACCTCTCCTCGGGACCATCAACCAGGCCAGATTTTGCAGATCACCTTAGGGGAAATGCAGCCTGAATCCTGCAATCACTGAGCAGCAAATCATATCACCTGTGCTTCACATATCCTGCAAACCTGGCGAGTGGAGGGTCCTGAGGACAGGTTTGGGAAACACTGATCTAGATGGTTCGATTAGTCTTTCGCCCCTGTACCCATCTATCCTTAAAAAGTACATTTAATGGCGAGATATATGGTATATGTGTGGGTTGAATAAACGAGTAAGAGGAGAATTTGACCTAAACACAAACAACGGCGCGCAGAAACGTAAATACAGCAGCGAGCACCTTCGGACAGAGAATCGTAAAACCGCCCGGTCACTAAGAGGTTAATCCTCCGCAAATACAAAAAGCCCTCCCCCTGCCTGTTACCTGTGTGATCACAGATTAGTCTTTCTTTCCTGCTGGTTTACACGAAGCTCGGGAAAGGTTTGTGCCGCGTATTTTATATTTAACATTATTGAACGTGTGTTTTGTGTCTGTTAGCTTTGTGCGTTCATGTCGATTGCATTGTAATATATTAGAGCAGTAATGTAAATTACATATATGTATGGGGGAAAAGAGAAATAATTACGGGAGCAGCGGAGGAAGGTCACACAGAGCTTCTTAACATAGTGATGCTTTAACTAGGAGCTGATTGCAAGTGTTTGGAGTTTTTCCAGGGTCAAATACTTGTAGGTTTAGTCACTAACGTCCGAATTTACCACCGAACAGTGAACTTCACCATCGGTGCAATTATGGACCAATTCATCGCTTCTCAAAGCTGTATTTTTGGTAAAATACAGGCAAATTGACAGCAAAATATGTTGCATTCGGCAGCTCTGAAATTGTCCCATAGAGCAGTGGATCCCAACCCTCTCCTCGAAGTCCCTCTAACAACAGGCCAGGTTTTAAGGATTCCCTTGGGGAAATGCAGACTGAATCCTGCAATCACTGAACAGCAAATCATATCACCTGTGCTTCACATATCCTGCAAACCTGGCCTGTTGTTAGGGGGACCTGAGGGGACAGGGTTGAGAACCACTGCTCTATGGGACAATTTCAGAGCTGCCGAATCACACCGAATTGCAGTGAAATGCAACATATTTCACTGTCAATTTGCCTGTATTTGGCAAAAATATAGCTTTGAAATAGACGAATTGAACTAACAAGTCATCTATTCACAGAATGACGAATTGCAGCAAAATGACCTGATTTCAGTGTTTGAAGTCAACAGGTTTAAACCGTCTAATCGAATAGGTTTCAATGTAATGTCATCTCTTTAATTTTTTTGAAGACCATTTATTTTTAATACACTTCTTTAACAGGCTTTTATTATTTTACAAAAAGGACCATTTTTACTACTTTTATTGATTTAACCTCCTATTAGACTTTCTTCCTCCCAGTTTGGCAGAATTTACTGAAGCCCATTACTGGTGCTTTGGAGCGCCACATTTCAGCAAAATACGGTGAATTCTCATTAAATAGTGAATTCTCCATTTTTAATGAAATGGATTTTCTGAAGTGAGCAGAAATCCGCCGAAATTGAACTTAATGTCAGTGCTTTGTGAATAGACCCACTAGGTGTTTGGGACGGATTCCTCCCCTTTTCCCTTGTCACGTACTTGCTTCACTCCAGAAGGGCACATGACTTGGCAAAGTGGGTCTAGGGTGAAAGATCACAATTTGTTCTCGCTAGACCCAATATAATGATTAACCGACCCAGTTATCGTGACCCACTTCCCTTAATTAAATGCTGCCATGACAGGTCTTCACTTAATATGAAACGGAGGTGACCTGAAACACCCGTTCAATTAAACCCACAAAAACAGTTTAGTAGACTGACCCCACCGAAAACTGTTAACCCACCATCGAGAGGGTGAAAGAGCGAACCCCAACTGTATACGGGATTGAACCCACAATAAGGAGAAAACAAAGTTACATGACATCCAGTGTAGGAGAACCTCCCAGTAGGGGTTAAAAATTCACTTTATTTATAAATGTCACAAATGGCTTTAAAGCAGAAAAAGGACAGATTGCAAAACTGATTAGAATATAGCTTGGCTGTGTCAGTGTGCTCGTATTGTACAGAATTGTCTCCTGTGGAAGCGGCGACACAGACAGAACCAGGAGATTAAGGGTGTGTGGATATAATCACATGACTTACTCAGGCCCACATGTATCCCTAGACCATGTCCCTACAATTCCAGGGTTCCTGTGATGTCCCTCTGAATTCCTACTGGTTTCATACAGCACCTTGGCAAAACAAAGCCAGCCACAGCCCACAAGAATAAATAAGGGGTTAAATCTTTAACGTAATTCTGATTGTCTCTGCGTGTCCACATTATACAGAATTTCTCTTATAGGAGTAATGAGACCGGTTTAACCCCCCCCCCCCCGATGGTTTTCAGGAGTGTGGCTCGGGGTTAACCTTCAGTGCTGACAGCGGTAACCCCAAGCCACACTCGGGCTGCAAACATCACCTATCCCTGCGCTCCCTCGCTGACCACTGCAGTCTCCTCCAGCGATCGCAACCTCATACTTCCTGATTCCCTTCTCGCGAAGAAGGAACCAGAGCCCCGTTCAATACCTCAGCAGCTGCTGAAGTGCTGCGCTGCAGCAATTCAGTTTGCTGCAGCAGTGTTATTGAACGCTTTGGATGCGAATTTTGAATCCAAAATGGCCGCCAATTTCTTAATGAAAAATTCAGATTGTTTTTCGTATCACTCGGACAAAATATGATAAAGAAAAGCAGTCAGCACAATCCATTTTGTATGCACACGCCACAAATGATAGTGTAGCGCTCACTCCCGGAGGAGCCGCTGAAAATGAACCACGGGTCAGTCTCCCCGCACTAGGGAATAAATATACTCCAACACCGCTGTGAGTTTTTATCATTTAAATAGTTTACTAAAATAATAAGCAGATGTTGAGACACGGTATTCACAGATATTATTACAGTACTTTCGTATTGCGGTAAAACGCGTAGCGGAAAAGAAACGAAACACGAGGCTTCGTATTTCGGAAGAATAAAATATTCGCAACCGAACAGAAAAATATATGCAATTTCCCAATAGTTCGGAAAAACAGAGACACGTAGCGAACCCCAAAATACAATCTCTTCGTATTACGATAAACGCGCAGCGGAAAAGAGAAAAATATGTATTCAGAACGTAACTTTAACTCCCGTTCCGATTCGTAACAGAATGAGTCCTGCACAGGTTTAAGTCCCGGAATATAAAAGGTGTGTATGTGTGTGTGGTACCCGGGTACTGTTCAACTGGCCAGTGAATTTACTTAAGGAATGTCTTCGACTAGTCAAGTTGGGGCCCTGTGGACTTTAAAGAGAAAACAGCAGCGTGTTCCTTAATTACATACGGCCTTGGAGGCCTCTCACCCATCCACCGGTTGCTGTAGGCTCCGCTGACCCAGGACATCTCTCCGCTCGATTTTGAATGGGGATACTAGCGGCCGGATCCGTTGTCTGACTCTCTGTTGCTTGTCCACGACTTGTCCCGCTCACCGCCTGCTCTCCGTATCCGATCAACTCGCGGCAACTCCTCACTCCAGGTCTTTGGCTTCTTTAATCTGCAGCAATCTCAGGAACTCGGAGGTCTCCTTCTCCTTAGGTCTCTCTCTGGCTCTGGCCTAGGCCCTCTTGCGATGTCTTGCACTGCGTCTGCGCTCTCTCTCGTTCCCTCGCGCGCTCTGGCGCGTTCTCCACGAGGTTCGGGAAGTAAGCCTCCTGTGTCCCACCCACTTCCTGTCCTTTTGCAAAGCACGCCGGGAAATGTAGTCCCAATGTCTCCTGTCTCTATCGCGATTGTCTCCATCTTGTGGTCAAAAATAGGTACTACCGGCAGCAAGATTTAACACAGCGCTACAATAGTTTTTATTGAATAAATGTAATGGTTACTTCTGAAACAAAATATAATTGAGCTGTAATATATGTCTATGTGCAGGGGTAAATAAATATTTTGTGCTTTGGTGAACGAAAACCTCAAAATTATAATTAACATTGCTGTACGGCATTGTTACTTGCTTCATGGCGGCGGCCATCTTTAATACTTCACACTCAGCTACTCGCAGCATCTCCTCGGGTCGCTGCAAGTGCTAAGTTAGCAGTGCTGAGCGCTGAGCAGCTGAACGGCGTTCAATGGCAAGTTGCTAACTTAGCACTTGCAGCGGCTGAGGTATTGAACGCGCCCCTGGAAGTATGAGGGTTGTGATCACCAGAGGAGGCGGCGGGGGACAGAGGAAGCGCAGGGAGAGGTGATGTATCCAGCGGCATCCCAAGTGTTGCTCGGGGTTACCGCTTCCAGCATAGGAATTCAACCCCGAACCACACTTGAGAACACCGCTAGGGAGCCAAAAAAAACAAAAAAAAACCACGATTCTGACATATAAAAGATGTAAGAATCGTAACGCCAGGGAGGTTAAGGCTGGCGTCCGATGAACGTAGTGTTCACGTCTGTGTTGCCGCACGGTTTAACGTCTGTCATAGCATAGAATCATGAGCAATAGAGACCCACACACGAAGTACGTGCTCACCGAACTGCGCATGCACAACGCACGTGGCAAACGGATGCAAGTTAGAACGTAAAATCGCTACCACGACTCGCAGAGTGCACCACGTCCGCCTAGCGTTGTGTGAGTGAGGAGACGTCAGACGCAGCGCATTTGCGACGTCCAGCACCTTGACGCACAAAATGGCTTTTCAAATTTTTATCATTTTTCATATTAATTTTATTTCCCATAGTTCTTTTTTTTTTTTCCTACGTCCGTCAAGAAAAACCGATCGTGTGGTGTCTACATTATCTTCCGTTATTCACGCACGCAGAGTGCGCTCAGACTGTGTTCGTCTGACTCTAGCCTAAACAGATGATCAAGGATGTATGAGATAAATCACTCGGGCACACATATATAAACCTAGGTCATGTCACTACAATTACAAGATTTCTGTGCTGTCCCTCTTGGTCCTTACTACTTCCATACAGGACATTGACAAAACAAAGCCAGCAAGAGTCCACTTTTTCACAAAAATAGATAAGGGGTTAAATCCAAAAAGTAATTCTGGTTTGAATGTTGCTTGGTTGTCCTCTGCATGCTCACATTGTACAAGACTCTTAGAAAACGAGACCGGTTAGAACAGATAATCCGGGATGTATGGGTTAAACCACACAAATCACTCAGGCACATATATACTCTAGGTCAGTGGTCCCCAGGGCCCACTAACAGGCCAGGTTTGCAGGATATGTGAGGCACAGCACAGGTGACAGGATTTGCTGATCAGTGATTGCAGGATTCCGTCTGCAGTTCCCCAAGGTAATTCTTAACCACTTCGCTGCGGAGGATGCACTTAGCGCGTCCTCCCGCCGGAAGGGTTGGCTGCGGAGGACGTGCTGAGCGCATCCTCCCTTCGCAGCCAGCAATCGGCCGATCGCTGTGCCCCCCAGTGCGGGCTGACATCCTTGATGTCAGCCCGGAACTCCGGGACCGCCGCGGGCACAATAGATGTCATCGAGTGTGGAGGAGGTTCCTTAAAAGGAAGGGGGGGTGGGGGAGGTCCTTCAGACTCCCTCCCTATCGCCGGGGGCCTGAGCTTAATGTCAGGCACCATTTGGAAGGGCACAGCCTGCCCTTCCAAACGGTACCTGGCATTAACCCCTTGGGGGCCGGATCACGATTCAGCATCGGATCGTGATCTTCTCCCAGGGTTGGCCGACATCTTGGATTTCGACCAAGCTTCCGGGAACTCCCCCTGACGACTGGCGTCATCGTGCATAGCGCGATAACCCTGGCTGCCAGCAATGGTGGAGATAGGGGGTTCCAATGAACCCCCTATCTCCCGATCCGTGGCAGCTAGGGGTTAATGTTTGATATTGTTGGATCGGCCAGAGCATGGCCTTTCCAATGATCCTAAATATGACCATGTAAAAAGTTTTAAAAAATATATTTTTATAAACAAAACAAGTTTTTTATTTTTTTTGTTAATGCACCAATATTGTTCCCATTTCAATTATAATGTGAACAATGATGCTGCACTAACAATTTTTGTATGGGGTGTGTTTGTTTAAAAAAAAAAAAAAAAAAAATTCCCCCAAAAAAATGTTAACCAGACCCCATTTCTAATTTTAACAAGCGCACCCCATAGAAAATATAACCGCAAACGATCGCATGTTAAAAAAAAACACTTTACATGTTGTAAATTATTAAAGTCAAATGTTATTGCATATTTTGTTATAATATACAGGCAGGACATGACGTATACATATAATAATGATATATTCTGAATCTGCCGGAAAGAACGATATATAATATGTCTGGGTCATATAATAAAATAAGGCTTCAAAACGTGTTTAAACATGATGAGCGAAACTGGTAAAAATGACCTCAGCACAGGGGCGGGAAATGCCTCAGCAGCGAAAGGGTTAAAACCTGGTCTGTTAGTGGGCCCTGAGGGACCAGGTTTGGGGACCACTGCCCTAGGTCATATCCCGACATATACAGGGTTATCCAAAGAGATTCGAAAAGTCACCGCACGTTCGGTGACTTTTCGTTCTCTTCAATTCGGTTCCTTTTGCCGATTGCATTTCGGTGACCCTGCGGTGTATTCAGCAAACACCACAGGGTCCCCGAATTGCAGGGAAAAGCTGCCGCAAACCTGACGAAAACTAACCGAATGCACGCTGAAAACAAGCAAAAACATCTGGATTAACCTTCGAAGAGGAGCCGAACAGGAGCCGAACAGGAGCCGAATCACACAGAGCCGAAGCAGCTGTGACGTAGAGGAGGCAGTGAATAAATTAGAAAAACCATTTGTATGAATCTGGGAAAAAGAAACGCTGTTTGCAAAGAAACTACTGAGCGAAAATGTCTGAAATTTTCACAGGAGGTCCAGGGAATGATAATAGAGAGGGCTGTTACAAAAAAAATAAGTAAACTGAAAAAAAAAAAAAAAAAAATCGGACTTTATTTTTTTTAAAAAAATTCAGAAAAATGCTTAAAGTATCCTAAAAAATCTATAAATAAAGAGACTTTTTGCTGCAGAATTTTATAATGAACGGTTTATTAGATATTGAATTAAAACAGGAATATTTTTAACATTGAAGTCTATGGGATTCTCCTGAATAAATTTGCCGAATGAAACCACCGAATGGCAGGGCATTAGGGGAACCTTTCACTGCTGGTTTGTGTTCTCTGAATAGCCGAAGCAATGCTTTTTCATGGGGATTTCACTGCCCTCGAACAGGGACCGAACAGTCACCGTATGTGCAGGCAATTCGACAGGATTTGGCGAATTGCCTGCTCTCTGGATAGCCGAATGGCCAGGAAAGGTAACCGAACGCTGATTTTCAGCGTTCGGTTACCTTTCTCAAGCAATTCGAATCTCTTTGGATAACCCTGATAGGATTTCTGTGCTGTCACTCTTTGGCAAAACAAAGCCAGCAACAGTTCACAAGACAAGATAAAGGGTTAAATCCCAAAATGCAATACGGAGTTAGAAAGTTGCTCAATTGTCTCTACCTGCTCACAATGTACAAAATGTCTCTTATGGAAGCAATGAGACCGGTTTAAACCGGTATGAACAATTTCTGTGCTGCCCCTCTCAGTAACAACTGCTTATATGCCCCACATTGACAAAATAAAGCCAGCAAACGTAAGAGGAAGATGGAAGGACCTGAAGAAAGAGTTCAGAGTAGGGATGTGCATGGATTTTTTTTTGATTTTTTTTTTTTTTTTTTTTCCTTCTTTTTTCATTTTGGACAATTTCGGGTGAGTCGGATCAGTTGATTTTTTTTTTCATTTTTTTTATGAATGAATTCTTTTGGTTTTTTTTTTTTTTATTGCTTATTTAAGAATGGGAAATTGAAAGTTTCTTTACTTTTGGCATTTTTAAAAAAAAAAAAAATTGTGACTATTTAGGCTTTTTAACCCATAGGTTTCAATGCAGCATATGAATCCACACACTGCGGGGAAGCGCCTCTCTGCAGTAGAATTAATGCAGCATATGAATCCACACACTGCGGGGAAGCACCTCTCTGCGGTATAATTAATGCAGCATATGAATCCGCACACTGCTGGGAAGCACCTCTCTGCAGTATAATTAATGCAGCATATGAATCCGCACACTGCGGGGCAGCACCTCTCTGCATTATAATATATGCTGTGAACTTCCCAGCAGTGTGTGGATTCATATGCTGCATTAATTATAACCCATAAAAAACAAAAAGCTAACTGATGCGAAAAATTATTCGATCCGAATATTCAAATTTTACTAAATTCATTGGATTCATATGCTGCATTAATTATACCGCAGAGTTGCTTCCCCGCAGTGTGTGGAATCATATGCTGCATTAATCATACCGCAGAGAGGTGCTTCCCCGCAGTGTGTTGATTCATATGCTGTGTAACCGGCCTTCACCCTCGCTGCCCATTCGTATGGACTCGGCGTTGTGTTTTGTGTGTTGTTGAGCATCAAAAGATGAGACCGGCAACTGGATCGCTGGGAACATGTGATTTTAATCTGAATAAAACATATATAAAACACAGCAATGAGAATATCCTCTGACATCCACCTCAAGCAGCTGCCTCGTGATCTGCGATGCTGAGTAATATAGTCACATTACAATACAATAAATATATACATATATTCAACAGGGAAATACAAATAAAACATAAAAATGGGAATAAAACAAATCATACCTGAATAAAACATATATAAAACACAGCAACGAGAATATCCTGTGACCTCCACCTACAGACATCAAGCATAGGATTAGCACAGATTTATCACTTGTTGTGCTGATATTTTACACTCAAAGCCCTGTGCTAAACAATAGAGCTGTTTTACTCTGCACACATGAACCTCCTAGAGGAACTAACATAACTACACCTAAGGGTTAAATCTAAACACAGAAACTGTTTTGGGAGAACTTTTGCATGGGTTTGGAACTCTAAGGGATGAGAATGTGAGAGCTCTACAAAACACCTCCTACCTCAAGCAGCTGCCTCGTGATCTGAAGGAAAAACCCGGGCTCACAGGGGATGAGGTCATGCCTCATTAGCATAATAACATTAACTCCTAAACGGCTGCACAAAATTAAAACAAAAACAAACCGAAAGCTTTCTTTGGATGAGACCTTCACAATACTACAGGAGTTTCTCTAAAATGGGGGATATTAGGGGAATTAACACATACTGTGCTCTTAAAGAGACACACACATATTTACATTTGTTACAGCTGCATTAATTATACCGCTGAGAGGCGCTTCCCAGCAGTGTGTGGATTCATATGCTGCATTGAAACCTATGGGTTAAATAGCCTTGTTTTTTTTGTTTTTTTCAAAAACAAGTTAGAAAACCTAAAATTTCACCCAAAAAATGCCTGAAAAATCCTAATAAAAATAAGTAAACTTTCATTCTATTGGTGGTAATCTACTTCCCAACTAGTGGAGGGATACAAAAGGGAAATAGTGGAGAGGATTCAGCGCAGATTAAGGTCCGTGCCAGATGAACGCAGTGATCACGTCCGTGTTGCCGCACATTTTAACATCCGTCGTAGCATAAAATTATGATCAATAGAGACCCACACACGAAGTACGTCTTGACATTTTTGACATCCAGCATTTTTGATGGCCAAAATAGTTTTTCATATGTATCAATTTTTTTTCATTTTACATATGAATTTATTTCCCATCTACAGCAGTCAAAAAATTCGTTAGTCAAAAAAACCAGACCGTGTGGTGTCTACAGTATCATCAGTCAGTTGTGCACAGACACAGTGTGAGCAGTGTGCTCAGAATGCGTTCGTCTGACATTAGCCTAATGGGGGTGGTGTTGGGGGGATGGGTAAAGTCACATTTAGCATGTGTGGGTCATGACAATCTTAAATGTATGCTTGCTAATGCAAGGAGCCTCAATAACAAGATGGGGGAACCAGAGGCAATGGCATATACTAAGCCATACGACATAATAGGAATAATGGAAACGTGGTGGGATGGAATGCATGACTGGGCTGTAAACTTACATGGTTACGCATTGTGTAGGAGTGATAGGAAACCTAAGAAAGGGGAGGAGTATGTTTTTATGTCAATCATGATTTACAGCTGAATAGTACAGACCTGGTAAGCGATGAGGGAAATGTGGAATCCTTATGGGTAAATATCTCTTTATGGAATTGTAGCGCTCACTCCCGGAGGAGCCGCTGAAAATGAACCACGGGTCAGTCTCCCCGCACTAGGGAATAAATATACTCCAACACCGTTGTGGGTTTTTATCATTTAAATAGTTTACTAAAATAATAAGCAGATGTTGAGACACGGTATTCACAGATATTATTACAGTACTCTCGTATTGCGGTAAAACGCGTAGCGGAAAAGAAACGAAACATGAGGCTTCGTATTTCGGAAAAATAAAATATTCGCAACCGAACAGAAAAGAAATGCAATTTCCCGATAGTTCAGAAAAAGGGGACACGTAGCGAAACCCAAAACATACAATCCCTTCATATTGCGGTAAACGCGCAGCGGAAAAGAGAAAAATATATTTGGAACGTATCTTTAACCCCTGTTCCGATTCGTAACAGAATGAGTCCTGCACAGGTTAAGTCCCGGAATGTAAAAGGTGTATATGTGTGTGTGGTACCCGGGTACTGTTCAACTGGCCAGTGAATTTACTGAAGGAATGTCTTCGACTAGTCAGTTGGGGCCCTGTGGACTTTAAAGAGAAAACAGCAGCGTGTCCTTTAATGACAAAACAGCCTTGGAGGCCTCTCACCCATCCGACGATTGCTTTAGGCTCCGCTGACCCAGGACGTCTCTCCGCTCGATTTTTGACTGGGGATACTAGCGGCCGGATCCGTTGTCTGACTTTATGCAGCTTGTCCAGCTCACCGCCTGCTCTCCGTACCCGATCAACTCGCGGTGACTCCTCACTCGAGGTCTTCGGTTCCTCCGGTCTGCAGCAATTCCTGGATTCTGGCAAGTCTCCTTCTCCTCAGGTTGAGTGACCCAATAAGGACTGACAGGTCTCACTCGGGCTCTGGCCTAGGCCCTCTCGCGATGTCTTCAGTGCGTCTGCTTTCTCTCGTTCCCTGGCGCGCTCTGACAGCTATTTCCACGAGGCTCAGGATGTACAGCGTCTGTGTCCCACCCACTTCCTGTGTCTGTTTGCAAAGCATGCCAGGAAACGTAGTCCCAATGTCCAGTGTCTCTAATCGCGATTGTCTCCATCTTGTGGCCAAAAATAGGTACTGCCAGCAGCAAGATTTTAACACAGCGCTACACTCTCCCCCTCCTAGAACTCTGGGTCTCTCCAAGGAGGTACAACAGTTACATTACATTTCCACAATATTTGAATACAGTTTACATAACATGTACAGGTTCAGCAGCATACATGTAGTGGGTTAGGAACACTTCCTCAAGTTGATTCATATTTTGGGCTACCTCAGCTAGCATAGCAGACACTTCGGGCAACCTCTGCACTGTGGTGATGGCCTCTTCAGTGCTATGTCCTGGTGAGTCGTAGGTGAGTCGTTGGGCGGTCGAACAGAGCGCTTTGGTTCTGGCTCAATCAATTCCTCTTCAGGTGGAAGTACTATAGGTGTTGGCTCAATCCTTCTCTCTATCACTGGAGCAGACGTTTCTTCAGAGTATGATCCCTCCAGTGAAGGCATAGAACTATAATCACCTGAATAAGCTTCAGCTTCCGGAGCTACCGGGATTCCAACAGCCTCAGGGACTTCCAACTGAAATTCAAGAGCTTCAGGGATTTCAACAGTCTCAGGGACCTCCAGCAGAAATTCAGAAGCTTCAGGCCTCAAGTTACTCTCCCACCTGATATCACATCTTTCTGCCAAAGACTCCATCTCCCCCTCTGGTTCTCCCCAAGATCCCATCTCCTGCCCTGGGCCCCTTCTCTCCCGCACCCCATGCTTGGCTGCTGATGGAGATGAAACGAGGGGTTATGTCGGGGACAGGTTTTGACCCTAATCTGATAAAATGTCGACGGCAGAGCACGGTTTCTCCTCCAGGACAGCGCCGAGCAGCAGAACGGAGAAACACACGAGGAACTTATCGTTTGTCACATTTTAAAATGAAAGAAAACCCTGAACAGAGTAAGATGGTGCATGGAGAGAGCGGCTTGGGACGGGCGAGGGAAGCATGCAACCGGTGCGATGCAGGGGGCAACCAGACCACTAACATGGCTCACAGGGCAATCCTAGCAAAGGTTTAAATAGACAGGGCGAGGCCGGCCTGGGGAGGTGGGGGGAGTGACCATCACGAGGTGCTAGGGCCGATCTGGCGCAAAAGTCACTACGCTGCATACAGCGGCAGTCACTGGTTCCTCTGACAGGTCTCCATTAGCACCAAGATGTCCATGGCGTCAGACTGCTCTGATTTAGCCCTTGGCAGAGAATTTCGGGAGGTACCTACATACTATCTTTGGAAACCGGTGGCTACCAACCCCCCCCCCGGCGAACCCAGTGATATCGTCTCACATCATGGCACGCAGCGCCAGGTGACTGTCCGGGGTGTGGGTCCTCTGATGAATAAGGAGATGGGAGCTTTGGCGAAAGCTCTTGCCGCATTCGGCACAGGTGTACGGCCTTTCACCGGTGTGCACCCTCTGGTGAGTCACCAGCGATGAATTGCGGCTAAAGCACTTCCCACATTCGTTACACACGAACGGCTTCTCGCCTGTGTGAATGCGCTGGTGGATCACCAGGTAGGAACTTTGGCTGAAGCTCTTTCCACACTCCTTACACGTGTAGCGCTTCTCCCCTCGGTGGACCCGGTGGTGCCGGTTGTAGTCAGAGCTGTGGATGAAACCCTTGCCACACTCCAAGCAGATGTAAGGTTTCTCCCCGGTGTGGGTTCTCTGGTGGGTCACCAGGGTGGAGTTGCAGCTGAATTTCTTGCCGCAGCGTAAGCAGGTGTACGGTTTCTCGCCGGTGTGAATCCTCTGCTGTGTCACAAGCTGGGAGCTTCTCCGAAAGCATTTCCCACAATCCGCGCAACAAAACGGCTTCTCGCCCGTGTGTGTCCGCTTGTGCCTCAGGTACGCAGACTTATAGCGGCTCGTTTTGCCACACTCCACACAAACGTACTTTTTGTCCTTTGAGTCCATGTCCTGTAAGATTTTTATGGCTTTAAATGCCTTTAGCCTTTGATCCGATGAGTGGGCCCTAGGGGAGGACGGGTCTTCCGTTTGCTCTTCAAAGGTCATCTCATCAGTAGTGAAGGTGTAAGGGCTCTCCTCCATCTGGAATTCACTTTCATCCTCCCCTACGTTCTCTCTCCGTGTGGACTCCCGCTCGCTCGCCAGGTTCTGAAGGTGGGCGATGATGTTGGAGAGTTTGCTCTGACTCTTGCCGCTGGTGCCCGGCTTCACAGGAGAACTGCCGGACAGAAGCTCCTTCTTCTCCGATTCAAACAGGCTCTCTTCGCTCTCCTCACCAGGGGGTGAATCCGAGACGTCATCGTGACACTCCAGGAGCACCCCGCACTGCTCCATAAATATGCTGCCGTCTTCATCGCCGTTAATGGGGCCAAAGCCCTCCACATATGGTCTTTCAACCGTGTCCTCGTCTGAGGGTGGATGTACCCACACAAACGTCCTCTCCCGTTGATTGTTCATCACGTCTGCCTGGGAGAGGAACGTGACGACAAAGGCGATTCAGAGGCTGCGGTGCCAGGACGCAGAGCTGGTGCCAGGACGCAGAGCCGGTGCCAGGACGCAGAGCCGGGACAAGGAGTCACAGAGAGAGGAAGACGTTCATTCCTTGATGCAGCTGCACAGGGAGGCTGCCCTCAACGGAAGCTGCTCCAAGCCCCCTTTAAGAATGACCTGATGGATGATTTTATCCAGCCGCCAGACATATGTGGACAATTCTTCTCCTTCCTTTTGATAGGTGTGAGAGAACTTGTGAATAAGCTCGGCACAATCCTCCACTCCCCCGAAATTTTCCTGTAAAGCTTCTAGATACTCTGCAGCAGTGCAGCCGGGCTTGTCCCTTTTTAGATTTCGAATGACGTCTGAAGCAGGACCTCTTAGGCTCTCGATCAACCTTTGCCTCTTTACGGTGTCAGCAACTTCCCATTCTTCCACTGCTTGCACTGCCTGATCTATCCAAGTCTCAAAGTCCTCTTCTCCAGTCGGCACAGGGACCTTACCAGAATAAAACCGTAACTTGCGATATCCATAATTTGGGGACGCAGCAGAGTTTTTGGCTAGTGTTTCCACCAGTTTCCCCATAGTGGTGAAAAATGTAGCAGGAGGGAACCCTGTAGTTGGGGTAACATCGGGAACATTCGCGTGATCACCACGTGGCGTACTTGGCTGAATCAGTTGGACTTCCACCTCATCGGTCAGCTTCACGCTCGCGCCCTGAAAACACACTGGAACACCCTTTCTCCACTCAAAAAGAACATACGTGTGAGGGGTATCTGGGTTCGCTTTAATGTCCAGGATTAACCCCCGATTATCTGGTGTCAGCGCGGCCACGGCCTGGCGAATCTGATCTTCAGCCCAAGTGTCTGCGGGAATATCCATGACTATACAACATTCTAACTGACTACTGTGCTCCTCACACCACTCGGCAACAGTGTCTGGATCCATATTTAACCCTTTAGATGCGGTTTTTCCAGAGACTGGATCCCGGAAACGAGCCCCCACGTGTAGCGCTCACTCCCGGAGGAGCCGCTGAAAATGAACCACGGGTCAGTCTCCCCGCACTAGGGAATAAATATACTCCAACACCGTTGTGGGTTTTTATCATTTAAATAGTTTACTAAAATAATAAGCAGATGTTGAGACACGGTATTCACAGATATTATTGCAGTACTCTCGTATTGCGGTAAAACGCGTAGCGGAAAAGAAACGAAACACGAGGCTTCGTATTTCGGAAAAATAAAATATTCGCAACCGAACAGAAAAGAAATGCAATTTCCCGATAGTTCAGAAAAAGGGGACACGTAACGAAACCCAAAACATACAATCCCTTCGTATTGCGGTAAACGCGCAGCGGAAAAGAGAAAAATATCATTCGGAACGTATCTTTATCTTTAACCCCTGTTCCGATTCGTAACAGAATGAGTCCTGCACAGGTTAAGTCCCGGAATGTGAAAGGTGTATATGTGTGTGTGGTACCCGGGTACTGTTCAACTGGCCAGTGAATTTACTGAAGGAATGTCTTCGACTAGTCAGTTGGGGCCCTGTGGACTTTAAAGAGAAAACAGCAGCGTGTCCTTTAATGACAAAACAGCCTTGGAGGCCTCTCACCCATCCGACGATTGCTTTAGGCTCCGCTGACCCAGGACGTCTCTCCGCTCGATTTTTGACTGGGGATACTAGCGGCCGGATCCGTTGTCTGACTTTATGCAGCTTGTCCAGCTCACCGCCTGCTCTCCGTACCCGATCAACTCGCGGTGACTCCTCACTCGAGGTCTTCGGTTCCTCCGGTCTGCAGCAATTCCTGGATTCTGGCAAGTCTCCTTCTCCTCAGGTTGAGTGACCCAATAAGGACTGACAGGTCTCACTTGGGCTCTGGCCTAGGCCCTCTCGCGATGTCTTCAGTGCGTCTGCTTTCTCTCGTTCCCTGGCGCGCTCTGACAGCTATTTCCACGAGGCTCAGGATGTACAGCGTCTGTGTCCCACCCACTTCCTGTGTCTGTTTGCAAAGCATGCCAGGAAACGTAGTCCCAATGTCCAGTGTCTCTAATCGTGATTGTCTCCATCTTGTGGCCAAAAATAGGTACTGCCAGCAGCAAGATTTTAACACAGCGCTACAGAATAAACAGGGAAGTCAACTATTGGTTGGCATATGCTATATACCACCTAATATAGATAATGATGAGGAAGAACAGCTGATAGAGCAAATCAGGAAGGCTGCACATCTGGATAGCACTTTAATTATTGGAGATTTTAATTACCCGGACATGTCGGGATAGTGGGACTAGTAATTCAGTGAAGGGAATCCAGATTCTGAACCTGTTAAATGATACCTTCATGACACAGCTGGTAGAAACACCAACTAGAAAGGATATCCACAAGTGAAGACTTAGGAAACTGCGCAGTAGGCAAATAATGTCTCCTGGCGCACGTGTTACACAATGTCCGTGGTATCACTGGTTTAAGAGACAGTCTTGTCGGATACTAAATCCGTTGATAGTGCACAAAAAAGTGCTGGTGCTGATAGGTGTAGCCTATAATAAGTCTCACTTATATGATCCGGTTGTATGTGAGCATCCTACTTTGTCGTCTCTTTAGAGTCCTAGCAAGCTCCCAGTCCTCAGAGGAAAGAAAGAAAAAAATGGAGAGAAGGTGATAGTGCAATATTGTCTCAATGAACTGGCTACAGTTTACAGGAAAAGGCACACTTGCACTCTCCAGAGCCTACTAAATCCAGGCTCTGGTCTGAAATGCACTGGGCCAAATAAAGGGTGGCCTCTTCCCTTCTTTTCTTTATTCTGGTTACCTCAAAAAGAAAAGATGTGGAGAAACGGTGCTCCCATAGTGTAATTTGAACCCAATAGTTTGAATATCAAATAAGCTGTTTTAGTCTCACTCACCGATGTTGGAGCCTTACTGTTCCAGGCTCAACTATATTACCTGCATGTGCATTTTAGAAGCACAAGCACTTTTAGTCAATATTGCAATAAATGCACGTTGTTTTGCACTTTGCACATGATTTAGCCTACATCACGGTTGCACTTTTTTAACAGTCCTTTTCAGACTGTGCATATATCCCAACTTTGAGAGTCACTGTATTATTCTAGCATGTATTATGTACTGTAGAAGGTTTGTATTGTTGTTGCTTATAACTTTTTCTGTGCCAACTCGCTTTTAGCACTTTATTCCGCTCATTGGTCATTACACCTGTGTTGTATCAGTACATCTACAGTGCTCACAGATAACTCTTCAACTATGTTATTTGCAGGGTCAATCTAGACTGTATAGGACAGTTACATTAGAAGGTAACTAAGTCCCCAATTTAGCAATCACTTCTTGCGCCACGAGCCCTCCCCTTACACCTCCTGTATTTTACACATTTCTGTTGAGGTTTTGTGTCCTTCTTAGTAGGCTGCATAATCATAGGGTAATACTTATCTAGTACTAGCGCTTCCACTGTATCACCCCTATTTTAGAAAGGATATCTGTCTGGATCTGGTTATAACAAACAATGCGGATCTTTTCTCAAATATTCAAGTAAGGGAGCAGTTGGGAAACAGTGACCATAATATGGTGTCTTTTTTTAAATAAACTCAAAGCACGTTCATAGGGGGCATGCTAAAACATAGTTTAAAAAGGCCAACTTTATTAAAATAAAGGAAGCTCTCAAGATCATTGACTCGCAGAAACTCAGTCATGGAAAAACACCAGAGGATAAGTGGAATATCTTTAACACTAGAGAAGTACATGTCCCAATGTTTTATACTGGGTAATAAATATAAAAGAAACAGACTGAAACCAATGTGGCGCAGGTAGGAAGATAACCAAGAAAGCATTTAAAGCTTTTTAAATCTCATAAATCTGATTTAAGGCAGCCAATAAAGCATGTTAAAAAGTTATTAGATGGGCTAAACTAGAAAATGAAAAAGAGATGGCCAAAGAGAGCAAGACCAACCCCAAAAGATTTTCTAGGTACATAAATGTTAAAAAGAAAACAAGAGTGAAAGTGTAGTTTCACTAAAATCTGAGTCGGGGGTATTATTAACTGAAGATCAAGATTAAGGCAGAAATTTTGAATAACAGGAGACTTGCAAATCATTGATAAAAAATTACTAATAAAATGTGATTAGTTGCTGCAAAACCTTTTGAGTCAACCAAAGTGAATGTGAACAAAGACCCAGGGCAGGATGGAATTCACCCGCAAGTACTGAGGGAGCTATGTGTTGAAATATGTAAACCTGAGGGGGCGTGGCTGACCATGCAGGGGACCAGACGTGCTTCTGCTGAGCTCCGTCTGGAATCGCTGGCGACAGCGGTTTTGGACCGAATTCCTCGTTTAATTTGCCCCACAGGGAGTCTCTGTATGGTCGGCCACCGGGAGGAGTGCTTTGGAGCCGGTTCGGTCCCCCCTCCAGAGCATGGTGGAGATTGCGGCCTTGTCCCACAGCGGAGGCGTTCAGGCGTCGGCCATCTTGAGGCCTATCACCGGGATCAGTCTCGGACCGTTTCGGGCTTTCCAAACTTCCCCCGGCGGTTTTACCTGGATGGGTGGTCAGCTGTAGCGGCTCGGAGGATGGAGGGCCCCCATCTTCTGAACGCGGCGGCGACCGCAGCGTCTGGGCTGCTGGAGGAACGAGCTGGCACGACATGGAGACAGCCAATGCTCCCTCCTCGTGTTGGAGCCCTGGAGGCCATGTCTGCGGACTTGGATGAGTGCCTGGTGATGGTGCCTGACACCGAGGGGAACCAGATTGCTACAGGCTCCTGGCGACCACAGATGGCGGAGCTGCATGGAGGTCGGGAGGAGACGGAGGACTTAACTGAACGTCCGGAGCTGACGGAGGTGCCTTCTGGACGGATGGTGGTCCTCCCTGCTGCGGTAACAGAGGACGCAACTGGAGGTGAGCTGGTCCCAGAAGTCAGGGAAGAGGGGCATGGGACACCGGCGACGGCGCACGCGAACCCACCGCCGCATGTTGGAGTGGAGGTGTTGCCAGATACGTCGCAGACCGAGGTGGAGGTGATACCTGCTGCCGGAGTGTGCCCCATAGGAGGAAAGAGAAGTGTGCCTAGGCCTCATGGAGCTGTCTCCGCTGTGATCACACTACTACGGGGATGCCTTTCCTTGCCTGCCCCGCGGCGACCGCTGTTTCGGGACACTGGATGAGAGCAGTCTATTGTTTTTTCCTGCCTGATGACTATCCGTTGTAATTACCTCTCCACTTTTTTTTTTTTTTAATGCCGTGATTTTTGCTTTTCGCCCCCCCCCCCCCCCCCCCCCCGCTCTCTGCTACGACTACGTCTTGAGATCTTCTTTGCTGAGGACGTTTATGCTTCTTTGACACTTTCAGAAGATTTAAAGCGGTTTTGATTTTACTCTTACTGTACGCTTTGTAGTTATGCAACCCCCCCTTGTTTTTTTCTGTTTTGCAGATGCCTTCTGACACCCCTCTCCCCCCCCCTTTTTTTTTTTTTTCCCTCCCTTATATTTTATTTTATTACTGCGCAGTCTCTGTGGACATTTGCGTTATTTTTATTTATCTATTTTTTGGGCTGCGTAGTGGATGTCTCTGGCTGGGGACACCCCAATGGAAAGTTTATGCACGATGCCATCTGAGTGTTTTTACGTCTTCGACCCATTGCTTTATGTCCCTGTGTGTTTATTATTGCTGGCGGGATAATTCTTCAGATGACATATGGCCCTGCGTGGCTAACTTACAATGTTGATTTCATGATGTCTATGCTAAAATTCTAAAATAAAGAATTATAAAAAAAAAAAGAAATATGTAAACCTCCTATTCTTAATCTTTCAAGAGTCTTTTCTTTCAGGAATTGTACCAGAGGATTGGAGAAAAGCTGATGTGGTCCCTATATTCAAGAAAGATTAAAAATGTATGCCTGGTAATTATAGACCTGTGAGCTTAACACCTGTAGCTGGGAAAGTATTTGAGGGGTTACTAGGGGATAATATTCAGAACTTTATTGGGAGGTATAATGTAATTAGCAATCATCAGCATGGTTTTATGAAACAGATCATGTCAGACTAACCTAATTGCATTCTATGAAGAAGTGTCAGTATAGATCAGGGGGTCGCAGTGGATGTGATTTATTTGGATTTTGCCAAAGCTTTTGACACAGTTCCACATGAGGGTACTTATTAAATTAAGAAAAAATTATCTAGATGAAAATACTTGTTCTTGGATAGAAAACTGGCTAAAGGATAGGGTACAGAGTCAGTGAGTGGTCATAAATGGTAAATTTTCAAGATGGACATCAGTGGTAAGTGGTGTCCCTCAGGGGTCTGTTATAGGATCAATTCTATTTAATATATTTATAAATGTTCTTGAAATAGGCATTGAAAGTCATGTATCAGTGTTTGCAGATGACACAAAACTAGGAAAAGCAATAGAATGTGAGCAGGATGTTACTTCGCTGCAGAGGGATTTAGCTAGATTGGGGACTGGGCACTTAACCACTTGGCTGCTATGGACGCGCTCAGCGCGTCCAGCCAAGTGGTTCTCCTGTGCTACGGACGCGCTCAGCATAGCACGATGACGCCAGTCCTGGAGTTAACCCCTAGCTGCCACCAACGGTGGAGATAGGGGGTTCATTGGAACCCCCTATCTCCCGATCCGTGGCAGCTAGGGGTTACAGTTTGGTACTGTTGGATCGGCCAGAGCATGGCCGTTCCAACGATACCAAACACGACTGTGAAAAAAGTTTTTTAAAAAAAATAAAAATTAAAAATTAAAAATAAAAAAATATTTTAAAAAAATAAGGTTTTTTTTTTTTTTTGGTTTGTTAATGCAGCAATATTGTTCCCATTTCAAATATAATGTGAACAATGATGCTGCACTAACGATTTTTGTATGCGGTGCGTTTGTTAAAAATCGCATAATTTCCCCCAAAAAAAATGTAACGAGACCCCAGTTCTAATTTTTTTAACAAGCGCACCCCATACAAAATATAACCGCAATTGCTCGCATGTTAAAATGTGAAAAAAATACACTTTACACGTTGTAAATTATTGAAAATTCATATTTTATTGCATTTTTTGTTATAATATACAGACAGGTCATGACGTATACATATAATAATGACATATTATTAATATGCCGAGTCTGATGGAAAGAACGATATATAATATGTCTGGGTCATATACTAAAATAAGCCTTCAAAACGCGTTTAAACATGATGAGCAAAACCGGTAAATATGACCTCAGCACAGAGGCGTGAAACGCCTCAGCAGCGAAAGGGTTAAATGGCAGATAAAGATTAATGTAGATAAATGCAAGGTTATGCACTTTGGAGTGAAGAACACACACAACTTATACCCTAAATGCTACTGAGTTAGAGAAATCCAAGCAGGAGAAGGATTTGGGAATAATCATAGACTTCAAACTAAGTAACACAATGCGCAATGTCAAACAGCAGCCGCCAAGGCCAGCAAGGTATCGGCATTAAAAGGGGAGTTCACTCTTGGGATGAAAATATAATTTTGCCTCTTTATAAATCAATGGTAAGACGCACCATGACTATGCCGTGTGATTTTCGCGCACCTGTCTTAAGAGATATTAAAGTGCAGAGACGGGCGACTAAATTAATAAGGGGAATGGAAGGTTTAAGTTATGAGGAAGGACTAACAAGCTTAAACCTGTTTAGTTTAGAGAAACGGCGCCTTAGAGGGGATCTGATAACTTTATATAAATATATACGGGGCCTTAGAGGGGATCTGATAACTTTATATAAATATATACAGGGCCTTAGAGGGATCTAATAACTTTATATAGATATATACAGGGCCATTATAAACCATTGTCTGGAAATCTATTCAATAACAGGTCTATACACAGGACACGAGGTCACCCATTTAGACTGGAGGAAAGGAGATTCAGCCTAAAGCATAGGAAGGGTTATTTTAGTGAGAACAATAAAGCTGTGGAATTCTCTGCCTGTTGAGGTGGTTGTCAGAGACTGTACAGACGTTTAAACCATGACTGGATGACTTCCTGCAAATATAATATTAAGAGTTATAATATTTAATATGTGGGTAAAAGCTGTTTGATCCAAGGAGAAATCTGACGCCATCTTCGGTCAAAAAGGAATTTTTTCGCAGTATGTTGCATTCTGACGAGTGCTTCAGACTGGGTTTTTTGCCTTCTTGTGGATCAACAGTAGTTGATGTGTGAAAGGCTGAACCCAATGGACGCATGTGTTTTTGGGTTTTTTTTCAGCCTATGTAACAGCCAACTAGTTCACAAAAATAGATAAGGGGTTAAATCCCACATGTAATTCTGATTAGCAAGTTGTTTCTGCATGCTCACAATGGACAGGATTTATCTTATGGACAGGTTTAGGAGACAAGTTTAAACAAATATTCAGGGATACATGGGTTAACCCACATACTGTAAAGCACTCGGGCAAGGGTTTGGGTCAAAATCCCTACAACCAGGTTCCCTAATGCCAACTTCCCTACACGGCCAACTTCCCTACACGGCCAACATCCCAGCGGCTAACACTAACCCTAACCCTACTCCCTAACCCCCCCTAAACCTAACTCTAGCCCCCCTAAATCTAGCCCTAACCTTAACCCCCTAAACCTAGCCCTACCCCCCCTAAACCTAGCATTAACCCCCCTAAACCTAGCCCTATACCCCCTAAACCTAGGGTTAGGGTGTTTAGTATTAGGGTTAGCCCCTGCAATTATGGATGTTTGGAAGTTGGCCAAGTAGGGAAGTTGGGATGTCCGGCACTTGTTCTGTCTGGAAGTTGGCCGTCGAGATGTTGGCATTAGGGAACCTGGCTGTAGGGATTTTGTCTGGCACCCCTCAGGCAAACATATAGCCCTAGGTCATGTCCCTATATGTACAAGATTTCTGTGCTGTTCCTCTTGCAAGGCCATAAAAATAGATGAAGGGTTAAATCCCTGAACACACCGAGACAGCCAAGCTATATTCTAATTAGTATTGCAATATTTCCTTTTTCTGGTTTAAGGCTATTTGTGACATTTATAAAGTGAATTTTTAACCCCTACTAGGAGGTTCTCCTACATTGGATGTCCAGTAACCTTCATGTTTTTGACCCCACCAAACCCAATTTAATAGATCATCTAGACACTCAAGGCCTCATAAAGGAACATATTTATTATGACGAGAAAGGTCACCGTGCATTTACAATATAAAAAGATATTACAAGATTATTTTCACCCAAACAGGAAATAAACAAGCTAGAATGCATCGGGACTCCGTTGAAAAATGCCAGTTACCCTCATTTGAAGTGACCCCCCCCCCCAGAGTAAGCACATGGCAGAGTGGGCAGCTTCCATTTATACCAAGTTTTCCCGGTGCTTGAGACTTCATGCACACAGGAGTGTCCAGCCCGCCCACTTGACCCCAGAGAACATTTTTACAGTAAGCATGCTCCTTACATTTCTTATATGCAATAATCATGTTTTATGAGTAACTAAGGAGAAAACAGCTGCTACTTTGATCTTAATTAGTTTCCTCCTGGTGCCATTCAGGCCAGGAAGGTGTAGTCCCCCCCCCCGTGATCAAACAGGCCCAACAGAGCTCATAGCAAACTTTCACACTTACCCCATTCAAAAGGACTGCTCACTGATTCTAATCACCCCTGCTGGGAATGTGAATAAATTATCCATGCAGGCACACACTCTTACATGTCTCCAACAGATTCCATAGCGTTGTGCAGTTATTAATATTTTACACGACCCCTGTCTGTGACACCCCTATCCATATTTCTCGAACTATCCCTCCTTTAAAGGGATACTCTAAGCAACATGACCACCTAAGCTATTTTAGGTGGTCATGATGCCCAGAGTATCCTGCCCTCTGTCCCCCCCTCCCTCCGCTCAGCGGTTCAGCTGTAAATGCTGAAAACAGCTGAGGCGGAGGAGTTTGCTCCGCCCTCCCAGCTGTCAGTCAGCAGAGCGGGAATCATATTTCCCGCTTCTGCCGACTTTTGCCGAGTAGGAGACGTCATCGTGCTTTCAGCGCGATGACGTCTCCAACTCACCGCAGAAGCTGGCGGCTCCCTCTGAGGGTTAGTATTGCGCGCATCCTCTTGCGCGCAACACTAATCCTCAGAGGGAGCCGGGAGAAAGCCTGCCGATTGGCTGGCTTACGTGAGAGGCGCGCATGCGTGCTTCTCACGTAAACCAGAAGGCAAGAAGAAGAAACAATGACGGGAGCGGAAGAGGAGGGAGGTGAGTATAAAAAAAAAAAAAAACCAGCGCTGGAAACAAGAGGATTTTAGGGTAAGTATTACAGTTAAAAACACAAAAACAAAAAATAACTATTTATTAAGGGAATAGGGATAGGTTAGGATTAAAAAACGGGGGGGGGGTGATTTTTTTGTTAAAGTATCTAGAAGTGTTGCTCCCAAGAAGTTGCAAAAGGGTTTCTTTCACTTTGTCTAATTAACCTCTTCACTACAAGCATGTTTTGTTGAAAAAGATTTTATCATGACATTTATTTAAAAGATGTGATTGGAAGTTGGCAATTAAATATAGGGTAAAATAGAAATTTTGAATAGAAATAGCTTTTTGACATGGTTAAAATAGTGTAAATTTGTTCATTTTTATGTATTAATTTATCCCTTACAGAAATACTACTGGGATGAAAGGTCCTATCTTGTACAATGTCACACGGGGGTCTGCATTGTGTCAGATTCTGTAAATATGCTGCAGACAGATAATAAAATGAGATCTCCTGTTTATGGGGATCTGTAGTGATCATAATGAGATTATTAGCAATGCAATATCTGTATGTGCTGCATAATGCCTGTGTATGGCAATTACTGCAACACCTTGTATCTGTATGTGCTGCATAATGCCTGTGTATTACAATTACTGCAACACCTTGTATCTGTATGTGCTGCATAATGCCTGTGTATGGCAATTACTGCAACACCTTGTATCTGTATGTGCTGCATAATGCCTGTGTATGGCAATTACTGCAACACCTTGTATCTGTATGTGCTGCATAATGCCTGTGTATGGCAATTACAGCAACACCTTGTATCTGTATGTGCTGCATAATGCCTGTGTATGGCAATTACAGCAACACCTTGTATCTGTATGTGCTGCATAATGCCTGTGTATTACAATTACAGCAACACTTTGTATTACAATTACAGCAACACCTTGTATCTGTACTGTACTGGAATTTCACTCATTATAACTCCCTGTACAGCCGTGAGCATAGGCAACTCTACAGGGGGGCAAGGGGGGGCAATTGCCCCCCCTAGGTTATTCCTTGCCCCCCCATGTGCCCCCCCCCCACCAAAAAGCAGCATCCAGCTTCCCACACTTATTCGGACCAATGTATCTCCGTCGCTATGCATCGTATATGGACGATATAGGTGTAATTTGAACGGGCAGATTCTGGCCTTTCCAATGATACCCAACATGACCATATTCACTGTGAAGAACAAGTCATAAAACACTGAATAAAAACAGGCACTTAAACTTAAACACTTTCACAGGGTTGAAATGGCTCAGCAGTGAAATGGTTAATGTTCAGACTATGCATTACATTGTGTATTACGTTAGTTTTTGCCTTGGTTTGGTTGTATATTAAGGATTAATGGGTAGGCTTTATCCCTTACAGTATACATTTGTTTTTTCCATGATTAATGGCATTGTAGGGGTTAATGGTTTGGCTATATGCCTCACAGTGTATTAATTTCATGTTTTCCCTTTATTAATGGCATTTTAGGGGTTAAGGGGTAGCTAAATGCCACATTGTTTATTAAGTTTATTGTATTTCTTTGGGTTTATGGCATTTTAGGGGATATTATTGAAGTTAGAATCTAAAGGGTCTAATGATCTTTAGATCCGCTTCTTTTCGTCACATTTCGGGGAATTAATTTTGCCAAAAATAAGATGAATTCCCTATTTAGTAAATAGTCACTGTAATTTGCTAAAAGTGGAGTCGCTGAAGCCGCTATCAGACATTCAGCGAAAACTGCCGAATTGCGGCAAATAAAATATTGAATTTAAGTATCAGGTTAGTGGAACAAAAAGGCATCATTGCGTCACATTACTCCTTGCGTCACATTACTCCTTGCGTCACATTACTCCTTGCGTCACATTATTTCTTGCGTCACATTATTCCTTGCGTCACATTACTCCTTGCGTCACATTATTCCTTGCGTCACATTACTCCTTGCGTCACATTACTCCTTGCGTCACATTACTCATTGCGTCACATTACTCATTGCATCACATTACTGATTGCGTCACATTACTCATTGCGTCACATTACTCATTGCGTCACATTACTCATTGCATCACATTACTCATTGCATCACATTACTCATTGCATCACATTACTCTGGGGTTTTGGAATCTTATTTATATATACTTATTTAGGGCACTATTACCTGGTGTGAGCTAACCCTTGCGTCGGCATGGTTTTACATTAGCGCCAGGTTAATTGAGTCTAGCGCCTGACCAGATTGTTTCCCTTTCGCTACAAACGGGAAAAATCACTTAGCGCGTCGCTATTAGCGATTTGTACCACGAGCTTACTGTACTTTCCGCGTCCTTTACTTAACATGGGGAGTGCTAGAGATCTCTAGCGCTTTTGCAGCTAACAGCTCATTTGGTGCCAGCGCTAATTTTTTGAGGGAAGCTGATTGCAACATGTTACCTACTGCTCAACCCTGGTGCTAACTCCGAAAAAACAGGTCCTCTTCCAAAATAAACAGGCAATTAACAGGCAATGTAAAGGAATGCAGCACAGGTGTTCACCATAGTAATGGATCTGGTCAGCAATGTCGCTGCTGTTGCAGTTGGCTCGATTTATGATATAAATGTATCCTTTATCCACATATATCCTAATTCTAATATATTGGCTAAATTTAAACCTTTTATGCTGGGGGTTATTCATGGTATGGAAGCGGTTGATTATTAGGGTGACTGTGTGGACCATGTTTAAAGGGACACGTGAATAAGTCTTGCCCTGAAACATGTATTATTTATATGCTGCAGCAGGGAAATTTGTGTCGCTCACCTGGCCTTCCTTTTGGATCTATTAAATGCAGTGTAAGGATTCCACATGCTGTTGGGTGGTATTTATCATGCAATGCCCATCAGCCTTAATATATGTGTGCATCAAAACATGGATGATACGACCACCTTGGAGTATTTTAATAATGCAGGGGTGTGAGGTTATTCATGGATGTGTTCATATTCAAGCTTGTGAGGGCGGGGGATAGGTATGGCCCGGCCCTCTGCACTGGAAAAGAAAAACAGTTCTATCACACAACCGCATTAGCGCTGGGTCTCAGCACAGGTCTTAGAGTTTCCCTAGCGTGCGCCAAATGACCTTGTTCATGGACTACCGCAGACAAGGTGATCTGTTAGTAGGTCGTTCAGCACTAACAGGGTTATTCAGAGAGTGGTGAAAAGCAGGAGAATGACTGAAGAATAGAAAATACTAGGTCAAAATAGCCGATTTGGAAAGTGAGATGAATGGGAGAATTTTTCTGGTTCGGCTATTTTGACCAAGAATTTTCCATTCTCCAGTCATTCTCCTGCTATTCACCTCTCTCTGAATAACCCTGTAGGTTTTAGCGACTCGCGCTAAATTTTTCCTTTAGTGATGGTGTTTTAGCTCACACCAGGTGATTGGGCCCTTAGTTTTATTCAGTGGTATGATTTAGTGGTGAAAATTATTAGTGCCCCCCCCCCAGTTTTGACTGCGGTATCTTATGTGCCCCCCCTAAATATTATTCCTAGAGTCACCACTGGCCGTGAGTGACCCCACAGCTCTCCCTGGCTGCTGAAATGTAGCAGTAAAGTTTCTTAACTGTTTGTTGCATTGCAAATCCAGCTCTGACTGTATCTTAGGAGCCTGTAGGTCAGTGGTGTATTTAGGTTTTGTGCTGCCCTAGGCCTGACTAAACTCGTGCACCCCTAATTTTAAATTTGAGGCACCCCTTCCTGTCAAGGGCACACCTCTTCCTGGTTAATCCCCACCCTTCCTCTCTAAGCTCCACCTTTTCCTCTTAGAGCTCCGCCTTTTCCTCTCTTTTTATTAAAAGTGGATACCAAGTGCCTACTTGTATATTTTGTATACCATTTCAAATGTATCTATTGAGATAAATAAAATTATGAAATGTTTAAATTCAAGCATTTTTACAAAGAACAGCCACGCATGTCAAGTATACTGGATCACAGCCACTCTAATTGGTTGAACAATGAAATCCACAGAAACGTGCACTGCATATAAGCGTATCAGAGCTGCACTGTGTATGAGCATCTTAGCACTGCACAGCAATACAACTCACAGTAATGTGCAGTGTGTATGAGCGTATCCCAGAGCTCCAGGGCAATAAAACTCACAGTAATATGCAGTGTGTATCACAGAATCCACAGCAATAAAACTCCCAGCAATGCAATGTGCGGTGTGTGTGTGCGTATCAGAATCCACTGCAATAAAACTCCCAGCAAACCGAGTGAATATGAGCACACAGCAATTATTTATTCTATATTTACCGGCCTCTGTCTGCGGTAGGGCTGTGTGCAGAGTCAGCAGGGACTGTGTACAGACTCAGCAGGAGGTCCCTCCAGGCCACGTTAGGATCGCGGCTGTGCCTGTGCGTGGAGCCATCTTGTCAGCAGTGGGGTGCCACTGCCAGAGGGTGCACCGTGGCTTTGATTCCCTTCCCGGTGGGTGTTCAGTCCAGAATAGAGTGAGAGTCCGTGTTAACGAGAGGGCGTGTCACGTGGTTCAGCCAGTCAGGTGATACGGAGACTCAGTACCACCTGACTGGCTGGACCGCGTGACCTGCACGCACGCAGCCTCACCAGGAGCCAGGCAGCTCAATGACAAATTTCTATCACTGCAGTGCTGGTTAAGGAAAGGTACACTTTAAACAGTAGTAAGCAGACAGGGCTTCATATTCTGCTGATTACCCCCCTTTACCTGCCGTTTACTGTCATCTTCTCTCTCTGCACACAAATCACATCCCCCTCCCCTCTCCTAGAGCTGCTGCGGGGCAGGGGAGGAGCTATGGAGGGAGGAGAGGGGGATTTTTATTCTATTCGATTTTATTCCGTATGCAAACGCCCTGCTCCGCTGCTCGTTGTTTGAGAACACAGCTCAAAGTTGACACACAGTGACAGTGGCACCTCCTAGTACCCCCCTAATGACACCCCAATAATCACTGGTACCTGGGGCGGCCTGCCACCCGCCACTCCCCTAAGTACACCACTGTTCTGTGATATGCTCACACACAAGTTTGGCGAACTGCCAGCAAGTACGGTGCTGTTTGAAGGCATTGCAAATCCCCATAGAGAAGTAATGGTTAATCTATTCAGAGAACACCAAACCGCAGAGAAATGGCAGTGAAATGCCCTGATGTTCGGTGGTTTCAATCAGCAGGTTTATTCAGACGAACCCCATAGGTTTCAATGTTAAAAATATTCCCATTTTTATGCAATATCTAATAAACCATTTATTTTAATGTGCAGTAAAAAGTCTTTGATTTGGTTTTTTTTTAGTAATTTTTCAGATTTTTTTGGGCAAAATTCACCCCCCCTTTTTTTAATAGTGGTTTCTCTTTTATGTAACAGAACTTTTTATTATCAATCATAGGATCTTATATGTAAATTCCAGACATTTTCGTTCAGTAGTTCTTTTGAAAACAGCAGGCCACGGGTTTGCGGTGGCAGCATTCAGCGGCCAACTCCATGCACTTTGGGGACCCTGCGGTGAATGGTGAATTCACTGCAGGGTGGGCAAATTTTATTCCCCGAAGTGCAGGGAACTACAGAACACCAAAATGTTGGCGTCATTTCGGTGCTCTGTGAGTAACCCATTTAGTGGTGAGGGTTTTTGCTGCGCCCTGGAAAGTGAAAGCCTAGGCCTTGCCTACCCAGGACATACTTGAAAATTAGTGAAATCTCAATGTATCCTTCCTGGTAAAATACTTTGCAAAAGTGAAAAAAAAATAAAAAAAATTATAGGGGTGGGGCCACCCCGTGCGGGCCGCAGCCCTTCTGAAAAGTGCCGCCCTAGGCCTAGGCCTTGTCGGCCTAGGCCAAAATACACCACTGCTGTAGGTACAGAAGTGTGGTACACCCCAAACAAAAAAAATCATGCCAAAATGACTTTTTGCATTTTCGTTATGTGCTCAAATCAAAAGGGGCAGAATCTGTTGCCTTAGTTGAGTTAGTGCAGCAGCATTGTTTGTTTTATATGTCAAAGCATATATTGCCTCTGCTGTAGAATAGAAAAAAAATACATTTCACATGTTTTTTGGTATATAAAAATACATATATAAGGTATGTAATACCTTGGATTGCGATTATTACTCATTCCGGAAGCGTGCTTGTAATCCAAAGCGCTCTTATATCAAAGCAAATTTCTCCATAAGAAATCATGGAAACTCTGACGATTCGTTCCACAACCATTTATTCATATGAAAATGATTACAGTAACACAAAATACTGCACACTATGAAGTCAAAATAAACCGAATTAACCTGCACATTGCCTATGAGAAGAATTGTGGCTGGTGGGTGGGAGAGGAGGAGGGTTATTGTGCAGGACCTTTATCACTATCTGTTAGAGGGTTTCAGCACGTCCACTGAATGTGTGATACTATTACGCATGTTACACCTAGGGATGGGCTGCCGGTTCGATGCGAACATGAGTTCGCATCGAACATTGGCCGTTCGACCGAACGGCGAACATTTCCGTGTGTTTGCCGCGTGTTCGCCCACAATGCACCACAATCCACTGTGCCCTGGCCTGAAGCTTGTAATTGGCTACAGCTTTGCACCTGACCACAGGTCAGGTGCAAGACTATGCCAATCAGGGCTCAATCATGGGCTCACAGAGCTAAGTCCCGCAGCACACTATATAAGGCTTCCCCGCAGCCCCAGCGTGTGTGTTGCAGGAGTGAATCAGAGAGGAGATTGTTGGATTTGTAGGGACAAGCTGGCAGTATGTCATGCCCGCTCTCGGCCCTGGCCGCCATGTTGGGATGCCTGCAATACTCACCCGAAGTCCCTCGTGGCGCATCGCTCCACGCTCTCTGCCCGCAAGCAGGAGAGCTCGAGGTCCGTCCCACGCCACCAACAGGAGTCGAATGCCGAGGAACAAAGAGCGCACGTGCGATCGCCTATCTCAAGACAAAAGGAGCTTGGTACTCTCTGCTGGTAGCTTACCCTCTGCTGGTAGCTTACGGGTACTGCATGACACCTGCACTGGAGATCCTTGTATGCCCCCAATTAACCTATCACGTACTCAGGTATCCCAACTCCAACTACAAGTCCCAGGTGAACGGTGTTCTTATGATCCTCTGAACCCTATTTAAACCTGCCGCCTTTCTCAGTTCATTAACCAGGTTAGACTGTGGTTCACCGCTTCAGTTATCCAGTGTTCCCTCTTCGTTCCTGTTCCAAGTGAATCCTGAGTTCCAAATCCTCTACCCCGGCTTACTCCACGACCACTGTCCCAGCTCCAGATCCTGCATCCAGGCTTACTCCACGACCACGGTACCAGCTCCACATCCTGCATCCAGGCTTACTCCATGACCACGGTACCAGCTCCACATCCTGCATCCAGGCTTACTCCACGACCACGGTACCAGCTCCACATCCTGCATCCAGGCTTACTCCACCACGACCACGGTACCAGCTCCACATCCTGCATCCAGGCTTACTCCACGACCACGGTACCAGCTCCAGATCCTGCATCCAGGCTTACTCCACGACCACGGTACCAGCTCCACATCCTGCATCCAGGCTTACTCCACGACCACGGTACCAGCTCCACATCCTGCATCCAGGCTTACTCCACGACCACGGTACCAGCTCCACATCCTGCATCCAGGCTTACTCCACGACCACGGTACCAGCTCCACATCCTGCATCCAGGCTTACTCCACGACCACGGTACCAGCTCCACATCCTGCATCCAGGCTTACTCCACGACCACGGTACCAGCTCCACATCCTGCATCCAGGCTTACTCCACGACCACGGTACCAGATCCTGCATCCAGGCTTACTCCACGACCACGGTACCAGATCCTGCATCCAGGCTTACTCCACGACCACGGTACCAGATCCTGCATTCAGGCTTACTCCACGACCACGGTACCAGCTCCAGATCCTATATCCAGGCTTGTTCCCACGACCACGGTACCCGCTCCAGATCCATAACCCAGGATTGTTTCAAAGGCCACAGCCCACATTACCCTTTTCTACTACCCATCGTTCTGGACTTTGTATTAACCAAGAATACCTTTCGACTAATAGCCTTTTGTTCTGGACTTATATTTAATTTCATCTCAGTAAATGTTCAATTGCTTATATATACACCTCCTGGTCTCCTTCTTCGACGGCTTGCCATTGGGTTCCATACGAACAACATTATACAGGCGTCACAGACCCTGCCCTTACACAGTAGCAAATAGCAGGGAACTGGCAGCCTGGCTGTGAAATATCCGACCCAAGCAGTTGTTTATGAATAGATTAAAGGAAAACCATTTACCATCATTTGAAATGTCATTTTTTTTGTTTTTAAATGTTTCTATACATCCTACAAATCCGCCACTTCACGGGCAGGTTACGGGGACCTCCTAGGCACGATATCTGAAGGAATTTTTCGTTTTTATTTTTAACCCTTATTTCATGGAAAAATCACTGTTCCTTTAAAAACTTTTTTTAAAAACTTTTTGTCCTTGTTTCCTGTCCCCCAGGGCACTACCCGGACCCCCATACACCTTTTATGGCAAATATCTAGCACATATGCCCTCTTGGATGGCACTCTAAAAATCGAACTTTCGAGTCCCGTTGACTTGCATTGAGTTCGGTTCGTGTTCGTGTTCGAATTCGAGTTTTTTAAATTGTTCGAATGTGAACCGAACACAGGTGTTCGGCCCATCCCTAGTTACACCATGTGGCCCTCCCCATCGAGCTGTCTGAATGCTCCGACGGACGCAGGGAGAAAAGGTGACCATGGACTCAGTTGTGATGTGACGCTTGGCAGACAAAGCGTGCGTACATTGACATCGCTTGTATATTAAGACAAAATTTATAAAAAAAAATTGTTGGGGGCGTGTCCGGCCGAGCAGGGGAACAGACATGTTCTGAATGTCAACAATATACAAAAGTTTGAGAAAGCGCCGGTGCAGATCCCGCAACCACGGAAAGCCAGACTTAAAGTTATACTCACCCAATGCAATATCAGTGTGTAACTGAAAAAAAAATTTAATATAATTACCAAAGCATATATATATGGCTGGGCCAGTACTCTTATAGGCATGTAAAAAAAGAAAGAAAAAGGCACATTGCGCAATACATATGTAAAAATAGTGTGATAAAATTCTTGTGATAAAGCTTCACTCACATGGACCAGAGCCTGTACAAATCAAGGCTCTATATGAAAGCGTTGGGTCCCTTCAGGGATGACCCCATCCCATCTTCATACGCCCTCCAGATATATAATATGGACCATGTAGAGGAGGACACAAGAGTGGACCATAGCGTAATTCAGTACAGCAGAGACAAATGAATACAGCTTCCAACAGGACAAAACTCACGTGATATGGAGGCTGTGCCGTATCCACTGGCTCCGTAGTAATGCTTGGGTGTATTAGGGACACACCAATCCCCTTGGAACCAATAAAAGAACCTTCTTTTCAAGTAAAAAAGTATTTAATATAAAACAAAAACCAAAACGCGTTTCGCTGTGACAACAGCTTCATCAGTTGGTTAAAAAACAAAAAAAAAAAGTTCTGAATGTGCTCATCCAGACCCTGCTGACAACGGGGATTTCTATTAGGATTTTCCCCGCAGATTTCTACTTTTGAGCACCCCTGGGAAGCTGGCCATCAGGTGACAGGTTCTGGAGCTCATCTCGGCCCCCCCTCCGGAGCCAAGCAGAGACAACGGCCTTTGTCCCCTGCCTGGTGTGGCCTGACAGCAGCCATTTTGAGGCATGGATTTGGACCTGCGCCTCGTTCGGCCTGTACTCCTGGGCCTTCGGATGCTGTATGCTGGGTGGACAGAGGGCCCCTGTCCCTCGGCGGCAGCGGATGCCCCTTAAGCGGGGATGGTGGAGGAGGGTGGGGAAGGGTGGCAGCTGACCCGCCCACCCTCTGCCAGGAGCCTGGGGGATGTGCTGGACGAGCTGGAGGCCTGCCTGGCACAATTGCCTGAAGACGATGAGACCCCGATTTACACAAGGTAGTTGGCGCCGGCTGATGGCTGTGCTGGGGGTGGACTGGAGGAAGGAGGACTTAGCTGAAGCGGCGTTGGGGGATGCATACCCTGCCGGTCGCATGGATGACTTTTCCATACAGGATGAGGGAGAACTGTGAGATGAGGACAGGATCTGCTGTGATGATGTTGGTTCGATCGCGGCGCTGCAAGGGGCCTTTCGACCTACTGAAGTGCGTCTGAAGGAGAAGACCTTACCTGTGAATTGGGGGAGGACTCCCCCAGCAGTGAAGAGGATTGTGGTGGTGAAGACGGGCCGGTGTACACGGAGTTCAGGGAGAATCTTGTGTTGCCCTCCGCTGACCCCCCCGCGCTATCTTTGCTGAAGACAACCGCAGACTTGACTCACGAAGTTTCTACCGGTGGTTGTGCGAATGGAGGTTTTCCTGTCGTATTGCCCTGGCTGGTCTCTCCTGAGCGTGAGTTTTTTGACTGGCTTGGCCTGATATGTGGTGACATGTCTGCTGCGCGAGCTCCCATTTTTCGAGATACGGGTTGACGAGACCCCAGAGGCATTTTTTCCTTTTATTCTTACTAGACTCTGACCTTTCCAATGACACCTCACTTAACCTTGTGCCTTGTACAATTCAGAGATGCAGGTTCCCAAGTCCCCCTGTCTCTCCTCACTGCAGTGCCATGGTCTAGGTTGCTGATGAAACCATGCTTTGCATCATCAGCTGCACACTTCCTGGCAGTGTGGGAAATTAGGTGTTAGCGCAGCATCAATGTGCACTTTATATTTGTAAATTGAATAATAGTGCTACGTTAGAAAAAAGAGCAATAGTTTTTTTTTTTTCTATAACATAAATCTAACCTGGAACCTGTATTTGGTATCACTGGAAAGGCCATAATTTGGCATTTCCAATAATACCTCATATGTCCCTCTAGCCCTTAGGACTCCAGAGATACAGAGGTCTAAATGATTACAAATTGTAGAAAAAGAGAAAACCCTTAATTTTTTAAAAAAAATTACATAGCAAGGCACCCCCTTGTGGCAGGAGCCTGTAGGTACATGCCTACTCTGCCTAGTTATAAATCTGGCCCTGGTTTTACAGTTAGGGAGGGGGTTGCTCCTGCTTTTACCAGTAAAACAGAATAAAAAGAAGAAAACAAGAGAATATATTTGGTTTCTCCAAGGGGGCACACTAATATTGCTTTAAAATGTATGCAAATAGGGTCTGATGTGCCGATGACTGGTTTTCAATGCATTTCAAAGCAAAATCGAGTTAACATGATTCAGTGAAGGGGTTCATGCCTGGCATGGTACTTTGAATATTGGTAAATTGATATAGTTGGAGAATGTGACTGCTTTCAGGTGGGTGGCAGTCAGATTGTTGATAAGGTTGCTATGTATAGTACTCCATACTGAAAGTATAGGAATATAGGATTCCATTCACCAATCTGAGAATACAGCATTGCATTCCTGCTCCACAGCTTTGATTTTATTGGTGGTGCATTCTTCTTTAGAGGTACTGGATTAAAGAATAGTATAGTGTTTGACACCTGTATTTATTATTAAATTTATTTTTAAAAGGTCTTGAGTAGGGATGCACTGATACCACTTTTTTAAGACCGAGTACGAGTACAGATACTTTTGTTCAAGTACTCACCGATACCAATTACCGATACTTTTATTTTATGTCATGTGACGCTTTCCAATAAGAACAGACCTCCTATAAAGCCCCCAGGTCTCATGGATTTGCCCCAGCTCATGGATATCCTGACCCCAGCTCATGGATAATTGCCCCCCAGCTCATGGATATGCCCCCCTTGCTCATGGATATGCCCCCCCTGCTCATGGATATGCCCCCCTTGCTCATGGATATGCCCCCCTTGCTCATGGATATGCCCCCCCTGCTCATGGATATGCCCCCCTTGCTCATGGATATGCCCCCCTTGCTCATGGATATGCCCCCTGCTCATGGATATGCCCCCCTGCTCATGGATATGCCCCCTTGCTCATGGATATGCCCCCCTTGCTCATGGATATGGCCCCCCTTGCTCATGGATATGGCCCCCTGCTCATGGATATGCCCCCCCTGCTCATGGATATGCCCCCTTGCTCATGGATATGCCCCCCTTGCTCATGGATATGCCCCCCCTGCTCATGGATATGCCCCCCTTGCTCATGGATATGCCCCCCAGCTCATGGATATGCCCCCCTTGCTCATGGATATGCCCCCCTTGCTCATGGATATGCCCCCCTGCTCATGGATATGCCCCCTTGCTCATGGATATGCCCCCCCTGCTCATGGATATGCCCCCCTGCTCATCCCCTGCTCATGGATATGCCCCCCTTGCTCATGGATATGCCCCCCCTGCTCATGGATATGCCCCCCAGCTCATGGATATGCCCCCTGCTCATGGATATGCCCCCCAGCTCATGGATATGCCCCCCAGCTCATGGATATGCCCCCCTTGCTCATGGATATGCCCCCCAGCTCATGGATATGCCCCCCCTGCTCATGGATATGCCCCCTTGCTCATGGATATGCCCCCCCTGCTCATGGATATGCCCCCCCTGCTCATGGATATTCCCCCCTTGCTCATGGATATGCCCCCCCTGCTCATGGATAATGCCCCCCTGCTCATGGATGTGCCCCCTGCTCATGGATATGCCCCCGCACTCTCCGCTCATACTTACCTTCCTTCAGCGCCGCCGGTAAAGTCTTCGCGCGCGCGCGCTCCTTGGAAGGACCCCAGCCGCGACCACGTGGGACCATGTGATCGCGGCTGGGGTCCTTCCAACGAGCGCGCGCGCGCGGGAACTTTCCCGGCGTCGCTGAAGGAAGGTAAGTATGAGCGGAGACCAGCTGCAGGGCCTGTCCGAATGCTCTATCGGCATTCGGACAGGCCCTGCAGCTGCTCACTTTGTTTATACTTACCTTCCTTCAGCGACGCCGGGAAAGTTCCCGCGCACGCGCTCGTTGGAAGGACCCCAGCCGCGATCACATGGTCCCACGTGGTCGCGGCTGGGGTCCTTCCAAGGAGCGCGCGCGCGAAGACTTTCCCGGCGTCGCTGAAGGAAGGTAAGTATAAACAAAGTTAGGTGACCAGCTGCAGGGCCTGTCCGAATGCCGATAGAGCATTCGGACAGCCGCCGCAGCCCCTAGGATACCGGCAAGCCGGCTCAATGCCGGCTCAATGCCGGCTTCCGGTATCGGAAAAAAATATCGGGGGTACTGCACGAGTACCAAGTACTCCTGCAGTACCCGGTATCGGCACCGATATCGATACTAGTATCGGTATCGGTGCAACCCTAGTCTTGAGGGCTTGAACCACTGACAGTATAGCTTTGGATCATAGATACTTTTTGCTCTCCTATTGGCTCTCCGTGGTGTCCTATGTCTGACACGTATTTATATTCTTAGAATTATATATTTTATTAAATTTATATCCATCATTCTATATTATTCAATAATTACTTACACAGGTTGCCTCTCCTGCTTGAGAAGGGGTTAAATCCCTCCTAGGGGGCTCCTAGTAGAACCCCCCCCCTTCCCTCCCCACTTGGGACTTTTGGAAAATTGTAAAACACGTGTTTTTTTTTATTTTTCAAGAAGATCGTAAGTGCCAAATTTCACACCTGTAAAATCTTTGGTTTTGAAATATAGGTATGCTGATAAAAGTATTCACATCCCTTTCCCCCACCCCCTTAACTGGATTTTCGAAAAATGGTAAAACATGTTTTTTTTTTTTTTTTGCACGAAGATTGTAAATATCGAATTTCACACCTGTAACATCATTGGTTTTTGAAATATAGGTATAGTGATAAAGGTATTCATCCCCCTTTTTGCCCCACCATGGATTTTTGGAAAATGGTAAAATACGTGTTTTATTTTCAAGACGAATCTAAATACCAATTTTCACGTCTGTAACATCTTCTGTTTTTGAGATATAGGTATCCTGTTGAAAAGTATTCACCCCCCTTTTTTCACCCACCACGTGTAAGTGCCAGATTTCACCCCTGTAACATCTTTGGTTTCTGGAAATATAGGTATACTGATAAAAGTATTCAACCCCCCCCCCCCCCCCGTTTTCCGCATCCCACTGGATTTTTGGAAAATTGTAAAATAGGTGTTTTTTTGTTTCTCAAGACAAATCTAAATACCAATTTTCACATCTGTAACATCTTCTGTTTTTGAGATGTAGGTATCCTGTTTAAAAGTATTCACCCCCCTTTTTTTTTTTTACCCCCCACTTGGATTTTTGGAAAATGGTAAAACACGTGTTTCTTTATTTTCAAAAGATTGTAATTACCAAACTTCACACCTGTAACATCTTGTTTTTTGAACTATAGATATACTGATAAAAGTATTCAGACCCCTTTCCCTCAACCCCCCCCTTATTTGGATTTGTGGAAAATGGCAAAACACATGTTATTTTTTTTTTCACGAAGATTGTAAATACCAAATTTCACACCTGTAACATCTTTGGTTTTTGAAATATAGGTATACTGATAAAAGTATTCAACCCCCCCTTTTTGCCCCCTCCCACTGAATTTTTGGAAAATCGTAAAATAGGTGTTTTTTTGTTTCTCAAGAGGAATCTAAATACCAATTTTCACGTATGTAACATCTTCTGTTTTTGAGATATAGGTATCCTGTTTAAAAGTATTCAGCCCCCTTTTTTCATCCCCCCTTGGGATTTTTGGAAAATGGCAAAATACCGGTTTTAATTTTTCAAGAAGATTGTAAATACCAAATTTCACATCTGTAACATCTATGGTTTTTGAAATATAGGTATAATGATAAAAATATTCAGACCCCTTTCCCCCCCCCCCCCCCCCCAATTGGATTTGTGGAAAATGACAAAAAACTTGTTTGGTTTATTTCACAAAGATTGTAAATACCAAATTTCACACCCGTAACATCTTCGGTTTTTGAAATATAGGTATACTGATAAAAGTATTTAACCCCCTTTTTTGCCCCCCCCCCCAAGGAATTTTCAGAACATAGTAAAATAAGTGTTGTTTTATTTTTCAAGACAAATCTAAATACCAGTTTTCAGGACTGTAACATTGTCTGATTTGGAGATACAGGTATCCTGTTTAAAATATTTAAAATGTTCAACCCCCTTTTTTCACCCCCCACTTGGATTTTTGAAAAACGGTAAAATCATTGGAACCCCCCATCTCCACCATTGGTGGCAGCTAGGGGTTAACTCCAGGACTGGCGTCATCGTGCTGTGCACGATGACGCCAGTCACCAGGGGTGTAGTGTTTTCTGTGTGCATATTAACAGGAGCAATCACCAGTTTGTGACGTGTTCATAGAGCAGCTCTTTATTCAGCTCAGATCCAATACAACACTAACTGAATAACTGACAACAGGACCTAAAATGGCTGCCGATCATAGAGTTCTCCGTAAACAGTTCCAGAGTGTCCTTTCTTAAAGTGACAGTACACCACATCTCCCCAACTAATTCCAAATCCCCCCTTTAAACAAGCAACATTACTGAACAATAAACAAAACTATAAACAGGTGTTAAGAATGCAAAATACACATTATCCCATGACATAATCTTTCAGTCTTTCAGGAAGGCGTGTCACTCTTCCAGCTCTTGTTGTTATCTGCTGAGATTCTGTAGAATTTACAGGGACTAGGGCTCCTTGGTCTCCATCAAAATTTGACACTTCAGTCTCTGAGTCTGTATGTTCTGCCATTGTTGTTTCCGCTCCTCGCACAGGTACAAGCAGCTGGGGCTCTATATGGTCTTGATCACCTGTGGTATCCCTCCTGAGATGACGGCGGTTTCTCCTGTACTTTCTGCCATCAGGTCTGGCAACCACATATGATCTTGGCTCAGGACCTATGGATGATATTGTGGCAGGCTGCCAACCCGCTGTTGTCTCCATAAGGACTGCATCCCCTTTATGGAAGGGTGGTAGTGACTTGGCACCATGATCATAATACACCTTCTGCCTGCGCTGCAATTTTCTCAGTTGTTGGTGTGCATGCTGTGGGATCCGTGGCTGTAATGCAGCAGCAACAACCGGTAACTTGGTCCTCAGCACCCGGCCCATTAGAAGTTGTGCTGGAGAGTAGGCCATACCAGTGACTGGGGTGTTGCGCAACTCCAGAAGCCCTATATGAGGATCTACTCCTGATTCCCATGCCTTTTGGAGCACGAGTTTGATCGTTTTTACAGTCCTTTCAGCTAGTCCATTAGACTGGGGGTAGCCAGGACTAGAATGAGTAAACTTTATACCCCATTTGGCAGCAAAGTCCTTCACCTCAGCACTCGCAAAGGGTACATGGTCGCAGATGATTTCTGTTGGGATGCCATGTCTACTAAAGGTTTCTTTCAGTTTGCCAATCACCGACAATGCTGATTTATCAGACAGCTTTAACACTTCTGGTACTTGGAGAAATAGTCCACTACCACAAGGAATGAGGCTCCTCGCCACTCAAAAATGTCCGCTGCCAGTTTTTGCCAAGGAAGGTGAGGAATTGTGTGTGAGAGTAATGGCTCTTTTTGATTCGCTGGTTGGTGGCTAGCACAAATCTTGCAGGTCTCTACCATGTGCTGTATGTCCTTGGACATGCTGGGCCAGAACAGGATCATCCGAGCCCGCATTTTGGTTCTCTGTATCCCTTGATGGCACTCATGCAAACTGTCCAGAATTTTCCTGCGAGCATTCTGAGGTACCACAATCTTGTCACCAAGCAATAGGAGAGCATCCTCCATGCGGAGCAAGTGCTTACATTGCCAAAACGGCTGTAGACTTAGACGAAGCTGCTTTTTCCTTTGTGGCCAACCTTGAGATAGAATTTCTTTAATGGCAGATAGGTCTGCATCTTCTGCTGTGGAAGTCTGTAAATAAGATAGCATATCAGCTCCAATAGTTTCTGATACTGACAGCGTATAAACAACCCTTTCCTCTGATAGCATGTCCTCTTCTTGCTCTGGCGGATCCACAGTAGCCCTAGAAAGGGCATCAGAAATATGCATATCACGTCCAGGAGTGTAAACAATCTCTAGGTCATATCGTTGCAGTCGTAAGAGCATACGCTGGAGCCTTGCTGGCGCTTTGCTCAATGGTTTAGTGAGAATTGCTTCAAGAGGCTTGTGGTCAGACTGAACTGTGACTGTTTTGCCGAATACAAACTGGTGGAACTTTTTTGTTGCATACACAATGGCCAATAGTTCTTTCTCTATCTGGGCATAATTCTGCTCTGTGGTAGTCATTGCTCTAGATGCATAAGCTATGGGGCAGTTATCCTGAAGTAAGCACGCTCCAAGACCTGACTTAGACGCATCTGCCTGAATCACCACTGCTTTTGTTATCACCACTGCTTTTGTTGGGTCAAAAAATCGCAATACTGGAGCCTCAATCAGTGCCTGTTTTAAAGATTGTACCGCTTTAGCATGCTCCGGAGCCCACTGCCACAAAATATCCTTGCAAAGAAGCTTCCGCAACGGCGCTGTAATCTCTGCCTCCCCAGGTATGTATTGTGCAAGATACCGGACCATGCCAAAAATCTCTGTAGCCCTTTTTTGTCCTCAGGGTCGGGCATTTTGCTAATTGCCTGGACCTTCTCCATATCAGGTTGAACACCAACAGGGGTGATGACATGTCCCATATACCGGACTTCTGATACTTTGAATTGAATTTTGTCTGGGTTGAACTTGATGTTCTCTTCTAATGCTCGATTCAATACCTGGTGGAGAATCTGATCATGTTCCTCATGTGATGTAGCAGCAATAATCATGTCATCAGCTATGATATGTACACCTGGGATGTCCCCAAAAATCTCCATATTCTTCTGCTGAAATACTTCACTGGCTGACTTTATACCAAATGGCATCCTGCAAAATCTAAAGCGCCCCCATGGGGAGTTAAAAGTACACAGTTCAGATGACTCTTTGTCTAATTTCACTTGCCAGTAACCATCCTTTTCATCAAGGATGGTGAATACGGTTTTGCCTGCAAGTTGACTCTGTACGTCCTCTGCGGTAGGGATATTGAAGTGGTGCCGCTTTATAGCCTTGTTGAGGTCACGAGGGTCCAAACATACCCTCAAAGTGCCATTCTTCTTTTCTGTAACAACGAGGCTGTTCACCCAATCAGTGGGGGTGTGTACTCTAGCAATGATCTGATCTTTTTCTAATTTCATGAGAGTCTCTTTAAGCTTTCCTAGTATTGAAAATGGGATTTTTCTGCATCCGTGTATGACTGGAGCAGCACTTGGGTCCAGGTAGTTATGGTATGTTCCCTTAAATTGCCCAATTCCTCGAAATACCTCAGGGTAACATTTCATCAGATCGTCTTTCGTATGGATGGTTTGTGTAGACACTGTGTGGACTTTACGCAGCAAATCCAGCTCCTGACATGCTGCTTTTCCCAATAATGGAAGTGTGGAGCATCGCGTAATAAGAATTCGAGCTCTGCCGTATGTGTCGGAGTAGCTGCAGTCAGACACACAATACCTTCTGGGCGGATTCTTGATCCTCCATAAGCAACCAAAGTAATATTAGTATTTTTGATGCATAATCGTCCAGGAATCCCGTTTAAAAACGTGTGAGGTAATACATTTGCCTCAGCACCAGTATCCAGCTTAAAGTTAATGGGCGCACCATTGATTTGCACCTCAGAGAACCATGCAGAGTTTTTCAGTGCTTGGCTGCGTTTTTTACAGTTAGAAGGCATATCTCTCAGCATTGCTCCAATCGATAAAGTATTTACAGTTTTCAGATTTTCACACTCTTGCCTCTGTGATTTACAACATCTTGCAAAGTGATTTCTTTTGTGGCAAATGTAACAAACACATCCAAATGCAGGGCATCTTTGAGATGGGTGTACTTTGCTGCACCTAGGGCATACTTTTATTGTTTGTCAGATCTTGTAGCCTCTTCTGGTTTACTGTGTGTAGGTTTGTATTTTAATGCATGAATAGTCTGACAAGCACTCGCTGACATGTTTGCAGACATAACCTGAACCTGTGCTTTAGTAGCTTCAGCAGCCTGACATATGTCCATTGCCTTTTGTAGTGTGAGTTCAGCCTCTCTGAGTAAACGTTCTTTAAGTCTCCTGTCAGTAACACTGAAAACTAATTTGTCTCTTAACATGTCGCTGAGTATGGCCCCGAATTCACAGTCTCTGGCCTTCAGTCGAAGTTCTGTCATATACCTTTCAACACCTTGCTCCTCCAGATGTGGGTGTGTCCAAAACTGATGTCGTTCAAACACAACATTTTTCTTGGGATTGCAATGGTCCCTGAATAACTTGAGCACTGAATCTAATGTCCTTTCAGCAGTAATGGTTGATTCCAGTGTGTTGTAAACTTCTTGGCCTTCCTCCCCCAGAACATGCAGGGCTATGGCAATCTGGGTTTTCTGCTCCTTTTTATGAAGCTCAACTGCCTCAGCATAAATTAAAAAGCTTTGCTCCCATCTCCTCCAGTTTTCACTCACATTTCCAGTGAACTGGAGAGCTTCTGGCGGTCTGAAAATCTCCATGCTGATGCTGGATAAACTGCAAACAAGATCCTTATCACGATGGCTTTCTTCAGGCAAGTGATAGGTCCATTACTTCTGACACCATGTAGTGTTTTCTGTGTGCATATTAACAGGAGCAATCACCAGTTTGTGACGTGTTCATAGAGCAGCTCTTTATTCAGCTCAGATCCAATACAACACTAACTGAATAACTGACAACAGGACCTAAAATGGCTGCCGATCATAGAGTTCTCTGTAAACAGTTCCAGAGTGTCCTTTCTTAAAGTGACAGTACACCACAAGGGGGAGTTCCCGGAGGCTTGGCCGACATCCAAGATGTCGGCCAGCTCCGGGAAAGGATCACGAACCGGCGCTTTTCAGCGCCGATTCGTGATCCGGCTCCCCAGGGGTTAATGACAGCCACCGTTTGGAACCATCCTGTGTAAAATATTCAACCCCCTTTTTCACCCCCTTAGGGGTGGAGTTTCCAAAAATCCTTCCTTAGTGGGTGCCCACATCATAAAAACAGTGCACCTTCAAAATGTCACATTCCTAGGTTAAACGGTTTCAGCAGGACGTTGATGAGTCAGTCAGTCAGGACTTTCGCGTTTATATATATATATAGATAAGACTTTCTGTGCTAATCTTTTATCATCCCCTACTTTAACCCTTACGTTGCGTTAACACCTTCTCGGGTTTCCTCCTCACTGGCAGCTGGTAACATTTCAAACTGGTGGGGCGCCAGGATGGAAACATGAATATTTTTAATCCTGAATAAGAATATGTCTGTATGGCACTACTACCTCCAAAATATGTGGACGATCCCATATATAGGGAATAAACCATCTGATATTTTTTATTGCAAAACAAAATGGTAGAGCACTGTCCCAATTGGCCCTAATGATGAGCCTCCACTGCTCATTCTGTCTGTCCATTTCCCTCCTTTCTGGCATTCTCTCCATTTGGTTCATTTCCTGGTTGTCTCTCAGTCCTGGTCCCTGGCCTCCTTCGCCTAATGTGCTAGCTGCCCTCCTGTAAGGCACGTGAGTACAAAGTGACGTTCACGTCCTTGCAGCTTTAGGTTCAAAGACTTGCCGTTGTTGACACATGGGATGCAGTGTTCCCTGCAGGGACTCGGCTAGAGAAAATTTATCCTGTGCGATTATTTTCAAATTTTTGTTTGTTTGTGGGTTTTTTTGTAACGCAAAAGTGCTGGTTCACGCTCTTGTCATTTCACGACTTGATTACTGCAACTCGCTCCTTTATTGGCCCCAACTCCCGTATTGCCCCTTTGCAATCTGTAATGAATGCAGGGGCCAGGCTTATTTTTCTCACTAAACGCACCTCGCGTACCTCCTCCCTCTGCCGGTCCCTCCATTGGCTTCCTGTACGTTTCAGGATACAGTTTAAAATACTGATGCTCACGTTCAAATCACTCAATAACTCAACCCCTCCCTACATGTCTTCGTTACTCCGCAAGCACGGCCCATCTAGACAACTCCGCTCAGCAGGTGATCTCCACCTGTCAACGGTCTACACCCACACGGCCAACTCTCGCCTCCAGGACTTCTCAAGGGCAGCTCCGGTCCTGTGGAATGACTTGCCTCGCCCCTATCAAACTCTCCCCTGATCTTCAGGCCTTCAAGAAATCCCTCAAAACCCATCTCTTCAGATTATTGTACCACATCACTGATGCAACTCATCCCTCTGCTCACCTACTCACACACTTGATTGAAGCCACTTCTATGGCCCCACCATTCCCAAACCACTGACACCAATGATCCTGCTATCTAGTAAAATTCCTCTTGTCTTCCTCAACCCCAATCCCTCTAGACTGTAAGCTCCTATGAGCAGGGTCCTCTACACCTCTTGTTTCCATCCCATGTCCGTTTTTATATGTATTTCGTTCCCTTTGGTTATTGTAAAGCGCTGCGGAAACTGTTGGCGCCATATAAATGATGACAATAATAATAATAATAATAATCTGCTCAGCCCTGTATAATGCCTATCATCAAAAAAAAAAAATAGATTTTCGGTTTTCTTACAATGGCCATTCCAAGCATAAGTCCACCCGCCACACAAGGGCAAATCTCATGGGTGAGTCAAAACAATAAAGTGCAAAACCAACAAAGAAAAGTGAAAAATAGTTTGTGAAAAAATTCTAAACCCTAAAGTTCCTTGTAAAGAGAAAACGTCTCAAACAAACAGTGCTGACTTCTTAATTCGCCATATATTAAAAAGTGCAACTGAACAGTGCTACAATATAATCTCAAGCAGCAAATGGGTCAACACCCAGAATGCCCAAAGCAAGGTCTCCAGTCTATTTCAACAGGAAGACAAACCTCCCCATTAGGGGCAAACCATAAAATGTGTCCAGGGCGAGAAGCAAATATGGCTGGGTGACTTGTTGTTCTATGTGATTCTTAGTAACTGAACTGACCTTGGCATATAGTAAGAAGAGGGGTAACTACCACTATTAACGATTATATTCATCTTCTGTATTAACCCTTCACTGACTGAGTCAGTCTTGAAGGCTAGCTACCAGAATTTATTTATTTCTTAAAGCTTTGGGAATATAGACATTGCTCAAGATGCATCGTTCACACTTATGCCCAAAAGACGTATTCTTGGAGAACACTGTTCCTCTCCCTAATTCTGGTGGTCTGTCTACATATCCACGCTGTTTATTGTAATTCTGACTTTTTTTATTGTCTTTTATTCTTGTCCCTTGGATATACAGTGAATCGAGGACCTTATGTGTGTGTGCCATCTTTTTTTTTTTCTTCCAGTTCACAGATCTCCACGGTCAGTTGAATATTACTCGGTCGCGTTAAATGCCGACACAATGTAACTCAAGCATATCCCCTCTGGTGTCATGCGGGGACAACACACTTAAAAGCAACATCACCCGTCTTCATTCACATATACTGACTATTTTAATATGTTCATTTTGAATTTCTGATTCATATATTTTAGCAATCAATTTGTCAGCTGATCTGTTCTTGACATCCCTAATCACTGCACCTTTAGAATCCATTTTTACTCCTGTATGGAGAGCACATACTTTGAATCCTCTCTCACAATATATTGATTATTTGACCACATTATATGTTAACAGTTAACCTATAAACACGAAACTGTAGAGAATGCTGTAGATCATGGTGCTTCACCTTGACCCCCCCCCCCCCCAATATTTTGGAACTACATTTCCTTCAAAGCTTTGATCACCTAATGAGTGGTCGAGTATCATGTGGGTTGCAGCTCCAAAGCATCTGGAGGGGTAAGGCTGAACATCCCTGCTTTAGATTGTACCCAATTGTTTTAGCACTATTTGTTCCATGATGGTGAATCAGAAAAGCCAATTAGGAAATATCTGGAATGCCAAAGTTGGCCCTCAATGGTCTAACAGATGTTTCTGAACTACAATAGCCATGATTCTATTGCATTCGGAGAATTCTGGGAATTGTAGGCCACCAACATCTGGGGGGGGCAAAGTTTGATATCACTGGTCTAAGTCCTCTCTCAATGGGTGATACTGGTTCCTAGAGATGTATTTTGTCTCATTGCATTTCTCTTTCTAGATCGTGGCATTGGCTTGGGAAGTCAGAAATGATCGGACTTGCAGTGACACCTGAGGTTGCCTTGGCAGATGGGCCGGTGAAAATCCAGGTCTGGGGTCTGCCTCCTCAACACCTAATAACCCTTAGAGCCTGGGTCAAAGATGAGAAAGGGAAGATTTTCCAAGCACGAGCTTTTTACAAGAGTGATGTGGAAGGCAAAGTGGATCTGGATCGCACTCCGGCCATAGGAGGAGACTTTCAAGGCGTGTGTCCCATGGGCCTGTTCTGGGCCCTGAAGCCCATCACTCCTTATGTCCGGCTGATGAAACGAGATGTAATGGGGAGCCCATTCTATGTTCATCTAGAGCTTTATCTAGACTTGAACTTTAACCCAGGTGATCATGAGAGTCCTCTGGCCACTAAAGTGGTGGAGAGATGGTATGTGGCTCCTGGAGTTCAGAGAATACAGATCAAACAAGGAAGGGTCCGGGGTGCACTATTCCTTCCACCAGGTGAGGAATTTAATTTATTTTCCATATTGTGGCTGAACAGTGGTATAGAGCGGACTTCTCAACTGTCCTAAAGGTCATTTAGTGGAATATGGGATTGGGTGACTGAGGCATTATGATTAAAAAAGAACGTCTTGTTCCAATGACAACATCCTATTTAGGTTACCGTTCTAAATAGAGAACATTGAAGATCTTCAATTCATTAATCCATTGTATATGTTGTATATGTGTTACAATTAATTTAATAGTGACCAATTGCCCGGATTTCACATAAAAATGACATGGTGACCTCCAGAAAACCGTTTCTTAAAGTTGTGTCCTCTTCAGCAAATGCTGCAACTGGTAGTTTTTACGTTATACTATACTAGCTTTTGCTCATGGCTTCGCTCACGTGGATTTTGGGATTTGCTACAATTGTTTTAAAAGAAACATGAGTTTTTGTCAACTGTACGAAATCTAGTTTACAGGTTGATGTCTTAAAGTAATAAGCAATGTTTATTGCAGACGTTACGTTAGTCAGGGCGTATTGACTACAAAACAAAGTTGTTTCATTCATATGCGTCCATGATTCTTTTTTTGTGTGTGTTGCAAATACAGACAATGAGACAGACAAAAAAAATTTGGTTTTTTTGCCACCTGGGACATAGTTTGTTTTCTATTTGGGTAATGCTTTGTAAACTACATTAGTGGTTCTTCTTTCAGGTGCTCGAATCAACAGAGAGTTAGGTGAGCTCACTCTGGAACAGGCAACATAAAACTGCCCATGTGAGAAGCAGACTACTCTTAGGTCAATCCCCGCTACCTTCAAAGTCTGCCACAGAGACTTATTAATGGTTATTGCAAAACAATCCTTTAGGTAAACTGAAGACTTTTGAATTGAAACTAATATTCTGAATGTTGCACGTTTGCAATCAAGAAACGCACACTCTGTTCTTCAGTTACAGACCGTTTATTAACCGGTGTGCCTGTATGAAGTAAAAACAGTGTTTTAATCTCTTGCAATCATGAGGTGTTTACACAGTCTCCTCATGCACCAGTGAGACTAACCATAGAGCATAACAGAAAATGTCCTTTACCAATATTACTCTATACTAGACATGCAGTTTATGCGCACAGTTCTTTTTTTACCTGTACTATTACTGCACAGACCACATAACTGACTAAAAGAGCAGAACTAATTTAAAAACTATTTACAGAACAGATATACAGAAAATGACGCACTCTTTTGTTATGGCTTCACACACACTTCAAGCTTATGCTGCTTGCTGGATCTATGCTTATACTGGGCTTACCTGTATGAAGTAAAAACAGTTTTAACTGTTTTAATCTCTTGCAATCATGAGGTGTTTACACAGTCTCCTCATGCACCAGTGAGAATAACCATAGAGCCGAACACTTCCTGGTACATGACCCTCCACTCCCAACCAGGCTCACGCCATCTGCTGGCTGGAGGTGATACTCACCGCTCAGTACCCTACCCTAACTTTACATGTGCGTTTAAAGCTACCATGCCACATAAAGGTATAAAAAGTATTTGTGGTATGAACACCAACTCCCCAGCCAGAACCAGTTAGCACCGTAGCCTCAATCACATTTCTGTGGAGTGATTTTACTTGCAATCTGGTTTCATTACAGAGCTTAGGTGGGTTGAGGTTCTGCAATAATATCACAGGTTCTCCCACGCTGGAGCATTGAGGGAGTGTGCAAGCCCTGGCTGTGAGAGCAAAGCAGGCATGCTGGAGCAGTGAGGGAGTGTGGGAGGCCTGTCTGTGAGCAGGGCTACATAGAGACTCCATTCTGTGTGAAGTAACCACATCCCTCTGATCTGCTAATCCAGTTTTCGAGTGTATCAACTAGATTTTTGTAAAATGGTAAAACGCGTTGGTATTTACAATATTTGTGAAAAAACAAAGTTTCATGCCTGTACCAATATTAACCTTATCCCATTCAAGTCCCTTTGCAAGGTTTCTGACCTAAGGTCATAAAAAATGCATAAAGCTGCTGTTGCTTTTCTCTTTTGTATGTAATATTCGGTGTGCTCTCCTTCTGGTTAGTTGTCTTGTTTTACTTGAGCTGCTCCCACACTGTATGCTTAGTTAAGGTTGAGTGCTGTCCCCCCCAATGTATTTTGAATATATATATTTGGGCATGCACCCCTCCCTGCCACAGGTGCTCCACCCTCAGGTTCTTTTTTAAACCTTGAACTGCAGGGAGCTCCAGGTAGGACTTGGTCCTCGGTAAGTGAGTTTATCCCATAAGATTAGTCATTAGGTTGGCGTAGCACACCTTAACCGGAAATTATAGATGTTTGAGCTCGAAGTGGCAGCAACAGATTGATCAAGAACATATTGCCAGTTCCATCAGGAGCGTCAAGAAAGAGCAACTGGCCAGAATCAGAAGCAATACAGTGTATAAATTCATCGTAGGCTCTTCTTGATTTAATTTTGGAACATTCACAGCAACTGCATCTGTCAGCTGAATGGTATTATAAGACCGTTCACTGAGGTATTGACGGTTGCTGACAGCAGCTCCTTGCTCTCGTGAAGGTGGTGGAAAGCCGAACTGTAGGAGTGTTTTACCCGACATGGATATGACAATATCCTACAGAAGAATAAGGCATTTGTTGTAAACAATTTGCAGGACCAGTTGGGCATCTCTACACTCTCTGTCCATTGGCCTTCTAACATCTTATGCAAGACTGTATTTCTTCCACAATTTTAGTGGTTCTCCAACTTGGCAGAAAACCAACATGATGGCAAACGGCTCACGGAGTTTGTTAGAAAAGTCAGAGATGGAGGCTTCTTCCAGAGCCAGAGTGCAGTCCCAGTGAGCATCGTCTTCCAGCAAGCCAAGTGCACTGCACGCTGCTTGAAATGTCGGTTGAAGTACCTTGGCCCTGCCACAGTTTTTTTGGGCAGTAAATGACATGGCGCAACGGATCTCATGCAAGAGGAGATGTAGGTAGTAGCACTCAGCATTACCGGGATGGACGGTGTATACTCTACCCAAAACCTGATCATTCTTCACCTCTGGATAACCAGGTACAGGCTTCCCTTGTTTCCTCCAGTTGAACTTTTTGCCTTTCCATATGTAATAAGTTGGAACTTTGCAATATAAAAGGGTCCTTGCGAAAGCGTCGACTTCGGACAGCTCAAAGACCAGAAGTGTTGTTTTTTTTTTGAGGGGATCGCTCGACAACATTGTCCTCAGTAAAATAAACTCTTTGACCGTTTTCAAGATGTACAGCAAGGTACGTAAACAGGAACCTTTAGTGTATAAAACACCTTAGGTGTTGAAGTGCTCGGCGCTATATTAAATCGTGTAACGGAATTTTGTGAGAAGAGAGAGGTTATATAATCATGCAGCTCACCATAAGGTGTGTCCCTCACCCATATAGACCATATAGAAAAAAAATACAAACGTATTTATTGGGAGCGCAGGCAAAGTGTAGATATGGATTCTTTCAAAATACAGGTTGCGAGGTGGCAACTGGATCCAGTGTATGCACTATAATATAACAAAAAATGAAAAATAATCGCGCAATACTGTTATATATATTTGAATTAAAAAAAGGGAGTTGAGAGGAAAAACACTCACAAACGAGGAACCAATAGGCTCGCATTTAGCGCAGGTAAGCCTCTATGGGGGGCTTCTCCCATCAAATGGTTCCTTATGTATGAATAGATGGTGCCACGGTCCTAGATTTCACGGGTATGATGACCTCAAAATGAGAAAGGCATACATAGCGCAATACCAATGGCACATAAAATATATAAACTGAGTCAGAACTACTCACGTGTTACTGAGCCTCCCTATGAGTGGCTCAGTATTGAAGCATTGGACCGCTTACTCCATGGGGGGTCCCACCCTTAGATCAATAGTATCACGTTCCAGTCTACTGAAGTGGATCAACTGCTTCCAAGGCAATGCAAATCAAAGCGTCTACTTCCAAGGTGGTATAAAAAAGAAATTTATTAAGAACAAATTAACGGAAAAGTAAATAAAAAGTAAATAAAAAATATTTTTAAAATATATGTATTGGAATAGGATACGAGACGCGTTTCACTCGCTTGCCTGCGAGTTTCATCAGTCGGTAAGTTCATGGTTACACAAGGAGTCTATTTATAGTCCTTTCAATCTGATTGCACGATGTCTCTCGAACGGCGTGCATGTCAGCACACGATATGCGTTCCAGATGCTTTCCGGGACCTTCTGATGACGTGGATCTCCTTCTGGTATACGTATTCGGAATTGTAATCACATGTATTGCTTCCCATTGCGCATGCGTGGGTCTCTCGTTCCTGCAGTAGGTTTCATTTCGCGAGTTCCCCGATTGCCGCAGCAACCTATATACACCCAACTATAGAAACAAGTGTAAATACCTAAAGGGAAGCTAGACTGATCGACTGAGTAGGATATCCAGATTCATTACATATAACAGAACATAACATCCGCCATTAATTAAAATTAACACTAAAATTTAACAATACAAGAAGGATAGAAAAGAATAATAAATAATCATAATAATCAATACACTTATGAATATAAAAAATGGCAGACCTCAAAGTCTGTGTTTAACCCGTTAGGAGCTAAAGTATCCAAATAATAAATCCATCTCATCTCGGTCTTAATACGTTTCTGATCCATATTGGTACCTCTCCAGTCACGTTTAATTTTTTCAATGCCTATAAACTCCAGGCCTCTAGGACTGCAATTATGTGCATCCCCAAAATGGGAAGAAACACAGTGTTTTATATATCCTCTAGTGATATTACAGAGGTGTTCGTTAATCCTAATATACAAAGGTCGTGATGTTTGTCCTACGTATTTTTTTCCACATGGACATTTAAGTAAGTAGATTAGATTCTTGGTATGACAAGTAATTATGTCCCTTATTTTATAATTAGATCCTATGACGGAATGGGATGTTGTCCGCCTGCGGGTGTGCTCTATCTGCGTGCCCCCCGGCGCTTACCGCTGGCCCGACTACCGAGTGACGCGCACTCGGCGTCTCATGCGGCCTGGAGTGACCCTGGGGAAGGGTTATGCGTGCGGTGGAGGGGACCCCTGTGTCGAACCAGCCCGACCAATGAGCACCACGGTACTCAGCGTCTCGAGCAGCTGGTTCACTGACCTGGTGGGTGTGGGGACGTCTGCGGAGCGGCCGGCCGAATACGGAGATCGGATCTGCCGCGGAGGAATGTTCGGATCTTCCAGCGGAGGACTTTTCGGATCTGAGGAATATTCGGATTTACGGGACCGGGTGAATCTTCGGATCGGATCGCTAATCACTGGGTATACCGAAGCGCGGTTCGCGCCTTCGGTTCGGATCCCGGTCGAGTACTCTTAGAACCGGCGGTCATACGCTGCGCCCCTGTCCTGATGCGGGATGCAGGTACAGGGCGTTCGCTTCGGATCTCACCTCGGTCTGCTCGGAACTTAAGCTAGACACCGCGCCCTGAGACCGCGTGGGGTACTCAGACAATGTAATGCGGCGGAGAATAAAGGTCATCAGGCGAGGCTGGATGCACTGGTAAATCTGAGTTTATTATTCACATCACAGACATTTATCAACTTTACACACTTATGAATACAATGGGAATCCCTGCCCGCCCACACAAGACCCATTGGCCCTCGCTGGCAGGAGGCACCCGGGCCCCGATCCGCATTGGTGGTTCCGAATCGGGGAGTTGCCGATTCGGACCGGATGGTCCGAATCGGCCATTTCCCGATCCGATCATTCTGACCGGATCCACGAGGCCCTGGGAAAATGGCGACGGGCAAGGCAGACAAAGGGATTTACATTGCACAACACACGGGGACACTTTTATTACGCCACACACAAATTCACATCTAAATAAAGAACTCAAAACTCTGCGGGTGCCACAGCACCTAAGTGTCTATGGCCAGGTAAATGTCACCGGGAACCGCCCCTGGCCGAGGGTGTTGGGCCATTCCGTGACACTCCTCCCCCTCCCCAAGGTCCGACGCACCCGGTTGGACCCCAACGGGTCGTACCGGGGTAGTCGGGGCTCCCCAATCCCCTGGTTCCCGGGCCGACTGCCGCGATAACCCATCTGCGTTACCGTTTTGCGACCCAGGCCGGTACTGAATGGTAAAGTTGAAGGGTTGGAGATCCAGGCTCCACCGCAACAGGCGGCCATTTTCCCCCGCCACGCGGTTGAGCCACACCAGGGGGTTATGGTCAGTCATCACGGTGAAGGACCGACCATAGACATAGGGTTGGAGCTTCTGTAGGGCCCAGACCAAGGCCAGGCACTCCTTCTCCACGGCAGCATACCCCACCTCCCGTGGCAACAGCTTCCGACTGATGTACGCCACTGGATGATCCCCCCCGTCGTCCCCCACTTGGCTTAGGACAGCTCCCAGTCCGAACATGGACGCGTCTGTATGGACAACAAAACGTTTGTTATAGTTGGGAGCTGCTAGCAGGGGGGCTTGGGTCAGGGCGGCCTTCAGTTGCCGGAAGGCCTGTTCATACTCCGGGGACCACAGGACTTGGCGGGGTAGGGATTTCTTCGTCAAGTCAGTCAGGGGTTTGGCCAGGTCACTGTAATGGGGTACGAATTTCCTGTAGTACCCCGCGGTGCCCAGAATGGCGAGGACCTGGGTCTTGGTCACAGGGGTGGGCCAGTCTAGGATGGCTTCTATCTTGGCGGGCTCTGGCCGTTGTATCCCGCACCCCACCCGGTGGCCCAAGTACTGTACTTCGGCCATCCCCACTTTACACTTCTCCGGCTTCAGGGTCAAGTTGGCGTCTCTAATCCGGCCCAGGACTGTCCCTACATGGTCCAGGTGTTCCTCCCAGGTCTGGCTATAGATGGCTATGTCATCCAGGTAGGCGCAAGCGAACCCCTGGAGGCCATCGAGGAGGCGATCGATTAACCGCTGGAAGGTAGCAGGGGCGTTCTTCATCCCGAACGGCATGACCCGAAATTGGTACAAGCCGAATGGGGTGATGAAGGCCGACTTCGGGGTCGCCTCCTCGGCAAGGGGAATCTGCCAATACCCCTTGCACAGATCGACCGTGGTCAGAAAATGACCCCGGGAGATCTGGTCTAGCAACTCGTCGACTCGGGGCATGGGATAAGCGTCTGTAATGGTACAGTCGTTTATCCGCCGATAGTCGACGCAGAACCTGGTGGTACCGTCCTTCTTGGGCACCAGGACCACGGGCGACGCCCAGGGGCTGGCCGACGGTTCAATGACCCCCAGCTCCAACATCTCCCGGATCTCGGCCCGCATGGACTCGCGGACCGCTTCCGGGAGCCGGTATGCCGGTTGCCGAAGGGGTCTCTGACCGGGCGTGTCCACTTGATGGATGGCCCGGTCAGTGTATCCCGGAAGAGCCGAGAAAACCCCCGGGTAATCGTGAAGCAGCTGCCGCGCCTGCGCCTGCTTCTCGGGCCCTAACTCCTCCCCCAGCTGCACCTGATCCACCCCGGAAGGCTGCTTGGCTACCCCCGGAAGTTCCACCAACGGGAATAGTTCCGTCTCTTCGGCAGCCGGCGCGCATATGGCGTCCACCGTCTCTGGCCGCTCATGGTAGGCCTTCAGCATATTGACGTGGAACGTCCGCTGGATTCTGGTGTCTGCGCAGCTAACAACCACATAGGTGGTATCCCCCAGCTGGGTTACCACCTTGTAAGGACCTTGCCAGGCCGCCTGCAGCTTGTTCTGCCGCTGTGGCTTCAGCAAGAAATACAAATTGTGATGTGACACACAGTGAAATATAAATACATATACGTATCTGAAATACTCCCCAACAGCGCCCCTTCCAGCTGGCGTTAAATGGTACAGCAATACAAATAGATTTGTGGGGAATATCTATAAAGTACAAACACAAGGACACTTCATTGTGCAACACTGTATGGCATATCTGACCATAGGCCCCTTGTTAAGAATGCACTCACAGGATATAAATAGTATATAGGCACATCAAGCATTGATGTATACTGGAACTTTACCACACTCTCCTGGATCTCCACACTGAATCGTAACTTGCCGCCGCAGGAAACATCAAGAGGGAGGCCGGTGGTGGTATTTTGGTGATTTATTACAGTAGGTTCAACGCGTTTCGTCTGGCTAATGCCCAGACTTCATCAGGAATACATACAATACATAGCTTTCTCCTTATATAGTTGATCGTCTCTCGTTTTTCGCGGGTGTCTTAATTACTTCCGCGTTCCATCCTTGGAACGCACGCCCAGCGAAACCGGAAGTGATCATCGTGTTGCCGGAAATGATGTATCGCTTACTCTAGGAACTAACCGTCCCAGGAGCCTCTCTGTTCAGCGATCGGCGAAATTAGTGCACAGACCTCTTGAGGCTTGTTTTTAGATGGCGGCGGCCACCTCTTCCTTCTACTGGAATGTGATATCTTTAGTCCTCTTTTGGGAATATAAGTCCCTTTATGCTCCATAAAAATAGAGCAAGGAAAAAATCACAAAAACAAATATTATTAGAAAAAAGCACAAATATAATAAAAAAACCTTGTTAACATTTAAAACAATTTATTAAAAATTCCTTAAAAAACACACTTGTTGTTCAATTAAAAAATGGTTAAGAAACACACAATCATAGCCAGTGCCATAATTGATACCTTGATATAAATTGCACACATATAAAAAAAGAGATCATAAACAATTCTTTATATCTAAATCCACATTTAAACCTCCATATTGCCACGTGCCCATTTTAAAAATCCATTCAGTTTCTTTTTTGGCCAATAATTTCAAATTTCATCCCCCTCTCCAATTAGGCTTAATAATATCAATAGCTATACATTTAAAAGTTCCTAAATTAAAATCAGGGCATTGATTGCAGTGTACCGGAACGCTATGATCTAATTTATTCCGTCTAATGTTTCCTAAATGCATCCATTCCACATTTAAAGGGAGTGGATGAGGTGACTAAATGTTTAGTGAAAGATGGGTCTCTTAGTACCGGCTCAAATTTCTTTTCTGGCAGAGGCCATGAAATTTGTCCTCAAACATAACTATTTTTGGTTTGAAAATACTTTCTATCTCCAAGTCTGTGGAACGGCCATGGGGACGAGGTTTGCCCCGGGCTACGCCAACTTATACATGCATAGTTGGGAGCACCAACATGTGTGGTCTGGCGTGGCCGGGGGCGACCTCGTCCTATGGCGTCGCTTCATAGATGATGTTATCATAATATGGAGAGGAGATGAAATATCTCTGAGGAATTTTGTGGAATCATTAAATACGAATGAATATAACTTGAAATTTACCTCTAATATTAAAAACAAACCATAGATTTCTTAGATTTAACTATATATATAAAGAACGGGAAAATTGAAACCAAAACTTTTTTTAAAGATACTGACACTAATACTGCAATTGATAAACGCAGTTCTCATGCTGCTTATTGGCTAAATAATATTCCTAAAAGTCAACTAATTCGCTTAAAAAGGAATTGTTCAGAACAATCAATATTTCAAGCCCAAGCTGAGGATATTCTGGAAAGATACCAAAGTAAGGGGTATGAAAAAGACAAACTAAGGAAAGATCTGTTAGAAGTAGAGGGTAAGGATAGAAAAGAATTATTAATTAAAAAGAAAAGAAATGGGGAAGAATCAAAGGAGAAATTTAATTTTGCTTTTATCACCCAATTTAATCCCCACGCAACCAAATTAAGACAAATTCTGAAAAAGCATTGGCATATTTTAGAAGCTGACCCTGTTTTAAAAGAAAAAATTCCTAAATCCCCAGTGGTTATTTTTAGAAGAGCCCAGAACTTTAAGAATATTTTAGCCCCAAGTCTCCTCCCAAAAATAGAAGGTAATGACATGGGAATGTTTAACAATACGAAATTGAAAGGCTTTTTTAAGTGTGGCAAGTGTAAAGCCTGTATTCATCAAAATAAAAAAACGGTTAAATTTAAAAGTAATGTTACTAACAAAGAGTATGAAATTAAATCTTTTATGAATTGTGCAAGTAAAGGAGTGGTCTACCTATTAGAATGTTCCTGTGGACGCAATACGTGGGAAGGACCACCCGAGAATGGAGAATTCGAATTCTGGAGCATTTAGGAAACATTAGACGGAATAAATTAGATCATAGCGTTCCGGTACACTGCAATCAATGCCCTGATTTTAATTTAGGAACTTTTAAATGTATAGCTATTGATATTATTAAGCCTAATTGGAGAGGGGGTGATAATTTGAAATTATTGGCCAAAAAAGAAACTGAATGGATTTTTAAAATGGGCACGTGGCAATATGGAGGTTTAAATGTGGATTTAGATATAAAGAATTGTTTATGATCTCTTTTTTTATATGTGTGCAATTTATATTAAGGTATCAATTATGGCACTGGCTATGATTGTGTGTTTCTTAACCATTTTTTAATTGAACAACAAGTGTGTTTTTTAAGGAATTTTTAATAAATTGTTTTAAATGTTAACAAGGTTTTTTTATTATATTTGTGCTTTTTTCTAATAATATTTGTGTTTTGTGATTTTTTCCTTGCTCTATTTTTATGGAGCATAAAGGGACTTATATTCCCAAAAGAGGACTAAAGATATCACATTCCAGTAGAAGGAAGAGGTGGCCGCCGCCATCTAAAAACAAGCCTCAAGAGGTCTGTGCACTAATTTCGCCGATCGCTGAACAGAGAGGCTCCTGGGACGGTTAGTTCCTAGAGTAAGCGATACATCATTTCCGGCAACACGATGATCACTTCCGGTTTCGCTGGGCGTGCGTTCCAAGGATGGAACGCGGAAGTAATTAAGATACCCGCGAAAAACGAGAGACGATCAACTATATAAGGAGAAAGCTATGTATTGTATGTATTCCTGATGAAGTCTGGGCATTAGCCAGACGAAACGCGTTGAACCTACTGTAATAAATTACCAAAATACCACCACCGGCCTCCCTCTTGATGTTTCCTGCGGCGGCAAGTTACGATTCAGTGTGGAGATCCAGGAGAGTGTGGTAAAGTTCCAGTATACATCAATGCTTGATGTGCCTATATACTATTTATATCCTGTGAGTGCATTCTTAACAAGGGGCCTATGGTCAGATATGCCATACAGTGTTGCACAATGAAGTGTCCTTGTGTTTGTACTTTCTAGATATTCCCCACAAATCTATTTGTATTGCTGTACCATTTAACGCCAGCTGGAAGGGGCGCTGTTGGAGTAGTATTTCAGATACGTATATGTATTTATATTTCACTGTGTGTCACATCACAATTTGTATTTCTTGGTGTAATTCTCGCATGCAAGTGTGCCTTCCTATTGGTGTGACACAGGTGTCTTTTGAATTTTTTGAAATTCTTGAAGTATTGCAACTAAATACACATTTACTATGCAAGCGATTTTTTCAGACCTCCGAGAGGAGAGAAATAGACTCCAAAAAAGCCTATTTCAAGGGTCCCCTGGGCAAGGAGACAATACCCCGAGTATAAATAAACTCTTTGTGGATATGGAACATCTTATGATCAAAGAGACAAAAAAATGGTGGGAAATATCTTCCCTTGAACAATATATACATTCAGAGTTGATACCCAGAGGCCTGAGAGTTAATCACTCTCTAGCCTATGGCCAAGAGGATGATCAACTGGTGAATGAATGGCAGTCCGCCTTTAATGAATGTTCAGTCAAAATGATTAATTCACTCATTTGTTATCAAAAAAGAACTCTAGAAAAACTTGAAAATAAAATAGGGGATGTAGAAAAGCAAATCATTGATAAAAATGAACCTATTTTGGCCCAAGAGAAATTTTCTGTTCTAAAAAACAATATAAAAAAAGTAGATGATATTGTAGCGAGAAGGAAAGCAGAGAAATTTAAGAGAGATCAAAAAGATTATAAAGAAGGGACGGCTCATTTTATGCATAAAAAGAAAATTGAATATAAACCATTTTATAAAACTAATAATCAAGACTTCAACTCATATGGTAGAAGGGAAGGTTTTAGGGGAGGAGAAAAAACACCAGGGCCTATAAACCCACCAGGTTCAATAAACCCAATCAGTACAATAGATCAAATGACTATAAAAAAGAGGTTAATAGAGGTAAAATACATGAAGAAGGAGGAGCTAGACCTAAAACACATGTATCAATTAATAGGGAAGGTGGAGGAGAAAGAAGATATTCACTTTCCCCAAGAACCAAAGATAGAGCAGGAGGGTGGGTGAGAGTACCCCAACCGAAATATAAAGGGAAGAGTTTTTTAGGTATGGGAAAAGATCAAGGAAAGGGAGAGGACCCGGGGAGACGAGATTGGACCCACTCAAACCAATACTCCCCCCTGAAACCTCCAAAAAAGAGGTTCTTAACAGCCAGATCGGATTCAGAGGAGGATTAACAAAAAGTACATTAACTCGAGGTGGTATCAAAGGGAAGGGTATCTTTAATATATCAGGGGTGAATTTGACCCCAAGCGAACTAGCATTATTAGAAAAGGTTTAAAATATGCCCCGACTAGAAAGATGGAGGGTTTTCCAGTATTTCTAGATGCACAACGGTTCAGAGACAATTAACTAGAAAACGTTTTTTTCTAAAAAAGGGAATAAATGTCTCCACTATTAACGAAGAGTCTGTAGACGCATTTACCCATTCAGGATTAAAAGCTAAATCAGATTTTTACCCAATATGGGAAAAGGGACATAACATAAAAGTGTTTATGGATCTAATATTAAAAGATTTCGATCAGTTGGAATCCAAACCATTCAAACAAAATCTAAGTTTTAAAGAGAGACAAGCATGCAAAGAGTTAAAAGCCAACCATCAGCTGGTTATAAAACAGGCAGATAAGGGGGGCACTGTTGTAATGTCCAGGGAATTTTACATGCAAGAGTCACTTCGATTATTAGGAGATAGAGATACATACCAAGTATTAAAAAAGAACCCTACTGTAGAGTTTATAAAGGAGTTAGAGTCACTATTGGTTAAAGGTAAACAAGATGGTATCCTTAGAGAGGAAGAGTTCAATTTTCTTTTTAACAATAAATGTAAAACAGCCATATTTTATTTTATACCAAAGATTCATAAAAACCAACAAAATCCCCCGGGAAGGCCCATTATCAGTGGGATAGACTCACTCACATGCCACTTGTCACATTATATAGATGGCTATTTACAGCCACTAGTTAAAAAAACTGAATCTTATCTAAGAGACACTAATCATCTCTTGGAGGAATTAGCCAAAGTGATATGGGAGGATGGTCTATGTATGGCTACCGTTGATGTTGCCTCCCTTTATACATCCATTCCTCATTTAAAGGGAGTGGATGAGGTGACTAAATGTTTAGTGAAAGATGGGTCTTTAGTACCGGCTCAAATTTCTTTTCTGGCAGAGGCCATGAAATTTGTCCTCAAACATAACTATTTTTGGTTTGAAAATACTTTCTATCTCCAAGTCTGTGGAACGGCCATGGGGACGAGGTTTGCCCCGGGCTACGCCAACTTATACATGCATAGTTGGGAGCACCAACATGTGTGGTCTGGCGTGGCCGGGGGCGACCTCGTCCTATGGCGTCGCTTCATAGATGATGTTATCATAATATGGAGAGGAGATGAAATATCTCTGAGGAATTTTGTGGAATCATTAAATACGAATGAATATAACTTGAAATTTACCTCTAATATTAACAAACAAACCATAGATTTCTTAGATTTAACTATATATATAAAGAACGGGAAAATTGAAACCAAAACTTTTTTTAAAGATACTGACACTAATACTGCAATTGATAAACGCAGTTCTCATGCTGCTTATTGGCTAAATAATATTCCTAAAAGTCAACTAATTCGCTTAAAAAGGAATTGTTCAGAACAATCAATATTTCAAGCCCAAGCTGAGGATATTCTGGAAAGATACCAAAGTAAGGGGTATGAAAAAGACAAACTAAGGAAAGATCTGTTAGAAGTAGAGGGTAAGGATAGAAAAGAATTATTAATTAAAAAGAAAAGTAATGGGGAAGAATCAAAGGAGAAATTTAATTTTGCTTTTATCACCCAATTTAATCCCCACGCAACCAAATTAAGACAAATTCTGAAAAAGCATTGGCATATTTTAGAAGCTGACCCTGTTTTAAAAGAAAAAATTCCTAAATCCCCAGTGGTTATTTTTAGAAGAGCCCAGAACTTTAAGAATATTTTAGCCCCAAGTCTCCTCCCAAAAATAGAAGGTAATGACATGGGAATGTTTAACAATACGAAATTGAAAGGCTTTTTTAAGTGTGGCAAGTGTAAAGCCTGTATTCATCAAAATAAAAAAACGGTTAAATTTAAAAGTAATGTTACTAACAAAGAGTATGAAATTAAATCTTTTATGAATTGTGCAAGTAAAGGAGTGGTCTACCTATTAGAATGTTCCTGTGGGACGCAATACGTGGGAAGGACCACCCGAGAATGGAGAATTCGAATTCTGGAGCATTTAGGAAACATTAGACGGAATAAATTAGATCATAGCGTTCCGGTACACTGCAATCAATGCCCTGATTTTAATTTAGGAACTTTTAAATGTATAGCTATTGATATTATTAAGCCTAATTGGAGAGGGGGTGATAATTTGAAATTATTGGCCAAAAAAGAAACTGAATGGATTTTTAAAATGGGCACGTGGCAATATGGAGGTTTAAATGTGGATTTAGATATAAAGAATTGTTTATGATCTCTTTTTTTATATGTGTGCAATTTATATTAAGGTATCAATTATGGCACTGGCTATGATTGTGTGTTTCTTAACCATTTTTTAATTGAACAACAAGTGTGTTTTTTAAGGAATTTTTAATAAATTGTTTTAAATGTTAACAAGGTTTTTATTATATTTGTGCTTTTTTCTAATAATATTTGTGTTTTGTGATTTTTTCCTTGCTCTATTTTTATGGAGCATAAAGGGATTTATATTCCCAAAAGAGGACTAAAGATATCACATTCCAGTAGAAGGAAGAGGTGGCCGCCGCCATCTAAAAACAAGCCTCAAGAGGTCTGTGCACTAATTTCGCCGATCGCTGAACAGAGAGGCTCCTGGGACGGTTAGTTCCTAGAGTAAGCGATACATCATTTCCGGCAACACGATGATCACTTCCGGTTTCGCTGGGCGTGCGTTCCAAGGATGGAACGCGGAAGTAATTAAGATACCCGCGAAAAACGAGAGACGATCAACTATATAAGGAGAAAGCTATGTATTGTATGTATTCCTGATGAAGTCTGGGCATTAGCCAGACGAAACGCGTTGAACCTACTGTAATAAATCACCAAAATACCACCACCGGCCTCCCTCTTGATGTTTCCTGCGGCGGCAAGTTACGATTCAGTGTGGAGATCCAGGAGAGTGTGGTAAAGTTCCAGTATACATCAATGCTTGATGTGCCTATATACTATTTATATCCTGTGAGTGCATTCTTAACAAGGGGCCTATGGTCAGATATGCCATACAGTGTTGCACAATGAAGTGTCCTTGTGTTTGTACTTTATAGATATTCCCCACAAATCTATTTGTATTGCTGTGGCTTCAGCACCAGAACCTTCTGCCCCACCAGGAACGAGCGACTGCAAGCAGCACGGTCGTACCACGCCTTCTGCTGAGCCTGGGCCGTCTCCATTTCTCCTGTACGAACCCCGCGAGTTCTGCCAAGCGCTCCCGGAGCTTCAAACATAACCCAACACAGGAACGCCATCCTCCTCCTGTACCCCCTCCCACTGAGCCCTAACCAAATCCAGAGGCCCCCTCACCTGGCGCCCGTATAGCAGCTCGAAGGGAGTAACCGTGGATTCCTGAGGAACCTCCCGGTAGGCAAACAACAGGTGGGGAAGATACTTCTCCCAATCCTTGCTTTCGTGCACAAAGGCCCGGATGAGCTGCTTCAGGGTCCCATTAAACCGCTCGCACAGCCCATTTGTCTGGGGGTGATACGGGGCGCTGTGCAGCGCCCTAACACCACAGAGACGCCAGAGCTGCTGGGTGAGCTCAGCGGTGAACTGGGTACCCTGATCGGATAGGATTTCCCAGGGAAACCCACCCCTCGTGAACACCCGTAGGAGCGCGTCCGCTACGGTGTCCGCCTGGATGTTGGCCAAGGCCACAGCCTCGGGGTACCGGGTGGCATAATCCACTATGGTAAGGATGTACCTCTTACCGGTGGCACTGGGCCGTGGCAATGGCCCAATGATGTCGACCGCCACCCGGCTAAAGGGCTCCTGAATGATGGGCATGGGACGCAGGGGCGCTTTCGGGTGATCCCCGGCCTTCCCAGTTTTTTGGCAAACTGGGCAGGTGCGGCAATACTCGCGGGTATGACGGAATGGGATGTTGTCCGCCTGCGGGTGTGCTCTATCTGCGTGCCCCCCGGCGCTTACCGCTGGCCCGACTACCGAGTGACGCGCACTCGGCGTCTCATGCGGCCTGGAGTGACCCTGGGGAAGGGTTATGCGGGCGGTGGAGGGGACCCCTGTGTCGAACCAGCCCGACCACTGAGCACCACGGTACTCAGCGTCTCGAGCAGCTGGTTCACTGACCTGGTGGGTGTGGGGACGTCTGCGGAGCGGCCGGCCGAATACGGAGATCGGATCTGCCGCGGAGGAATGTTCGGATCTTCCAGCGGAGGACTTTTCGGATCTGAGGAATATTCGGATTTACGGGACCGGGTGAATCTTCGGATCGGATCGCTAATCACTGGGTATACCGAAGCGCGGTTCGTGCCTTCGGTTCGGATCCCGGTCGAGTACTCTTAGAACCGGCGGTCATACGCTGCGCCCCTGTCCTGATGCGGGATGCAGGTACAGGGCGTTCGCTTCGGATCTCACCTCGGTCTGCTCGGAACTTAAGCTAGACACCGCGCCCTGAGACCGCGTGGGGTACTCAGACAATGTAATGCGGCGGAGAATAAAGGTCATCAGGCGAGGCTGGATGCACTGGTAAATCTGAGTTTATTATTCACATCACAGACATTTATCAACTTTACACACTTATGAATACAATGGGAATCCCTGCCCGCCCACACAAGACCCATTGGCCCTCGCTGGCAGGAGGCACCCGGGCCCCGATCCGCATTGGTGGTTACGAATCGGGGAGTTGCCGATTCGGACCGGATGGTCCGAATCGGCCATTTCCCGATCCGATCATTCTGACCGGATCCACGAGGCCCTGGGAAAATGGCGACGGGCAAGGCAGACAAAGGGATTTACATTGCACAACACACGGGGACACTTTTATTACGCCACACACAAATTCACATCTAAATAAAGAACTCAAAACTCTGCGGGTGCCACAGCACCTAAGTGTCTATGGCCAGGTAAATGTCACCGGGAACCGCCCCTGGCCGAGGGTGTTGGGCCATTCCGTGACAGATCCTCTAATCCCTGCATCAAAATTTGTTACTGTTCTTTTTTTGCCTGTAGTTTTTCGACACAATATACATTGGCTGAACAGATTAAACAAACATTCTTGGAATATTTACAACGAGGAAAGGACAGTGGGATTCTGAACGAACACGAATATCAATACCTTAAAATTAATTATCCACGCATACCAGTTTTTTATTATTTACCTATTTCTTCGTGCTGGCGACCCCGCAGCCGTTGTTCCCTGTTCCCCTGGATGTCAGCGTTGCATCCAACCTCCCAGCGGAAGAGCTGGCAACGGGGCACTGCGCCGCTGGCCTCTGCCCCTTTCCCGACTGTCCTGAGGAGCAACAGGGGTTTTCCGAGCCGGTGACCCCGCAGCTGTTGTCCTCACCCGACCCTCCGAAAGTTGTTTCAGAATCCACCCCCTCAGCAGCAGAGCTGCCAACGGGACAGAGCACCGCTGGCCTCTGCCCACTCGCTGCCGTATGCCTTGAGGAGCAGCCTGATTCACCCCGACGGCTTTGCTGGCCGCCATGGTACGTCCTTGGGATGGAGGAAACCATCCTCCCACCAGGGGACACACACCCAGCTGACGCGCTGGCCGCAGGGCAGAGCCTGCTTCCGCTCTGCCCATTTCCACAGCCATTTGGCCCAGAGGCCCCGCGCAGCCACGATTTCCCTCTGCGGCTGGCCCAGGTACTCGGGGCGCGTGCAGTTAGCACCCGTTTTCCCCGGGTGCGAGATAGTCCCGGAGGGGGCACAGGGGGTGCTCCCCCAGCCACAGGACCCTTTTGCCGGAGGGGGTAACCCCAAACCCGCGTGGCCTCCACCCACTTGGTACGGCCGCAGGGCCAAATGGAGAAGCCTGGTGGCTCGGCCTCTCCCAACTGACTATGGACCTGAGAGCACCGACTTCCCGGTACGACCCGTTGGGGTCCAACCGGGTTCGTCGGACTTCGGGGAGGGGGAGGAATGTGAAGGAATGGCTCAGCACCCTCAGCCAGAGATTGGTTTTCAGGACACTGTTATTTCATGAACATGTGTTTGTGCCGTTGCACCAACGTTCCTGCCTTCTAGCTGACCGAAGAATGACCTGTAAACAAAAGTTGTTGTGTATAGATGCCGTTTCAAATTTGCCGCCTTTTTTTTGCCGCCTTATTTTTGAATCAGACCAGCTGGTCCCAAATCGGCAACGCCCCGATGCACTTTAAAGCCAATGATACCTGTGGGGGCGGGCAGGGGGTTTTCCATGTGGAGCTCAGGTTGAAAGTATAAATACAGATGTTGTTCTAATTAAAAGTGTCTTTGGTTTGAGTTCATGCAGCTGCGTCTCGTGTCTCTGTTTGCCAAGCGTGCCTGACATCCCTCGTGGTTCAGCACCCCGGACGAAATACAACTCTATCGTGCGCCGCTGCTGCGCGATCCGAATACTCCTAGCCGACTGAACGTGTCCAGCTAACTACCGGGAGATCCGAGAATTCGTACCTTGCAACGTGTGGGCGCTTCGACCGCCGCACGATCCGACTCCTGCTGTCGAACGAATTAAGCTGTCTCTAGTGAGGGTGAGATCCGAACAGGTTGGTGCCGTGCCGCGGATGTTTCTTCGACCGCTGGGCGATACGAATACCCAGACGATCGATCGTCAACTAACTCGCTAGTGGAAGATCCGAATCTTCGCAGAATCAAGCCGTTCCGATCTATGACCGTAAAGGTCTGCGTACAGATCCGTGGCCAGCTGCTCGAGACGCTGAGTGACACTTCTCAGTAGTCGGGCTAGGTACACATCAAGGTCCCCTTGACTGCGTGGGTCACCCAGATCACAAAGACATACCCGGCCGCTCGAGACGCCGAGTGCCACAACCTTGGTAGTCGGGCCGGGGGAAGAATCAAAACGAAGGGGGAACACACCTGCAGATTGGAGCACACCCGCAGGCGGATGATAACATCAGGTTCCGTCACACTGGTGGCAGCGGTGGGATAGCTCTCTGCACCCCCCAAGAAGACCCGCACCATGGTGGTGTACGATCACTACACCAGGGACACCCTGCGTGACATGATGGAGGACCGGGGAGGAACGCCGGGTAACAAAAAGAAGAAAACCATAATTAGAGAACTGACCAGGATGGATCAGGACGGGGTGATGACGCCCGTCCCCAGCCCTGTCCACGCGGAGGTGGAGGAAGACGCTGGCATCAGAGAGTTGCGGCGTCGGATCGCCGTGCTCGGGGATGCCCCAGCGACGGCGGATAGATGCAGAGTGATTCGGAGTTCTACCGTGAAGTGGAGCAAGAGAAGGACCGCCAGCACGAGCTGCGGTTGGCAGAGCTCCGCGGAGCAGAGATTGAACATTTTACCCCTGACCCTTATCCCGTAGACCCCTGGGATGAGGAGTACAGCTCGACTGGAGCTTCACCCTGGAATTCTGCACCCCCCAGCGATACCCCGTACGGGACTTACAGCTCGACTGGAGCCTGTATTGGGGAACCCGCACAGCCCAGCGGACCTTGGATAGAGACTTACAGCCCGCCTGGAGTTACATCCGAGGACGCCACATTCCCCGTCGAGAACATGGAGGGCGACTTTCTGAGAAGGCTGCAAGAGAGCCTGGATCAATATTTCGGGTCCATGGTGGAGCCCACTGGACTTGAGTGGCGGGACGAGGTCCGCCAAGAACTTCGGGATGAGGCGCTGCCCCCTGAAAGAAACTGCGAGTTTTGGGAGCCCGAGATGTTCCCATGGGTCCCTATCGGGATCACAGTAGAGGAGCCGGCCCGGTCAGAAGAGGCACAGCAGGTGCCAAGTGTCCAGGATGGGCCGTGCGAGGGGCCCGAGGGGTCCCGGGAGGAAATGGCCCTCCCAAGGCCGCCAGAAGACACGGTGGCCGTGTCCGCGGGTCCAGCAGAAGAGCTGGCCACGGGGCAGAGTGCCGGTAGCCTCTGCCCACTCCCCGTCTGCCCTGAGGAGCCGCAGGATTTCTCCGTGCTGGCGACCCCGCAGCCATCGTCCCCTGATCCCCTGGATGTCAGTGTTGCATCCCACCCCCCAGCAGAAGAGCTGGCAACGGGGCAGAGCGCCGCTGGCCTCTGCCCACTGTCCGAATGCCCTGAGGAACAGCCAGGTTCACCCCAGCTGTTCGGCCCGCAGCCGTTGTTCTTCCCCGACCCCCCGCAAGTTGTGCCTGCATCCAACCCCCCAGTGGAAGAGCTGGCCACGGGGCAGAGCGCCGCTGGCCTCTGCCCACTCCACGTCTGCCCTGAGGAGCCGCAGGATTTCTTCGTGCTGGCGACCCCGCAGCCGTTGTTCCCTGTTCCCCTGGATGTCAGCGTTGCATCCAACCTCCCAGCGGAAGAGCTGGCAACGGGGCACTGCGCCGCTGGCCTCTGCCCCTTTCCCGACTGTCCTGAGGAGCAACAGGGGTTTTCCGAGCCGGTGACCCCGCAGCTGTTGTCCTCACCCGACCCTCCGAAAGTTGTTTCAGAATCCACCCCCTCAGCAGCAGAGCTGCCAACGGGACAGAGCACCGCTGGCCTCTGCCCACTCGCTGCCGTATGCCTTGAGGAGCAGCCTGATTCACCCCGACGGCTTTGCTGGCCGCCATGGTACGTCCTTGGGATGGAGGAAACCATCCTCCCACCAGGGGACACACACCCAGCTGACGCGCTGGCCGCAGGGCAGAGCCTGCTTCCGCTCTGCCCATTTCCACAGCCATTTGGCCCAGAGGCCCCGCGCAGCCACGATTTCCCTCTGCGGCTGGCCCAGGTACTCGGGGCGCGTGCAGTTAGCACCCGTTTTCCCCGGGTGCGAGATAGTCCCGGAGGGGGCACAGGGGGTGCTCCTCCCCAGCCACAGGACCCTTTTGCCGGAGGGGGTAACCCCAAACCCGCGTGGCCTCCACCCACTTGGTACGGCCGCAGGGCCAAATGGAGAAGCCTGGTGGCTCGGCCTCTCCCAACTGACTATGGACCTGAGAGCACCGACTTCCCGGTACGACCCGTTGGGGTCCAACCGGGTTCGTCGGACTTCGGGGAGGGGGAGGAATGTGAAGGAATGGCTCAGCACCCTCAGCCAGAGATTGGTTTTCAGGACACTGTTATTTCATGAACATGTGTTTGTGCCGTTGCACCAACGTTCCTGCCTTCTAGCTGACCGAAGAATGACCTGTAAACAAAAGTGTTGTTGTGTATAGATGCCGTTTCAAATTTGCCGCCTTTTTTTTGCCGCCTTATTTTTGAATCAGACCAGCTGGTCCCAAATCGGCAACGCCCCGATGCACTTTAAAGCCAATGATACCTGTGGGGGCGGGCAGGGGGTTTTCCATGTGGAGCTCAGGTTGAAAGTATAAATACAGATGTTGTTCTAATTAAAAGTGTCTTTGGTTTGAGTTCATGCAGCTGCGTCTCGTGTCTCTGTTTGCCAAGCGTGCCTGACATCCCTCGTGGTTCAGCACCCCGGACGAAATACAACTCTATCGTGCGCCGCTGCTGCGCGATCCGAATACTCCTAGCCGACTGAACGTGTCCAGCTAACTACCGGGAGATCCGAGAATTCGTACCTTGCAACGTGTGGGCGCTTCGACCGCCGCACGATCCGACTCCTGCTGTCGAACGAATTAAGCTGTCTCTAGTGAGGGTGAGATCCGAACAGGTTGGTGCCGTGCCGCGGATGTTTCTTCGACCGCTGGGCGATACGAATACCCAGACGATCGATCGTCAACTAACTCGCTAGTGGAAGATCCGAATCTTCGCAGAATCAAGCCGTTCCGATCTATGACCGTAAAGGTCTGCGTACAGATCCGTGGCCAGCTGCTCGAGACGCTGAGTGACACTTCTCAGTAGTCGGGCTAGGTACACATCAAGGTCCCCTTGACTGCGTGGGTCACCCAGATCACAAAGACATACCCGGCCGCTCGAGACGCCGAGTGCCACAACCTTGGTAGTCGGGCCGGGGGAAGAATCAAAACGAAGGGGGAACACACCTGCAGATTGGAGCACACCCGCAGGCGGATGATAACATCAGGTTCCGTCACAGATTTATTATTTGGATACTTTAGCTCCTAACGGGTTAAACACAGACTTTGAGGTCTGCCATTTTTTATATACATAAGTGTATTGATTATTATGATTATTTATTATTCTTTTCTATCCTTCTTGTATTGTTAAATTTTAGTGTTAATTTTAATTAATGGCGGATGTTATGTTCTGTTGTTATATGTAATGAATCTGGATATTATTATTATTATTCTTTATTTATATAGCGCCAGCATATTCCGCAGCGCTGTACAATAGGCACAGTATAGACAGGGTTACAATACATTGAACAACATTTGACAAACAGTACAGGAGGAGATGAGGGCCCTATTCCCGTAGGAACTCATAATCTGGGTGGGTTGGGGTTGGAAACAGGAGGAGAGGACTGTAAGGTGAGAGTGATTGATGGTTGCGTCAGTGAGTTGGGTGGTAGGCTTCCCTAAATAGGAACATTTTAAGGGAGCGTTTGAAGAGAAGTTAGGGGAAAGTCTGACAGTACGAGGGAGAGCGTTCCAGAGAGTGGGGGCTGCGCGTGAGAAATCCTGCAGTCTATCACGGGAAGAGGTGATGCGGGGAGAAGCTAGTCGCAGGTCACGGTTTGATCTTAGGGAGCGGGCTGGGGTGTATTTGGTGATTAGTGAGGACAGGTAGTGGGGAGCTGAGTTAGTGAGGGTTTTGTAGGGAAGGATAAGGATTTTGAACTTAACTCTGCAGTGGATGGGGAGCCAGTGAAGGGACTCGCAGAGGGGAGCGGCAGAGACAGAGCGGCGGGTGAGGTGAATTAGCCTGGCGGAGGCGTTCAGGATGGATTGTAGGGGGGGAGAGGCGGGACAGAGGGAGGCCAGATAAGAGATTATTACAATAGTCGAGTCGGGAGATTACCAGGGCGTGTATGAGTTGTTTTGTGGTGACAGCGGTAAGAAATGGCCGAATTCTGGAAATATTACGCAGTTGGTATCGGCAGGAGGAGGAAAGAGACTTGATGTGGGGGATGAAGGAAAGCGCAGAGTCAAGTGTAACTCCAAGACAGCGAACTTGGTTTGATGGGGAGATGGTGATACCCTCCACCGTGATAGAGAAGTCCGGAGGTGGGGAGGCATTGGAGGGAGGAATAAGTAGGAGTTCAGTCTTTGACATGTTGATCTTTAGGTGGTGGGAGGCCATCCAGGAGGAGATGCCAGATAAACAGTCACTGACTTTTGAAAGGACAGGGGGAGAGAGATCAGGGGTAGAGAGGTAGATCTGAGTGTCATCAGCGTAGAGGTGGTAATTAAAGCCACAGCTGTTGATGATTTTGCCCAGGGAGGAGGTGTAGATGGAAAAGAGCAGAGGACCAAGGACAGAGCCTTGAGGTACACCAACAGATAGAGGCAATGAAGAGGAGGAGTTACCAGCAAAGGACACACAGAAGGACCTGTTGGATAAATAGGAGTCAACCCAAGCAAGTGCAGTGTCACCGAGACCCAGAGAGTTGAGGGTCTGTAGAAGGAGGGGGTGGTCAACAGTGTCAAAAGCAGCCGAGAGGTCAAGCAGGATGAGAATAGAATAGTGTCCGTGTTTTTTAGCAGTTAGGAGGTCGTTGGTGACTTTGGTGAGGGCAGTTTCAGTTGAGTGTAGGGGACGGAAGCCAGATTGCAGGGGGTCAAGTAGGGAATTGGAGGACAGGAAGAGGGAGAGGCGGTTGAAGACTAGTTTTTCTAAGAGCTTTGATGTGAAGGGAAGCAGGGATACAGGGCGGTAGTTGGATGGAGAGTTGGGATCGAGGGATGGTTTCTTTAGTAAAGGGGTAACTAGCGCGTGTTTGAAGGCGGATGGGAAGGAGCCAGTGGAGAGAGATAGGTTGAAGATGTGTGTGAGATCAAGGGTGAGGGAGGAGGAGAGGGGAGGAATTAGATGTGAGAGAATGGGGTCGAGCGGGCACGTGGTGAGATGTGAGGTGGACAATAAGGAATTGACTTCCTCCTCAGTGGCTGGGAGGAAGCGGCAGAGGGGACCTGTGGTAGTGGAGGTGGCAGATAACTAACTTGTGTTGGGATGTTGCTTCTGATAGTTAAAGTTTTACTGAGGAAGTAGTCTGCCAGGTCTTGAGCGCTGAAGGCAGCTGAGGGGGGAGGTGTAGGTGGGTAGAGGAGGGTGTTGAAGGTGGACCAGAGCTGTTTAGGGTTGGAGGACAGCGTAGATATAAGAGATGAGAAGGATTGTTTGGCCAAGTGGAGGGCAGAGGTGTATGACCGGAGAATCAACTCGAAGTGAACAAAATCAGCTTCAGAGCGGGATTTCCTCCAGGCACACTCTGCAGTGCGGGAGCATCTTTGCAGGTAGCGAGACTGGAGGGTGTGCCAGGGCTGAAGCTGGCGGCGTGGGACCTTACAGAGTCGAAGAGGAGCAAGAGTGTCTAGAGCAGAGATAAGCGTAGTGTTGTAGTGATTAGTGGCAGCATCAGGGCAGGTGAAGGATGAGGTAGGAGGGAGGTGGTGAAGTAGGTTGGAGAATTGATGGGGGTCCACATCATGTAGATTTCTGCGAGTGTGTGTGCGGGGTGGGGGAGCAGGGTGTTTAGGAAGTCCAGATAGGTTGAAAGAGAGAAGGTGGTGGTCAGAGATGGGGAAAGGGCGACAGTTGAACTCAGAAATGGAGCAGAGGTTGGAAAAGACCAGGTCAATAGCGTGACCATCGCGGTGGGTAGGGAGGAGGGAGGATTGTGTGAGTCCAAGGGAGGACGTGAATGAAAGAAGTCTGGAGGCAGCAGGGGCAGAAGGATCATCAATGGGAATGTTGAAGTCCCCGAGAACTAGGCATGGAAGATTAGAAGACAGGAAGTGAGAAAGCCAGGTAGCAAAGTGGTCAAAGAACTGGGAGGTTGGTCCCGGTGGGCGGTAGATGACTGCCACCCTGAGAGCCAGAGGAGAGAACAGGCAGATGCAGTGTGTCTCGAAGGAGGAGAAGGAGAGGGATGGGGGTGGAGGGAGATGCTGGTAGGTGCAGGTGGGAGAGAGCAGGATTCCGACCCCGCCACCATTTCTCTCACCCGGTCTGGGGGTATGGCTCAAGTGTAGACCGCCATGTGAGAGAGCAGCAACGGAGGCCGTGTCAGAGGGAGTTAGCCAGGTTTCAGTTAAAGCTGGGAGGTTGAAGGAGTTTGAAAGGAAGAGGTCATGGATTGCTGTGAGTTTGTTGCACACAGAGCGAGCGTTCCAGAGGGCGCAGGAGAAAGAGGACAGGCGCTGAGGGTTTATGGGAATGAGGTTGCTGGGCTTGCAGGGAGGTGATTTTATGTGCGATGGAGATAGGATGAGAGGGAAGTATTGGATGTGTTGTGGGGCCAGGGTTAGGGGATATGTCACCTGAATAGAGTAACAGCAGGAGGGTGAGAAAGAGAAGGTGGGAATGGGATTTGTGGGAGTGGGAGTGATTGGCAGCACGAGAGTTAGAGGGAGACCATGTTCTGGGGAAACAAAGGAGCTCATGCGAGGCCATCATGTGGGACGAGAGGAGGGAGGGAGAGATGCAGATAGTGTAGGGGTCGGTGGTAGAGGGGCAGGAGTTCCATTTAAGGAGAAAGGTAGAAGTAAAGAGCAGAAGTGTGAGAGAAAGCATGATATAGACGTGTGTTTACCCATAGTAAAAGTGGGCCTTGCAGTTCCTTCCTCCAGTCCCTCCACTCCAGGAAATCAACTCTAAGCGTCCACTTAGGATGCCACTTGGGAATGTCACTGGAGCCAAGGCTCAATGGAGCCACTCTTAGTTGTTATACAGGGCAGACTGATTGCATTCAGGCAGTTAAAAGGTAAACACCTGATGCTGGATGGGCTGTGTCAATAGGGCAGGAGATTCACATGCTAATTAGCAAAGCAAATGGTGGAGAAAGGAGACAAAAGTAAATAAAAAATAAAAAAGAGACCAAGGTAACGTTACAATGTGGGTGCCTGCGAATACTGGGTGATGGGGGTCCTACCAGCAAAAGTATGCAGGGGATCAGTTGAGATGTGGGTGTCTGTGGATAATGGGTGAGAAAGTCTTACCAGCAAAAGTATGCAGAGGATCAGTTGAGATGTGGGTGTCTGTGGATAATGGGTGATAAAGTCTTACCAGCAAAAGTATGCAGGGGATCAGTTGAGATGTGGGTGTCTGTGGATAATGGGTGATAAAGTCTTACCAGCAAAAGTATGCAGGGGATCAATTGAGATGTGGGTGTCTGTGGATAATGGGTGATAAAGTCTTACCAGCAAAAGTATGCAGGGGATCAGTTGAGATGTGGGTGTCTGTGGATAATGGGTGATAAAGTCTTACCTGTGGAGAGAGGAGACACAGGAATTAGGGATCGTGATGGTGGATGGCATAGGGGATCTTGGATAAAACTCCAGGAAATCAACTCTAAGCGTCCACTTAGGATGCCACTTGGGAATGTCACTGGAGCCAAGGCTCAATGGAGCCACTCTTAGTTGTTATATAGGGCAGATATCCTAGGATATCCTACTCAGTCGATCAGTCTAGCTTCCCTTTAGGTATTTACACTTGTTTCTATAGTTGGGTGTATATAGGTTGCTGCGGCAATCGGGGAACTCGCGAAATGAAACCTACTGCAGGAACGAGAGACCCACGCATGCGCAATGGGAAGCAATACATGTGATTACGATCCCGAATACGTATACCAGAAGGAGATCCACGTCATCAGAAGGTCCCAGAAAGCATCTGGAACGCATATCGCGTGCTGACACGCACGCCGTTCGAGAGACATTGTGCAATCAGATTGAAAGGACTATAAATAGACTCCTTGTGTAACCATGAACCTACCGACTGATGAAACTCGCAGGCAAGCGAGTGAAACGCGTCTCGTATCCTATTCCAATACATATATTTTAAAAATATTTTTTATTTACTTTTTATTTACTTTTCTGTTAATTTGTTCTTAATAAATTTCTTTTTTATACCACCTTGGAAGTAGACGCTTTGATTTGCATTGCCTTGGAAGCAGTTGATCCACTTCAGTAGACTGGACCGTGATACTATTGATCTAAGGGTGGGACCCCCCATGGAGTAAGCGGTCCAATGCTTCAATACTGAGCCACTCATAGGGAGGCTCAGTAACACATGAGTAGTTCTGACTCAGTTTATATACAGTTGTGTTCAAAATTATTCAACCCCCACTGAAATTGAGTGTTTTGGCCAGTTTGACATTGATTTTGATCATTCAGTCATCTTGCTTACAATTAAATCAAAGAGGCACGTGTAGGTCAGACAAATATAACATAACATTTATAATGAAATGACAACAAATGTCTTTTCTGTGCTCACATCATTATCAGTTTTATTCAACCCCCAAGTGACATTCAATCTTAGTACTTAGTACAACATCCTTTTACAGTTATAACAGCTTTTAAACGTGAAGCATAGCTTGACACAAGTGTCTTGCAGCGATCTACGGGTATCTTCGACCATTCGTCATGGGCAAAAGCCTCCAGTTCAGTCACATTCTTAGGCTTGCGCACTGCAACTGCTTTCTTTAAGTCCCACCAGAGGTTCTCAATGGGATTTAAGTCAGGTGACTGCGATGGCCACTCCAAAATGTTCCAGCCTTTAATCTGCAACCATGCTCTAGTGGACTTGGAGGTATGCTTGGGATCATTGTCCTGTTGAAAGGTCCAACGTCTCCCAAGCCTCAGGTTTGTGACGGACTGCATCACATTGTCATCCAATATCTCCTGGTACTGAAGAGAATTCATGGTACCTTGCACACGCTGAAGCTTCCCTGTACCTGCAGAAGCAAAACAGCCCAAAGCATGATTGACCCCCCGCCATGCGTCACAGTAGGCAAGGTGTTCTTTTCTTCATAGGCCTTGTTCTTCCTCCTCCAAACATAGCATTGATCCATGGGCCCAAACAGTTCTAATTTTGTTTCATCAGTCCACAGAACACTATCCCAAAACTTCTGTGGTTTGTCCACATGACTTTTGGCATACTGCAGTCGACTCTTCTTATTCTTTGGAGACAGCAAGGGGGTGCGCCTTCGGAGTTCTGGCATGGAGGCCTTCATTACGCAGTGTGCGCCGTATTGTCTGAGCTGAAACTTCAGTACCCACATCTGACAAATGTTTTCTCAGTTCCTCAGCAGTCACACGGGGACTTTTCTCCACTCTACGCTTCAGGTAGCGCACAGCAGTCGAAGTCAGCATCTTCTTTCTGCCACGACCAGGTAGCGTTTCAACAGTGCCCTTTGCCTTGAATTTGCGAATGATGCTTCCTATGGTCTCTCTTGGTATGTTTAACATCTTTGCAATCTTCTTATAGCCATTGCCCTTCCTGTGAAGAGTAATCACCTCTTCTCTTGTCTTCCTGGACCATTCTCTTGACTTCACCATGTTTGTAACCACACCAGTAAATGTCTAGAAGGAGCTGAGTATCACAGTCATTTTAAAGCTGCCTAATTGGTGCTTATTATGCTTTATTGTTGCTCCGTGACATCCACAGGTGTTTTCAATACCTGATTGAAAACACTTGAATGAACCTCTGTTCTTCAGAGTGGTAGTCTTTAAGGGGTTGAATAATTGTGTCAATGAAGAATTCACAAAAGAAACATTTACTACTGTATTATAAAACCAATTGATGTCATTTTAGTTGCATATGGTTCTTTAAAAAGTCCTTGTAGGATTTCATTCTGAATACAATTACAAATGTACACTAAATTCCCTAAAACCCTTTACAGCATTGGGGGTTGAATAATTTTGAACACAACTGTATTTTATGTGCCATTGGTATTGTGCCATGTATGCCTTTCTCATTTTGAGGTCATCATACCCGTGAAATCTAGGACTGTGGCACCATCTATTCATACATAAGGAACCATTTGATGGGAGAAGCCCCCCATAGAGGCTTACCTGCGCTAAATACGAACCTATTGGTTCCTCGTTTGTGAGTGGTTTTCCTCTCAACTCCCTTTTTTTAATTCAAATATATATAACAGTATTGTGCGATTATTTCTCATTTTTTGTTATATTATAGTGCATACACTGGATCCAGTTGCCACCTCGCAACCTGTATTTTGAAAGAATCCATATCTACACTTTGCCTGCGCTCCCAATAAATACGTTTGTATTTTTTTCTATAGGAACCTTTAGTGAATAGGGAAGCAGAGATTGCGCCAGGTTGCCTCAGAGCTGCTAATGTATTGTCCTACCTTGTCCACATCTTCAATGGTGAACGCTGCCTGGTCAGACCCTTTCTTAAATCCATAAAATACATCTGCGATTATATTAACTGAATTGCAGTACTCAACATTTATATGAGCTGAGAAAGTGTGAGACAGAATGGGGTTGTATGGCACCACAAAGCGATTTGCCAAGATCGACTCCAGTGATGTTGGCAGTAAAGCCACCGTCTGCTGGGGACTGCCTGCGATAATGAGGAAAGCCGTTCTCTCCAGTTTGAGTTTCATTCAAAAAGTGTCGGGTGTAATTCTTTGTGCAGGTGCCATCCATCATGCAGGATGACTTCCTGTTGAATGGTCTACATGGCCCGTGGATCATTGTCATCTTAATGTCATGGAGGGCTGGGTCTAGGTTGACTTCTGGTACCTCAGCACTTATAACTTTGTCAATGGACTCTGGTCTTATTTTCTCTTTCAGCCACAGAAGAATATTATGAACATGGGAGTCCACGTTTCTGCCATTCCACAAAGTAGTGTACATGTGACACCTTTTTATTTCCAAAGATGCAACCTTTAGTGAGGAGCTTCATGATATGTTTTGCTTTCACGTGAAAACCCCGCTACTATGTCGTGTCTATTGTGAGACTTTTGTCCTTGTTTCAAGACATGTACAATTTCTGGCCATTTTGGATTGCAGGTAAATCTAATGAACAGTTCCGGTCGTCCGAAATGGCGCTCATACGTCATCGCATCTTGAATTCGCTCATGCATGTAACAGGGTCCACCAGTGAAAGAAGATGGCAACACAACCATCTTGCCAAGCTGTGATAAGTGGCTGTCAGTTCTTGTCATGGCATCCTTCAGGTGCACATACTCCTCACTTTTTCAGCTTTTTTTGGTTTCTACAAATCCAGTTGAGTCTTTCACTCTCAAACTTGGCATACATATCAACCAGAAATTGATTGAGAAGGTTGTGGAACAGCAGTAGGTAGCATTCTTCACCGACACGCTCCATTATCCTGTAGCTGCAAAAGGCAGCCGCAGACACGGACTTCTCGAGAGGACTCTTGGTCTTTGGGTCGCACTGAGGTGCACGGGGCATCTCACTGATTCTTAACAGCCTGTTGTCTATGCTGTGGAGAATGATATCTCTCTTCTCAAAATCCTGCCCGACGATGTGAACAGTCACTCCTGTACTCGTGGGAGCATTGAAATGACCTTGGTGCTCTCCAGAGGGCTTCCTATCGGCGTTATCACCACTTGGAAGTCCTTGTGGCTCTTAGTAACAGAATCAGAAGCAGCCTTAAGTCCCAGAACATACTTGTTGTGTTCACGCAGCAATTTCTGCAGTTGGTTAACCAGTTCTGGATTAACGCCCATGTAGATTCCACAACGGATGTCCCTTTCATTGTCATCATCACCAACAAAGTATATCTGCAGAAATGAATGCTGCTGCTCTGGCCCTGCTCTGATACTTCCTATCCTGTGGTAGACCTGCCCCTGAACTTTGAATGTTGGCATAAAATTTCCCCCGTTCACCTCTCTGTCTCCAAAAGACATCATTTGGAAGCATCCGTTGTACTTCCGGGCAGCAGAAAGAAAGTGCTCTGCCACTGGATGCTGGTGGGGGAGAAGGCTGTGGAAGGGTTCAGGGTAGGGCTGAAGGGGAGCTAGCTGGACTTTTCTCGCCACTGCAGCACATCCCGGGACTCTCATCCTGTCACTTCAGAACACGACACCAGGCACAAGGTAACCGAGGTCCGAGATCAACAACCTTTTCCGCGGGGTAATCAGAGGTTCATATTTAAGACCAGACAAATACTTATTGATCCAAGGCATCGATCTCATTTGTGACTCCTCAACGTGGGGGTTATTAGATGCAAAATTTATTACAGCCTCTCTACTAACTTGGGTGAGTTTGACGATACTTTTTTACAGCTTCCTTTTCCTAATCGCATCTGTAAATCTTTTTTCTGCGGTTTTTTCCCCCCTCTTTTCCCTTTTAACTGTTACAGTAGAAGGGTGATCGAAATTCATAAGGGAATATATCTCCTGCCACTTTGAGCTCAGAAGCAGTGGAAGGTGTGGACACTTTGAGGTAGCGTAGGTTTAGTGCTGTAAGGATCCCCAGACGCTCCTGAGTGAAGGCGCGCAACGTCTGCCAGTTTGAACTGAGATAACGGCACGTGAGGCAAGTGGCAGTTGGAACAGATTTATTTTCAAGTGGGGAGTAGAACTCCTTATCCGAGCTTGTTAGTAATGTTACCGGAATCTGCTAGGTTCACTCGGGACAAAGCCGGACCGGACACGAGCAAGGATTGTCTGAACACGAGTCTCTTCAGGAAAGGCAAACTTTATTTGTGTCGTCACACAATGCTCACACAGGATTAAATCGCAAAGAGTGAGCCCCGAACTCACCCTGACAAGGGGTTTTATACCCCGAATACATAATTAGGTACATCCCAATTAGCCCACCTCCCGGTGACACTATCCCACTCCACGTGGGTTAGTACCTCCCTTGGTCGATTACAAAGACATTCCATACATTGACCGTAAATTGGCAAACTGCATGTTAGTTTGACAGAAAGTGATTTTCTGCTACGCTCAATCCGGCCTAAGCTTCATTCTAGTTTCAACTAAAATCTACCTAGTTATATTCAAGTGAACCAATATTCTGAACAAGATGGCCGCCTGGCTCATAATGGCGACCATCTTCCAGCCTGATTCCACTTCATTCCCCCCTTGGCTCAAGCCTCAGGTTCTTTTCCTGATGCTTGTAGCCATCACACCCCACTAGTATTATTCTTGAGTTCCTCATACTTTAGGGGACCTATTTTCGTTGGGAATATGTCTTGTGGGATAATCAGTGGTATCTTTTGTGTCTGTGTGGGTGTCAGTGCTCTCTTGCATAGTGGCCATAGACATAGCCCTATGCGGTACGTTAGTGTCCCTACGACCAAGATCACCACCACCATCAGAATCATGGATCCAATCTGTGAGATAAATCTCAGAATGGATCCGAACCACTCTCCGATTGCTCCAAACCCACGGAGTGGATTCCAGCCTTCAGCAGCGATCCTCCTTGCTGTGTTCTGTAACTGTGCTACCTTCTCCTGGTGATCTTGGATTACCTGGTAATAGTCAGGGACGTCATGTGTGGTGTTCCTGATGAAGGTGCAACATTCATAATGCATTGTCATCTCACACAATCCATTCAGAGCCGCACTGATCTGTTCCAGTGCCATATCATGTATCATTTGTACCTTTCGTATTTCTCGTACTTCCAGATTCAGCAGCTGGATATCCATGCTAGTCTTGTTCAAAATCTCATCCATCAAAATGGCATAACTGTTCATTCTTACCATCAACTCTCTTCCCCATCCAGTCCATGCCGGCAGCCACGCCCATATTCGATCCACTTTCTTGAACAACTCTCTCTTCTGTCTTTCAAACACCAGTGGGTACCTAGGGTGGAGTGCTGTGTCTGTATTAGTGTCTTCTCCCCTTACCCTCTGAATTGGGATCAATTTAGCCAGATAACACATTCCCATTATTGTTGGTGGTATCCATGTGTAACACACCTTTCCACAACACACCTGGTACCCTCCTTTCAATATAAATGGTGACAAATGTAGTGTTCCCTTTGCTATCTCTATCATCAGTTGTCTCAGTCATTTCATCATATCCAGTGCACTCTGCCTCCCATTTGTCACATTCACAATCACCTCCTCCTGTTCACTTGTGAGTTTTCTACACCGTATGTATAGAAAATTTGACTGCTCCTTTGTGTTAAATGTGTAGCTGTATGATGTCCAGTTGAACTTACTTGAATAACACCCTCCACCCTCATTATTTGATTCTCTATCTGGTCCTAGTTGGAAACACCATTCTGGTGGGTACACTGGCCCTATTATGGGGTACCCGGGACTGAATGATTCTGTTTTTTCCCTTGGTGCATCGAAAGCATGTATTGTGACATTCCCTGACGCAAACAAACTCAAATTCATTGGAACAGAGGCAAATGGTATGTGGATTGTCTCTGGGTGCAACCTACTACACACCCAGCATGCGGTTTGCCCGGACTTCTTAGCATAGTCATATTTAAATTGCACAAGTAAATGTCCTCTTGGCAAAATTTCAGATATCGCCTCTCGCTTTTGTCTAAACATGGTACGGTTCTCCATCACCGGGTGTGTACCATTCCAGATATGGGAGATATCCACGATCTTGGTGGTGCTCAGGCACCTAGGGCATGTTCCATGCGAGAGTCCATAAATCAAGTTTGCAAGGTACAAAATCAGTACCACAAATGTCAAAATCCCTTGGGCAATTCTTTTCACAGTCACATAAACCCAATCCCTCCCCACCGGAATTTCAAAAACAAAAGACATTTCCGGCTGATCAAGGGTGGGGGCTGGGCCCCTAAAAAGCACCCTTGGGGTATCCCCCGGGGGATCCCTTTGATCCCCTGTTGGTGGATGGTCAGGCCTTATTGTGTCCATCAAAACACCCACTTGTGAAATCATTTGGGTGCTTTCAGTTGGATCATTCAGACGCCCACGGCTGTGGTCTTTGTCAGCTTTAACCTCAGTGGATTGGTCTCGTTGGTGACGACCTTCCATGCTGGTTCAGGACTGGCTGCAGCTACTTTCAGTCTGGAGTGATGTATCCACGGGACCATCTTGGCAACCTTTACTGCTGTAGGGGTTGATAACAGGACAAGGTAAGGACCTCTCCACTTTGGGCCTAGTGGGTCATTTTTCCACTCTTTCACCCATACTGAGTCACCTGGACAATACTTATGCAGTGGGGGATATAAGAAGTGAGGTACATTATCTCCCACCCAAGTATTCAGTTTCTGCATTGATTTACCCAACAGTACAACCTGATCACTTAGTTTAGTTTCCCCTAATGCCCGAAGGTCCCCTCTTAGTCCATTAATCAGAGGGGTAGGCTGTCCGAACATGAGCTCGTACGGACTTGGCTTCAATTGAGGGGTTGGCCTGCACCTAATGTGCAATAGGACTATCGGCAGCACATCCAACCAGCCTAGTGACATCTCTTGGCACCGTTTGGACATCAAAGTCTTTGGGGTGCGGTTCATTCTCTCGACTTTTCCTGAGCTTTGGGGCCTGTAAGCAGTATGTAGCTTCCAGGTGATGCCCAACAGGCGGGCAAGCTGTTGTAAACAGTTCTGTATGAATGCAGGGCCATTGTCCGACCCTATTTCGAGAGGAAGTCCATAACATGGTATTATTTCTTTCATCAGACTCTTCACCACTTCCACAGTCTTTTCTGTTCTTGTTGGGAAAGCTTCCACGCATCCTGTCAGAGTACACACCATTACCAGTAGATATTTGTATCCTTTACAGGGCGGCAACACTGCCTATCTGTAACGATGCCATTGGGGATAGCCCGATTGGCTGCTTCCCTGGAGGTTGAGATGGGCCTGTTCTTGGGTTATTTTTGGCACATGTCACGCACTGCTGGGCTATTGCTTTGCAGACTACTGATAGTCCTGGTACGTAAAAATGTGGCTCCAATTGCTGTTCCATCATTTCTCTTCCGCCATGGGTACTTGCGTGGAGCGTTCTTACAATCTCAGGAGCCAATGTTGCTGGTAGGACTATTTGTCCATTCTTTAACTGGAACCATCCGTCTTCTCCATATCCGCCTTGTTCCTCCGATAGCCATTTCTTCTCTTTCTCTGAATATATGGGTGTCCATTCACTCAGTGGCGCCGGTAGGAGTGCAGCCACCACTGGTTTTGCTTTGTATCGTGCCAATTCTCCACGGTTTCCCCAGACAAATTCTTCTTTTGGGAAATAGTATTGCCATGCAAAGAACAGCAGATCTTGTCTGTCCTGTGAATCTCTTACTGCTGGTATGAAAAAGTTCATTGCACTTTTCTTCATTCTTGGCAGTTCGTTTTTGATAAGGATCTCCTTGAGGAAGAACCTCACCAACGGGGCTTGGTATTCTTCTGCTCCCAACTCTCCCAAACTTAGCAGTATTCATGTAATCCGTAGATTATTATGAGGGTTGGTTCTTAGATTTTCGAAACGTGAAGCGAAATTTTCTGCTCGTTCAACTTCGGTTACTTTTGTATCTTCTTCCCACTCCCCCATTAATTTTACGCCGAAGAATTTCAGCATCATTTTGTATGCTCTGCGTAGTCTTTGCTGAACTTCTGAGGTGTTGATCATTAGGTGTGTCTCTTGAGGATTCAGAGGAGTGGAGTAGAAATTTTGGCGTTGAGACTGGGTTGGGAAAAGCCATTGGATATAATCATGATTGAGTTCTAATAGTTTGTAATCATCTTGCCATTTGTGCAATATAATTTCAATGAACTCGCCTTTGGGTTCAAGTTTTCTCCAATTCATGTAGAATTCGTAGTTTGGCATGGGAGGTTGAGGCTCTTGCTTGCAGAGCAGGACTTTGGCTTGATCAATTGTTAGCAATGGTTTTGCAGCTGCTTTTGCGGCCTGGTCAGCGCGCCTGTTGCCTTTTGGGATTTCATCATGACCTTTCTGGTGGCCACGACAGTGTATGATACTGACAGCACTTGGTTTCCATACAGCTTCTAGGAGGGCTGCGATTTCAGCTGCATACTTGATTTGTTGTCCTGAGGAAGTAAGTAGGCCTCTTTCTTTGTAGAGTGCACCATGTGCATGGAACGTCATGAAGGCGTACTTGGAGTCAGTGTAGATATTCACTCTTTTGCCTTCGGAGATTTCTAGAGCCCTGGTTAGGGCTGTTATTTCAGCCAGTTGTGCAGATGTATGGCCTGGTAGTGGATTTGCTTCCATAATTTCTTCTGCCGAGACAACTGCATTGCCGGAGACTTTCTTCCCATCGTCCATATAACTGCTACCATCGGTGAATAGCTGTAGATAGTATTTGTCTAGGGGTACGTCTTTCAAATCTGGCCTGCTACTGAACACTTCTTCCATGACTTGGAGACATTCATGATCTGGATCCTCTTCACAGTCAGGCAGTAAAGTAGCAGGGTTCAAGGTAGCGATGAGGTCCAACTGAACCCGTGGATTCTCACACATCATAGCTTGGTACTTTGTCATCCGGCTGTTGCTGAACCAGTAGCTTCCCTTTACATCCAGCAGGGCTTTGACAGCATGGGGCACCTTGACATGAAGGACTTGTCCAAGAGTCAGCTTATCTGCTTCTGCTATCAGCATTGCGGTGGCTGCCACGGCTTTCAGGCATGGGGGTAGGCCACAGGCCACAGGGTCAAGTTGCTTGGAGAGATAGGCCACAGGCTTTAGCCAGGAGCCAAAACTCTGAATCAGCACTCCTGTCGCTGTTTGATTGTGTTCATGCACGTACAGCTGGAAGGGCTTGCTGTGATCTGGCAGTCCCAGTGCAGGAGCTTCCATTAACAGAGTCTTTAATTTTAGGAAAGCTGCTGTTTGCTCTTCTTCCCACAGGAAGGGGTCATGCTCTCCTCCTTTGGTGGCTTGATGGAGGGGCTTAGCAATATCTGCAAAGTTGGGATCCACAGGCGGCAGAAGCCTGCAGCTCCCAGAAACTCACGGACTTGTCTTCTGGTCTTTGGGGTATTCGGCATACTGCTTCTTTTCTTTCTGCTAGACATGTGCATTCGTTTTAGTACTAAAACGATTTAGTCCGAATTTTGGGATAATTTAGTTTTCGTATGACTCAAGAGAAACGAAACTGCTCAGTACAAAAAACGAAAGAAACTAAAATAAAATGCACTACATTTTAGTTTCAGTCCTTTTTGTGATATTACATTGAGTGAAGGAGACCAGCAATGAAGGGCGCAACATCGCAACATCAGAAGTTCTGCACCCTCCACATGCCAATGCAGTAGGATGTTCTATACAGAGAGGGGTATTAACCACTTGAATGCTAAGGACGCGCTCAGCGCGTCCTCAGCATTCCCGCTGGTATGCGGAGGACGCGCTGAGCGCGTCCTCGCATTGGGGTCAGCGTTTGGCCGGGTTCCGGCCGATCGCTGGCCCCTCCGGTGCGGGCTGACATCCTGGATGTCAGCCCGGCATCCGGAGCAGTGGCCGCCATTATTAGGTGTCATCGCGCCCCCGCGATGACACCTAATTCAGGCGCCCCCCCCGCATGTGCGGAGGAGGCGCCTGAAAGGGAGGGGGGGGAGGTCCTTCGGACCTCTCTCCCTCCCGATCGGCGGCTCACAGGGGCTTAACCCAGGCATCATTTGGAAGGGCACAGCCTGCCCTTCCAAATGATGCCTGGCATTAACCCCTGGGGAGCTGGATCGCAAATCGGCGCTGAAAAGCGCCGATTTGCGATCCTTCCCGGGAGCTGGCCGACATCTTGGATGTCGGCCAAGCTTCCGGGAACTCCCCAGAGGACTGGCGTCATCGTGCGCAGCACGATGACGCCAGTCCTAGCATTAACCCCTAACTGCCACGAACTGTGGAGATAGGGAGTTCCAATGAACTCCCTATCTCCCGATCCGTGGCAGTTAGGGGTTAAATTTTGATATCGTTGGATCGGCCAGAGCATGGCCGTTCCAATGATACCAAACATGAAAGTAAAAAAATTGTAAAAAAAAAAAAAAAAGAAAAATAAAAATAAAAAAAAATTAAAAAAAAAATTAAAAAAAAAAAAATAAACACTTTTTTTTTATTTTTTTGGTTTGTTAATGCAGCAATATTGTTCCCATTTCAATTATAATGTGAACAATGATGCTGCATTAACGATTTTTGTATGCGGTGCGTTTGTTAAAAATGGTGTCATTTTCCCCAAAAAAAATGTAACGAGACCCCATCTCTAATTTTTTAACAAGCGCACCCCATACAAAATATAACCGCAATTGCTCGCATGTTAAAATGTGGAAAAAACACTTTACACGCTGTAAATTATTGAAAATACATATTTTATTGCATTTTTTGTTATAATATACAAACATGACATAACGTATACATATAATAATGACATATTATGAATCTACCGAGTCTGACGGAAAGAACGATATATAATATGTCGATGTCATATACTAAAATAAGCCTTCAAAACAGGTTTAAACATGATGCGCAAAACAGATAAAAAATGACCTCAGCACAGGGGCGGGAAAAGCCTCAGCAGCGAAAGGGTTAATTAATGCAGGAGGATGTTCTATACATTATACAGAGAAAGGTATAAATTGAGGAGGATGTTCTATACAGAGAGGGACATTAATTCAGGAGGATGTTCTATATATTATACAGAGAGGGGTATTAATGCAGGTGGATGTTGTATACATTATACAGAGAGGGGTATTAATTAATGCAGGAGGATGTTCTAAACATTATATAGAGAGCAGCCTCTTTTTTTTAGCCCTTTAAATCCAGTGGCTGTGAGCGCTGAGATCGGCTGCTTGTTATATTATCTCTCAGTACAATATATCAGACTCATCTGTTACAGTAACTGACTGCTGCTCATCACAGTGCTCAGAGTTTCAGTAAACAAGGAAATAATATTGTTCTAACCTCTTATATAAAAATATTATTTACTAGGTTTACTGAAACTCTGAGCGCTGTGATGAGCAGCAGTCAGTTACTGTAACAGCTTTGCCTGACACGGGGCAGTATTACAATGTTGGTGCTAACTTAACCAGAGCTGTTGTAAGCTGAAGAGCCATTATAGCCTATGGAGGTTTTCAGTTTACAACTGCTCTGATTAAGTTAGCACCAGCTATGTAATATGGCCCACATTGTGCTGAGAGTGAGAGATACTGTAACAAGCAGCGATCTCAGCCCTCTGAGGAGCCACTACAATAGTAATTGTATCCACTGGTTTTCGGATGAATGAAATTCGTTTTCATACTAAAGAACTGAAAACGAATTTCTTTAGCAACTAAATAAATTGCATTTTAGGACTAATCCATTAGTTCAAAACGACATTTTGTGCTGTGCACATGTCTACTTTCTGCCCCCAATGCACGCTTGGTACCTGTTAATTGAAAACCTAAATATTTCACAGTCTGTTTGCATATTTGTGCCTTCTTTTTAGATACTCTGTAACCTGCAAGGCATAGTAGATGTAGCAGGGCTTTTGTGACAGATAAACAGTCTTTTTCTGTGGGAGAAGCCAGTAATAAATCATCTACATACTGTAGTAAAACAACTCTGTCTGGCTGAGCGTTGAAGGACAGGAAGTCCTGGCTGAGCGCGCACCCGAAAATCGTGGGCGAGTTTTTGAAACCTTGAGGGAGGCGTGTCCAGGTCATTTGATGGCGCGCTCCCGTGGTAGATTCCTCCCACTGAAATGCAAAAAAGGGTCTGGCTTGCTGGAGCTAGACGGATGCAGAAGAAAGCGTCTTTTAAATCAAGCACCGTGTAATATTTTGTATCTACGGGAATTAATGCCAATAAATTGTATGGGTTGGGAACCACAGGGTGTAGAGTTACTGTGGCTTCGTTGACAGCTCGTAAATCTTGGACTAGGCGGTACTCTTGTGTGCCCTCTTTCAGTACTGGCAACAGGGGTGTGTTCCACGGTGACACGCAGAATTTCAATATGCCGTGGTCTTTAAGTCTCTGTAAATGTGTTTGGATATTCTGCTTGGCTTTTTGTGGGAAATGATATTGTCTTAAAGCCACAGGCGTTGCACCAGGTTTTAAATCGACGTACACTGGAGGGATATTTACAGCTAGTCCGGGCGGGTTTTCCTCCGCCCACACCCCAGGAATTCCCAGAAGTAGTGTGTATGGATCTGGGTCGGCCGGCAGAGTTGGTGCCGTGCGCCATTCTTCTTCTCTTGGCATAATTACTGCAATTTTGACAGGTTGGGTGTGCTGGATGGCTGGGCTGTACTACAGTGTAGAGCTGCCACTCTCAGGCAGGTCTAATCGAGCATGTCCCCCGGGAAGAAATTTAATTTGGGCTTGCAGTTTGCAAAGGATATCCCGCCCCAGGAGCTGGATGGGACATTCGGGCATATACAAAAATTCATGTTCTACATTATGCCCACCCACACTACATTTTCGTGAAGCAAGGAAGGGGTACTTAGCAGACACCCCCATTGCTCCCATAATATCAACTTCATTTCCCATTGGGGGTGCAATTTGCTGTGTTACAACAGAATATTCGGCACCGGTGTCAACCATAAAAATTTCATCTTTATTTCCCACTCTCATAGTGACCGTGGGCTCGTGGATACTGAGCGGGATGGGCCCAGGTCCTTGTCAATATGTACCTTGCCCCTCAAATGACGTTCCCGCCAACCCCACGAACCCTGCACCGGCACTGTCATTCCTCTCATATCTGCCGTTCATTACCTGACCATTGGAGGCTTGACCTCCCGATTCCCCAGCCTCCCCTTGTCCCCCAAATTTAGCCAAAAATGCAGGACAATCATTTTTCCAGTGACCCTCACCCCGGCACCAGGCACACTGGTTGGGTCCCAGGGGTTCCCTAGGGGCTCCCCTACCTCTACCTCCCCTACCCCTTGCTCTCCCTCTGTCCGGGGCACCTCTCCCTCCATTTCCCATATAACCGACCACACCCGTATGCCCTTTCTGTCTCCTTATCTCCTCCCATTTTTCTTCCAGATCCTGGTTATGATACGCTTTATTAGCAATTTCTACCAACTCGCTAATACCTTTTCCTAAAAACCCATCTAGTCTCTGTATTTTATTCCGTATGTCTCTTTGTGATTGACCCACAAAAGAAGAATTGATTAACCTCTGATTCTCCACTGCCTCAGGGTCAATAGGACTATATATCCTATATGCATTATTATTATTATTATTATTAATTATTATTCTTTATTTATAAAGCGCCAGCATATTCCGCAGCGCTGTACAATAAGCACAGTATAGACAGGGTTACAATACATTGAACAACATTTGACATTTGAGGTGAATTAGCCTGGCGGAGGCGTTCAGGATGGATTGTAGGAGGGAGAGGTGGGACAGAGGGAAGCCAGATAAGAGATTATTGCAATAGTCAAGTCGGGAGATTACCAGGGCGTGTATGAGTTGTTTTGTGGTGACAACGGTAAGAAATGGCCGAATTCTGGAAATATTACGCAGATGGTATCGGCAGGAGGAGGAAAGAGACTTGATGTGGGGGATGAAGGAAAGAGCAGAGTCAAGTGTAACTCCAAGACAGCGAACTTGGTTTGATGGGGAGATGGTGATACCCTCCACCGTGATAGAGAAGTCAGGAGGTGGGGAGGCACTGGAGGGAGGAATAAGTAGGAGCTCAGTCTTTGACATGTTGATCTTTAGGTGGTGGGAGGCCATCCAGGAGGAGATGCCAGATAAACAGTCACTGACCTTTGAGAGGACAGGGGGAGAGAGATCAGGGGTAGAGAGGTAGATCTGAGTGTCATCAGCGTAGAGGTGGTAACTAAAGCCAAAGCTGTTGATGATTTTGCCCAGGGAGGAGGTGTAGATGGAAAAGAGCAGAGGACCAAGGACCGAGCCTTGAGTTACACCAACAGATAGAGGCAATGAAGAGGAGGAGTTACCAGCAAAGGACACACAGAAGGACCTGTTGGATAAATAGGAGTCAACCCAAGCAAGTACAGTGTCACCAAGACCCAGAGAGTTGAGGGTCTGTAGAAGGAGGGGGTGGTCAACAGTGTCAAAAGCAGCCGAGAGGTCAAGCAGGATGAGAATAGAATAGTGTCCGTGTTTTTTAGCAGTTAGGAGGTCGTTGGTGACTTTGGTGAGGGCAGTTTCAGTTGAGTGTAGGGGACGGAAGCCAGATAGCATGGGGTCAAGTAGGGAATTGGAGGACAGGAAGAGGGAGAGGCGGTTGAAGACTAGTTTTTCTAAGAGCTTCGATGGGAAGGGAAGCAGGGATACAGGGCGGTAGTTGGATGGAGAGTTGGGGTCTAGGGATGGTTTCTTTAGTAAAGGGGTAACTAGCGCGTGTTTGAAGGTGGATGGAAAGGAGCCAGTGGAGAGAGATAGGTTGAAGATGTGTGTGAGAGCAGGGGTGAGGGAGGAGGAGAGGGGAGGAATTAGATGTGAGGGAATGGGGTCGAGCGGGCACTTGGTGAGATGTGAGGAGGACAATAAGGAATTGACTCCCTCCTCAGTGGCTGGGAGGAAGCGACAGAGGGTGGCAGAGGGGACCTGTGGGAGTGGAGGTGGCAGATAACTATCTTGTGTTGGGTTGTTGCTTCTGATAGTTAGAGTTTTACTGAGGAAGTAGTCTGCCAGGTCTTGAGCGCTGAAGGCAGCTGAGGGGGGAGGTGCAGGTGGGTAGAGGAGGGTGTTGAAGGTGGACCAGAGCCGTTTAGTGTTGGAGGACAGCGTAGATATAAGAGATGAGAAGAAGGATTGTTTGGCCAAGTGGAGGGCAGAGGTGTATGACCGGAGAATAAACTTGAAGTGAACAAAATCAGCTTCAGAGCGGGATTTCCTCCAGGCACGCTCTGCGGTGCGGGAGCATCTTTGTAGATAGCGAGTCGGGAGGGTGTGCCAGGGCTGAAGCTGGCGGCGTGTGGCCTTACAGAGTCGAAGAGGAGCAAGAGTGCCTAGAGCAGAGATAAGCATAGTGTTGTAGTGATTAGTGGCAGCATCAGGGCAGGTGAAGGATGAGGTATGAGGGAGGTGGTGAAGTAGGTTGTAGAATTGATGGGGGTCCACAGCATGTAGATTTATGCGACTGTGTGTGCGGGGTGGGGGAGCAGGGTGTTTAGGAAGTCCAGATAGGTTGAAAGAGAGAAGGTGGTGGTCAGAGATGGGGAAAGGGCGACATTTGAACTCAGAAATGGAGCAGAGGTTGGAAAAGATCAGGTCAATAACGTGACCATCGCGGTGGGTAGGGAGGAGGGAGGATTGTGTGAGTCCAAGGGAGGACGTGAGTGAAAGAAGTTTGGAGGCAGCAGGGGTGGAAGGATCGTCAATGGGAATGTTGAAGTCCCCGAGAATTAGGCATGGAAGATTAGAAGACAGGAAGTGAGAAAGCCAGGTAGCAAAGTGGTCAAAGAACTGGGAGGTTGGTCCCGGTGGGCGGTAGATGACTGCCACCCTGAGGGCCAGAGGAGAGAACAGGCAGATGCAGTGTGTCTCGAAGGAGGAGAAGGAGAGGGATGGGGGTGGAGGGAGATGCTGGTAGGTGCAGGTGGGAGAGAGCAGGAGTCCGACCCCGCCACCATTTCTCTCACCCGGTCTGGGGGTATGGCTCAAGTGTAGACCGCCATGTGAGAGAGCAGCAACGGAGGCCGTGTCAGAGGGAGTTAGCCAGGTTTCAGTTAAAGCTAGGAGGTTGAAGGAGTTTGAAAGGAAGTCATGGACGGCTGTGAGTTTGTTGCACACAGAGCGAGCGTTCCAGAGGGTGCAGGAGAAAGAGGACAGGCGCTGAGGATGATGGGAATGAGGTTGCTGGGCTTGCAGGGAGGTGATTTATGTGCGATGGAGATAGGATGAGAGGGAGATTGGATGTGGTGTGTGGGCCAGGGTTAGGGGATATGTCACGAATAGAGTAACAGCAGGGAGGGTGAGAAAGAGAAGGTGGGAATGGGATTTGTGGAGTGGGAGTGATTGCAGCAGGAGAGTTAGAGGGAGACCATGTTCTGAGGAAACAAAGGAGCTCATGCGAGGCCATCATGTGGGACGAGAGGAGGGAGGAGAGATGCAGATAGTGTAGGGGTCGGTGTAGAGGGCAGGAGTTCCATTTAAGGAGAAAGGTAGAAGTAAAGAGCAGAAGCGTGAGAGAAAGCATGATATAGACGTGAGTACCAGAGTAAAAAGTGGCCTTGCAGTTTTTGCAGTTCCTTCCTCCAGTCCCGCAACTCCAGGAATCAACTCTGAACGTCCACTTAAGAATGCCACTGAACTCCAGGAACAACTCTGAACGTCCACTTAAGAATGCCACTGAACTCCAGGAATCAACTCTGAACGTCCACTTAAGAATGCCACTGAACTCCAGGAATCAACTCTGAACGTCCACTTAAGAATGCCACTGAACTCCAGGAATCAACTCTGAACGTCCACTTAAGAATGCCACTGAACTCCAGGAATCATACTCTGAACGCCACTTAAGAATGCCACTTGGAAATGACACTGGAGCCTGGCTCAATGGAGCCTGTTATAGTGTTATATAGGGCGGACTGATTGCATTCAGGCAGTTAAAAAGTCAAACAAACCTGAAAAAGTCAACACCTGAAGCTGGATGGGCTGTGTCAATAGGGCAGGAGATTCACATGCTAATTAGCAAAGCAAATGGTGGAGAAAACCAAAAATAAAAAATAAATAAAAACAGCAAAAGACCAAGGTAACGTTACAATGTGGGTGCCTGCGAATACTGGGTGATGGGGGTCCTACCAGCAAAAGTATGCAGGGGATCAGTTGAGATGTGGGTGTCTGTGGATGATGGGTGATAATGTCCTACCAGCAAAAGTATGCAGCGGATCAGTTGAGATGTGGGTGTCTGCAGGGGTCAAGTCCTGGGAAAAAAAGTGAGGGAACTCACCCACGAATTCCACAACGCCTATTACCTGAAGAAAAAATATATATATCAAGAGTATAGCAGTGCCTGGTGATACCATTTTTATTGGGTTAACTTTACATTTAAAAGACAAGTTTCAAGAGTGTAAACTGGAAACTATACTGATCAGTGAAAGGTATCACTACGTACAGGTATACTCGCGATTTTGGCAACTGGACTAACGCGTCTTATATATAATCTATATATATATATCCAGGCCCAGACCCCCCAGAATTATATACACAGCACTGGACCCCCAGAATAATATACACGGCACTGGACCCCCAGAATAATATACACGGCACTGGACCCCCAGAATAATATACACGCACCGGACCCCCAGAATAATATACACGGCACTGGACCCCCAGAATAATATACACGGCACTGGTTATATGGATATATTTCCCAGTTCACATGGATATAATTGCCCCAGCTCTCATGGATGATGCCCCAGCTCTCATGGATAATGCCCCCAGCTCTCATGGATATATGCCCCCAGTCTCATGGATATATGCCCCCAGGTCTCATGGATATATGCCCCCAGGTCTCATGGATATATGCCCCCAGGTCTCATGGATAATGCCCCCCAGGTCTCATGGATATGCCCCCCAGGTCTCATGGATATGCCCCCCAGGTCTCATGGATAATGCCCCCCAGGTCTCATGGATATGCCCCCCAGGTCTCATGGATAATGCCCCCCAGGTCTCATGGATAATGCCCCCCAGGTCTCATGGATAATGCCCCCCAGGTCTCATGGATATTGCCCCCAGGTCTCATGGATATTGCCCCAGGTCTCATGGATATAGCCCCCAGGTCTCATGGATATTGCCCCCAGGGACTCATGGATATTGCCCCCAGGTCTCATGGATAATGCCCCCCAGGTCTCATGGATTTGCCCCAGCTCATGGATAATGTCCCCAGCTCATGGATATTGCCCCAGCTCATGGATAATGCCCCCAGCTCATGGAAATGCCCCAGCACATGGAAATGCCCCAGCACATGGATATGCCCTCCAGCTCATGGAAAATCCCCCAGCTCATGGATACTGTCCCCCAGCTCATGGATACTGCCACCCAGCTCATGGATTTGCCCCCCAGCTCATGGATTTGCCCCCCCAGCTCATGGATACTGCCCCCCAGCTCATGGATTTGCCCCCCCAGCTTATGGATAGTGCCCCCAGCTCATGGATATTGCCCCCACAGCTCATGGATAGTGCCCCCATCTCATGGATATTGCCCCCCAGCTCATGGATACTGCCCCCAGCTCATGGATACTGCCCCCCAGCTCATGGATATTGCCCCAGCTCATGGATATGCACCCCCAGCTCATGGATAGTGCCCCCCCAGCTCATGGATATTGCCCCCCCGCTCATGGATAGTGCCCCCCAGCTCATGGATATTGCCCCCCAGCTCATGGATAGTGCCCCCCCAGCTCATGGATAAGCCCCCCAGCTAATGGATATTGCCCCCCAGCTCATGGATAGTGCCCCCCCAGCTCATGGATATTGTCCCCCCAGCTCATGGATATTGTCCCCCCAGCTCATGGATATTGCCCCCCAGCTCATGGATATTGTCCCCCCAGCTCATGGATATTGCCCCCCAGCTCATGGATATTGTCCCCCCAGCTCATGGATATTGCCCCCCCAGCTCATGGATCTGCCCCCAGCTCATGGATAATGCCCCCCAGCTCATGGAAATGCCCCAGCACATGAAATGCCCCAGCACATGGATATGCCCCCCAGCTCATGGAAATGCCCCCCAGCTCATGGATACTGTCCCCCAGCTCATGGATACTGCCACCCAGCTCATGGATTTGCCCCCCAGCTCATGGATTTGCCCCCCCAGCATGGATACTGCCCCCCAGCTCATGGATTTGCCCCCCCAGCTTATGGATAGCCCCCAGCTCATGGATATTGCCCCCCAGCTCATGGATAGTGCCCCCATCTCATGGATATTGCCCCCCAGCTCATGGATACTGCCCCCCAGCTCATGGATACTGCCCCCCAGCTCATGGATATTGCCCCAGCTCATGATATGCACCCCCAGCTCATGGATAGTGCCCCCCCAGCTCATGGATATTGCCCCCCAGCTCATGGATAGTGCCCCCCAGCTCATGGATATTGCCCCCCCAGCTCATGGATAGTGCCCCCCCAGCTCATGGATAATGCCCCCCAGCTCATGGATATTGCCCCCCCAGCTCATGGATATTGTCCCCCCAGCTCATGGATATTGCCCCCCAGCTCATGGATATTGTCCCCCCAGCTCATGGATATTGTCCCCCCAGCTCATGGATATTGCCCCCCAGCTCATGGATACTGCCCCCCAGCTCATGGATAGTGCCCCCCAGCTCATGGATATTGCCCCCCCAGCTCATGGATATTGTCCCCAGCTCACCTCTCTGCGGCGTGCGCCCGGCGGCCGCGTGCTTCCTGTTAGAACGGCCCGCTGACAGGAAGTGCAGCCGCTCGCCTGGGATCGATGAAACAGCCAGGCGAGCGGCTCCACGGCACTTCCTGTCAGCGGGCCGTTCTAACAGGAAGCACGTGGCCGCCGGCAATGTGCGGCGGCCGCCTGCTCCAGCCTTTCAGGCTCGGGCCACAGCGGGAACGCAGCGTTCCCGCAGCGTTCCCGCAGCGTTCCCGCTGTGGGAGAAGTGCGGGAACGCCGTTCCCGCGCGTTCCCGCTCGACTCGAGCCCTGGGTGTCTGTGGATGATGGGTGATGGGTGATAATGTCCTACCAGCAAAAGTATGCAGCGGATCAGTTGAGATGTGGGTGTCTGTGGATGATGGGTGATGGGTGATAATGTCCTACCAGCAAAAGTATGCAGCGGATCAGTTGAGATGTGGGTGTCTGTGGATGATGGGTGATGGGTGATAATGTCCTACCTGTGGAGAGAGGAGACACAGGAATTAGGGATCGTGATGGCGTAGGGGATCTTGGATAAAACTCCAGGAATCAACTCTGAACGTCCACTTAAGAATGCCACTTGGAAATGACACTGGAGCCTGCATCTAGTAACCTTTCTAGAAATGCACTTGGAGATTAGGGATGTGCGTTTCGGGTTTCGGAATTTCGGAATTTTCACGAAATTTCCCGATTCGTGTTTTCGGATGCGGCCGAATTTCCGAAACTTTTTAGATCCGAAAATGGCAGATTCGAAAAGTTTTCCGAGCCGAAACGAAATATTTTCGGAATTTTCGAATGGACTTGAAATGTGTCAAATCGAAATTTATTGCTTTGAGACGAGGAGAACAGACGTTTCGAAAAAACGAAAATTTCCGAAGTTACGAAAAGTCGATACAAAAACGAGCAAAGTGACACGAAAATACGAAAAATGGTTGATATTCCGAAAAATAAGTACACGAAAAACGAATCGAGCCGAACAGAATCGAAACAGAAATCGGTCGAAACGAGCCGAATCGAAAAGTTTAAAAATCCGAAAAATCGAATCGAACCGAAAAAAAAATCAGTGCACAAGCCTATTGGGGATTCTTTAGATTCTTGTACAATATCCGCTATTTTCCCCATGTTTGTGGGTTTCTTCCCTCCCGCTTTAACACCCATTATCACCGCTGTCCGGTACGTCTGTAGGTGAGCAATACCGTCAGCAGTATTGTATGGCCATTTGGGATATGTTTTGGGGTAATGCTCCTCTGCCCATGCTTCTGGCTGGGGCTTAGCATCTTCTACAGCTTGGGCAAGTAGAATTTTCTGCGCGCTATTATTTATTCGGGCTCTTTCCTCAGTAGTGAACATTGTCAACATTAGTTGCTGACAATCTGCCCATGTGGGGTTATGTGTGAGCAAAACTGACTCTATCATACTGGCCACTGCCGCGGGATTAGTGGAGTACAGTGGTGTGTGGGTTTTCCAGTTAAATAGGTCTGTTGTCGTGAATGGGACATATGTGTATTGTACTGGACCAGGTGCTCCATTCTCCAGTAAAGGACCTGGCACCTCCCGCAGATGCATTTGCATCTTACTTTTGTTGGGATTGTGCTGATATGGTTCTCGGGGTTTATATATATTGTTCGCTGCGCGAGTAGTGGCCCCTTGTTTTACATCTTCACTCTCATCATCACTGTCCTCTTGGGATACTAATTTATATACGCTCCCATCGGGCATCTCAATTTTTCCTGGTGGGACCTCTCTGTCTCCTCCACACGCTGCCCCCTGGTCTTCTTCCGCAATACTGCGTGGCGGAGCGAAGGGAGCTGGCCAGGAAGTAGCAGCTGCCTGCTCCCCCCTCTCCGCCCACGCAACCACGGCACTCAAAGCTTCTCTAACTGCCCCATAACAAGATGGATAAGGAAGGGGCAAAGAATCAATCTCCTCCGGTTGTTCTATCAACACCGGTCTCCCTTTCTCTTCATTATCTTCTTTATTTGGGGGTACCTGCTTCTTGTTTTGTCCCGCCATCATTATAAAATGACTTTTATCTTTTACACAAAACCTCCATACAGTTGTGTTCAAAATTATTCAACCCCCAATGCTGTAAAGGGTTTTAGGGAATTTAGTGTACATTTGTAATTGTATTCAGAATGAAATCCTACAAGGACTTTTTAAAGAACCATATGCAACTAAAATGACATCAATTGGTTTTGTAATACAGTAGTAAATGTTTATTTTGTGAATTCTTCATTGACACAATTATTCAACCCCTTAAAGACTACTACTCTGAAGAACAGAGGTTCATTCAAGTGTTTTCAATCAGGTATTGAAAACACCTGTGGATGTCACGGAGCAGCAATAAAGCATAATAAGCACCAATTAGGCAGCTTTAAAATGACTGTGATACTCAGCTCCTTCTAGACATTTACTGGTGTGGTTACAAACATGGTGAAGTCAAGAGAATGGTCCAGGAAGACAAGAGAAGAGGTGATTACTCTTCACAGGAAGGGCAATGGCTATAAGAAGATTGCAAAGATGTTAAACATACCAAGAGAGACCATAGGAAGCATCATTCGCAAATTCAAGGCAAAGGGCACTGTTGAAACGCTACCTGGTCGTGGCAGAAAGAAGATGCTGGCTTCGACTGCTGTGCGCTACCTGAAGCGTAGAGTGGAGAAAAGTCCCCGTGTGACTGCTGAGGAACTGAGAAAAGATTTGTCAGATGTGGGTACTGAAGTTTCAGCTCAGACAATACGGCGCACACTGCGTAATGAAGGCCTCCATGCCAGAACTCCCAGGCGCACCCCCTTGCTGTCTCCAAAGAATAAGAAGAGTCGACTGCAGTATGCAAAAGTCATGTGGACAAACCACAGAAGTTTTGGGATAGTGTTCTGTGGACTGATGAAACAAAATTAGAACTGTTTGGGCCCATGGATCAACTCTATGTTTGGAGGAGGAAGAACAAGGCCTATGAAGAAAAGAACACCTTGCCTACTGTGAAGCATGGCGGGGGGTCAATCATACTTTGGGGCTGTTTTGCTTCTGCAGGTACAGGGAAGCTTCAGCGTGTGCAAGGTACCATGAATTCTCTTCAGTACCAAGAGATATTGGATGACAATGTGATGCAGTCCGTCACAAACCTGAGGCTTGGGAGACGTTGGACCTTTCAACAGGACAATGATCCCACGCATACCTCCAAGTCCACTAGAGCATGGTTGCAGATTAAAGGCTGGAACATTTTGGAGTGGCCATCGCAGTCACCTGACTTAAATCTGATTGAGAACCTCTGGTGGGACTTAAAGAAAACAGTTGCAGTGCGCAAGCCTAAGAATGTGACTGAACTGGAGGCTTTTGCCCATGACGAATGGGCGAAGATACCCGTAGATCGCTGCAAGACACTTGTGTCAAGCTATGCTTCACGTTTAAAAGCTGTTATAACTGTAAAAGGATGTTGTACTAAGTACTAAGATTGAATGTCACTTGGGGGTTGAATAAAACTGATAATGATGTGAGCACAGAAAAGACATTTGTGGTTATTTCATTATAAATGTTATGTTATATTTGTCTGACCTACACGTGCCTCTTTGATTTAATTGTATGCAAGATGACTGAATGATCAAAATCCATGTCAAACTGGCCAAAGCACTCAATTTCAGTGGGGGTTGAATAATTTTGAACACAACTGTATATCTAAATATGGGTACTGTTCAGGATGTCCGCATTTCCCGGTGACTTGGGAATGCACTTTCTGTATTAACTCCGGGTCCATTGACCCCTGCTCTGGAACCAACAGTGGCCATACAATTGTACACATTAATGTTAGTTTCTCCTTAGTTAACTCTACACCATAATCATACGTTGCATATAGCGCTTCAAAATTCCGCACCATATACCCTAAGGGCGTCTCACCCTTCTTCACCTTCTTGGGTTTGGACGACCCGTTACCCATTGTTACTCTTAAGGGCAGTAACCTTATTACAATACAGATATTACTTTTTAGCAAAAACACTTGAAATTTACTGTCTGGTACTTCAGTCAACAATTCATATATATCGGATTCGCTTCCTCCGTCAATAGCCGGACTGCAGTCGCCTGAGCCAGAAACGTACCTTGGGAGTCCACTCTCAAGTTTGCTTTCTCGATAGGCGAGTAGGCGCTCAATCACTCACAGCACTCAAATCACTCACAGCACATACTTGTACCAGATACTTTCAGCACAAAACAACACATAAACAATTCTACTCTCTCTTCTAGCCGAGGGCACGCTGTCCCTCCTCTTGGCTCCTTATACCCAATTGATTGAACTCTACTCTTGTCTGCTTGTGACTATGTGCACCCCGTTCTATAACAACACTCCCGTCTGCAATTCCAATTTGCCTATGGGTACTCTACCCAACCGGCACCACTACCGCTGCAGCTACCGCTGACCTCAATTGGCCCCCTTCACTGCACGACGTACACACTAGCACTGACTCAGGGCTCTCAGCCCAGTCACAGAAATCCCTCCTCCTTTCCTTGTCCATGTACAGAAGCTCTGTTTACAAATACTGACTACAACTATGCAACTCCACGTGGCTACCCTCTCCCTCTTTTACAGAATTATCCTTTAGTTAACATCTGATCCCCCGGGTCCAGACACGAGCTAGCCACTCTGGCTCTTTTGCTTGTCCGTACTTTCGGCGGCGGGTTCAGTATGTCAACAGGACCGTGACCGCGGGTCTCCTTATCTGACTATGGTCGGACGTTTCCCTTATACCGGTATCTCTGATACACATACAAACATAGAAGACACTTTACCTATCGCGCGCTGCTCGCTGTTTCCTCAGACTCGGTGGTGTCCCAGCTTCCCGGGCCGGGGGTCCGTTTGGGACGAGACGAGGTCCACTGAACAAGAAATCCTGCTTGGCGCCTGCAGATGTCAGCTCCCCTTCAACGGACGCCCAACCGATGGGATCACTCGCACCTACAGTCAACCGCTACAGTGTCTAGCAGTCGTTGCCGTGCCGGCAAGGGCCCGTATCCCGGCTCACGAGCCCCCAAGAAATGTCACCAGAATCTGCTAGGTTCACTCGGGACGAAGCTGGTCCGGACACGAGCAAGGATTGTCTGAACACGAGTCTCTTCAGGAAAGGCAAACTTTATTTTTGTCGTCACACAATGCTCACACAGGATTAAATCGCAAAGAGTGAGCCCCGAACTCACCCTGACAAGGGGTTTTATACCCCGAATACATAATTAGGTACATTCCAATTAGCCCACCTCCCTGTGACACTATCCCACCCCACGTGGGTTAGTACCTCCCTTGGTCGATTACAAAGACATTCCATACATTGACCGTAAATTGGCAAACTTCATGTTAGTTTGACAGAAAGTAATTTGCTGCTACGCTCAATCCGGCCTGTGCCCACCTCCCTAGAGCCTGCTTATTTGTTGAATTTAAGACCTGGTCTGTTTTCTACGTTCTTCTTTGTCTCGCTGCAGGCCTCTGTGACCTTGGTGTATCCATTTGTCATCCTGTCCCTCCGTGCCAAGAGCGGCCCGGATCTACCTCAATTTTAATTGCTTTTCTGCTAATCTAACACATTCCTAAAATTCTATGTAAGCTTCATTCTAGTTTCAACTAAAATCTACCTAGTTATATTCTAGTGAATCAATATTCTGAACAAGATGGCCGCCTGGCTCATAATGGCGACCATCTTCCAGCCTGATTCCACTTCAGTAATGTAACGGTGAGCCCCCTATAGGGTGATGGGGAGCCCCCAATCTGCGGAGATTGAAGCCTTAAGGGCAGGTATACAGATTCCAGGGAACAAACCAGGATATTGCAGGAACTAGAAAGATCCCTAAGCCCTGACTGAGATCCTTGAAAGGTGGTCTCGAAATACTAACTAGGCTAGGTCTGCAAGGTGTATAAAACATAAACCAGACATACAATGAATGCAGGTATACACGGATAAATAAGCACGGTACAGTACAGGGGACAGACAGAAGAGAGATCCAAATACAAGAGCCAAAGGTCATACACGGAATATCATAACTTGAGGGGTCAGACAAGAGAGAGATCCTAAACACATGAGCCAGAGGTCATACACAGAATATCAAAGTTAACCAGCACACAGGGACTAGGCAAGAAAGACTATCCTGGTCCAAGGATCAAGGGGAATCCTGGTCCTACATATAGGGCAGAACAGGTCATGTGACCGCAGACCAATAAGCCCAACAGATGGCCTGCAGCCTGAAAACAAAAACAAACAGGAATCCCTGCTACCACCAGCAGGGGGCAAGGCCGAGACGTGACAAGTAACTGATGGTCATTTCGAAAAAAATCCTTAGTGAGCACCTAGAAGAGGAACATGCGTGCCGAATTTCAAGTTTGTAGGCTTTACGGTTCTGGAGATCTTGTGATGTCGCAAGAGGCATTTTGCTTTTTTATATATATTTGTGGACTTTTTCCTGTCTTTTACTTTACACTTTTATATTTATTAACCAATATTTTTAAATGGAAAAGAACATAGTTCCTTATGAATTTATTGGCAACCAAACCGTATCACAACTAGTGATGAGCCGAACACCCCCGAGTTCAGTTCGCATTCGAACTCGAACTTTCCAAATGTTCGAATTCGAACTCAATGCAAGTCAATGGGACTCAAAATTCGGTTTTTAGAGTGCCCTCCAAGAGGGCATATATGCTAGATATTTGCCATAAAAGGTGTATGGGGGTCCGGGTAGTGCCCTGGGGGACAGGAAACAAGGACAAAAAGTAAAAAAAAAAACGTTTTTAACCCTTTCGCTGCTGAGGCTTTTCCCGCCCCTGTGCTGAGGTCATTTTTACCTGTTTTGCGCATCATGTTTAAACGTGTTTTGAAGGCTTATTTTAGTATATGACCCAGACATATTATATATCGTTCTTTCCGTCAGACTCGGTAGATTCATAATATGTCATTATTATATGTATACGTTATGTCATGTCTGTATATTATAACAAAAAATGCAATAAAATATGTATTTTCAATTAATTACAATGTGTAAAGTGTTTTTTTTCACATTTTAACATGCGAGCAATTGCGGTTATATTTTGTATGGGGTGCGCTTGTTAAAAAAATTAGAGATGGGGTCTCGTTACATTTTTTTTGGGGAAAATTACACTATTTTTAACAAACGCACCGCATACAAAAATCGTTAGTGCAGCATCATTGTTCACATTATAATTTAATGGGAACAATATTGCTGCATTAACAAACCAAAAAAAATAAAAAAAAAGTGTTTATTTTTTTTTTTATAATTTTATTTTTAATTTTGTTTTATTTTATTTCTCTTTTCTTTTTTTTTTTTTACAACTTTTTTCACTGTAGTGTTTGGTATCGTTGGAACGGCCATGCTCTGGCCGATCCAACCATACCAAAATTTAACCCCTAACTGCCACGGATCAGGAGATAGGGAGTTCATGGAACTCCCTATCTCCACCGTTGGTGGCAGTTAAGGGTTAACTCTAGGACTGGCGTCATCGTGCTACGCATGATGACGCCAGTCCTCAGGGGGAGTTCCCGGAGGCTTGGCCGACATCCAAGATGTCGGCCAGCTCCGGGAAAGGATCGCGAACCGGCGCTTTTCAGCGCCGATTCGCGATCCAGCTCCCCAGGGGTTAATGTCAGGCATCATTTGGAAGGGCAGGCTGTGCCCTTCCAAATGATGCCTGGGTTAACCCCCGCAGAGTCGCCGATCGGGAGGGAGAGAGGTCCGAAGGACCTCCCCCCCTCCCTTTCAGGCGCCTCCTCCGCACATGCGGGGGGGGCGCCTGAATTTGGTGTCATCGCGCTGCCGCGATGACACCAAATTCCGGCGGCTGCTGTTCCGGATGCCGGGCTGACATCCAGGATGTCAGCCCGCACCGGAGGGGCAGCGATCGGCCAGAACCCGGCCGAACGCTGACCCAATGGAGGACGCGCTCAGCGCGTCCTCCGCACAGCGCGTCCTCAGCATCCAAGTGGTTAAAGGGACAGTGAGTTTTCCATGAAATAAGGGTTAAAAATAAAAACGAAAAATTCCTTCAAATATCGTGCCTAGGAGGTCCCCATAACCTGCCCGTGAAGTGGCGGATTTCTAGGATGTATAGAAATATGTAAAAACAAAAAAATGACGTTTCAAATGACGGTAAATGCTTTTTCTTTAATCTATCCATAAACAACTGCTTGGGGCGGCAGCCTGTATGAAAAGACATTTTAGGACGGACAGGGGCGTCGTAATGTGGGGGCGGGGGTGCGGCCCGCACCAGGTGACACCCGCCCTTAGGGTGACACCGTCACCCTAAGGGCGGGTGTCTCACCCTGCGCCGCGTGCTCGCTCCCTGCGAGCATCCGAAGCTATGCAGCTTTGGCGCTCGCCTGGGGGAAACACGTCACCAGCCGAGTTCTCGCGAGATCGCGGCTGGTCACGTGGCTCCCCCAGGAGAGCGCCCAAGCTCCATGCCACCGGACGCTGAGGGAGCAGAACACGTGGCGCAGGAGGTGAGCTGGGGACATTATCCATGAGCTGCTGGGGCATTATCCATGAGCTGGGGCATATCCATGAGTTGGGGCATATCCATGAGCTGGGGCATATCCATGAGCTGGGGGCATTATCCATGAGCTGGGGCAGTATCCATGAGCTGGTACATTATCCATGAGCTGGGGCAATATCCATGAGCTGGGGCATTATCCATGAGCTGGGGCATTATCCATGAGCTGGGGGCATATCCATGAGCTGGGGCAGTATATCCATGAGCTGGGGGCATTATCCATGAGCTGGGGGCATTATCCATGAGCTGGGGCATTATCCATGAGCTGGGGCAGTATCCATGAGCTAGGGCATATCCATGTGCTGGGGGCATTATCCATGAGCTGGGGGCATTATCCATGAGCTGGGGCAGTGTATCCATGAGCTGGGGCAGTATATCCATGAGCTGGGGCAGTATATTCATGAGAGGAGCTGGGGCAGTATATCCATGAGAGGAGCTGGGGCAGTATATCCATGAGAGGAGCTGGGGCAAAATCCATGAGAGGAGCTGGGGCAATATCCATGAGAGGAGCTGGGGCAGTATATCCATGAGAGGAGCTGGGGCAGTATATCGATGAGAGGAGCTGGGGCAATATCCATGAGAGGAGCTGGGGCATATCCATGTGAGCTGCTGGGGCAATATCCATGAGAGGAGCTGGGGCATATACATGAGAGGAGCTGGGGCAATATCCATGAGAGGAGCTGGGGCATATACATGAGAGGAGCTGGGGCAATATCCATGAGAGGAGCTGGGGCAAAATCCATGAGGAGCTGAGGCAATATCCATGAGAGGAGCTGGGGCATTATCCATGTGAGCTGGGGTATTATCCATGAGAGGAGCTGGGGCAGTATATTCATGAGAGGAGCTGGGGCAATATCCATGAGAGCTGCTGGGGCAATATCCATGAGCGCTGCTGGGGCATATCCATGAGAGGAGCTGGGGCATATCCATGTGAGCTGAGGCATATCCATGTGAGCTGGGGCAGTATCCATGTGTGCTGGGGCAGTATCCATGTGTGCTGGGGCAGTATCCATGTGTGCTTGGGGTAGTATCCATGTGTGCTGGGGGCATATCCATGAGAGCTGGGGCAATATCCATGTGTGAGCTGGTCTGGAGGCAATATATTCATGTGTGAGCTGGTCTGGGGCAATATATCCATATGTGAGCTGGGGGCAACATATATCCATGGGTGAGCTGCTGGGGGCAATATATCCAGAGCTGCTGGGCGCAATATATATCCATGTGTGCTTTCACTGCCTTCGAACAGGCACCGTACTTGCTGGCAGTTGGCAAAAATTTGTGTGAGTATAAGAGAGAGCTCCACAGCAATAAACCTCACAGTAATGTGCGCTGTGTGTATGAGCATTCAGTGTTCTATGGGAGTACTGATTTAGGAGTAAGAGTAGTTAAAAAAAATCCGTAAAACTCGGGGGGTGACACCATAAGTTACCGCACCGGGTGACACCAACCCTAGTGACGCCACCGAGGACGCGCAGAAAAAGTTTAGTGATTTTTTTTTAGCTAAATTATGGTGAAACTTATGCAGGCGTTGGATGAAAGTAACAATAGGTGCTTTAAAATTGGGCTGTTAGCGTCAGCAACAGTGCCTTCACACCGTAACCCCTCTGAGGATATGAATCTGGTACAGGCGTCAGTGGCAGTGCACCCAGATATTGTGCCTTTGGTGCAAGGCCAGCAAATGCCATCATACAGTAACCCCTCTGTGGTATTGTGGAAGAGTGCAGGGGTGGACCATGCGGTCCTATATTAAAAAGATATGAATCTGGTAAAGGCGTCAGTGCACCCAGATATTGTGCTTTTGGTGCCAGGCCAGCAAGTGCATTCATACAGTAAACCCTCTGTGGTATTGTGGAAGAGTGCAGGGGTGGACCATGCGGTCAGGGCCGGTGCTAGACTATTTTGCGCCCTAGGCAAGACCAGCTACTTGCACCCCCCCCCAAAATAAACCAAAAAAAAACGACACAACATGAAACTGCTAAATTTCTTTTTATTTAAGAATAAAGTTTGAAAAGCACCAATAGTAAAGGTAAAATTAATATAAATAAACTGTATTAAACCATTTTAAATTAACTCTATTTAACAAAATAAAATTAATTTATATTTGTTCAATACAGTTAACGAAAAAAATAAAATAAGAGTTGTCACGTAAGTTTCCATTTCAGACACATCAAAATTTCACTTTGCTTGCCTTTATCCTTTGCAAATTTTCATCATGCGTATATATATTGCCCAGGCCAGCTCACATCATGCGTATATATATTGCCCAGGCCCAGGCCAGCTCACATCATGCGTTTATTATATTGCCCGATCCAGCTCACATCATGCGTATATATAATGCCCAGCCCCAGGCCAGCTCACATCATGCGTACATATATATTGCCCGATCCAGCTCACATCATGCGTATATATATATTGCCCAGGCCAGCTCACATCATGCGCATATATATATTGCCCAGGCCAGCTCACATCATGCGTATATATATTGCCCAGGCCCAGGCCAGCTCACATCATGCATATATATATATTGCCCAGGCCAGCTCCCATCATGCATATATATATTGCCCAGGCCAGCTCACATCATGCGTATATATATATATATATGCCCAGGCCAGCTCACATCATGCATATATAGCCAAGGCCAGCTCACATCATGCGTATATATATATGCCCAGGCCAGCTCACATCATGCGTATATATATATATTGCCCAGGCCAGCTCACATCATGCGTATATATATATATTGCCCAGGCCAGCTCACATCATGCGTATATACACTATATTGCCAAAAGTATTCACTCACCCATCCATATGCGAGTCAAGGCAGGTGAGCGAATACTTTTGGCAATATAGTGTATATTGCCCAGGCCCAGGCCCAGGCCAGCTCACATCATGTGTATATATATATTGCCCAGGCCAATCCCCTGGTGGAGATAGGGGGTTCATTTGAACCCCAATATCTCCAGGCAGCTAGGGGGTCATGGAGGGTGTCAATCGAAAGGCCATGCTCAGGTATAATGATACCCAACATGACCAGGTATAAAGTAAAAAAAAGAAAAGAAAAACATGTATTTTTTTTGTGTGTTATTTTTATTAATGCAGCAATATTGTTCACATTTCAATTATAATGTGAACGATGATGCACTAATGATTTTTTTCTATGGGGTGCGTTTGCTATAAATCACGTAATTCCCCCCACAAAATGTAACAAGTCCCCATTTCTAATTTTTGTACAAGCGCACCCCATAGAAAACATAACCGCAAACACTCATGTGCTAAAATGTGAAAAAAAAACACTTTACACACTGCAGATGATTAAAAATTCAATTTGTATTGCATTTTTTGTCATAATATACAGGCAGGACATGACGTATACATATAAAAATGATATATTATGAATCTGTGGAGTCTGCCGGAAAGAACGATATCTAATATGTCTGGGTCATTTAACAAAATGTGGCTTTAAATCGCATTTAAACATGATGAGCGAAAGCGGTAAAAATGAGCTGAGCACACAGCAGTGAAATGCAGCATATTATAGGAAGATTAAGGCTGGCGGCACACGAGCAGAGCAAGGAACGTCCGTAAAAGTGGACGTTCCTTCCACTCTCTGCGCTTAGCGTACAAAGCGCGATCCTCCTATGGAGAATCGCGCTTTGTATACTTTCAGCGTCCGTTTAGCTTTTTGACGGGGAGGGCTTTTTCACGTCTGGTGGAGGGCTTTCCCTGTAAAAAAACAACGGACGCAGGGAAGTGCGGGCGCACATGAGCCAAAAATACGCTCGTGTGCCGGGGGCCTAAGTAGAGAAATTAACACCTCTCAGAAGCAGACACCACACCCTCAGTATAGTCTACGTACAATGTATCAAATTGATTAGACCAGACTAAAAACACCTGTTGTTTATGCCCTTTGAAAACATAGGTCATTTAGAGGTGAGAATCTTTGCACGTACACATTAGTTTTTAATTAGATTAACAATATCTAATAAACCGTTGCTTATAATATTCTGCAGTAAAGAGTCTCTTTATTTCTAGATTATTTTTTTTATTTTTTAAGCATTTTTTATACTTTTCAAAATTTTTATTTTTTTTGCCAACTCGAACCGAACACACCAAAACGTTCAAAGTTCGCGAACTTGCGAACAGCCAAAGATCGAATCGAACTCCGAACTGATCGAACCGAACAGCTCATCCCTAATCAATCACAACCTATAAATGATGCAGTATTAAAAGATCAAAGTTAAAGTAGACATCTAACATGTAGAATAATGATGAACCTACATATTCCTCAGGTGATGGTCCTTTTCCTGGAATTATTGACATGTTTGGAAGTGCCGGAGGACTAATTGAGTTTCGAAGCAGTCTCCTGGCCAGCCGTGGCTTTGCATCTCTCGCCCTGGCATATTTTGCTTATGATGATCTGCCGCCGTCCCTTGGTGGAATGGAGCTGGAATACTTTGAGGAAGTAGCTAAGATTCTTCTGGGAAACCCAAAGGTACGTTGGGAAAAAGGCATCACGCGTGTAGTAATGACAGGAACTTAATCAGTGGCAGCTTTATCTAAATATCAGAGAGTTTGGGAATAATTAGACACTACAAACTAGGAGATCTACAACAGCTTAAATATAAGTATAGAAATGGAGAAGACAAAACACAAACTCCGTAACAATCTGGGGGAAAAAATCCAATCCAGGAGAACTCATCCTGGATTACGGAAGAGAACCACCACAGGTCTATTCAATAAAAGTTGAAACTCAGGAGAATTAGCAGAAGAGAACAAACGGCAGATTTGGAAAGTGAAATAAATGGGAGAATTTTAACCTGGATTTTTTACTTCTCCAGTCATTCTCATGAGTTTCACCTTTATTGAATAGACTTGCCACTGTAGCAGTTGGTGATCAAACTATTTCCAGGTGGAACAAGTTCCCCCAGATATTTTCTTCTGTCATTATATACACAGCAAGTTCTCTTTATATTCTGTTATTGCTTCCAGCATTTTAAAAGACGGCATTTAGAAAGAACATGTAGTTGTATAACGCTAAGCTTACCTGTGGGAAATGGTTCGGAGGGACCAATGGACTGGCCTTGAAGAGTCCATAAATGTTGTGCCAGAGTATTTTGGGATCTGGTTTTGATAAAGAGTGCAAAGAAACTGGAATCACGTCCACTCCAACACCTTTAAGGTATCAGCCTACGCTGATGACTTCCTCCTATCCCTGTCCCGGCCCCTAGTGTCCGTGCCACGATTGTTCAGGGCCCTAGATGTCTACGCCCGCCTCTCAGGCTACAAACTCAGCATCACTAAATCTGAAGCTTTCATGACACATGTCCTCCCCTCAATGTACGACTCTCTCTGCACCAACTTTCCTGTCCGCTTTCCCCCTCTTCCTTCAAATACCTAATGACTCTGAAACCCTTTATGATACTAATTATAAGGTGATCAAGAAGGATTTGGAATGTTGGGATAGATACAAGATTTCGTGGATGGGTCGCATTTACTGTATCAAAATGAATGTTTTACTACGTTTTTATACTTTTTTCAAGCCCTATCAGTAGCGCTGGACTCTGGTGATATTCGAGATATGCAGCGGGCCATTTACTCATTTATTTGGCAGGGTAAACGACACCGAATTGCTAGGGCTACTCTGTACATGCCGAAGGAGGGGGGGGCCTGGGACTGCCGTGTCTGTTCTCTTATTATGCCGCACAACTTGCCCAGATTGTAGAGGAAAAGAAAGAGGGGGTTCCTAGTGGCGCAACAATTTTGTACGACAGATCGCTGTGTCGTACTTATGAACCAATAGATGTATATAAATCCTTACGGTTCGTATAGATGCAGCTTTAGTGGTGCAAATTCAGGATGAATTGCTAATGTCACAGTTGGTGTGATATTAAGGTACAGCAGTTTACGCAATATAAAAGTGCAACAGTTTAAGCAATATTAAAGTGCAACAGATTATGCATTATTAAAGTGCAACAGCCAGACCAAATCGATTTTATCCTAGAAGGTATTCGATTGATTTTAGAGAACAACTATTTTTATTTTAAGGATGACTTTTACCTACAGCTCAATGGCACGGCGATGGGGACACGTTTTGCCCCATCCTATGCCAATCTTTTTATGTCCTCCTGGGAAGACACTTTTTTATCACTGTATCGCGACAATCTTGTCGTCTATAAAAGATACATAGATGACATTTTCCTTATCTGGAGAGGGGATGTAAACACCCTACGAGTTTTTCTGGCAAACCTAGATCAAAACAATAAAGGGATAAAACTCACTACGACCTGGAGTAGCGAACGCATCAATTTTTTAGACCTAAGCATTTTTATTCATGAGAACGGAATCCAGACAGAGACCTACTTCAAGAAAGTAGATGTCAACAGTTTTATAGAAAAAACAAGCTGCCACCTACCCCAGTGGCTTGACAATGTCCCAAAAGGACAATTCCTCAGGATAAGAAGGAACTGTACAGATCTGAATACTTATGACACACAATCAGAGAAACTTAAAAATAACTTTATAGAGAAAGCCTACAATCCGGCTGATCTAGAAAACATAAGGTCAGAGATCAGAAATCGAGAACGCGCAGGAATACTGAAAAAGAACGCCAGAACACCAAACCTCAACCAAAATGTACCTTTCGTATTCTCTTATAACGCACAGAACAGAACTATCAGAAGAACAATAAGAAAATACTGGCCAATACTGAAAAGAGACCCGATGCTGAAAGATATATTACCCGAAAATCCCAGACTAATACGAACCGTAAGGATTTATATACATCTATTGGTTCATAAGTACGACATAGCGATCTGTCGTACAAAATTGTTGCGCCACTAGGAACCCCCTCTTTCTTTTCCTCTACTGATATCCGCACACCCAATTTGAGAGTCTGTGCTATCCCCTAGACGGCAGCAAATCAAAACAAGCACTCACACCTAGACAAGAGCGCCCATACCGACCCCTTCCTTGCCCAGATTGTAGCCTGGAACTCCCCCGGGCCTCCCGTAGCTGGGTGGACCTGGAACGAGGTCTGATGTACCCTGATCGTCCTTGTCACACTTGGGGCCTAGCCCTGATTTGCAATGAGACATTCTATAGACAGGTTACAGGGTTAACCAGACAGGGTTTATTCCATTATAAAGATAAACAGACAAGACTTGAACCGAACTAAAAGCACAGACAGAATGTAAACAAACCAGAACTAAGCACTACGGTACAAACACAAGTATGTATGTATGTATATATGTATATATGTATATATATATATTCTTAAACAAGAGCAGGAGGAAGAACATGGAAAAGCTAGAGTAACAGAATGGCTGGGAGTAGTAGGTGTGGGGACTGTCTTAGAATGGCGAAGAGGCAAGAGAAATGGAGTAGCGAGAAGGAGCCAGAGTAACAATAAACAAAGAAGAAAACCTTAAAATATACAGAACAGGCAATACTAAAAATATACTATAACTGGTATTCCAGGCAAAGGTACAATATAGGATCAGGCAATAAGAGTAGTCAAAAACACGAGTATAGGGTCTCAGCAGGTCCGGGCAAACAGAATGGTCAATATACAAGTCAAGAGGTCTGATACACAGCATATCTATATATATATAAACGTGAAAGTCCTGACTAACTCATCAACGCCCAGCTGAAACCGTTTAACCTAGGAACGTGAAATTTTGAAGGTGCACTGTTATGATGTAGGCACCCACTAGGGGCGGAGTTTCCAAAAATCCTTCCTTAAAGGGGTGAAAAAGGGGGTTGAATATATTAAACAGGATACCTATATCTCAAAATCAGAAGATGCTACAGATGTGAAAAATCGGTATTTAGATTCGTCTTGAAAAATAAAAAAACACGTATTATACCAGTTTTTCAAAAATTCAACTGGGGGGGCAAAAATAGGGGGTTGAATATTTTAAATATTTTAAACCGGATACCTGTATCTTAAAAACAGAAGATGGTACAGACGTGAAAATCGGTATTTAGATTCATATTGACAATAAAAAAACACATATTTTACCATTTTCTGAAAATTCCTTACGGGGGTGAATAAAAGGGGGTTGAATACTTTTATCATAAACGCTAAAGTCCTGGCTGACGGACTGACTCAACGCTCAGCTGAAACCGTTTAACCTAGGAACGTGAAATTTTGAAGATGCACTGTTTTTATGATGTAGGCACCCACTAAGGAAGGATTTTTGGAAAATCCACCCATAAGGGGGTGAAAAAGGCGGTTGAATATTTATATAAGGTTATCAGATCCCCTCTAAGGCGCCGTATTTATTTATATATCCTTATCAGACCCCTCTGAGGTCCAGTATATACAGTCAGGTCCAGAAATATTGGGACATCGACACAATTCTAACATCTTTGGCTCTATACACCACCACAATGGAGTTGGAATGAAACAAACACAATGTGCTTTAACTGCAGACTGTCAGCTTTAATTTGAGGGTATGTACATCCAACTCAGGTGAACGGTGTAGGACTTACAGCAGTTTGCAGATGTGCCTCCCACTTGTTAAGGGACCAAAAGTAATGGGACAGAATAATAATCTTAAATCAAACTTTCCCTTCTTAATACTTGGTTTCAAATCCTTTGCAGTCAATCACAGCCTGAAGTCTGGAACGCATAGACATCACCAGACGCTGGGTTTCATCCCTGGTGATGCTCTGCCAGGCCTCTACTGCAACTGTCTTCAGTTCCTACTTGTTCTTGGGGCATTTTCCCTTCAGTTTTGTCTTCAGCAAGTGAAATGCATGCTCAATGGAATTCAGGTCAGGTGATTGACTTGGCCATTGCATAACATTCCACTTCTGTCCCTTCAAAAACTCTTTGGTTGCTTTTGCAGTATGCTTTGGGTCATTGTCCATATGCACTGTGAAGCGCCGTCCAATGAGTTCTGCAGCATTTGGCTGAATGTGAGCAGATAATATTGCCCGAAACACTTCAGAATTCATCCTGCTGCTTTTGTCAGCAGTGACATCATCAATAAATACAAGAGAACCAGTTCCATTGGCAGCCATACATGCCCACGCCATGACACTACCACCACCATGCTTCACTGATGAGGTGGTATGCTTAGGATCATGAGCAGTTCCTTTCCTTCTCCATACTCTTCTCTTCCCATCACTCTGGTATAAATTGATCTTGGTCTCATCTATCCATAGGATCTTGTTCCAGAACTGTGAAGGCTTTGTTAGGTGTTGTTTGGCAAACTCTAATCTGGCCTTCCTGTTTTTGAGGCTCACCAATGGTTTACATCTTGTGGTGAACCCTCCTGTATTCACTCTGGTGAAGTCTTCTCTTGATTGTTGACTTTGACACACATACACCTACCTCCTGGAGAGTGTTCTTGATCTGGCCAACAGTTGTGAAGGGTGTTTTCTTCACCAGGGAAAGAATTCTTCGGTCATCCACCACAGTTGTTTTCCGTGGTCTCCTGGGTCTTTTGGTGTTGCTGAGCTCACCGGTGCATTCCTTCTTTTTGAGAATGTTCCAAACAGTTGTTTTGGCCGCGCCTAATGTTCTTGCTATCTCTCTGATGGGTTTGTTTTGTTTCTTCAGCCTAATGATGGCTTGCTTCACGGATAGTGACAGCTCTTTGGATCTCATCTTGAGAGTTGACAGCAACAGATTCCAAATGCAAATAGCACACTTGAAATTAACTCTGGGCCTTTTATCTGCACATTGTAATTGGGGTAATGAGGGAATATCACACACCTGGCCATGGAACAGCTGAGAAGCCAATTGTCCCATTACCTTTGGTCCCTTAACAAGTGGGAGGCACATCTGCAAACTGCTGTAGGTCCTACACCGTTCACCTGAGTTGGATGTACATACCCTCAAATTAAAGCTGACAGTCTGCAGTTAAACCACATTGTGTTTGTTTCATTCCAACTCCATTGTAGTGGTGTATAGAGCCAAAGATGTTAGAATTGTGTCGCTGTCCCAATATTTCTGGACCTGACTGTATTTATATAAAGTTATCAGATCCCCTCTAAGACACAGTATATATTTATATAAGGTTATCAGATCCCCTCTAAGGCGCCGTTTCTCTAAACTAAACATGTTTAAGCTTGTTAGTCTTTCCTCATAACTTAACCCTTCCATTTCCCTTTTATTTATTTAGTCGCCCGTCTCTGCACTTTTTCTAGCACTATAATATCCTTTCTTAAGACAGGCGCCCAAGATCACAATGCATATTCAAGCTGCATCTTACCATTGATTTATAAAGAGGCAAAATTATGTTTTCATCCCGAGAGTGAATTCCCCTTTTAATGCCAATACCTTGCTGGCCTTGGCGGCTGCTGTTTGACATTGGGCAGTGTTGCAGAGTTTGGAGCCTATGATTATTATTCCCAAATCCTTCTCCTGCTTTGATTTCCCTAACTCTGTACCGTATAGGGCAGAGGCTTAACTAGAAACCTCAGGGCCCCGGTGCAAGAATCCATGAAGGGCCCCCCCCTCGTCGGCTGTGGGGAGGGGCCGAGGCGGGCCAATGAAGTCAGTGGGGCGTACCAGTACGCCCTGCGCCTTCAAGACCCACCCTTCGCGCCTGCACCAGATATCAGACCCCGTAATTAGACAGCCAGTATCAGACCCCCAGATATCAGACCCCGTAATTAGACAGCCAGTATCAGACCCCCAGATATCAGACCCCATAATTAGACAGCCAGTATCAGACCCCCAGTAAATAGCCAGTATCAGACCCCCCGTAATTAGACAGCCAGTATCAGACCCCCAGTATTTAGCCAGTATCAGACCCCCCGTAATTAGACAGCCTGTATCTGACCCCAGTAATTGGCCAGTATCTGACCCCCAGTAATTCGCAAGCCTCTGCTCACTCACACACAAACAACCCACCCCAGCTTGTAACATACTTACCATAGGTAAGTATGGTCTCCACTCTCTCCACTTCCCCTCCCTGCACGTGCTGCTGGACACTTCCAGCACAGCTGTCATGTCCCTAGTCGCCAGTGCCACGAGCGCTAAAGGCAAGTTGCCTCGTAGTGATAAGACTAACAGTGAATCTCCTGAAAAGCCTTGCTGAGCCAGTTACCAGGTGCTTGCTAATGCCTCCTGATTTTCTTCTCTACAAAAGAGGACCACACCTATCCCATAATGCTTCTGCATTAAACTAGTGATCTCCTCACTAGTAAGAAGCTGCCTCCAGTTCCAAGTTACCTGCCTGGACCTTTATTGTATCCTATCTTCTCCAGCATAACCTCATCTATAGTTATTGTCTCCAGATAACCGATGTACAGTTACCTCTGCTTCCAGGATCTCTCTGTTGCAAGACCCCTTCTGCTGCAAGACCCCCTGCATAACCAGGACCCTCTGCCTCCAAAAGACTCTTCTGCTTCTATTTACTATTTATTTTCTAAAGATCTCCTTCACCTTTCATTCTCCTATTTTTCTCTTCATATCTGGTTTAACCCTGCTCTATTTTCTAGCTACTCTCCTTTTTCTGTATGTATGTATGTATGTATGTATGTAGTTTAGTTTAGTTTAGTTTAGTGTAGTGTAGTATAGTATAGCTCTTTTTTGTCTACCTCTCTCTCAGCTTGCCTTTTAGTTAATCTTATTGCTGGCTATTATTTATACAGTGTTTTCCCTTCCTATCAGTATTATCCAGCTCCTTGATATTTGTTTATTGCCTTTTATGCTTTACTTCTAATAAACCCCTTTTGTTTATATATGTCCTATCATTGCACATTGGGCTCAAACCTGCCACCCCAGAACCAGCTCCTTTACAACAGCAGGGGAGGCTCTGCTTTGCGTGGCTGTGGAGGGGGAAGGGGCAGGGCCAGCATGTCCCCATGTGAGCAGCTGTCCTCTTCTTCCTCCTCCTTTCCCCCTGGCTGGGCCTTTACTTCTGGTACAGCGTGTGGGAATTTGATCCCACACGCTGCCAATCAAATGGGAGACCAGGTGCCTAACCCCTGCCTGGACTGTGGGGCAAGCAGGGCTAGTCCAGGACCCCCACCCATCTGGTTGTGGGCCCCCCCGGACTCAGGGGCCCGGGTGCAGTGGCACCCGCTACACCCCTGGTAGTTATGCCCCTGATATAGGGTATACGTTGGTTGTGTGTTCCTCTCTCCAAATGCATATTCTTGCTTTTATCTACATTAAATTTAATCTGCCATTTGAGTGCACAGTCCATTCCACAAGATTTTTTTTTCTAACTGTTTTAACTAATCTCTATAAAAAAAAATGCCGCATTACTTCCTAGTTACTAATTCATTGAAACTGTCCAATCCGATCCTCCCCATAGGGAAGCAATGTGGACCAATGTTTTTTCTGCTTGGCTGTCACTGCACCAAACAGCATTAATGCCCAACTTCTACAGGAAAAATAATGGTACATTCAGATGTGGATAATCTGGAGAAAGTGGTGGATGCAGGGCACGTGCACTTACCAAGAAGCACCACCAGGACGTCTGATGCGTTGCTCAACCTGGTGCACCAAGGAAATGGCTGCCTTCTAAACTCTTGTGCCACTTACAGAAGGCAGCGGGTGATGAGCTGTTCATCATTAACTGCAGCTCCGTGATTTGACTGCACTGCAGTTCTCGTGATATGTCAGACGCTCAAGGAGCTGCTTGCCGAGAAAAACAGAAATACATGTAAAGGAGAACAGGTCTGAAGCATGAGTAACGCAATGAGGCAGAGTTAATTAAATGGGGGCTTAAAATGAAACAGGAGCACAATACTAGGGTCATATATAAGGTAACTGGGGCATAGTAAATGAAATTTGGCATAATGGAATGGGGTCATAGGAGCATAATAAATGAAATAGGGTCAGGGGGCATAATAAATAAAATTTGTAGATTGCTCCTCACGAGACTAGTGTCTGGCTCCATCCTTGTATGGAGACACAGCAAAAAAGTAATACAAGCCCAGGACATTGAAAAGAGCGAATTACAATATAATCGTATAATTTTAGTTGCTGTTTCACTAGATAATAATATTTGTATATTCTGTATATCTGAATACATATTCCGAACAATAAAGGTTTAAGAATAAGCATAGTAATAAGCAAGTCATAGAATAAGAAGATTAGAACCTGTCGTATTGAACAAGTATTAAAGGGACACTAACATGACGGATATATTATTTCTTACAGGTTATTGGAGATGGAGTTGGGGTGGTCGGCGTGTCCAAAGGGGCAGAGATCGCACTGGCCATGGCTTGTTTTCTGCCCCAGGTTAAAGCTACTGTCTGTATCAATGGACCCAACACTGTGAATGGATTTCCCCTGACCTATGGAGATGTATATATACCTGGAATCCCGTATGAAATGGTAAAATTACTTGTATCTGAAACTGAAGCAATTCAGCTGACGTACACATTTGGCGATCCAAGAAGGCCAGAGCATGAAGCCTCCATACTTCCATTGGAGAAGGCTAAGGGACCCATTCTCTTCATCGTAGGAGAAGAAGACAGGAATTATGACAGCACAACATATGCTAAGGAAGCCAAAGCCCGGGCAGAAAGGTTTGGCAAGAAGGACGTACGTGTCCTGTCATTCCCTAAAGCTGGGCATCTACTGGAGCCGCCCGGGTCGCCCCTCTGTCAGGTGTCGCAGTCTCCTATCCTCCCTCTTCCCATAATCTGGGGAGGAGAGCTCAAAGCGCACTGTGCGGCACAGGAAATCTGCTGGAGAGAGATGCAGGACTTCTTACGCCTTAATATAGTGGGCCCTTCTAGACAGAGTAAGCTGTGAATGGAAAACGTTGAAATATAAAGTGTTGGAGGGCGCTCCATAAATTTTATCCCATGGCATCATAGACAAATTTGTACCACGCCGCTGATTTGCAGGGACAATAGCTGGGAAGAATCGCAGTAGTCAGCAAAAATCTTGTACGTACTATTCACTGATTATATGAATTATATTATACTAGGTGTAAAGCCTGCCCAGAGGGCAGTCTATTGTGGATATACTGCCCCAGCTCATGGATATATGGCCCAGCTCGTGGATACTGCCCCAGCTCGTGGATACTGCCCCAGCTCGTGGATATTGCCCCAGCTCGTGGATATACTGCCCCAGCACGTGGATATTGCCCCAGCTCCCCAGCTCCTGGATACTGCCCCCCAGCTCCTGGATACTGCCCCCCAGCTCCTGGATATTGCCCCCCAGCTCATGGATACTGCCCCCCAGCTCCTGGATACTGCCCCCCAGCTCATGGATACTGCCCCCAGCTCATGGATACTGCCCCCCCAGCTCATGGATACTGCCCCCCCAGCTCATGGATATTGCCCCCCAGCTCATGGATACTGCCCCCAGCTCATGGATACTGCCCCCCAGCTCATGGATTTTGCCCCCAGCTCATGGATACTGCCCCCCAGCTCATGGATATTGCCCCCCAGCTCATGGATATTGCCCCCAGCTCATTGATACTGCCCCCAGCTCATGGATATGCCCCCCAGCTCATGGATACTGCCCCCCAGCTCATGGATACTGCCCCCCAGCTCATGGATATGCCCCCCAGCTCATGGATACTGCCCCCCAGCTCATGGATACTGCCCCCCCAGCTCATGGATATTGCCCCCCAGCTCGTGGATATTGCCCCCCAGCTCATGGATACTGCCCCCCAGCTCCTGGATACTGCCCCCCAGCTCATGGATACTGCCCCCAGCTCATGGATACTGCCCCCCAGCTCATGGATACTGCCCCCCAGCTCATGGATACTGCCCCAGCTCATGGATACTGCCCCCCAGCTCATGGATACTGCCCCCCAGCTCGTGGATATGCCCCCCAGCGCTCATGGATATATGCCCCAGCTCAGACATGGGGCGGCTGTCCGAATGCTCTATTGGTATTCGGACAGCCGCCCCATACTTACCTTTCCGAGTGGCGCCGGGGAAGTGAAAGTTTCCCGCTTCCGCTCGTTGAAGGACCCAAGCCGCGGTCACGTGACCGGGGCTTGGGTCCTTCAAAGAGCGGAAGTGGGGAAACTTTCACTTCCCCGGCGCCGCTCGGAGGTTGGATGCGCTCGGCAGCCGGGTAGAGGCTGCGAGCGCAGCCTCTACCCGGCTGCTGTGTGCATCTTGTAACCGTCGCGGCGAGCCGGCAGCCGGCTCGTGCCGCGGCGGTTGCATGCGCGCAACCAACCGCTGCTGGTTGCGCGCGCATGCGCAGAGTAAGGCTTGGCGACGGACACGCCAAGCCTTACTCTAGTATAGTATAGATGACGTCAGGTCAAACAGGATATTTTTTATTTAAGGAGGATCTGGTGTTAAAAAGACATAGGAGGTTATTCAAAGAAAGGTAAAAAGCAGGAGAATGACTGGAGAATGGAAAATTCGAAGTCAAAATAGCCAAACCAGAAAAATTCTCCCATTCATCTCACTTTCCAAATTGGCTATTTGGTCTAGAATGTTCTCTTCTCCGGACAGGTCTCCAGGTTTTCACCTTTCTCTGAATAACCCTGATAATGATAGATGCCACTCTATGATACAGTATATTTTAATATTAAACTGTAGTTGACCGCCCCCCCCAACTATTTTGTATGCGGCTTAACCCTTCACTACCGAGTGTTTGTTTTTTTTCCAAAAATTTTAAATTAATTATACTGTAAGAAATATTTAGAAATACTCCCAATGAATTTATACTGTACTAACATATTTGGCAAGTAGATGGTGGCATCTACTGCCAAATTGAGTTACATTTGTTACAGTTGTAGCCCGTGGTTCACTGCATCGGCTTTCTGAATGTTTGATGTCAGGACATCCAGTTAGCTGATTTTACAGTGTTAGCTCTTTGGGCATTATGCTTTAAAAAATGACTTTCCTGCATGATGCATCAGATTGCAGCACGATCCCGATACATTGTACCAAGGCATTCATGGCAGGTAAACAACCCACTAGTCTTCCCCTCTATACATCCATCATTACCATTCCACCTCCTCTACACCCCCTCTGTCAGTACTGTTTCCTGATGACGAGAGAACAGCCCTGCATCTCCAATTTTTCGGTAGGATATTAATTGCCTCCTATTATTGTATATATCTCTCTAATTATCCTGTCCCCCTCCCCCCCATTTCAAAGGCCTCTGATGCCTAACACTTACCTGAACTCATTTCCTCTTCACACAGGGACACACACAGCCAGGATCCATTCACACAATCAGCAGTCCCATCCTCCCACCCAGGACCCGCCTCTATTTTCAGGCATCCTTTCCAGCTGTCTACACTAATTTCTCTAATTACTCTTACTAATCCCAGGCTTCTAATTCCCAGGCAACCATCAATCACTCTCACCTTGCAGTCCTCTCCTCCTGTTTCCAACCCCAACCCTTCTAGATTATGAGTTTCTACGGGAATAGGGCCCTCATCTCCTCCTGTACTGTTTGTCAAATGTTGTTCAATATATTGTAACCCTGTCTATACTGTAGAACAGTCAATGGAGCGCCAGTACAAAACTGGAAATACGAAATACGAGAGTGCACTTTACATGTCCTTCAATCCTTCTTCCCAATCTTCTCAATAAAATCACTCTTAAATAAGGCCTCGCTACAAGAGAGAAAATATCATCGCGCAATATATTGGTTCACCGTGTGAGGAAGACGAAAAAATTATGATTCTACTCACATATTCATGAGCCTAACCTAGGCTCTAGGGTGGATGTCTGATATGGGTCTTCAAAGGTATTCAGGTGCCCATGTACCCACAATGTGGTAGTGGTCTTCAAACAGCTTTCCTCTACAGTGAATCGCGGAAAGAGAAAAACAGTGCCGGCGATGATATTTTCTCTCTTCTAGTGAGGCCTTATTCAAGAGTGATTTTATTGAGAAGTGTGAAGGAACCGTTCCCTTCCGTCTGTCCTGGCTCTCCAGACACCCCTTCGTTGCGGTCAGCCCGGCTACTGGGAGCGCTGTCGTCAGCGCCTCGAGTGGCTTGACCTGCCTGCTTCTGTTCCTCTGCCCTGGAGCCGTTAGGAATCTCCAGAAGGCCGCTCTCTGCCTTCTGAGGGTGAGTGTGGAGTGTAGCGTAGTTTATAATAAAGACACCAGGCGCGGCTGTATGCTTTAAAACAGGATCCTCTCTGAGCTCTGAGAGTTCTCTCTTTTTAATGAACAAAACGCCACCATTTATGCTGAAGTCCAACAGTCATAATTTGCATACCCATACTAATTACATTAAGTCAGTTATTTACAATAAACATTCTTTACATTCTTTAGCCTTTCAGCTCACACAACATTTGTATATCCATTGTTTTAACACATCAGATTAAACACACACTATCAGAGATCCCTTGAATTAAACATGCAGCTAGATAATGGGAAAAGCCCTGGTGCATAAATTACACAGCAGTAAAACTTGTTTACTGTATACACAAAAACACATTTACCTACAGGAATATAAGTATTTTTAAAACCAAAGCTATGCCATTTTACACTAAACTAAATTAAAACTAAAACCAAAAGATGTAAAATATATTTAAAAACACACGATATAAATGAACATAAAGTCTCTTGGGGTTTGAAGCATGGAGCGTTACATCATCTCCATGACATATGTCCCCTTTTCCAGAAAGGCAGGGCAAGCTTAGATCCCAGATGGATCTCTTGCAACTGACGAGACTTCTCACCTTGTCCTTTTTTCTGCACCATCCTCAAAGTTCCAGGTTGCTGGCGCACAAGCATCACCAGTGGGGTCCGACAGTCGCCACAGGGTATGCCTGGGTGTGGGTCCATAGTCTGTCGGGAGGAGGGGAGCCCCTGGGTTTCTCCACTTGTCCTTGTGGGCTGGCCCGCTGTCCGAGGGGTGCCCTATACTCTGGGGCCGGGCGTGTCCCCCCCCGTCCCCCTCCTGGGGAAGTGTCTCGCTGTTGGGGAGAGGTACAGCCTGTACCTTCTCCCAGGGTATCAATAACCCGGGGGGAACGTGTCCCAACTGCATGTGCCCCTGGTGCTCTGGCCAGCCGTTGAGGGGAATAGGTGAGGCAAGAGGCCTCCAGCCTAAAGGGTTGGGAGGATGGGCAGAGGTTGGAAATGCTCTGCCCCATAGCCAGCGCTTCTGCTGGGGGGTGGATGCTGGGGAAGTGCCTCCTTGTGGGAGAACGGTGTCCTCCATTCTCAGGGGAGCCATTGGTGGGGAGGGTAGCACCCTCTGGAAAAACTTGCCTGGATCCTCTGGGCACAAGTTGGGTGGTGGGCAGAGGTTGGAAATGCTCCGCCCTGTAGCCAGCGCTTCTGCTGGGGGGGTGGATGCTGGGGAAGTGCCTCCTTGCGGGAGAATGGCGCCCTCCATTCTCAGGGGAGCCATTGGTCCGGAGGGTAGCACCTTCTTGAAAAACTTGCCTGGATGCTCTGGTGCCAAGTTGGGTGGTGGGCAGAGGCCAGTGGCACTCTGCCCCGTTGCCATCTCTTCTGCTGGGGGGACGGGTGTAATATACGGGAAACAGTTTACCTGCAGTCGGGGTAGGGTTGTCGGCTGCGGGGCCGGCAGCCCCTGGGAGTCCTCACCGAAATCTTCTGTGCGGACCGAAAAAGTTGGGCAGAGGCCAGCGGCGCTCTGCCCTGTTGCCAGCACTTCCGCTGGAGGGGTAGATGCTGGGGACGTGTCTCCGGGCGGGAGAATGGTGTCCTCCATTCTCGGTGGGGTCATTCATTGGTGGGCCGGCAGCCTGTGGAGATCCTTGCTCGGGTCATCTTGGTGCAACTTGAGGAGTGGGCAGAGGCCAGCGGCGCTCTGCCCTGTCGCCAGCGCTTCAGCTGGGGGGATAGACACTGACAAAGTGTCTTCTGGCAGGAGGATGGCATCCTCCATCTCCGGTGGGGTCATGGGCTGTGGGAAAACCAGCCCGGGGGGATCCTCTCCTGGGTCCGATGTGACCATTATGAAAGGTGGGCAGAGGGCATTGGCGCTCTGCCCCATCGCCAGAACTTCAGCTGGGGGAATAGACACTGACACAGTGTCGTCTTTCGGGAGAATGGTGTCCTCCATCTCCGGGTCTGGGCAGAGGCCAGCGGCACTCCGCCCTGTTGCCAGCGCTTCCTCTTCTGCTGCGGTCATGAGGGGGAACCAAGGGAGCGCCTCGGGCTCCAATTCGTCTGTGTCACTTTGACTGCCTGCTTCTTCCGCCAGACAGTCCAAGGTAATGGGGCTCAGGCCTAGCTGTGGAGCGTCGTCGAACAGCCTTTTGTAGGCCTTTTCGAGCTCCCATTCCTGCTCAACCAGGAACTCCAGTTCCTCTGCATCACGGTCATCGTCAAGGTCTTCCAGTTCCTCATACCGGAGGTGCAGGCGTTGTTCCCGCCGCCACTCTGTGTCGTCCCCAAAACCGGGGTCTTTGCCCATCCTTGTATACAGCAGCCCTGTGCTGCCGTAGTCGAAGCCTTTTGTTGGGCCGCTGTCTGCTGTGCTGGGCATTAGTTGGGACGTAAACCACTGGAGGGCTCTGTAGCTGGTGTCCAGTATAATTTCGCTCTGGACCAGTTCGCCTAGCTCCGTCAGCCATTCCTCTTGGGGCTGTTCTCCCAAAAAGGGCACCCGTAAGTACCACTGGTGCTCGTACCTCTCCGTATAAGTGGGAAGGGCTTCTTCAAGGCAGTCCTCCTCCTGTTGGATGGCCTCGTTCCACATCTCCTGGCGGACAAAATCTTTCCACCAGTGCTCGTCCTGCCAGTTACCAGGTTCATCCGCCTGGGCCTGGGCCATCGCCCTCCTTACTCTTCGCTGGAACCGGTCTCTTATGGACGGGGGTCCCGTGTCCTCTCTTCGCTGGTCCATTTCTCGCAGTTCTTTGACCAAGGCCTTTTTGTTCTTTGAGCCCGGGGTGCCTCCTCGGCTCTCCAGGATGCCCCGCAGGGTGTCTTTTTTGTAGTTTGCGTACCCTGCCATTCTGCGTTTCTTCTGGGGTTGGAGAGCTTATCCCACCGCTTGCCACCAGTGTGAAGGAACCGTTCCCTTCCGTCTGTCCTGGCTCTCCAGACACCCCTTCGTTGCGGTCAGCCCGGCTACTGGGAGTGCTGTCCTCAGCGCCTCGAGCGGCTTGACCTGCCTGCTTCTGTTCCTCTGCCCTGGAGCCGTTAGGAATCTCCAGAAGGCCGCTCTCTGCCGTCTGAGGGTGAGTGTGGAGTGTAGCGTAGTTTGTAATAAAGACACCAGGCGCGGCTGTATGCTTTAAAACAGGATCCTCTCTCTCTGAGCTCTGAGAGTTCTCTGACTTTTTAATGAACAACCACCATTTATGCTGAAGTCCAACAGTCATAATTTGCATACCCATACTAATTACATTAGGTCAGTTATTTACAATAAACATTCTTTACATTCTCTAGCCTTCAACTCACACAACATTTGTATATCCATTGTTCTATCAGAGATCCCTTGAATTAAACATGCAGCTAGATAATGGGAAAAGCCCTGGTGCATAAATTACACAGCAGTAAAGCTTGTTTGCTGTATACACAAAAACACATTTACCTCCAGGAATATAAGTATTTTTAAAACCAAAGCTATGCCATTTTACACTAAACTAAATTAAAACTAAAACCAAACGATGTAAAATATATTTAAAACCACACGATATAAATGAACATAAAGTATCTTGGGGTTTGAAGCATGGAGCGTTACATCATCTCCATGACAAGAAGATTGGGAAGAAGGATCGAAGGACATGTAAAGTGCATTCTCGTATTTCCAGTTTTGTACTGGCGCTCCATTGACTGTTCTATCGTCTGTTCTCAGGTCCTTAGGGGAACCTCCATATTCATTGTGTAGCGTTTACGTCCTTGCACTTATCCTGAGAGCGCTTCACTGTTCTTTCTATCCTGTCTATACTGTGCCTATTGTACAGCGCTGCGGAATATGCCGGCACTTTATAAATAAAGAATAATAATAATAAATAATCTTTACTTAGCCCAAGCTTCTGCTCCTTCCAATGCAATCCCTGCTATATTCTTACTGGCCACCAGGTTCACCTTCCCTCTGTGCTCATGTGTTTCACTTAATCCCGTCCCTTAGTTTGTAAACTCACGGGATGTCTGGCTGAGCACATGGTTAAAGTGCTGTATCAACAGGACATCTATCCTACAGACAGGGTTGTCTTTTCCTCGTGTACGTCTCATGTTTGCGCTCCCCCATTTTAAAGCGCTACGGAATATGCTGGCGCTATATAAATGACTGTAACTGTAGCCATATATATTGATCTCCTGTGATTCAGCATATATGTAATGATCTCCTAATATTCAACATGTTAATGTTATTCAGCATGGAATAAAAAAATCCTATTCTTCTGCATATATTTCCAAATATTCAGCATATATCTTTTATTATACCTTGTTTATCTCCAGTTAAAACGTAAGAAAATTGGTCACCGGAAAGTGACCCGGCTGTATGTGCAAAAATATGTGTTAAGAATTGACTTTGATTAAAGTCTCATTAAATAGGAGACACAGGGTTACAATACAAATTCATTTCAATAATCCTCATCAGGGCTGGACTGGGACAAAAAACAGCCCTGGACTTCATCCAGACCGGCCCACTCCGATATGCAAACACGCAGGGCCGGATTAATATATTGATATGGACTGGAGTAGGGCCAGCACAAGACATTGTGCTGCCTGGATCCAAGGATGAAATGCTGACTCCCCCTATGCCCACCAAAACATGTTGATGCGTATCACAGAGTGGCACAACAATAAAACTCACACTCCTACACTGCACATTACTGTATCACAGAGCTCCATAGCAATAAAGCCCACAGTAATGTACGATGTGTATGAGCGTATCACAGAATCCACAGCAATAAAACTCCCAGTAATGTGCGGTGTGTAAGAGCGTATCACAGAGCTCCACAGCAATAAAACTCCCAGTAATGTGCAGTGTGTAAGAGCGTATCACAGAGCTCCACAGCAATAAAACTCCCAGTAATGTGCAGTGTGTAAGAGCGTATCACAGAGCTCCACAGCAATAAAACCCACAGTAATGTACAGTGTGTATGAGCGTATCACAGAATCCACAGCAATAAAACCCACAGTAATGTACAGTGTGTATGAGTGTATCACAGAGCTCCACAGCAATAAAACCCACAGTACTGTACAGTGTGTATGAGCGTATCATAGAATCCACAGCAATAAAACCCACAGTAATGTACAGTGTGTATGAGTGTATCACAGAGCTCCACAGCAATTAAACCTACAGTAACGTACAGTGTGTATGAGCGTATCACAGAATCCACAGCAATAGAATTAAAAAATAATTATGGATTATTAAAATAAATTGTATTTTAATATGAATTATATATTCATGTAAATGTAATTTGAACAATTAAAATAAATATGCATTAAAATATACATAATTTAATCAATATTCTAATTTAAATTATTTTATAGAAAATAAATCATATGGTAAATATTAAAATAGACTTTAATAAAAATGTAATTCGGGTACACTTCTAAGAAGGGGCTCAGAACTGTGACATACAGTGTTATTCAGAGAGAGGTGAAAACCTTGAATTGCCAGGAGAATGAACAATCTAGACCAAATAGCCAATTTGGAAAGTGAGATAAATGGGAGAATTTTTCTGGTTTGGCTATTTTGACCTAGAATTTGGACATGTCTCCCTGCTACATGGCTGATTACCAGTGGCGACTCTAGGAACAATATTTAGGGGGGGGGCACATAGGATACCACAGTCAAAACTGGGGGGCACTAATAATTTTTACCACTAAATCATACCACTGAATAAAACTATCACCTGGTGTGAGATAAAACACCACCAGTAAAGGAAAAATTTAGTGCGAGTCGTTATAACGTAGTGCCTGACGACCTACTAACAGATCACCTTGTCCGCGGTAGTCCGTGAACAAGGTCGTTTAGCGCACGCTAGGGAAACTAATGCGGTTGTGTACAGGATAGAGCTGTTTTTTTCCAGTGCAGAGTGCCGGACCATACCTTTCCCCCGCCCTCACAAGCTTGAATATGAACACATCCAGTGAATAACCTCTCACCCCTGCATTATTAAAATCCTCCAAGGTGGCCGTATCATCCATGGTTTGATGCACACATATATTAAGGCTGATGGGCATTGCATGATAAATGTCACCTAACAGCATGTAGAATCATTACACTGCATTTAATAGATCCAAAAGGAAGGCCAGGTGAGCGACAAAAATTTCCCTGCTGCAGCATATAAATAATACGTTTCAGGGCAAGACTTATTCATGTGTCCCTTTAAACATGGTCCACACGGTCACCCTAATAATCAACCGCTTCCATACTATGAATAACCCCCAGCATAAAATGTTTAAAATTAGGCAATATATTAGAATTAGGATATATGTGGATAAAGGATACATTTATAATAGAGCCTACTGCAACAGCAGCGACATTGCTGACCAGATCCAATACTATGGTGTATGGGGCTATGAGGACACAGTGCTGCATTCCTTTCAATTGCCTGTTAATTGCCTGTTAATTTTGGGCAAGGACTTGTTTTTTTTGGAGTTGGCACCAGGGTTGAGCAGTAGGTAAAATATTGCAATTAGCGCCCCTCAAAAAATTAGCGCTGGCACCAAGTGATCTGTTAGCTGCAAAAGCGATAGAGATCTCTATCGCTCCCCATGTTAAGCAAAGGACACGGAAAGTACAGTAAGCTTGTGATACAAAGCGCGTTGCTATTAGCGGTAAGTGATTTTTCCTGTTTGTAGCGGGAGGCAAACAATCTGTTGGCCAGGCGCTAGACTCAATTAACCTGGCGCTAAAGAAAAACCACGCCAACGCAAGGGTTCACCCACACAGGTAATAGTGCCCTAAATAAGTATATATATTTACAGTTGTGTTCAAAATTATTCAACCCCCAATGCTGTAAAGGGTTTTAGGGAATTTAGTGTACATTTGTAATTGTATTCAGAATGAAATCCTACAAGGACTTTTTAAAGAACCATATGCAACTAAAATGACATCAATTGGTTTTGTAATACAGTAGTAAATGTTTCTTTTGTGAATTCTTCATTGACACAATTATTCAACCCCTTAAAGACTACCACTCTGAAGAACAGAGGTTCATTCAAGTGTTTTCAATCAGGTATTGAAAACACCTGTGGATGTCACGGAGCAGCAATAAAGCATAATAAGCACCAATTAGGCAGCTTTAAAATTACTGTGATACTCAGCTCCTTCTAGACATTTACTGGTGTGGTTACAAACATGGTGAAGTCAAGAGAATGGTCCTGGAAGGCAAGAGTAGAGGTGATTACTCTTCACAGGAAGGGCAATGGCTATAAGAAGATTGCAAAGATGTTAAACATACCTAGAGAGACCATAGGAAGCATCATTCGCAAATTCAAGGCAAAGGACACTGTTGAAATGCTACCTGGTCGTGGCAGAAAGAAGATGCTGACTTCGACTGCTGTGCGCTACCTGAAGCGTAGAGTGGAGAAAAGTCCCCGTGTGACTGCTGAGGAACTGAGAAAAGATTTGTCAGATGTGGGTACTGAAGTTTCAGCTCAGACAATACGGCGCACACTGCGTAATGAAGGCCTCCATGCCAGAACTCCCAGGCGCACCCCCTTGCTGTCTCCAAAGAATAAGAAGAGTCGACTGCAGTATGCCAAAAGTCATGTGGACAAAGCACAGAAGTTTTGGGATAGTGTTCTGTGGACTGATGAAACAAAATTAGAACTGTTTGGGCCCATGGATCAACGCTATGTTTGGAGGAGGAAGAACAAGGCCTATGAAGAAAAGAACACCTTGCCTACTGTGAAGCATGGCGGGGGGTCAATCATGCTTTGGGGCTGTTTTGCTTCTGCAGGTACAGGGAAGCTTCAGCGTGTGCAAGGTACCATGAATTCTCTTCAGTACCAGGAGATATTGGATGACAATGTGATGCAGTCCGTCACAAACCTGAGGCTTGGGAGACGTTGGACCTTTCGACAGGACAATGATCCCAAGCATACCTCCAAGTCCACTAGAGCATGGTTGCAGATTAAAGGCTGGAACATTTTGGAGTGGCCATCGCAGTCACCTGACTTAAATCCGATTGAGAACCTCTGGTGGGACTTAAAGAAAGCAGTTGCAGTGCGCAAGCCTAAGAATGTGACTGAACTGGAGGCGATTGAATGTCACTTGGGGGTTGAATAAAACTGATAATGATGTGAGCACAGAAAAGACATTTGTGGTTATTTCATTATAAATGTTATGTTATATTTGTCTGACCTACACGTGCCTCTTTGATTTAATTGTAAGCAAGATGACTGAATGATCAAAATCAATGTCAAACTGGCCAAAACACTCAATTTCAGTGGGGGTTGAATAATTTTGAACACAACTGTATATGCGCTGATTGATTTTGACAGGCGCAAAAACTTAATGGGAGACAATTAAGGTTCTTAATTCTGATTGGCTGAATCGCGTGAAAAAACAGTCCGCACACCGTTTTCTGCGCGCAACGTTAATGCGCACGCATTTTTGCGCATCTTTTTTACGTGCGTTATTTTTTGATGGAGGAAATAATGCACGGGGATTGTAATACCAGCGTTAATTTACGCGCGTTAATGTTTAAGGTTGGGGTCAGACTAACGCATTTTTAACGTGCGTTTAGACGCACTTAATCAGGCCGCGGTAGCGAAAGTCCGGCCGCGCAACACAAGCGGCAAACGAACGCATTTTTTCGAGAAAGCAGAACCGCTAGTACTGACATACAGAGTGTGCTGCGGCGGCATAGCGGCGTGTGTGCGTGATTAGGAGACATCAGACGCTGCTAATGTCCAGCCTACATAACGTCCAGACGCAAAAAGTGTTTAATTGACGATCCGTAAAAAATCATGCGCGAAAATGTGCGTCATCTGACCATTTTCACGCATTCCGTGAAAAAATATGTCAATGCATTCGGACGCACTTTTTGACGGTCGCTGCGAATAATTCGTTCGTTTGACCCTAGCCTAACACTTCGCGCAAAAAATCACACGTTTACCGTGCATTTTTCCGTGAAGAATGTAATAGAGCCCTTTGTGTTTAGTGTTAACCCCCCCTTTTTTTTTAGATATACCAGCGCTGCATAAACTATTTGTTTTGTTATATTTGTTGCTGATGCTGCCGTCCTCACTCGACTCTATTTTAACCTGAAACAAAAGAGCCGCTGTGATGTGGATTAGGAGAGTTATTTGCTCGGGAATCTGAGCTCCACATCAAGAGGATCATGGTTCAGCATCAAAATATTAATTTATAGGTAGTTTTTGAATGCAGAAGAAAAGTATAAAGGGTCAAAGTATGAATAATTATACTGGTACATTTTAGCTTTGAGGGAATTCCACAGCAACACTGCAACCATCGACCTGAAGGATCATCTCACAAATAATGTTAGGGAGGACTTTAACGTAACTTGCCACCAAATTGCACCGAACAGTGAATTGCAGCAATTTGGCTACCTTCGGCGGCAGTGAAATTGCCCCATAGAGAAGTAATGGTTAACCCGGAACAGCAGAAATGTCCGTGAAATGCCCTGATTTTGGTGCTTCAGTTCAACAGGTTAAGGCTGGGGTCAGACGAACGCAGTGTTAATGTCCGTGTAGCCGCACTTTAGTACGTCCGTGGTAGCAGATAATCATGACCAATGGAGCCCCACACACGAAGTACGTCCGCACGGAAGTGCGGACGCACTACAGACACCGCAAACAGACGCAGGTTAGCAGGAACGTCGAACTGCTAGGACGGACGTGCGGAGTGCGCCGCGTCCGCAACGTCCGCATAGCTTTTGTGTGTGAGTGATGGAACGTGGTCAGACGCACTGCATTTATACGTCCGGCATTTTTGACGGACAAAATGTTTTTTAATTTTAATTTATTCTCCCTCCTACTTCCGTTAACAATTAAATCAGTCACAAAAACGGACTGTGTGGCCACTACTGCGTCTTCCGTCAAAAAGTGCGGCCGTACTGCACGGGCGCACAGTCCATAGAAAATGTGCTCGTCTGACCCTGGCCTTAAACAGGCAAATCCCATAGGATTCAATGTAAAAAACATAAAATACCGTTTCTACCCTTTTTTATTCAACCAATTATTCTTTCAAATTGCAGCAAAAAAAATAATTTTTTTTTAGCCGTTTTTCTGGATCTTTTTCGGTGAAATTTTTGATTCCCATTTTCTTTAATGGCGTTTTTTTAAAATTCTATAACAGACCGTTTTATTATATTTTATAGGACCTTTTTTATTATTTCCATGCATTTTCTTTCAAACGTCTTTTTTAAAATTGCTTATTTTTTTTTATTTTACCCTCAGTTCGGCGGCAGTTTAGGTTTTTTTTCGCCAGCTGATCGACAGATCGTTGGCTGCATTTAGCGGATCCCACTCGGCGCACTTCGGGGACCCTGCGGTGTATGCTGAATTTACTGCAGGGTCAGCGTACTGAAATCGCCGAAGTGTGCCGAACGAGAAAGCACCTTAATTTCAATGCTCTCTGAATAACCCCTCATATCTTCAGTGTTTTTTTTCGGCAACTCTCCATGGTTCTGATCTGAGTCAGAACCATGGACAGTAGCCAAATGTGAAACATATTATCAGTCTATTTCACATCAGGACCATGGATAACGGCAGGCTTGTTACTATTCATGGTACTGTATTCTATCAAAATTCATTGCTGAACACATATGGACTGTAAGAAGATAATCCAGCTGTATGCGTTCAGCAAAAAAAAAAAAAAGACCTCGTTATACATTTAAAATTAGTTAGGAAACCTAAAGATTAACCAAAACATTTCCTGAAAAATGCCAAAAAATCCTAAAAAATAAAAAAAATGGCTGCTGCAATTGTAAATAAATGGTTTTAGATTTTTTTTACATTGAAAGCTATGGTGGAAAAAAGCTTAGTTGCTTTAAAATAAGTCAGGAACCTAAACCTTCACCCAAAAAAATCCTGAAAAATGCCACAATAATCCTAAAAAATAAATTAAAAAAGGCTGTTTGCTGCAATTGAAAATAATAAACGGTTTTAGAAATTTTTAATAAACAGTTAAAAACGGGGATTTGTTGGGGGCGTGGCCGGCTGCGAAGGAGAGAGGTCATGTTATGGTGGAGCTCCGCACGTCCTTCTCTCCTTGGGGACCCTAGCTGACTTTCCTCATTGATTTTGTGATACCCAAGGTCCCTCAGCGGTCGGTCATTGGGTCAGTCACATCCGGAGCCCACTCTGTCCCTCCCTCCGGACCAGAGACCTGCCCTTTGGAAGCTTTTACTGTGGGACCATGATGCTGGCGGCCATTTTGAGACCTACCACTCAGCTCCTGCTAACTCCACCCCATACTACCCTGGGTGCTTCATCCCTGGATGGGATCATGCTGAGGGCTGTGTAGACGGTGGGCCCACGTCTCCCGGCCGTTTTTGCAGGTGAGGTGCCGGGACTGGATGGTGGAGAAACAGGAGTGCAGCGGGACGGATTTCCTCCCCCCCTGGAGCTGAAGACGCCTTGATTTCCAGCCTTGATGCCTGCCTGAGGCTGCTGTCGGTTGAGGAGGACGGCCCGCTTACCAAAGTGGTATGGCGTGACTGATGGCTGCACTCGGCAGCTGCCGGGCACCAAGTGTCCCGCGAGTGTGTGAGGTGGTGGGTGCTATGGCTCTGGATCCTGCTGCCCCGACGGTGGAGGAGTCAATGCGGATGGCGGGCAGGGGCCTGGGCGAACAGCTCATCCCGGACACTAGGCCGATGGAGGTGCTGTTGGGACCACGTAGCCTACTACTGCCGGAGGGCCGACGCCTTCCAGATCGGGCTGGGACCTTCACGTGGCCCCAGGAAGAGTGGGCCGATGTCCGGTGAGATCTGCGTGCCTCCCTATGAAGACACCAGAAGCCTCCCCTGCCTGTCCCCACGCGAGACACTGCCTGCGACTCTTCTTCGGGGACATGGTTGGGGCGAGTGGGGACCTCATCATGGCCTTGTCTCCCCTACATTCGCCCTATAGAGCATGCACACCCGAGGCCTGGGCGAGATTTACAATGCCTCTCTCACGTCATGCTGGCAGCCTTGGTGCCCCCCTGTTCCGGGACACGGGCTGGGGCAACTGCGCCACCCTGTCTGCCGTGTTATCCCCCCCCCCTTGATTCTTGCGGAGTAACCTGAAGGCTTTTTTTCATCTTTTGTCTCTTCCTTCCCTTTCCCCTACTACGCTGAGATTTTCTGTTTTTTTGATGTGACCCCCCCTTATTAAAGGACACTGATGACTTTGTTGCTGATGTTCCCCAGATGGGGATTCATTTTTTTCTCCCCCCCCCCGCACTCGGGATGGTTCAGGTCTGCCATGCGGGCTGGCACCTAGGCTTTGCGTGCCCCCGCGGCGCTGGATATCTCAGCTCAGTGGCCTCTTCTTGGCCCTGGGAGCTCCCTGTTGGGGTCTCCCGGGTGAGCTAGAAACGCCTTTTTCATTAATGGGCACGTGTACCTGCTACCCTATTTTATTTTTCTCTTTCTTCCTTTTTTTTCTGTTTGTGATAATTCTTGTCCACCAGAGACACTTTTTGCTGACCTTGAGGACCCCAGATGACTTTTATTTTTCAACTGCTGAGTTTTATCTTTGACGCCGCTGCCTTTTTGCCGTAATAAGCTGTCTTTTGTTTCTATTAGTATAGGCTGTCGTTTCGATGACATGGCTTGGCCCTGCGAGGCCATTCTCGTTTACATTTGTCATATGTTACCCTTGCAAAACGCAAAAATAAAGAATTTAAAAAGAAAAAACAAAAAACACACCAGAAAACGGATTTGTTTTAAGATTGAAAACAAGTTAGGAAACCTAAACTTTCACCCAAAAATTCCAGAAAAATGCTCAAAAAAATCCTAGAAAAAAATACAAATAAGGAGAATTTCATTTTATTGGTAGTAATCTGTTTCCTATTCTGAAATAACCAATAAAAAACGAAACAACTCCTAAAAAAACTAAATACAAATCAATCCAAATTACAATTAAATTACTGACAAAAACGGGAAAACGAAATAAAACAAAATAACCCATTGAAACAGACTGCCGAATCGATCTGAAATGACACGAACCAAAACAGAAACCTGCTGAAACGACCCGAAACGAAGAAAAAAAACGGGCCGAAAAAAAAAAAACGAACTCTGGAGACATTTATACAATGGAGCAAGATCATAGACAACACTTCCGGCAGATACCTTCGGACAAGTCAGGGAAACTCGGCAAACATTGAACTCTGTTTTGGCAATGAAGTCGAAATTTGACCTGCTGAGGATTAAATGATTTTATGCTATTCATGAGAATAAACCGGGGCGGATTATGACTTGTTAAGAAACCTCATGACACTACCTGCATCCTGAAGACTTGTCTTACATCTGGATAACTTTCACTGCGGCCTGTCACGCTCACCGTTCCGTCAACCTTGGTTCCGGCCTTGGTTCCGACCGTGCTCACAGCTCCATCAGCCCGGGTTTTTCCTTTCACGGTCCCCCATCAAGAAGCCTGGGCCTCTGCCATTGATGCACTGCAAAGGCCTGGTCCCTGCAGCCGATCCACGGGCCCAGCCGTCGCAGCGTTGGAGAGTAGGGATGTGCGTTTCAGGTTTCGGAATTTCGGAATTTTCACGAAATTTCCCGATTCGTATTTTCGGATGCGGCCGATTTTCCGAAAATTTTTAGATCCGAAAATGGAAGATCCGAAAAGTTTTCCGAGCCGAAACGAAATATTTTCGGAATTTTCGAATGGACTTGAAATGTGTCAAATCGAAATTTATTGCTTTGAAACGAGGAGAACAGACGTTCCGAAAAAACGAAAATTTTCGAAAATACGAAAAGTCGATACAAAAAACGAGCCAAGTGACCCGAAAATACGAAAAATGGTCGATATTCCGAAACCATTTACAATTCCGAAAACGAAAATTTTCGAAAATACGAAAAGTCGATACAAAAACGAGCTAAGTGACACGAAAATACGAACAATGGTCGAAATTCCGAAAAAATGTACACGAAAAACGAGTCGAGCCGAACCGAATCAGAAATCGGTCGAAACCAGCCGAATCGAAAAGTTTAAAAATCCAAAAAATCTAATCGAACCGAAAAAAAATCGGTGCACAAGCCTATTGGAGAGTACACGGCCATACGTCCCGCAGCCTTCCAGACATCAGACTGAATGGAGCATAAGTGGAAGAGATGCATTTTGGTGGTGAAAGCTACTGAGTACATATATATATATATATACCAGACCCTTTATTTATATATATATATATGTATATATTTATATAAATTCCTAGATACCATTCCCTATCATATTGATTTTCCGTTGCTGATCTTTGCTTGTGTTCTCCATTATCCTGATCGCTGGCTGCCTACCGACCTACTGCTATTGTCTGCCGTTATTCTGTCTGCCGCCCAGCTTTTGACCCACTGCTTCGCTCAATCGTCACCCTGTTTGCCGCCTGCAGATATGACCCTTCTGCTGCAACCTGTCTTCTGCTTCTGTACGCCCATTGTGAGCCTCGGTATATCGACTTGCTGTGGCTTCCATTTTACGATCAAGTCGCATATTATTCCTGTACGATATCAGCTCTATCAAGTATCATCTCGTCATCATCATCCTTAGCCTGGCGTCGCTATCACCTTCGTGAGGGAGCTGTTAATCACGCGCATAGCCTCTCAAGTGATGGCTCCGTACAGGTCTTCATCCCTGCACTGTGGTTCCTGATCCTGGAGACAAGGAGGTGTCACGGCCGCATGACATTTCTGAAACTTTTCTAAATCGCTACATGGCCTTCATCAACAACAAAGTACCCCATCGCAAATGGAGGACCTACAAACCTACTTGGAATGCACCTTGGAAGCACATCTTCAACCGGATGCTGTAGAACTTCTAGACAGTCTAATATTACAAAAAAGATGGCGGCTGTTGTGAAATCCTTAAAGAAAGGTGACGTTCCTGGTCCAGATGGTCGGACTACTGAATATTACTGCATTTTTGGAGGCACTGTGATTTGGACTTGGGGTGCAGATTGTTATGTAATCTGAGTTATGCATGAATAATATTATTGTCTGTTGTTATAGTCCATGTGTATCTGTTTATCTACTGTATATCTAAGTAGTTGTTAATCTTCTGTGTCCAGCAAACACTGCCCTGTTATGTTGTTTTAAACTGTTTGTCAATCATGAGTGCCATTGTCCTGTCAGTCTAGGAATGTTACGCAATGTTCATTCCATTATTTGTCCTAGTTAATTATGTTTCCCAACAGTTTCTAGGGGAGATTTTGTGTATGTAAATAACACAGGTTGACCGTATAAATATGTGATTAAAAGAGTTCCTTTCTAACTCTAAAAGACCCCAGATCTACAGCTTTGTCTTATTTCTTGGGTATGCTAGCAGGCTCTCTACATGTCCCGGTCTTTAAGCTTCGTCTGAGGACTGGAGAAAGGCACAGAGTCTGGCTGGGGAGAACAGGGGGGGGGGTCCAGCAAAGAAGCGGCATTGGCAGATGTGACCCTGTTGGGGTAAACTGAGATCTGTTACAGGCACCTAGTCTCTTCTCTTATCCTCCACCTTCAACGCAATATGTGGAGGCCCCTATTTTAATCCACACACACACTATTTTCTTCTTCCACGAACCAGAAAAAGACACTGCTGGTTGCAGGAAATATAGGCCAATCTCACTTTTCAATCAAGAAAGGAAGGTGCTAGCAAAAATACTGGCTGGTTGACTGCCGGAAGCCACCTGCCTTACCTTTTATTCCAGACTAGGTTAGATGTCTTCCAGATGGCTGCTGTGTGACCCAGGGATCCTTAGAGCAGCTCCTCCTGGTGTCGACTGATGAAGAGAAGGCATTTAATGGAGTCAAATGGGATTTTCTTTTCCAGATTTGGTGCTATGAATTCAGGGACAACTTCCTGATATGGATGTTGGCGGTCTATGATAATCCAGAGGCTAAGGTGTGGGTTAATGGGGCATTGTTGAATGACATTGTTGTATATAATGGCACTAGGCAATGTGTTATTTTGTTCCCCAGTCCTCTTCTTTGTTAAGGTCAGCTTGTACCTACAATTATAAGTGCAGGGTGTTTGTGTTTTCTGTGCCCTATCCCCTGATGTCTGTGTCGCATTATTGCCAGACGTATTTATGGTAGAGTGTCATGCGGTTTCCCTGATTTATAATGTGTACTTGATCATTCCTTTGTTGTCCTGAGTTGTTTCTCTGTGCTCCCATCTAGACCCCAAGAGTTGGGTTAAACCCAGATCTCTGCCACCTTCCCCAGGAACTGGTGGAAACCAGTTCTGTTATCCCTGCCATGTTGGGAAGGGGACAGAGTGCCATCCTTTGCCTCTTACAACAAGGTGTGGGAGGGGTGGCTATTCAGTATGGTAACGTTGGGGGGTGTTCTGTCCATCCCCTGTGGTTTTGTCCCACTGTAAATGCTAAAGTCCGTCTGACTTCTGTGTTCACCCTACAATAGCTCTGTCACGTTTCCACTATCCAGCCAGGCCCCCTGGTGGTGAGAGTGATCCAAGCCAGCTCTTCCCTGTCTGCATTAGCCACTCCACGCTGTGCCACTCCTGGATTTTCCTGCTGCTGATCAGGCCTGGGATCACATGTCCCATATCCTGTGTACCGACCTCCTCTTGTCTGACCTGCTATCCTTGCTCTTAACCCCTGGCATACGACTGACACTCTACCCTGGTATTTAGACCCTCTTGCATTCCCTGACTACTCTTTTGTTTATCCCTGTGTATATTCTGTGTCATTTATTTCCTTGTGTCCTGTTCTCTTGTCTCTGTGTATTTACCCAGCAGCATATGATCAGTCAGTGTTAGAGGCCAGCATAAAGACCTCATTCTAGTTCAGGATTCCCTGTTGCTGCTGGGCATATCGTCTTGTTGTCTCTCATTTACCCGTTGTTATTGTTATTCCTTGCCCTGTATCCTGTATAGAATTAGAAGACCAGTATAAACACCTTGCCCCAGATCAGGGTTTCCTTGTGTGTGTGTGTCTGTGTGGTATCCTAGTTCTGTCATTCTTGTCCAGGATCTGTGTTATTCTGGGTGCTGTGTCCAGTATCCATGAAGCCAGCAGCAAACCTGCCTAACGGGCTTAACAACACCCAGAAAGGGCCCACCTTGGCGCCCCCGTGACAAGCTCTGGCTATTGCCTGGGTGGAATTGGGCTAGAATCAGTACTCCTTTTGGATACTGAAGGCAAGAGGGAGCCTTTCTGCACAGGGATACCCACCCTTTTTACTGACCCCGTCACAACCTCATTCAAACAGGTCACCTTTGTGTAAACGGTTCCATCCTTGATCTCGTAGTTCATTTCTCTTTTTTGAGCCTGACTGGTGGAGACAGAGCAGCACCTACCGTCACGTATTGAGGTCCTACAAATTCTGGGCCACAATGAGGAAAGTGACCCTGGAAGTGACAGTTATAATTCCACATTCTATCTTCTGGAAGGATGTTCGAAGAAAAGTAGATCTGAAGAAATCTATTGTGTCCTCACAGCTACCAGCTGAGGATGTTTTGATCGCAGCTTTCTCAAAGAAGCTTATCACCCCCTCTTTCTGAGACCTCAAGATCCTTATGGAAGAACTTATATACCTTGATGCACACGTCGCACCTTCTGCTGGTCACTCACATATTATTGTTTCATTGGAACGGTATCCTATTGGTGAGTCACCACCTGGTGGCTGCTAAAAGTAAAGCTGTGTAAAAAAGCCGCGGATATAATAAAGTTGTGTAAATTTAATTGCTTTGAAGAAGAAAAAAATAGTTTTTGACTCTAAAAAAAGGGACGCATTTGCATCATTTGTTTTTGGTGCAGTGACACAATATTGTGTTAGTGATCTGATGCGAGTACGGTGCACAATTTATTAATTTTTTTAACCACACTTTAAGCCTAACCGTAAAAGTAACCCTAAGCCTAAATCAAGTGTTGTCATTACACCGGGCTCGTGTCAGAGTACGGACATAAGTTGTACGGACAAAAACAGGCAAGTGAGCAATGTTGTATGTGTAAAAAACATTTTTTTCCCCAAAGTGTCTAAATTTACACTACTTTATTTTGCATGGCATACCTACAGGCGGCCATGAGGTGGCAACCTGCCGATAGTGGAGTCTTTGGAACCAATGCGATGGCTCTGAAGCATGCCACTGGAGCCTGGGTCTGGACCCTCTAGACCAGTGATAGTGAACCTTGGAACCCCAAAGGGTTCTGAACTACATGTCCCACGCTGCCTTATATTTTACTAAGCCTCATGGGACATTAGTAAAATATAAGGCAACGTGGGACATAGTGAACCTTGGAACCCCAGAGGGTTCTGAACTACATGTCCCACGTGCCTGTGTATGGCAATTACAGCAACACCTTGTATCTGTATGTGCTGCATAATGCCTGTGTGTGGAAACTACAGCAACACCTTGCATCTGTATGTGCTGCATAATGCCTGTGTATAGCAATTACAGTAACACCTTGTATCTGTATGTGCTGCATTTTGCCTGTGTATGACAATTACAGCAACACCTTGTATCTGTATGTGCTGCATGATGCCTGTGTATGGCAATTACAGCAACACCTTGTATCTGTATGTGCCACATAACGCCTGTGTATGACAATTACAGCAACACCTTGTATCTGTATGTGCTGCATGATGCCTGTGTATGGCAATTACAGCAACACCTTGTATCTGTACTGTACAGGAATTTACACTCACTATGACCCCCTGAATCGTATCCCTGTACAGCAGTAAGTGACCTCAGAGCTCTCCTTGTATTCTGCATTCGCACCGGTTGCTGTAATGGAGCAGTAAAGTTTGTTGAGCTTTTTGTTATAGCGCGTGTGGGTGCTGCTCCCTGTAGCTTCTTACAGCAGGACTGGAGTGAGGTGTAAATGTAGATTTTATTACACGAAGAGGCCAGCTGATCCAGCAGCAAATAACTATGCAAACAGGGTTTTATTTACCAATTTTAGTCTTACAGTGGATTAAAAGGCAAAATTGTGTACGGCAGTGAAATTGTTAAAAACAAGAATAACCAATCTAAAGCTTTAGCTGAAACCATTTTTTCTTCTAATTTCTGATAATTTTATAGCGCCTTTATAAATGAACATATTCTCTATAAAATACCAAGAAAAACTGTACAGATATTCTACGTGTGATAGATGCATTTTTTGCATTTGTCTGCATTTTGCTGAATTGGTGCCACCTGGTGGAATGTCCTCCTGTTTCTGGCACCATAACTTCCCAATCTTGATTACCAGCTCAGCTGCAGCGGAGCTTTTGTTGCCATTTGTATGTGTTTTACTAGATTATTTTTTTCCCCCACTCCGCTCTCAAAGGATTATGTGATCGAGGCAGCCTGAGGGGGTTCTGATACTTTATCAAAAAAAACAAGAAACAAAACACTTTAATTTGTATTTGACAGAACGAGTATAAATAATAATAAAAAAAAAAAAAAGGTAAAAAAGGGCTGTTGCGACCATTAACCCCTTCACGACCAAGTGATTTTCCGAAAAACCATTGTCAGAAACCAAGTGGTTTTTTTGTCAAATCATTTTAAATTATACAGTAAGAAATATTTGAGTTTATACCCATTGTATTTCTTACTGTGTATAACCTATTTTAGCCAGCAGATGGCGCCATTTACTGCCAAACTCCGTTTCAGCAGTTTGAGCTGCTGGTCTATTTTTGTCTCCCCCCCCCCCCCCTGCTGCTGAAAGCCCCATGTAGGCTGGTCGTCCACTGGGTCTGTATTTGTGCCATCATCGTCTGAAGTCGTCCGGCTGATCCTACAATATGCAGGTGAATCGTCCCTCTTCCATGGCATCTGACTACCATCTGATGATTTCAGACGATTTTTTGCGACTACAACAGACAAGCGATCGTACCGATTTTCAATGGGATTTCTCAGACGATCTGATACAAAGTACAGGCTGGGTGGAGTAGAGGTAACACCACTGCTCTATAACCGTGGAGACACAGGTTCGAATCCTGGCCAGAGCACCTCTCCAGTAAGTGTCCTTGGCAAGACACCTAACGGTACATACTCGCCACCCAGGACATACTTGAAAACGAGAGAAATCTCAATGTACCCTTCCTGGTAAAATACTTTCTAAAAAAAAAAAAAAAAGGTTTACATGAAAAGATGAATTGTATAGTTAAACCGCCTTGCGGCAGGAAAATGGCCCATAGAGAATTGATTCAGTGCGATGGCCATAGGATTCAATAGAAAAAATATTTTTGTTTTTATTCAACAGTTTATTATTTTAATCCGCAGCAAAAAACTTTTTTTTTTTTTTGTATTTTTCAGGACTTTATTTGTTTAAAAAGACAAGTTTTTTTTCCCCTCGTGTCTCTCCCCCCCCCCTCTTTGAGTCAGCTGCATTCAGAGTTGCTGTCCCAATTTTAGCACCAGGGACAGGGGTTAATCCACCCCACCCCCCCAGCCTGACGAGTATTTCATTTCACTGCTTTAGCTGCACTCAAACTCCATTTTCAGGACCAAAGACAGTTTTTTTTCTCCGCAGCGGGGGTTTCTCGTTTTTTTCCCCCTTCATTTCGGCAGCCTGTCCATTGGCCGATCTGAGCCATCCACGGACGCTCCCAGCGGTCGACCCTGATCGGTTGGCGGTCACCCGACTACGGACAACGCCAAGTCAATTGCCCGACTACTGTGCCAGTGAATAGCCAGCCATGAGGGCATCAGACGATTTTATCTCCTGCACAGATCGGCGGCGGCGGCATTATGTGACGGGAGGTATTATTCGACGGTAAACCGGTTTGGCCTTTCAATGATAGCTGCAGAACAGCGCCACTGTGGCCAAGCAGGGTAATGCATCTGGAGATTCTCGCATCCAACAGATCACCTTGAGATTCAGGATACAATTCGCCAGGCAGGTTAATTCGGATTCGCTCCAAATGACTAGACTAGTGAATTTCTGAGCTCTGGTACGCGCTGGTCTCTTAACAGTAGGAGTTAAACAGTTGGGGGCTTTGTTCGTCGTCTTTTTGCCACGCGGCGGAATCGGTGTTTACACAATCGACACACAATTCAGCCCCAGAGACCGTTTAAACTTTGTTTTTATTTATAAAAAAATACTTCTATTTACATTTTCTGTGCAGAGCGACGTATTTACACAAACTGAACATGTGCAATTTGCAAAACCGAAAACAAAAACAAACCAGAAACCTGCAGATCCGGCAGACGCGGAGTCCTAGCGCTACTCGGGATTGGCATGCTGAGTTCAAACCCCCCCCCCCCAAAACCAATATATAACGATAGATCTGTATTATTTATCTGTACATTCAAGGTAAAAATAAATAGACACATCTGGGGATGCTCTTCTCTTCCATCATGAATTCGGAGGCGTGGGCGAGCGCCGGCCTTCACTGGGTGGGGTCCGGTTCCTGTAATAGCTCCTCTCGGCGGCGGCGGCGGCAGCTAGAGCGTCACGTGTGCTCGTTTCAAGGTGGCTGCTCCAGGTTTTGCTTTTGCCATGAATGTGACTGTCCGGGAGCGCCGAGCTGAGACTATCCAAAAACATAGGGGGATAGTACTGCTTGAAATAAAAATTCAACAGGCTAAA